>WNGS01001312.1:43872290-43897029 GCA_020271785.1 Procambarus virginalis
AAGTATCTCAGGAGGAGGACTTTCCTGAGAACGGAACAGACTGGTTTACAAGTTGACTAGAGACGAGCAGCGTATATAGGGAGCATGTCTGAGGGCGAAATTAAAATCTGAAGAGTGTTTCATTGAGGACCCGTGAAGAAATGAGCCAGAAGGCGCTGAGAGAAGAGCATGTTATTACAAGCACGCTGCAGCAGCAGTAATGTGTCTAGACTCTGCCAACCCCCCTCCTCTAGCAACAGTCCTCAACACTATTACGCATGTACTAATAACTTGGCAAACTGCAGTTACAAACTGGCTACATTTTGACTAGGTGATAGTACTATTATGGGAAGTGTTTATAATAATATATTTAAAAGTGTCAATATATATATATATATATATATATATATATATATATATATATATATATATATATATATATATATATATATATATATAATCATTAGCTCATATATCAACTTAAGACATAGAAACGCACAGGAAAAGACATACAGACCCCCTTCCTACTTGGATCCCCTCCAAACGGGGTCCAAGAGCTAGAGGTCGATCCTGCAGCACAAAACACACACCCAAGATGACCGTTTTATGATACGTCAGTCCATTCTTAAACATTAAGCAGCATTTATGATGACACCGCCGGCAATATTGTCATTCACCGTCAATAATGGTTGCGTTACAAATTTGCAAAGTGAACAAGAGAGCGAGCGAAGAGACAAGGAAGATTTCATCACCTGGCAAGAAAAGGATAAAAAAAAAATGACAGACACAGAAAGACGAAGATAAACATAAAACAGATCCGCCAACTTACCTAAACTTCCCCAAACACTAATGCGATTGTTTACAAACTTACTTCTAAATCGCCTGTTTGTAGAGACACATCGTTGTGTCAGCGCCCAGACCCCCCAACAACACACCCGAGAATGACTGCTGGAGAGCGTACTGTCCTGAGGGAGCAACTTAACAGACAGAACTCTAGATAAAGTTTTACTGTTTTTTTCTAGCAAACTGAATGGATAGAACTGTAGTAATTAACGGAAACGTTTTCCGGAGTTTGGACCAGCAGGAACTGCAATGGACTAAACAATTGGTAAAGTTTTAGTTGAGTTTAACCAATATTTACATGGAAGACAGAACTTCAAGCAAAGCTCACTTATACAGTATCAGTGGTTGATAAAATGACATGTCATGAAAGTACTTAGAGCAACTATGTGGTCGAGAGTACCAATATGTCGCGATGGACCACCAGAAAGTGGATTTTTGAATGATTGAATTCGGAAAAAACGTAAACTCTTTTATTAGCAACACAAATATTAGACCTCACCTAACCTCTCCTAGCAATCCTAGGATGTGCTTTCGATCCAAGAGTTACACAAAGTTCTATCAAATTAGCAGGATGGGTTGGAATGAATATTATAGACACGCACATACACACCACACACACGCACGCACGCACACGCACGCACGCACGCACGCACACACCCACCACCACCACCACACACACACCACACACACACACACCACACCAGATATTAGAAAGAACTTTTTAGTGTCAGAGGTGGTTGACAAATGGATGCATTAGGAAGTGATGTGGTGGAGCTGACTCCATACACAGTTTCAAGTGTAGATATGACAGAGCCCAATAGGTTCAGGAACCTGTACACTTGTTGATTGACGGTTGAAGGCGGTACCAAAAGCCAGAGCTCAACCCCGCAAGCACAATTAGGTGAGTACACACACACACACACACACACACACCACACACACACACACACACACACACACAACAGACACACACACACACACACACCACACACACACACACACACACACACACACACACACACACACACACACAACTGGGGCACACGCACTAGGGGACACAGGTGGAAACTGAGTGCCCAAATGAGCCACAGAGATATTAGAAAGAACTTTTTTAGTGTCAGAGTGGTTGACAAATGGAATGCATTAGGAAGTAAGTGGTGGAGGCTGATTCCATACACAGTTTCAAGTGTAGATATGATAGAGCCCAATAGGTCAGGAAACTGTACACCTGTTGATTGACGGTTGAGAGGCGGGACCAAAGAGCCAGAGCTCAACCCCCGCAAGCAGAACTAGGTGAGTACACTAGGTGAGTACACACACACACACACACACACACACACACACAAGCTTTGTTCTCTTTTTCCAAACTACTTATTAACATTCCTGTCAGATATTACGATCTGTTGGCTATAAGCAGCATTCCCAGAGACTTGTAACCTCTCTGGTAATAGTCCTCTCCCCCCCCCCCACCCTACATGTCCGCTCCATGTCCCCTCTTCTCACTTTTTACACACTTCCCCTCTCTTTCCTTTCTTCCGTCTCTCCCCTCATCCATTCGTCCGCCCATCTGCTGTCTTAATGCATTTTACGTGAGTTGGCACATGTTTAGTACATTCGACTTGACCAAATGGAACGTCCCGGAGATTAGGGCAGGAGGGGCTGTGTTGATGTAAAGAACATTGACTGAAGGCGGAATTAGATTAGGTTAGGATGTAGATGGGAAGTAGTAAGAGTAGAATGAAAGTAGAATGAGGGCAGATGACGGCTGAATGAAAGTAGAGTGACGGCAGAAAAGAGTAAAATGAAAAAAGTAGATATAAGAGCTTGTGATAGTATATTGACAGAAGATCGAAAGTAGGATATGAATTAGGGTAGAATAAGATTTGATGAGGTCATGAGGTGAGTAGCGGTATAATGATAGGCAAGGAAAGTAGTGTGGAAAGTGGTAGTCAGCGTAGAATAAGGCTAAAGAAAAGGTTTTAAGGTAGATAAGGGTTAAGTGAGAGTGAATTAAGATGTAAAAAAGTGTGTAAAATGAGCCAAGGTCGGGCAGTCTCATGAATGAGAGATGATCTCCAGTCATGCGGCACAGGTCGTCTCACAGCGGGTTGAGCCCTGGGCATCAATACCCTAACAGTTTGCTCCCTGGTTCATCAACAATGACTGGAGACCTGGTTGTAAACCGAATGGTGTCTTGTGTTCTAGGGATACAAGTGTTCGTAAGCCATCCGGGTAAGGCTTACGATAAGCTACGAAACGAGAAAGAGGGGGGGGGGAGAGGTTTTAAGTCTGCTAACAAGAGTCAGAAATCGTGTTGGTCCGTAATTTTATGAAGCAGTTTGGAAGGTCTTAGTTTTTAGAATTAGTTCTAGTATCCAGAGAGAGGTCTGGCGGCGACGGAGATGGTGCCAGTATTGTTTATCCCCAGTTTCTATAGTCTTCCTTTTATCTCATCAAACCCTCGTGAGAAGATGCTTCTCTCATTCTCCGCTGTCGCCATTGAGATCTATTCCAAGCTATATTTTTTACTGCCATTCACGTATCGGCGCCCCTCTTCCGTCTGGCTGACGGGGATGGCCTTGTATACCTCTACTGGTACATCCTGAGAGCTTTGTCTTGGCTGTATTAGTCAAGGACGTCACCAGTGTCTTTGGACACCTCATACACACATGTATTTGGCACGCTAGATGTTAACATACAGACAAATCTTTACGTGAGCCGGGCTTTCATAATCCATACTTGTCATTCTCACACTCATCTAGGTGTCAGTCTTGTTACACTCATCTAGGGTGTCAGTCTTGTCACACTCATCTAGGATGTCAGTCTTGTCATACTCGTACTGGGGGCCAATCCTACACACAGCCAACAAGTCAAAGTTCTGTAAAAGTTTCAACAATGTTGTTCATGGAGGATCATCTAATAAAAATGGGTAAACCATTGAGCCAAAGCAATGTCCTGTGAGGAATAAATACCGCCAGAATAGCACGACTAGACACTCAAGGGAAGATGTTTGATTCCAGCACATTTAACACCACAACTTCAACAACAATCATCAACATAACTACAACCATGCTGATATTCACTATTTACAGGTGGTCTACTGCTTGGTAATTTCGCCTCGAATTACAACTAATAACACACTGTGACATCACATATTCTTTGACTTTAACATTTCCGGTACAACCTGAGGACAAATAATTCACCTGGTGTCACGCAGACACAACAATCATCTTACCTCAGGTCAGGTCCACACAAATGTCGGAAAGACTCCCAGCAGGAAGGCGAAGCGAGCAGGGACGTCCTAAGGGAGTAGGACACTTAAGTCTGGCTCCTGTCCTCCACCCAAACGAGAAGAATTGAAGGATGGACCAATAGGCGCCTACGGTTTCCTATATTCTGATGTTCAACTGCCCCTCGGGTTGTGGGATGACGCGATCCCTCCACCACATAAAAAAATTCCAATCGTAGCAAAGAACTAAGTACACTTGGTGCATTATACTATTGTTTAGATAATGTATTTATAAACTGGGCCTAGTGATTATAATGAGCCTACATCCTCCCCTGCTTAAAGACCTAGATATTTATCTAGGCTTATTAAAGCTTATTAAGGTTCTATTAATAGTCTTTTGGTCAACTGGCAAGAGAACTTTTATCCTAAACAGGGATATAACCTCCAGTTATAACTGTACATTATTTTAAACCCAGGCTTTAAAACAGCAACCCTTCTTTGGGGTAGTTAGCACATTAAGGAACTGAGTACAAATGTAGTGTATATTGATTCTAGTAATATAACAGTATAACCTTATCTAACCAAACAAACCAAACTAAACCAAAGCTGACCAAACAAACCAAACCTAAGGCACAAAGAAATCACATTAACGTGACGTGAGAAAATCAGTAAGAGCCATAAGGAGGATTCGAACCTGCCTACAGGGTACTCTAGGTCTAGAAAGTAGAACTCTGACTCCGGATTCAACTGAAGCCTCAGGACCCCTAGAGGATTCAGTTGAATCCCAAGATGCATTGCTTTTGATCACGTCGTGGTGAAGTGGTCTAAGGCGTGTGCTTGTGAGTACCCAGAGTGCAGGTGTCAATCCTCCTCACGGTTCCTACTAATTTTCTCATAGCAAATCTAACCTAACCTTAGTTTGTTGACCAAGGTCCGTAAGGACATTAAAATACTAAATGAACACAATACGTTATGAAACTTAAGATGCTGAAGAAGCAGACCTGGATGTGTTGATGACCAGGAAGGTACAACCACTGAGGACTGGTTGTCTAGTCAGGGACTCTACCAGTCACTAGAGTTATCAACCAGGAGAACAACACCGCCACCCACCACAACCCACAACACCATCCACAACTCTACACACTACTTTAATTCACCGACAGAAACACACCCTAACTACCACCGCACCATTACTACAACCACAAACAACTCAACTACCTCAAAATCTGAAGTTTATGGCGTAATCACCTCGTAATTTAGAGTGATTAAGCCGCCTACTTTTAGGAGAAACCACAATTCATAGTGACAGAACAATTACTCGCACTACTTTATCATCCTCTTCTCTCTCTCTCTCTCTCTCCTCTCTCTCTTCTCTCTCTCTACTCTCTTCGCTCTCTCGCTCTCGTCTCTCTCTCTCTCTCTCACTCACTTCGTCTCTCTCTCTCTCTCTCTCGCTCCATACCACGCCACGATCTTAATTGAATTGTTATAAATAGTACATAACACCACATCAAATCAAATTTTCATATGGAATTATTAAGCTTTCCATTACATTACACATGATTTAACTTGCTTTTACTTTCATTTAAAACTAACCTAGAAATTTGAATCAAACCTAACCTGTCTAACTAACCTATCAGAACTAAGTCGGCAATTCATGTTCCTAATATATTCCTAATTCATAATAGATTATTATTGTTAGAAAAAATCAATCTGGAAAGAAATTTTGTAAATACCGAAAATTATTCGGTCTGTAAGGCACGACATATATATATATATATATATATATATATAGTATATATTATATATATATATATATGTATATATAGATATAATATAGTATATAGTATATATATATATATCTATAGATATATATATATATATATTATATATATATATATATATATATATTATGATATATATATATATATATATATATATATAGTATAAACAAACAATGCCTCAGTACTTTCAAACCCTAATGGGTCATCGTCAAACACCAAATGGGAGGAATAGCTATAAAAGGATAAACATATAGGGGGAACAGGATGTGGGAACCTGAAGAGGAGAGGCAATATGTTGGCGAGATTCCAAGATATTTATGAATGAAGTCATAAATGATTCCAATAAACAAAACATACTCAGAAGCCGTGTTGGACGGAAGCGGGGAATTAACGGAGTAAAAGGGAATAAGAGTAATAGCAAAGCAGCAAGTGAATACAATACAACACAACAAGTGAAAGTGTTAAAAAATGCCCTCGGAGTAATAATTATTCAGTAGAAGGAAAATATCATAGTTATCCTTGTAAAAGGAACATGGATGCGAAGATCTGCACAGAAACCAGGTAATGTTGCTTTTTATTCAGGTACACTTAAGAATTTTGGCCATTTCATTATGGGGTACAAGAAAACCCGATAAAGAGTACATCAAAATGGAGACATGATAAAAACATAACATTTCAGTGTTTCAGCTCTGTGTTTCAGCAACATGAGTTTCAGCTCTTGTCTAATTACTAATGGCTAGTGCATGATACCTTACTCTTAGTGCTCGATGTCTATACGTGCTTGTTATTTTACATAATTCGTGCCTTAGTGATTCGCGGTGATTGTTGCTGTACCCCAGTAACGTCTTCTTATACTCCAACTTTAACCTGGCATTAATAAAACGGTTTAGAGCAGTTGGTAGGTCATCAACTCTCTGTGTCACTGCCATTTGTTGTTGACAAAGGTAAGAATAAAGGTGTGAAAAGAATATTAAGAATTAAAACGTACACAAAAACCCTTCTCGAGAACTAGTTCCTGCGGAGGGTAAACCAAGGTGGAGAACTAGTCCATGTAAAGTGTAAACCAGGGTGGAGAATAAGTCCGTACAGAGTAAACCAAGGCGGAAATCAAGTCCGTGATGAGAGTAAAGCAAGGAGGAGAACGATTTCATATTTCAGACCTGCTTGAAGAAGAGACCAGCATTGGAACTCACCCGAATAAGAACACATCTGCATAAGAACACACTCGCAAGAAGAACACACCCGCAAGAAGAACACACCCGCAGAAGAACACACCCACAAGACCACACCCGCAAGAAGAACACACTCGCAGAAGAACACACCCGCAGAAGAACACACCCACAAGACCACACCCGCAAGAAGAACACACTCGCAGAAGAACACACCCGCAGAAGAACACACCCGCAAGAAGAACACACCCACAGAAGAACACACCCGCAGAAGAACACACCACAGAAGAACAAGCCTGTGTAGAGATTAAACCTGAGTGGAAAACAAATAGGTTTGAAGAACAAGCCCTCCTTGAGGACAAGCTCGACTCATCCCTGCCGTGTGTGCTAAGTACAGTCCACGCTGAAGACATAACATCACAGTTAAGTGTGTTTAGATTGGTTGGCGAGCCAAAACATCCCACTAAACACACACCTACAACTTCATCCTTATACTCTCAAGTGTCTTGTTAAAGATTGTTTAATTATGTCAAGTGATTGAAACGAGATTCTTTTTTGTATATAAATTATATAAAATTTTGTGGACATACATCCACACATTAGGTGGGTATCCAGGTCTGTCTAACATCTATTTCTTTATCTATCTAGCTATATATATCTTAACTATCTGTCTAGCTGTCTCTGTCTCTACCCCTTCGTCCCTCCTGTCGTCCTTTCATTCCCTTCCCCCACGATAAAAAATAACTGAAACAAATGTATGGGTCATAGATCCTTTGTTTTCTCGGAGTTTGTATTATTATTATTTTTCATTTTCAGTAACAACTCAACGACTCTATCTGGCATATATCTATCTCTATATTTTCCCTTTGCCTCCTCCCCCTTAAAAAAGTACTGTTTCAAATGTATGTGTCTAAGATGCATTCCTTTCCTTTCTCTTCTTCCTCCTTCAGTATTTGTTTTCCTTTCGGTAAGATCTTCACGGAAATCATCTACCATGCTTCACACTTTACTTCATGTCATCGTATAGTGATCTTTGCAATAGCTATTATTTCTTAGAACATTTAACTTAGGCCTACTCCGCCCAGCCTGTGTCATTCCCGTACCCCAGACCCTTCTCCCAGAAAATTGGGTGAGGCTAGCCCCAAGCGTCTGGCATCTAACTTTGGATTGACAAATAAACAGACAGACATTCACTTTATATATATATATATATATATATATATATATATATATATATATATATATATATATATATATATATATATACACACACATATATATATATATATATACACATATATATATATATACATACATATATATATATATACATATATATATATATATATATATATATATATATATATATATAAACACATTACTCTTATCTTGTGGTGAAGGCATCAAAATAGTACCCTTATATCCGCTTTAACTGCCTGTGGTGTAAATTTCAGAGCAGCTTTAGAGCTGTATATCGCCACGGCTTGATTGACATGGCAGGAGCTTAACGATTATATATTTATTGACCAGTTTGTCGCATAGTTGGGCTTGGAATCCTTGTGCTTAGGCAGGGCGACGTTGCTGTAGTCAACCAGTCTGTTTGGGATGTGTATCTGTTGATCATTTATTCCGTCTGTCTGTCCTCTCCTCCTGAGAGCATGCAGTCAGTTTGGAATTGTGCCTTTCACTTCGTCCGTCACTCAGTCAGTCCTCCCAAGTGCACCTCAGTCTGCCTGTGCACCTGACAGTCAGTCCGCCTGCCTGGCTGTCAGTTAACCTGACCGCCCGCCTGTCAGTTAACCCGACCACCCGCTTGTCAGTTATCCCGACCACTCACCTGTCAGTTAACCCGACCACCCACCTGTCACTTAACCCGACCACTCACCTGACAGTTAACCCGACCACCCACCTGACAGTCAGTGGCCCCACCATAAAGTCTATAATTTCACTATTTAACATTGCGTCTTCACCACTTAACATAAAGTTTATTTCACCAGTTTATTAATCGTATACACGCATGAAGAGGTGCGTACAATAAAATATAAGGGTCAAAGAGAGAGAGGGAGAGAGATAGCAGGAGAAAGAGATAGAGGGAGGGAGGGAGAGAGATCCTTAATGAGAGGCCACTGAGATATCTTCCTGCTGGGGTGGCCCCAAAGCCCAGATACACTGATGATCGCATGTCGATTTAGATTAAGGCTCAGGCAATTCTCTTTACGGTTTTAACATTGTTAACTTCTTGAGTCCGAATTCTCATCCATGTTAAATGAGCTCGTTAATGCTCAGTTCTCGCGCTCGGCACTGAACATTGCTTTATTGCGCGTTCTGTCAACCACTTGCTTTATCCGTGTCTATGTGTCCCTCTTGTTTACATTTTCCCTCTATTACTGCAATTACAGTATTAATAAGCATATTTGTGAACCTTGACTTCCTTCCCCACACACCTTTCTCTCTTTCATATACTTATATGCACGTTTTCACACAGATTATAGTTATGTGAACATATATATATACACATACTGATCTGCCATCTACAAGCTGGTGCCCCTAGAAACCATATGCAAAGAGTACATAACACAACACTGACTAGGAACATGCTAGTAGATAATACAACAGTCCTGGTGGATGCCGGACTGCATCCACCACTGACTACAGAAGACTGCAAATCCTGGAAGCCGTGCTCATAAGAACAAAATTATTGTGCATGAAAGAAAGCTTGAATAGTCCCCAAGACATAAATCACTTAAAAACTCTATGACCCGAATAGAGTTCGAACCTGCGTTACCAGGACTAACTCCCAGGCGTACACAGTATCAAAATCACTTCACCAACGATTGTCTTTATAGGTAGTAGCTGGTGAAGTGGTTTTAGTTAGCTCTTGGATCTTTCCTTTATAACCGTAGGGTGTCTAATGTGCAGACTCACAACCTATTTTCATGTGTGTGTGTGTGTGTGTGTGTGTGTGTGTGTGTGTGTGTGTGTGTGTGTGTGTGTGTGTGTGTGTGTGTGTGTGTGTGTGTGTGTGTGTGTCGGTGGATGGGTGTGGGTGAGTAGGTATGGTGGATTTAAGTCTTTGAAATCATAATCGTGAATTGATTAAAAGGAACACCAGTTTCAATGTAATGTGAAGTTTTTCTTATATATTATCGTAAAACGTCTCTATCATCAGAGATTAAAGTAAACAAATTATTCAGCAATTGAACTAAAATATTGACAAAAGTTCAAAATTTAAATACTAATAGTATTCATTAATAAATTTACAGTTAAAATATGCAAGACTAAATACGGTGAACAAATCAATTATAGCTTAGCCATCACAAACATCCCAAACTCGTTTTACATATCGATAAACAACTTATTAGTGCATAAATGGTGAGTTCAACTCAAGCTTCATCTTAAAAAACGCAAATCAATTTAAATATGTTAAGATCAGTCTCGTAAAAGAAAAAAATCAGACTGATGACAGTTTTACATAAATCATTTTTGGGGAGCTGTAGCATTTTTGAATAAATAATTGGCATTTTGTTTCAGAGTTCCTAACTGAATTTGATCAAAATCCTAAAAAATATTTGACTTAGATAAGCGTTCATTACAAAAATGTCAACTTAATGTTCCAAATCAACTTGCTAATACAGATTAAAATAACCATTCGATGAACTTGGTTTTTAAATTATTAATTAATTATTTTTTCCTAAATGGTTTAAAATTAATTGTATTACAATTTTTATTAAACATGGCTTATAATATCTGCTCCACAGATATCTTGTTTCATTTAAATGTATTTGTTGCAATATTTTGTTAATAAAGGTTTAGAGCATTTTGAGAAAACTGTGTTAGGAACAATGAAGATATTGCAAGTTATTTATCAAAGTTAACTCTAAGATTGTTTACTATTGGCGCTTACTTATTAAATGTAGATCTTTGCCCTCTATCTCAGAGCTAGTGTTGCTTGTGTTCCAGTCTTAAGTGTTTTCTACTGCTCAATACCTGGGTAATACTTCATAGAATTTTAAACATCGTGTTAATGCGCACAGGGATATTGCTTATCGTAAAGGGTTGTCCATCTGAAACATATACAAAAATTAAAGTGATAATTATATCGAAACAGCATTTGTATCCAGTGCATCTGTAGCAACCAATAGAACTATTGCAACTAACGAAATTCTAACAACCAGCGCGGCTCTTGACAATCAACTAAACTTTTGCAGCAAACACAACCCTAGCAACCAATGTAACTAGCAATCGACACAACTTTTGCAACATTTCCGAAAATAAGTGTTAGCAGAGTTCCTAATGCCATTTTCAGCACTCCTACACTCCAGGCTCAGAGGAGGGGGTTGACAGTGTTATAAAAATTCCGTATTTGACCTCATCTTGGTGACGGTTCACAATCCCTAAAGCTCTTTATAAACCATTAATCGCACTTAATTTTCACTACAACGTTTTAAATGCTTTTCCGGATTGCTCCTGAACGTGACTAAAGTTTAAAGAGCAATGGTGGATCTTAAAACGTGTGTGAATAGGATTTCGGAAGCTCTGACATGCTTACAATACTTTCAGAGCTCCGAATTCGCGAAAGCATGAAGTTAGCAGGTGATAAGCTCTGGATCTCACTTAAACGTGAGCAATATCGTGCGTGATTACAGAGCACTGAAGCTCAGCTAACCGATATCAACAGAGTAGTGGACCTGGTCGGACCCAGGGCGACGAGGAACAACGGCAGTGGAGCGAAAATTGTATCCTAAAACTCTCCCTCCCTTCACTCTCCGGCCTCTCATCCCCCTACATGTTTCCTGTTCCAGAAAATAAAATAAAGCAGCAAACGTCTATAATTTCCAAGCAAACTCAAAATTGCTCCAAGCAAATTTCGTGTAAGTTCCTGGTACACGGCTGTTCTGTTCCTCCTCACACTCCCACTCCCACCCACCTCCTCACACTCCCAATCCAACTACTCCCACTCCCACCCCACCTGCTCACACTCCCACCCCAGCACTTCCCACTCTCACTGTCATATCCCTTCTCCCTTCCCCCTCCCCCCCCCCCCTACCCATACCTTCACATAATAGTCAGCCAATGAGCTTACAGGTCCCACACTAGGCAGGCACACACATTCCACAGGTTAATCCCCTTATTCAGCGCCATTCAGAGAGGACCGAAACGCTTCTCTTAAACCCTTCGCAAGATTTGACAGACGTAATGACAAATCCTTTCTGTTCAAAGCTCGATCCCTCTCTCCTCCCCAATCCCTTCCACAAGCCTCCATTCCCCATTCTCTCATTGAGTCAATAGAGATTCATAATTTGTTACGTTTCATAGGGTTTAAATAAATAAATTGTATTATGAGCAATACCCATACTGATGCACGTGTATTTATACATCATAATGTATTATCCTGATCTATAAATTAGAATGTCTGTCTGTTCGAGGTTGGAAGGCAGGCTCTTGGGACTAGCCTCACCCAATTTTAGAACGTGGATGCCATGGGATAATGCCCAACATGGTCGGGTCTGGGTCGGCACTAATAAAACGACTACAACAAGGCATGGTGCCATAAGGACCCTTGTGAACACTCCTGGTATGTGCATGTGAGAACGGAGGTGAGTACTTATGTGCACGCGTGTGTGTAAACGAATATGTATGTGTTTGTTTGAAAACAAATTGTCTATACTATAGTTTCTTTGTGAGTTATTGCTTTATATCACATGATTTGTAGTTAATTAGTAAAGTTCTTACTCAAGAGAGAAACACACTTTCGTTTAGAAAAGTGAGCTGTATTATCAAACATGTTAGTGAAGTGATGACAGTGTGGGGAAGTGGACGGGTCTGGGGCTGACTCTCGCTATCAGAGTTCCTACGCAAAACATTATTGCAGCTGACAGTTTACTGGCATGTAATTTTCAAAGTCTTGGGATTATTAAAAATAATAAAAATGTTGCGATCATGCAATTCAATAGATCTTTTATACATATTTCTAGAGCTTTAGGAGTTTCTGTATTAAATATTTAATAAAAGCTAAGCGGCGTCGGGTATTTTAAATAAAGTATCAGTTTAATAATTATACATGTGGAAATATTTTCGGTAAATATAATTATATTAATCTACATTAAATCCTTTTAGTTTTTATATGTCTGATATATTTTGGTGGAATTAAATGTTTGAGCGAGTGTGTGTTCATCTACATTTGCTTGCTGGGGCTACGTCAGCTCCAGGGGCTCCGCTTTTAGTTACTAGATCACCTTTTACAATGGCTCCCAGCCCTGAGGAGTATAGAGCTGTCAGATACACACATGACTATTTCTTTAGTTAAAATAACACTCTCTTTTGAGGGACTCTATCGAAGGCTTTCTGAAGGTATGGAAAATGCAGTCTTTCCTATTCGAGTGCGTTCATCCGGTCGTAAAAGTATAATAATTGGATCTAACAAAATTTCGCTTCGCTGAATCCATGATGTTTGGAGACAAAGTTCTGTGTTCTGTGTGCCACTTTCGATTTGTTCTCTCAAGTACCTTACAGGAGACGTTTTTTGTTTGTTGTGATGCTGGTCTCCAGTTCATTGATTCTTCCTGCTCTCTAACACACTAACCCGCTTCTGCTGTTTTCAAAATTTCATACTAAAGAAAATGCGTGTCTGTCTCCCCAAATTTGGAGATCAGACATTTGGGACTACAGTAGCCTCACCCAAGTTTGAAGTTGGGGGAGGGGGTCTTTAGGTACAGGACGGACATAGGCTGGTTAGGGTAGGGCTAAATTAAATGCTTTAATAAATATAGTCTATACACCTGTCCAATACAACCCTAGGTTATATTGGACAGGTGTATGACTACACCTGCCGGACGTGTACACTGACTTACACTTAGCATGGGGCCGTACTATACTAAGGTAATTCATACTGTTAAAGCACAATTCTTTAAGTACTTTGCCAGTTAGCCGACTTAATGTACAATTTGTGCAAAATAATTGCAATGGTTATGAACGCACTTAAGGGCTCAACGACTTAGCAGGAAATCCAGCTCGTGTGTGTGTGTGTATACTATTTGTATTTTACTATTTCTTCCTGCAGGATCGAGCTGGTAGCTAGCTCTTGGACTCCGCCTCTCTAACCATCGGTTCTCAAATGTACTGAATCCCGACCTAATTTTCCCACTACTTTTATGCTAAATGAATCTCAAGCTTGAGACTTTATCTGAGTCTCACGCTTCCACCTATACCTCCTTATTCTATTGGTATTCATTGCGAACATTTCCTCTATTTCCACTCTTTCAATCTCCCTAAAACTTTTATATGTCTATCATTTCTCTTCACTCTTACTTTTTTCTAGCGTCGTGAGGTTTAGCTCTTTCAGTCTCTTCATATCTCATACCTCGGAATTCTGGGACGATCCTCGTCACAGACTTCTAACCCTTTTCTAGTGTTCTTATGTGTTTCTTTAGGTGAGGGCTCTACGATGAGGTGGGATACTCCAAGACTGGTGGCACGTAGGCAGTCACTGGTGTCACGTATAGTGATCTAAATGCCTCCTTATTTAGGTTCCTGAAGGATGTTCTAACTTTAGCTAGTATAGAGTATGCTGCTGACGTTATCCTATTTATATGAGTTTCTGGAGTTAGGTTTGGTGTTATGTCCACTCCCAGGTCTTTTCATCGAGTTGTTTCTGGGAGGTAGTTTACCTTCATTGTGTGATGTCCCTTTGGTCTCCGGTCATCCGTTCATATTTCCATCACTTTACACTTGCTCGTATTGAACTCTAGTAGCTATTTCTCCGACCATCTCTGCAACTTGCTCAAGTCAACTACGAGAATCCTTCAATCCTCATCTGTTACAACTTGTCTCTAATTTTGCATCAGCTGCAAACATCGATATATAAGACTATAGAAAGGTCATTTTAGTACATGAGGAATAGAATTGGTCATAACACCGATGCTTGAAGTTCTCCACTTGTTACTACTGTTCGTCAGTGTGACTTCTCACCCGTTACTGCCACTCTCTGGATCCTGTCTGTTAGGTAACTCCTTATCGACGTTAGGAACTTTCCGCTTACTCCCGCTTACCTCTGAAATTTGAACGGTAATCTCTTTGGAGGTAGTGTATCAATGTTTTTTTGGCAGTCCAGAAATACGCAATCTTCCCAGCCTTCTCTGTCCTGCCTTATTCTTGTTACTTTATCATAGAACGTTGACTATCATGCCTAACGAACGTAGGTTCATTAGGCACGATTTATCTTCTCCTAAAGCCATGTTGGTGTTTATTTAAATACCTAAATCTCTCTTAAGTGCGAAACAAGTCTTAACCTGATTATTCTTTAAAGGACTTTGTATGGGATGATTGTCAGTGATACTGGTTTGTAGTTAAGTGCCTCTTCTCTATCTCCTTTCTTGGAAATTCGTACCACATTTGCCTTCCTCTAGCAGCTGGGAAACTCGCCATTTGTAACTCATTAACATCTTTGCTAGATTTACGCTGAGGGCCTGTGCTGCCTTGTTTAGTATCCACGGTGATACATTGTCTGGTCCAAATGCTTTAGTTTCATCCAGTGATGCTAGTTTTATCTTTGCTGCCTCTGCTGTGTGTGGTGTGTGTGTGGGGTGGTGTGTGGTGTGTGTGTGTGTGTGGTGTGTGTGCCATCTTCCAACACGACTACCCTCTCCACCTCCCCATCGGGTAATACCGAACATTCCCAAACGCTTGTATTTATGGAGCAGAAGGTTTTGCCTATCCAGCGCATTTACCAAGACACCACACAATGTCCAGAGTTTTGTTCTGATGCTCAGCTTCTCTACTTAGTTTACCGCACATGGTCGAACCCCATTCAACTGAAGGGGTTCTACCTTTTAACCATGTTCTTGATTTCTTTGACGTCCTTTGCCGCCTTAACTCAATTGATCCACCACTCGCCAGCTATCTCGACGGAGCTTCTCCTTTGGATCCTTGCGAGGCACCTTGCCCTCCATATGATTTCACCTGCTTCATTAGCCTGTCAATATCTGCCCTTATCTCCATGCAGTGCACACCGGGCCATTGTGTGTGCCATATTCCAAGATAATTACTAGCCAGACAATGACACACGACTACATTTGAAGAGCGTATTTACATAATGCTGATCTTTATTATATTACAAATTTAGTATTGTACCTGGATGGCGTTCGAGGCGTTCTTCTACTCTCCAAGCCGGCCGTAGGACCAGGCCTGACTCATGATGGCTTGATCCAACAGGCTGTTGCTTGAGCGGCCCATAGGCCCATGTATCAACCACAGCCCCGTTGGTCCAGCATTTCTTGAAGAAAACTGTCAAGTTTTCTCTTGAAGACGTCCATGTTTGTTTCGGCAATACTACTTATGTTCGCAGGGAGTATGTTGAACAACCGTGAATCTCTGATGTGATCCCATAGGCACAATCACAGTGTTCTGTGATTGTGCCTGGGACTACTCTTCAATGGTTCAATTGTGAATTTCCTTTCATACCGTTCAGTCTAGTATGATGTTTTAAGGTAGATTTGGGATCTGGCCCTCCAATATTTTAGATATGTATATTATTTGATACCTCACTCGTCTCCTTTCTAGTGAGTACATTTAGAGAGCTTTGAGACGATCCCAATAATTTAGTTGGTTTATCGTGTCTATATATGCCGTATACGTTCTCAGTATTCCCTCTATTTCAGCAATCTCTTCTTCTCTGAAGGGGAAGCGAGTATCGAACTGTACTAAAACGGGGAATCATAAGTGATGTGATGTGAAAATACAACCATTGTGATGGATCCATGGATATGAAGTTTATCGTAATTCTCCTATCATTTTCTGCCCGACGCTAATTTGCTTACTAAATATGCTTGGTTATGCTCCCTTAACGTTAATTAGTCAGTCATTATTATTTCCAGATCTTTTACATTACTCTTTCCTGCTATGGGCGATTTGATTGTGTTTTGTACACTGTATTTTGTTTAATGTCTTAAATTTTACGGTACCTTAGTACGTGGAATTCATCGCCGATAACATGTTATTTTCTGCTACCCGTCGAAACTTAAATTAATATCTGCTTGTAGTTATCAATGTCTTTAACATAATTAATTTTCATGCTGATTTTTGTGTCATCTGCAGATGATGATACGAAGCTGTGACTGTGTATGTCTATATCTGATAGGAGAATAAGAAAACACAGTGGTGCAAGGACTGTACTCTGAGATAGAGCTTTAACTGTGCTTGAACTCACTTATATTTGGTTGACTGTTGATCTATGTGTTCCACAGAATTTGAATATCCACCGTCCTACTTTACCTGTTTTTCCCATTGACCTCATTTTTTGTGTTATCTTTCCATGGTCACATTTATCAAATGCCTTTGTGAAGTCCGTGTATACCACATCTGTATTTTGTTTTTCTTCAAATGCCTCGGTGATTTGTCGTAGTGGTCAAGTAGCTGCGAGAGGCATGATCTTCCCACTCTAAATCCATGTTGACCTGGGTTGTGGAGGTCATAGGTCACCCTGAAAGTAGAGACCTGGCTCCTGATCTCTCTCAAATACATTTATTATGTGGGACGTTAGTTCGACTGGTCTATAATTCTTGGCCATTGCTTTGCTCCCAGCCTTGTAAAGAGGAGCAAAATCTATGAAATCTCTTGATTTAAGCGAATCTTATATCTCCCCTGTGTGCAAGCTTTTTCTCCACACTGTGATGCTGGCACTTAGCATTTCTTTATAAATATTGAGTACATAACATGTTGTCAATTTATCATTCAAAATCTGCAGAATTTGTGTTCATATCTGTTAAATTTTCAGAAGTTTGGATATCGGGCATAAAGATGCCGTCCAGATCATAGACTTTCATGCTATTTATTGAGGTGCTAAAAATGCCCTCCTACTTTATTTTAAGGTTTTCAGTTGTTGATTTGTCATCCTCTGTGTATAAACTTTTATGTGTAAGAATAGAATAGGTCCAATACTGACAGTGGGTTTTTGTTTTTTTCGAATATGTGAAGGAATATATTTTTTTTCCTTCTCTTGAATGCCATTTTTTGTTCTAATTGCATCTCTTCAATTTGATATGATTACTTCAGTCTTTGCTAGATTTCTTCATATTCCGTTTTAAATTATCTTTTCTTGGATAGTCGTGTCTCCTTAGCAGTTCCGTTACTTTCTCCTTCTTTTGTAGTGCCGTCTGCGTTTTCTTTCTACGTTGGTACTCTTTCTGACATTCAACAAAGGAAAAAGTTTTAGATAGACTTTATATTCTTTGGAAGTCGGTTGTTCTATGCCTAGTCTGGGATTATTATTACTTAAAAACTTCTCCATAAAATGTTCGTAAGTTCCCTGTTTATCTTTTACTGGTCTATCCTTTTATTAAAATTTAAATTATTGAATAACCCCTCATACTTGATCGTTGTTTTAGGCCTATTGCAAGTATTGATGTTGCTTTACACTTCAATGAACTTGTGATCAAAGTTTTTGGTATGCGTTTGTAATGTTCCTGATTAGGTCTTGTTTGTTTGTGAAGTTCAGATCTAGAATATATTCGTTCCTAGTTGACTCTTATCTGCTGGTTGAGTAAAAATTTGTCACAATCTAAGTTGTTTTCTAATCTGGGTTGGTTATGTCCAGATAGATTTCCAGGTATAATATTCTTGTTTGCTATTCTCCATTTTAGACTGGTCAGGTTGAAGTCACCTAGGAAGATATCATGTATTTGGTTTGCCAGATTATCAAGGCCTTCCTCTCGTTTATATGATTTGTAAATTCCTCAGCCGTTGCGTCTGACGGTTTGTAAATTGGAATAATAGCAAAGTTTATTTTGTATCCAGATCTCACTGCCCAAGAGTTCCCCTGCATGGGTTACTGTGAAAGCTCCGAATACAGCATTTGACTCGATGAGGAGGCCACTTATGAACGGTATTTAGTTTTTGCTCTTGTTTTTAGACCTTGTATGTTTGTAAAGATGAATGAGGTTTCTCTATTTGGGATAAATTCATTGAGATTTTTCAGGCAGATTCATTCTGTGTGGGCATGTCGGTTTCCTTCTAACCAGTACTGATTGTTGCAGGGTTATTGCCTATCGTAGCTGTAGCTCTGTTGAGGTGTAATTGCATGTGTGATTCTGGTATGCAAGTGGGTCTTTCAGCCAGTTCCAGACACACTATTTAACCTTTTGAAATCTCTTTCGCCTGGCTATAAAAAAAAATTGACGACTCCTAAAGTCCTTTTTTTTTTTGTTTGCCACTGTTTAGCGTTCTGTGCATTTCACGTGAAAGTAGGGACAGCTGAGTGCATAGCATTTTTTCCTTAAATAAGGTTTCGCACATGTCAGCATGGAAAAATCTGCATGTTGATCCAGAGCGACATTTTACTTTCCTTAGTATATTTAGACATTTTGGGGGATGGTTATAACTTCATTCTAATCCTTTTCTATTTCTTTATGTATGCAAATGTCCTTTTACATACTTAAAAATTTGTATATATCTATACAAATACAAATTGTACGTGTATAGATATTTTAAAGTTTTATGTACTAGTTAACTGGCTCGAAACATACTTAAGTGACTTTCTGTTGCAGGTGTGTGAGGGAGCTGCAGGTGTGAGAGAGGGCACTAAAAGTAATCTCCACCGTCCCCTCCACATGGTCACAGCTGGTAAAGCCTCTTGTGTTGCAACGTCATTATGCTCACGTTACAATATAGGAACACATTGCTGGTATGATATGTATACAAGTGTGTGAGTGAGCTACAGGTGTGTGTGTGTGTGTGTGTGTGTGTGTGTGTGTGTGTGTGTGTGTGTGTGTGTGTGTGTGTGTGTGTGTGTGTGTGTGTGTGTGTGTGTGTGTGTGAGGGAGCGACAGATGTGTGTGAGGGAGCTACAGGTGTGTGAGTAAGCTCAGGTTACAATAAAGGAACACATTGCAGGAATGATATGTATACAAGTGATGTAGGTTTTAAATCAATGAGGACAACATTGGTTTTATTAACATCAAATCAGATGTCTAATGCACTATGATACGAAACATCAACAAAAGAACTTGAAGAGAAATTTTACTAGTCTTATATTAATGAAGAAGTTGCTGTTGATAATGTTTAAAGACTGACAACGACAGTAGTATTTACTGAAAATGTTTACGAACATTATTAATTTAAAGAAACTAAATGTATTTTCACAAGCATAGTGAAGGTCAAGTGGACATAATATTCAGTTATTAAACATTCTTTGACGTGTATGGTGATGTTATTCGATAAGTTCTTGAAGCTGTGTGTGTATTATTCCAGTATAAATGATTCTCGTGATCATGGAATAATTTTGATAGAGCATGAACAAATCGGCAACAAGAATAAAAACCTAAGAACATAGGAATGAAGGAAACTGCAGAAGGTCTATTGGCCCAATGTAGCAGCTCCTGTTTATATCGACCCAACTCAAGAGATCCTACGCTGTATATTACCCGGTAATTTGTTCCACAATCAACTTGGTTACCAAACCTATATTTACCCAGGTCTTTCCTAAATCTGAACATGTCCAGTTTTATATCCATTGTTTCTCATTCTATTCAGTGAAATATTAATATCTCCCTTGTTATGCCAATTCACCCACTTGTACATAAAATCAAGTCACTCCTAACTGTTCGATTTCTTGAGAATGTAAATTAAGCTTTTTCATCCTCTTCATATGGAAGGTTTTTTAATTTTGGGATTAACTGTCACTTGCTGGACGCGTTCTAGAGAATTTGTCACTCTTAATATGGCGCCACTGAACTGCATAATAAAAAGTGTCTAACAGGAGCAAGATATGGAGGCGCACGTGGCTGTACACGTCTGGTTGATACCTGGTTGATGGGGTTCTGGGAGTTCTCTACTCCCCAAGCCCGGCCCGAGGCCAGGCTCGACTTGTGAGAGTTTGATCCACCAGGCTGTTGCTTGGAGCGGCCCGCAGAGCCACATACCCACCACAGCCCGGCTGATCCGGACTTCTCTTAGGAACAGTCCAGTTTCTCTTGAAGATGTCCACGGTTGTTCCGGCAATTTCTTATAGTCGCTGGGAGGACGTTGAACAACCGCGGACCTCTGATGTTTATACAGTGTTCTCTGATTGTGCCTATGGCACCTCTGCTCTTCACTGGTTCAATCTTGCATTTTCTTCCATATCGTTCACTCCAGTACGTTGTTATTTTACTGTGTAGATTTGGGACCTGGCCCTCCAGTATTTTCCACGTGTATATTATTTGGTATCTCTCTCGTCTCCTTTCTAGAGAGTACATTTGGAGAGCTTTGAGACGATCCCAATAATTTAGGTGTTTTATCTCGTCTATGCGTGCCGTATATGTTCTCTGTATTCCCTCTATTTCAGTCTCTCCTGCTCTGAAGGGGGAAGTGAGTACTGAGCAGTATTCGAGACGGGACAACACAAGTGACTTGAAGAGTACAACCATTGTGATGGGATCCCTGGATTTGAAAGTTCTCGTAATCCATCCGATCATTTTTCTGGCTGATGCGATATTTGCTTGGTTATGCTCCCTAAACGTTAGATCGTCGGACATCATTATTCCCAAATCCTTGACATGCTGTTTTTCTACTATGGGAAGATTTGATTGTGTTTTGTACCCTGTATTATGTTTCAGATCCTCATTTTTGCCGTACCTGAGTACCTGAATTTATCACTGTTAAACATCATATTATTTTCTGCTGCCCAATCGAAAACTTTGTTGACATCTGTTTGTAGTTTTTCAATGTCTTCAGCAGAGGTAATTTTCATGCTGATTTTTGTGTCATCTGCGAAGGATGACACGAAGCTGTGACGTGTATTTTGTCTATATCAGATATGAGAATAAGGAACATAGCGGTGCAAGGACTGTATACAGAGCTTAGAGCATCGACAGAGTGATCTTGTACTTGAACATCGCTTTACATCGCTTGGACTCGATTTATCTGATTGACTGTTACTCTTTGTGTTCTGTTCGACAGGAAATTGAGTATCCAGCGTCCTACTTTTCCAGTTATTCCCATTGACCTCATTTTGTGAGCTATCACCCCATGGTCACATTTGTCGAAAGCCTTTGCAAAGTCTGTGTATACAACATCTGCATTTTGCTTTTCTTCTAGGGCTTCTGTGATTTTGTCATAGTGGTTGAGTAACTGTGACAGACAGGATCTTCCCGCTCTAAATCCATGTTGTCCTGGATTGTGCAATTCATTGTTTTCCATAAAACTAGAAATTTGATTCCTAATCACTCTTTCAAACACTTTTATTATGTGTGATGTTAGTGCAACTGGCCTATAATTTTTTGCCAAGGCTTTACTCCCCCCTTGTGCAACGGAGCTATATCTGCAGATTTAAGTGCTGCTGGTATCTCCCCTGTATCCAGGCTCTTTCTCCATATTACGCTGAGTGCTCTCGCTACTGGTACTTTACATTTCTTTATGAATATTGAATTCCATGAGTCAGGCCCGGGGCTGAGTGCATGGCATATTGTCAATTTCTCTTTCAAAGTCTTCCGAGTTTGTGGTAATATCCGTTATATTATCTGCAGCTTGAATGTCATTCATAAAGAAGCTGTCTGGGTCATCAACTTTCATGTTGTTAATTGGTGTGCTAAACATAGCCTCATACTGGCTTCTTAGAATTTCACTAATCTCTTTGTTGTCCTCTGTGTACGTACCTTCATTTGTAATTAACGGTCCAATACTGGTCGAGGTTTTGGATTTTGATTTAGCGTATGTGAAAAAATATTTCGGATTTTTCCTTATCTCTTGTATAGCTCTCTGTTCCAATTCCATTTCCTCAGACTCATATGATCGCTTCAACGTTTGTTCGATTTCTTCGATCTCCCTGCTTAGGCTTATTTTCCTTGCTTGTGATAGTTGTGTCTGCCGAAGCATTTCCGTTATTTTTTTCCTTCTCCTGTACAGTCGTCTGCGTTCTCTTTCTAGAGTGTTCCTCTTTCTGCCCCTCCTCACCGGCACGTGCTTCAAGCAGACCTTGTAAGCTTCAGCTGTCAGTTGAGCTATTCCCTGTGTGGGAGTTTTGTCGCTTAAGACCGTCTCCCATTGAATGGTTGAAAGGTCTACATTTATTTTTTCCCAGTCAATCCTCTTATTGTTGAAATTGAATTGATTGAATATTCCTTCTCGCTTGTTGGGTCTCTTAGATCTACTACCGTTATTTATGCTAGTTCGCACTTCAATGAGCTTATGGTCTGAGTATGAAGTATCTGAGATTGTTATGTCTCTGATTAGTTCATCATTGTTTGTGAATAACAAGTCTAGTGTGTTTTCGTTCCTAGTTGGTTCTGTAATCTGTTGATTGAGCGAGAATTTGTCACAGAATCTCAAAAGTTCTCTGACCTGTGGCTGGTTATTTCCCGGGTCATTCCCTGCTATGATATTTGTGTTTGCCATTCTCCATCTTAGACTCGGTAAATTGAAATCTCCAAGGAATAATATCTGGAGCTGGGTTTGCTAGGTCATCAAGTATGTTCTCTATTTTGTGCATCTGCTCTGTGAATTCCTCAACCGTTGTATCTGGCGGTTATATATTAAAATAATAATTAGGTTTAGTTTTTCTCTACCTTAATTCCAAGTACCTCTACCACCTCATTAGTTGAGTTTAGTAGTTCTGTGCATACCAGGTCCTCTTTAATATACAGACCTACTCCCCATTTGACCTAGTTTTTCTATCACATCTGTATAAATTATAATTTGGAATCCAGATTTCACCATCCATGTAATCTTTTGTATGAGTTTCCGTGAATGCCCCAAATATGGAGTTTGACTCTAATAGGAGACCATTTATGAACTTGACTTTATTTCTTGACTTTGGCTTTAGACCTTGAATGTTTGCAAAAATGAATGATTGTCCATATTGTGTGTCACTTCTGGAAGGTTTTGGTGGTTCTCCCTCCTCTCTACCCTGACCCAGGGTGTGTTGTTGTGGCAATGGTTTGTCCAGTTTTGGAAGTGATATTGGGGAGTGTGGTAGTCTCTGTGTAGTTGGGGGGTGTAGTATGTGTGGGCTTGATGACGAAATGTAGTCCAGTCTCGGGCATTTCCCCCTCTCCATCCGTACTCCTGCCACGTTTCTGCCTGTCTGTTTCTCCCTCTGTTTCTGCCTGCCTCTAAAAAATGTTCAGGGCTATTATATTGGACTTCCTCTTATATAGCGCTGTGTACCTCTGACGTGGAAATCGGGCAATGAAGATCGTAGCATTTCCTCTCATTAACTGAGAGTTTGCATAGCTTAGGGTGAAAATATCTACACTCAGTATCAAACGACATCTGCCTTTCCCTAACCAGTTCCGGCATTTCCGTGGGTGCATGAATGAGCATTCCGTGCCTCTGGGCCCATATCTGCACTGTCCTTTTGCATAATACCTGCAAATATTTCATCTGTGATTGCATTATTCTTGTTTGTATCCGTGTACGACTTGGCTACCTCTGTGATTTTTGTTCCAACTTTCTCGTTTTCATTTGTTGGGCACTGACCAAATGGACCTCATTTGTCTCTAAAGTGAGGGCTGGGACCATTTGTCTCTACAGTGAGGGGCTGGGACCTCATTTTCTCTACAGTGAGGCTGGGACCTCATTTGTCTCTACAGTGAGGGGCTGGGACCTCATTTGTCTCTACAGTGAGGGGCTGGGACCTCATTTGTCTCTACAAATGAGAGCCCTTTCGTGCCCACCACACACGAAAGGCTATTTTGAGCAATGTGCGAAGCACAGCACAAGATTCTCAAACATCCTTCCTCCACCCCATACGCAACACCCCAACA
>WNGS01001312.1:43902913-43915074 GCA_020271785.1 Procambarus virginalis
ACGGGGACCAGACCGAGGGAAGGCTGAGAAATTTGAGTGACTACAGAAGTGGGAACTCTGTAGGGTGTTGGGCTGTCTTTAGAAGTCGAATGGCAGATTGAGAATCAGAGAAGATATAAATATAATCCATTTTTTTTCAGCAAAAGATTATCAATAATGTTAAGAGATAACAAGTAGAGTACATGTGGTGGCTCACACAGCGTTTCTCATTCTCCAAATGTTATTAAGGTACAAATAGACTGTACGTATCCCAGCAGGAAATCCCATAAATAACTCACTTTATAAGAAATATAATAAAAGAGATTGCTCCAAATGAGATCAGGCTATTGTTCCTCCGCAAAATTACCTTCAATACCCACGAATGGGGTTAATTTCGTGAACCTTTTACGCTGCAGTTCAAAAATTATTAATTATTCTCTCACTCTCAGCTAGCCGCGGATGCTGAGGCATGGCGCTCAAGAATGTATTCTGCCGCTAGATGTGGAAACGACGACCACAGAGGCAGGGAGCGATGGGCTGAGTTCATACTCGTGGCCGCCAGGATGGTTAGAAAAGCACTCCCACGGGAATGATTAAACACAGAAAGTACAGCACATCGGACAAGCACTTATTGAGGCAATATTATGAAGAGACGACAAGAGTATTAGTGTTGCAGGGTCCAACAACACTTGACCTGGTGTTTAGCTAGATATAGTGGAGTGGTGCTCCATATAGTGGACCTCCAATTATAAAGTGGAGCTAAAGAAGGGGATCAGTTAAAGAACCCGATTGAGAAAGGTGAGAAACTACGGATGTGGAGGCTGTTGTAGGGTGTTGGCCAATGTGCTAAAATAGCCAACGGGGGAGAGAAATAGATAGAAAGACAGCAAATGAAGTAATGGAATTCATAGCTCGGAAATGTGCAGATGCCACGAAGCAGTTCATACCCACTCAAGATCGCAATGGAAGATAAAATCAAAGTAAACCTTGATTCAGTGGACAATGCTGGGTAGCGAAGGATATGCAGATGGCAAGTAGAGATAAATAAATAAATATAGATAAATAAATAAACGACTAAATAAAACCAAACCAAAATAACATAATGACTAGTAATAAAAATGCCTGACTCTTGCTACCTGCAGCTAGGAAACTCAGAGGTCATCATACCTACCATACCTTCCTGGTTGATACCTGGTTGATAACCTGGTTGATGGGGTTCTGGGAGTTCTTCTACTCCCCAAGCCCCAAGCCGGCCCGAGGCCAGGCTCGACTTGTGAGAGTTTGGTCCACAGGCTGTTGCTTGGAGCGGCCGCAGAGCCACATACCCACCACAGCCCGGCTGATCTGGGACTTCTCTTAGGAACAGTCCAGTTTTCTCTTGAAGATGTCCACGGTTGTTCCGGCAATATTTCTTATAGTCGCTGGGAGGACGTTGAACAACCGCGGACCTCTGATGTTTATACAGTGCTCTCTGATTGTGCCTATGGCACCTCTGCTCTTCACTGGTTCACTCTTCCAGAGCCATGACCTTGAACCGAGTAATTGCTGGTGCGAGGTCTCGACCCCACAGCCAGAGGCATGGGTTGTAAATCGCCTCTAGGACACATTTTAACATCTATTGGTTTAACATGATTGCTTGCTGACGCCTAGCAAACTGCATAATATAACTTCAATAGGAAAGCATATGAATGAATAAATAATACATTTGTAGTGATACCATAATGTACGGTATCGCAGTCATTCCCATAACTGCGATACCGTACATTATGCAATTGGTGTTGAGGAAGGGAGTCGGTGCCAAGATGGCCAAAGTTGTGAGTGCGGTGTGAAGCCATCGTACATGTTGTTGGCAGGCGGGTGGGTGCCGTAATGTGACGTAATCAGCCTCTGGGACAAAAGCCTGGCTACAAGCGGATGGATGTCTGGCGGGTGCGTGGGTGGCTAACTGATGGTCTGTCATCCATGGCACTACCGCTACAACAAATAAAGCTTTGTTGTAGCGGGAGCTACAACTCCTTATATGCAAACCCATTTAATGAGGAAAACAACGGAAGAAATTATGTGATCTGGCGAAGAGGTCAGTGACTTATTGTAGCGGAGAACAACGAAGGAGGCGTGTAAAGATTTCAAAGAGGATGAAAGTTAGTCTTACAAAACAGAGTCAGAGTGAACGGTGGGGAGATAAGAGTAAAGAAACAGTACGTGATTTTATCATGTACCGTTTCATGATTTTTATCATGTACTTAATTAGTAATTACCAAAGATGTCATGATTTCATAATTAGTAATTATCGTTTCATGATTTTTATCATGTACTTAAGTAGTAATTACCAAAGAATAGGTAAAAGAAAATTTTGAGAAACTTGATACAATACAAGCAATTAAGCCAGATCTGAAGGAGAATTTACAAATACCTTAATCTACTAATTAAGATTTTAAATTAACTTTCAATATCTCATGGAAATCTGGAAAATTCAAAGGTAGTTGCAATACGAGCTATCTAAATTTGTCAGTAATTACTCGAGATAAAAATCTCGAGATCTGAAATACTGGTCAAAGTAATTAGGAAGAGAATAATGAACTCGGTCTTTTTCCAGGTATGAAAACCTGGAAAACGACCGAGTTCAAGTCATTTTACAGTTTTTTTTCAACTTTAAAACTTTTCAAATTTTCCTGGAACTTCAAGTTTATCAAGAAATTCAAATTTATCTTCTCCAGATAAGCTTTGTAGCAAAGATTAGCCTCCAGTAGCCAACTCCAACGGCTTTAAGATTGCCAGACACCAGCTAGGCCACAAACACTAACCGCTCAAGCCAATGCACTGACAATTCTACACACTACACACCCAATAAACGACCCACACCTATGCCAACCCAAGGTGAACAGGCCACCGCATTTTCAAACCTCCTCTCTCTCTACACCCACATCCTCTTCCAGAATTTCACCTCCCCATTCTTTCCAAACCCTTTGGACTTCCAAGTTCAAGTTCAGTGGGGAATCACGGACTTAGAGGGGAAATGTCATACAAGGAAAACGACCGAGTGCTATGACAGTCACTAAAATACCATATAAGAAACAAATATTGGTAGACCGCATCTTCTTAGACTGTCAAAAAGTATTTGATGGTGTTTCTCACCAAACGGCTCGTGCAAAAGATGAAGATATAAACTGGGATAACTGGTAAAACACTGAACTACGTAAAGGGGCACCTGACAGACATACAACAAAGAGTCAAGTTCAGAGAGGAGGTGTTGAGCTGAAGGAACGTGAAAAATTGGTTACGACGCAAAGTAATGAAAAATGTAAAACCCGAGGACTGTAGAGCACTACAGGAAGACCTTGGCAATCTCCTGGAGTAAGCTGATGAGTAGCTGTTAGAGTTCAACCCATCCAAGTGTAAACTAATATAGATGAGAAAGGAAAGTGAGAAATGAGACAAGAAGGACTCACCACCATAAGGGAAGGGCAACTACAGGAATAGGAAAGAGTTAAAGATATAGAAATGGATATAATTGTAACACTCAGGCAACATCCGCAACTCACGAGAAACTAGCAAACATAAGAGCGGCTTATTATAACATCAATTAGGACTTATAACAGTCCTATAACAGATTAGGATTAGAAAAGAGAAGAAACTTATGGGGATATGGTCACTACATACAAGATAATAGGGGAATAGACAAGATGGACAAGAGGACAAATGTAAATACTGGAAGCTCCATTGAGTAGAAAAAAATACTCGCACATTGTAGGGATGGCCAACAAGAGGAGTCGGGAAGATCATCTTTATCCAGAACTTTAAGGCCAGATTTAACAAAGAAGTCCAACTACAGGAATTAGATTTCATAACTGAATTATGTAATTAAACAACAACAGGAACACAAAAGATAGTTAACGGGGGAGGGAAAATAGCTAGACCTCACTTCTATGTAGTCACTTTTGGGTAAGAACCACCACTACCATCACCACCACCACCACATCAGACATCACTACCATCACAACCACCAATAACGCTTTTACCACCACCTCCAATACCTCTAATACCACCACCATTACCTCTTCTACGACTACCAATACCTCTACCTCACCACCACCAATATCTCTACCACTACCACGATCAATACTTCTACCACCATCACCACTAATACCTCTACCACCACCACCATCACCACGACCAAACAACCACCATACTTTCTCCTCACTAACAAGCTATCAAAGTTCAATGATGAACTGTAATCCACTTTAACAAGATAATATAGACCTTCAGTTGGGATTTTCCAATACTCTTACAATCCATACTAATCCAGTAATCCCTACCGGAATGCCAAAGGAAATCCTGACATGATGCTGCCCACATTTATGTCATCAACCAGTCATTGGAATCCAGTAATCTCTCTGCTGACGTCATCATGGCAATGGTCAGTTTTCACTCATCATTTCATCAATCATTGCCCGTTTCCAAAAGGTAGAAATTTTAAAAGATATAAACAAAATTGCATTTTTGTTCAAGTTCATGTATGCATACTTCCTTGCTAATGTATGTGTAAATAAACATATTTATAGTTGTATGGTTTAGTATTCATATGTATAGCTAAATTCGTGAACCTTATTAGGGCAAGATTTTTATGCATTTTGACAAATGAGCTAAATTAAACACAGCGAATTATCATCATATGTAATAAACGAACTTTGAATGAAAATTTAGAAAAGATTTAACGAAATATAGAATGTAAACACAAATTTGTATAATCACCACAGAAAAAATCTCGTATCTAAATTTAGTCTGAAAATCGTACCAAAATTAATTCATAGTTATGCATGATTTATTAACACGGGCGTTCGTTGCTGATTGCATTTTAATTGACCACATCAACTGATATGCATATATATTTATCACGATGATCTACAGTGAAGTGAAGCATGTGTGTGTGTGTATATATATATATAAATAATATAATGTATATGTGTGTGTGTATTATTTAATGAACTATTAAACCAAACATAAAACACTGGCAGAAGAAGCTTCGGAACTTTTCTTATAAGGAGCGGTTAAGTAATGACGAACGCGCTTGAATGTTTCTGAGTATACGCATCTAGAGATCTTCGATTTTCACTGAAGACGTTGATGTGTTCTTACTGCTGAAAGGAGATTCGACGCCTTTGAAATAGCGCTAAGAGCCTCCATGCTGATAATCGTCTCCGTTAGCATTATCCACAAACTAAACTGATTATAGCTGATCTAAACTGAAGGATGTGGCATAAACGAGGTTATATATCACACGATCTGATTCTTCGTCAGCAACTGCCACCACATTTCCTCCTTCCATAGAGAGATCTGAATCCTTTTCAATGCCTCGTTTAGAATCTTTGCTCCAAAACGACGACACTGAGCACTGCTATTTGTGGAAGATGAGAGGCTTTCATTGTCAGTTAAAAAAAATAGGATGCCAGTTCCCTGTTTTCCCTTGGCTTGACCATTTCAAGGAAGCCGGTCACCAGACTTCCTCCTGCTCCTAACAGCGGCAGAAGATCAAGGTTCCTTAGCATCTTCTGCGCCTTTCCCTTACGTATATATCTTTTTTATGAATAGGTGAAATTCTCACCTTATGTAGGGAAAAGGAACGAAGCGGCACAGTAAAATAAAACGTGAAATAAAGGTTGAAAGATGAAAATAAACTACAACGACAAATTCAATAATCAATTGAAGCTCCTGGTACGAGGAAGTACGTCAAATTACAGAAACATGTCAGCCCGCGTATTTTTTTTTTTTTTTTTTTGAGGGGGAGTAACTTGTGTTTTTGTTGGTCTGTCTCTCAACATGTTTGTCTGTTAATGCCTACTTGTTTGTGGCTTGATGTCTATCTGTCGGTATGTATTTGCGTTTCTGTCTCTGTATACATCTGTCTGTCTGTGCTCGCTTCAGTGTGCTGGTCTGGAGTTTCTTAACATAAATAACAACTATATAATATTTCTTCATTCAAAAAAGAAGAAGAATATCTCGTAAATGGCATATTTTTAAATGTTCTTTCCGATCGTGGAACAATGTAGCGGGTACAGCAACAATCACCGCGAATCACTAAGCACGAATTATGTAAAATAACAAGCACGTATAGACATCGAGCACTAAGAGTAAGGTATCATGCACTAGCCATTAGTAATTAGACAAGAGCTGAAACTCATGTTGCTGAAACACAGAGCTGAAACACTGAAATGTTATGTTTTTATCATGTCTCCATTTTGATGTACTCTTTATCGGGTTTTCTTGTACCCCATAATTGAAAGGCCAAAATTCTTAAGTGTACCTGAATAAAAAGCAACATTACCTGGTTTCTGTGCAGATCTTCGCACCCATGTTCCTTTTACAAGGATAACTATGATATTTCCTTCTACTGAATAATTATTACTCGAGGCATTTTTAACACTTTCACTTGTTGTGTTGTATTGTATTCACTTGTTACTTTGCTATTACTCTTATTCCCTTTTACTCGTTAATTCCCCGCTTCCGTCCAACACGGCTTCTGAGTATGTTTTGTTTATTGGAATCATTTATGACTTCATTCATAAATGTCTTGGATCTCGCCACATATTGCCTCTCCTCTTCAGGTTCCCACATCCTGTTCCCCCTATATGTTTATCCTTTTATAGCTATTCCTCCCATTTGGTGTTTGACGATGAACCCATCAGGGTTTGAAAGTACTGAGGCATTGTTTGTTATATATATATATATATATATATATATATATATATATATATATATATATATATATATATATATATATATATATATATATATATATGTCGTGCCTTACAGACCGAATAATTTTCGGTATTTACAAAAATTTCTTTCCAGATTTTTTTCTAACAATAATAATCTATTATGAATTAGGAATATATTAGGAACATGAATTGCCGACTTAGTTCTGATAGGTTAGTTAGACAGGTTAGGTTTGATCAAATTTCTAGGTTAGTTTTAAATGAAAGTAAAAGCAAGTTAAATCATGTGTAATGTAATGGAAAGCTGTATAATTCCATATGAAAATTTGATTTGATGTGGTGTTATGTACTATTTATAACAATTCAATTAAGATCGTGCGTGGATGGAGAGAGAGAGAGAGAGAGAGAGAGAGAGAGAGAGAGAGAGAGAGAGAGAGAGAGAGAGAGAGAGTTGGATCCCCTCCAAACGGGGTCCAAGAGCTAGAGGTCGATCCTGCATGCACAAAACACACACCCAAGATGACCGTTTTATGATACGTCAGTCCATTCTTAAACATTAAGCAGCATTTATGATGACACCGCCGGCAATTATTGTCATTCACCGTCAATAATGGGTGCGTTACAAATTTGCAAAGTGAACAAGAGAGCGAGCGAAGAGACAAAGGAAGATTTCATCACCTGGCAAGAAAAGGATAAAAAAAAATGACAGACACAGAAAGACGAAGATAAACATAAAACAGATCCAGCCAACTTACCTAAACTTCCCCAAACACTAATGCGATTGTTTACAAACTTACTTCTAAATCGCCTGTTTGTAGAGACACATCGTTGTGTCAGCGCCCAGACCCCCCAACAACACCACCCGAGAATGACTGCTGGAGAGCGTACTGTCCTGAGGGAGCAACTCTAACAGACAGAACTCTAGATAAAGTTTTACTGTTTTTTTCTAGCAAACTGCAATGGATAGAACTGTAGTAATTAACGGAAACGTTTTCCGGAGTTTGGACCAGCAGGAACTGCAATGGACTAAACAATTGGTAAAGTTTTAGTTGAGTTTAACCAATATTTACATTGGAAGACAGAACTTCAAGCAAAGCTCACTTATACAGTATCAGTGGTTGATAAAATGACATGTCATGAAAGTACTTAGAGCAACTATGTGGTCGAGAGTACCAATATGTCGCGATGGACCACCAGAAAGTGGATTTTTGAATGATTGAATTCGGAAAAAACGTAAACTCTTTTATTAGCAACACAAATATTAGACCTCACCTAACCTCTCCTAGCAATCCTAGGATGTGCTTTCGATCCAAGAGTTACACAAAGTTCTATCAAATTAGCAGGATGGGTTGGAATGAATATTATAGACACGCACATACACACGCACACACACGCACGCACGCACGCACGCACGCACGCACGCACGCACACACACACACACACACACACACACACACACACACACACACACACACACACACACACAGATATTAGAAAGAACTTTTTAGTGTCAGAGTGGTTGGTTGACAAATGGAATGCATTAGGAAGTGATGTGGTGGAGGCTGACTCCATACACAGTTTTCAAGTGTAGATATGACAGAGCCCAATAGGTTCAGGAACCTGTACACTTGTTGATTGACGGTTGAGAGGCGGTACCAAAGAGCCAGAGCTCAACCCCTGCAAGCACAATTAGGTGAGTACACACACACCACACACACACACACACACACACACACACCACACACACACACACAACTAGGTGAGTAGGTGAGTACACACACACACACACACACACACAACACACACACACACACACACACACACACACACACACACCACACACAACTGGGGCACACGCACTAGGGGACACAGGTGGAAACTGAGTGCCCAAATGAGCCACAGAGATATTAGAAAGAACTTTTTTAGTGTCAGAGTGGTTTGACAAATGGAATGCATTAGGAAGTAATGTGGTGGAGGGCTGATTCCATACACAGTTTCAAGTGTAGATATGATAGAGCCCAATAGGTTCAGGAAACTGTACACCTGTTGATTGACGGTTGAGAGGCGGGACCAAAGAGCCAGAGCTCAACCCCCGCAAGCAGAACTAGGTGAGTACAACTAGGTGAGTACACACACACACACACACACACACACCACACAAGCTTTGTTCTCTTTTTCCAAACTACTTATTAACATTCCTGTCAGATATTACGATCTGTTGGCTATAAGCAGCATTCCCAGAGACTTGTAACCTCTCTGGTAATAGTCCTCTCCCCCCCCCCACCCTACATGTCCGCTCCATGTCCCCTCTTCTCACTTTTTACACACTTCCCCTCTCTTTCCTTTCTTCCGTCTCTCCCCTCATCCATTCGTCCGCCCATCTGCTGTCTTAATGCATTTTACGTGAGTTGGCACATGTTTAGTACATTCGACTTGACCAAATGGAACGTCCCGGAGATTAGGGCAGGAGGGCTGTGTTGATGTAAAGAACATTGACTGAAGGCGGAATTAGATTAGGTTAGGATGTAGATGGGAAGTAGTAAGAGTAGAATGAAAGTAGAATGAGGGCAGATGACGGCTGAATGAAAGTAGAGTGACGGCAGAAAAGAGTAAAATGAAAAAAGTAGATATAAGAGCTTGTGATAGTATATTGACAGAAGATCGAAAGTAGGATATGAATTAGGGTAGAATAAGATTTGATGAGGTCATGAGGTGAGTAGCGGTATAATGATAGGCAAGGAAAGAGTGTGGAAAGTGGTAGTCAGCGTAGAATAAGGCTAAAGAAAAGGTTTTAAGGTAGATAAGGGTTAAGTGAGAGTGAATTAAGATGTAAAAAGTGTGTAAAATGAGCCAAGGTTGGGCAAGTCTCATGAATGAGAGATGATCTCCAGTCATGCGGCACAGGTCGTCTCACAGCGGGTTGAGCCCTGGGCATCAATCCCTAACAGTTCGCTCCCTGTTACTCAACAATGACTGGAGACCTGGTTGTAAACCGAATGGTGTCTTGTGTTCTAGGGATACAATGTTCGTAAGCCATCCGGGTAAGGCTTACGATAAGCTACGAAACGGAAAAAGGGGGGGGGGAGAGGTTTTAAGTCTGCTAACAAGAGTCAGAAATCGTGTTGGTCCGTAATTTTATGAAGCAGTTTGGAAGGTCTTAGTTTTTAGAATTAGTTCTAGTATCCAGAGAGAGGTCTGGCGGCGACGGAGATGGTGCCAGTATTGTTTATCCCCAGTTCTCTCTAGTCTTCCTTTTATCTCATCAAACCCTCGTGAGAAGATGCTTCTCCTCATTCTCCGCTGTCGCCATTGAGATCTATCCAAGCTATATTTTTTACTGCCATTCACGTATCGGCGCCCCTCTTCCGTCTGGCTGACGGGGATGTCCTTGTATACCTCTACTGGTACATCCTGAGAGCTTTGTCTTGGCTGGTATTAGTCAAGGACGTCACCAGTGTCTTTGGACACCTCATACACACATGTATTTGGCACGCTAGATGTTAACATACAGACAAATCTTTACGTGAGCCGGGCTTCATAATCCATACTTGTCAGTTCTCACACTCATCTAAGGTGTCAGTCTTGTACTTATCAGCTCACACTCTAGGGTGTCAGTCTTGTGTCACACTCACTGGCTACACACGGGTGTGCCATTTGTCCAGTCTTGTCATACTCAATGTGTACTGGGGGCCAATCCTACACACAGCCAACAAGTCAAAGTTCTGTAAAAGCTTTCAACAATGTTGTTCATGGAGGATCATCTAATAAAAATGGGTAAACCATTGAGCCAAAGCAATGTCCTGTGAGGAATAAATACCGCCAGAATAGCACGACTAGACACTCAGGGAAGATGTTGATTCCAGCACATTTAACACCACAACTTCAACAACAATCATCAACATAACTACAACCATGCTGATATTCACTATTTACAGGTGGTCTACTGCTTGGTAATTTCGCCTCGAATTACAACTAATAACACACTGTGACATCACATATTCTTTGACTTTAACATTTCCGGTACAACCTGAGGACAAATAATTCACCTGGTGTCACGCAGACACAACAATCATCTTACCTCAGGTCAGGTCCACACAAATGTCGGAAAGACTCCCCAGCAGGAAGGCGAAGCGACAGGACGTCCTAAGGGAGTAGGACACTTAAGTCTGGCTCCTGTCCTCCACCCAAACGAGAAGAATTGAAGGATGGACCAATAGGCGCCTACGGTTTCCTATATTCTGATGTTCAACTGCCCCTCGGGTTGTGGGATGACGCGATCCCTCCACCACATAAAAAAATTCCAATCGTAGCAAAGAACTAAGTACACTTGGTGCATTATACTATTGTTTAGATAATGTATTTATAAACTGGGCCTAGTGATTATAATGAGCCTACATCCTCCCCTGCTTAAAGACCTAGATATTTATCTAGGCTTATTAAAGCTTATTAAGGTTCTATTAATAGTCTTTTGGTCAACTGGCAAGAGAACTTTTATCCTAAACAGGGATATAACCTCCAGTTATAACTGTACATTATTTTAAACCCGGCTTTAAAACAGCAACCCTTCTTTGGGGTAGTTAGCACATTAAGGAACTGAGTACAAATGTAGTGTATATTGATTCTAGTAATATAACAGTATAACCTTATCTAACCAAACAAACCAAACTAAACCAAACTACCAAACAAACCAAACCTAAGGCACAAAGAAATCACATAACGTGACGTGAGAAAATCAGTAGAGCCATAAGGAGGATTCGAACCTGCCTACAGGGTACTCTAGGTCTAGAAAGTAGAACTCTGACTCCGGATTCAACTGAAGCCTCAGGACCCCTAGAGGATTCAGTTGAATCCCAAGATGCATTGCTTTTGATCACGTCGTGGTGAAGTGGTCTAAGGCGTGTGCTTGTGAGTACCCAGAGTGCAGGTGTCAATCCTCCTCACGGTTCCTACTAATTTTCTCATAGCAAATCTAACCTAACCTTAGTTTGTTGACCAAGGTCCGTAAGGACATTAAAATACTAAATGAACACAATACGTTATGAAATTAAGATGCTGAAGAAGCAGACCTGGATGTGTTGATGACCAGGAAGGTACAACCACTGAGGACTGGTTGTCTAGTCGGGACTCTACCAGTCACTAGAGTTATCAACCAGGAGAACAACACCGCCACCACCACAACCCACAACACCACACAGACTCTACACACTACTTTAATCACCGACAGAAACACACCCTAACTACCACCGCACCATTACTACAACCACAAACAACTCAACTACCTCAAAATCTGAAGTTTATGGCGTAATCACCTCGTAATTTAGAGTGATTAAGCCGCCTACTTTTAGGAGAAACCACAATTCATAGTGACAGAACAATTACTCGCATCTACCTCTTATCTCTCTCTATCTCTCTCTCTCTCTCTCTCTCTACTCTCTCTCTCTCTCTCTCGTCTCTCTTCCTCATTTCTCA
>WNGS01001312.1:43927480-43940541 GCA_020271785.1 Procambarus virginalis
CCGTACCAGCTGTCTAACTCCTCAGATGACACGGTGACATCAGGGTGAAAGAAAGTCTGCCTATTTATTTCCCTCAGGCCTCAGTCGGGAATCGAACCCTTAGGGCTACGACCCCGGAGCGCCTGTCTATCCTCCAGTGCTAGCTCAGCCCCCTCAGCCACGAGGCCCTACGCATGTGGGTACCTAACTTACACTGCCTGGAGAAGGTTATGGGAGTTTACGCACATGCAACAGACCAGCATATCTACTAAAACTCGGTTGATTAGCACTTATTACTTGGAAGCTATTATTTTATGTAGTCCACTTTGTTCGGCATTATTTCTATATCTTTGGGAAGGGATATTTAAAAAGCCGGGGACCTCCGATATTACTGCATTTTCTGCAATATTGTCCAATATGTTGTTATTTTACTGTGCCAATTTGGATATGGCCTTCCAATATTTTCATGTTTACTATTTTGTGATACCTCTCTCGTCTTCTTTACAGAAAGTACATTTGAGAGCTTCGAGACGGACCCAGTAATGTTAGTTGATTTATCGTGTCTAAGCTGCATGTTCTCTGTATTTCCCATATTGCTGTGTATTTCACTATATTTCAACCCATCCTCCTAAAATTATAGTACTCATAGAAAGTATTTGATCCCCGGGGTACCAATACGTACTCTTGGTCCACCAAAATGTTTGTGTTTTGTATTACTGATTTGCCTTAATGGCATTATCTTAAATACGATACGAAAGTAAAGATTCTAACATAACCTGTCCTAACAATCCTAGGCCTAATAATGTATATATTAGGCCTAATACAGTACGCTTATGTGCTATACTGGGGCCTAAGAATATTTTTTTTCTCTAGGACACTATAAAGTTAAAAGTACAAAATAGGAACTTCTTGGTGTTCCATCTCTACAGAGTTCCTTTGGACCCAATAGTTAATATATTTACGTATCATTTTCAGAGGATGGGATTGTAATAATCTTATAAAAGTTATAGTTAATAATATGTACTATCATTTTAAGAGGATGGACTGTAATAATCTTATAAAATTTAATGTTTATCTTAATCCTGAAAAAAAGATGTTATATACATTTCCCACTTGGAAAGGTGTGCACAGTCGCTGTAACTTATACACCCATCACTGTAAAGTACCATAACGTGGCTAAATTATGTTGACCAGACACACACTAGAAGGTGAAGGGACGACGACGTTTCGGTCCGTCCTGGACCATTCTCAAGTCGATTGTGAGGTTGTCGAATTAGCTCTTTCAAAGCTCGACATTGCGGTTTTATCGATTGACGTTCAGTCCTGTGGCCGGATTTACGAAGCATAAGAGGTACAGATCTCGTTAATGAATACTAATCTCGATCGTGGCTCACAGGTGGTCGCGGGAGGTCACTAGATGTCACAGTACCTGTTTATTATCTGTTTTCTTATTTATGTTTTCTGAATGTTGTTGTTATACTTGTTCAAACTCGCACATTCGTTCAAAGTTAATAGGAATTTTCAGTGTAAAATAAAAATAAGAGTGAACATTAATGAAAGCACTTAATAATTAAAAACCAGTCGTGTGGAAAAGGTAAAATAAGATGTAATAATGCTCATCCGTGATCAAGAAAATATTTAATAATAACATTTATTTCCACTGTTGTTTAGGGGTGTTCATTATTGCTCAGTGATTCTCACGAATGTTAACACTCACTAATGTTCACATCTGTTTGTTGATGCTCACGAATGTTAACATTCACTAATGTTTACAACTGTTTACTGATGCTCACAAATAATAATTTATTTTAACTATTGTTCACTAATGTTATGTAATGTTCACTAATGTTAGGTAATGTTCACTAATGTTCTGTAATGTTAACTAATGCTCAGTAACGTTCACTTGCAGACATTTACATACATATAGATGGTAACGACCGGAAGCAAATTGTGAATTTGGCAGTTTCTGAAAAATATTATAATGAGTTTTTCCAAGGCGCCATCACTTTGTTCTCGGTGAGAAAAGTGAAGAGAAGCACAAGAGAGGAGAAGATGTGCATTAATGTGCTAAACTGTCTAATTGGGCAGTTTGGATAGGTTATTATAATAGGATTTTTATGATCGGCTTATGCGAGGGAGAACCGAGTTGATTTATTTTAAATTTAATATATAATTTTGTTAATTTAAGTTTAATATTATATATAAATTAGTCATTTTATTTGATATGTTATATTTATCTATTAAGTATATATATATCGTCAAATCTTTTCGCAAGTTGAACACGTTAGCAAAATAATATGTTTAGTATTCGTGAAACTGTCAAATGCGCTGTGTCGTTCGTAAACCTTCACATAGAGCCGTTAGAAAACAGTATTTAACGTACGCAAGACCAACCCAGCTTTGCAGCTTTTATATGTATGCAGCTTTTGCCTGGAACTCCTACCTGAAAAGCATTCGGTAAAACTTAGTGAAAGTCTTGTTGATACATATTCAATGATGCGTGTTCCAGACATTTGAGGATTGGACTAGAGACTAAGTATAACATTCAGGGGTTTTAAAGATCATGTTCTGTGATAATGAAACACTTGTTCAATGAGAATTATAATGTAGTATTGCCTTGTAAAACTTATGTATATGTGATTTATATTGTATTTTCTTAAAGATAAAAAAAAGAGACTGCCATTCAACCTCACTAGGCGAGTATGAGGAGGAAGCGGGGTGGATACAATAGCTTGATGAATGAGAGTTACTGCAGGAATTGACTAATAACTGACATGGCGGGACTTAGGAGTTAATGCTCAACTCTGCAAACGTGTGAATACGAAGCTTGATCCTGAGCTGAAGATGTTGGCTTGTAATGAAAGGTCAAGGAAACATAACTTCATCTGACTGGGGGGAAGAAGCGGCAGGAACGCTTGATTACAACATATATACACACATGATATTAAGGAAGATTTTTTTAAGTATAGATGCGATTTTTATCACAATGAACAGTCGAGTGATTGGGTGCGAGAAAGACACAAATGACTCTTAGAGACCCCCAGGAAGGGGTGTAATCAAGACAGTCTTGCTCTGAGCGTGAGAAGGTGTGAAGCAAGAGGCAGTGTGTTCCAGTTGAACTCTCCTTTCTGGGCAACATTAGTGAGCTTGTACAACACTGTAAATAGCTCTTACAGCAACCCTAAACCAAATTAATATGTCTCTGGAGCTGTGTTGTAACGACGTTACATCTCTGTGTTACCAGACTCGTGACCTGAGGCGATGCTTCAAATTCTCTGCAACAATGCGAGTCGTCGCAAGAGAGTGTTAAGCCTCAGGGTACCGGAGCAATGTGGCTAAAGTCCGAGCCACGGCGACAGGAGAGACCGCCTCTGTAGTCTGCGCAAGATGATGCACCGACAAGTTTATACAGTACTGTAAGTCTGCAAGGAACTCTGAATTGCAACATTAAACCAGAGCAATATGGCCCTGGAAGCTGTGTTAAGATGGCAGGAGACCTTGACAACACAGCTGTGATGGGCACACACACAAACGATCTGTAGTTGCAGTAGAGTATTGCAGTTTGTTGGCCTTTTGTCGGCATGGCTTGCAAGAAGGAAAGAACTCATTCTTTGTCATTTATTCATCAGATTCTTAAAGATTTGTTACACAACATTTGTCAACTATGAAATGTGAAGGGACCAGACAAAGACAGTCCTCGCCTGATGAGAGTTTTCACTGTACACAGATGACAAACAAAATTGGTATAGAGGCATGTTGGGAGAAGAGAGACCTGAGCTACACAGTGAAACTTAGTCTTGCTAAATGGTCGATCCATGATGCTTCCACTAATATTGATGATTGTTTCCTAAGTCTGTAACGCATTGCGGCATATTTTCCCTCATTGACGGAAGTTGATGTCAATGGCAACAGTATATATGTATATATGGTTGCTGATATCCACCACTTCTGTTGTGGATTTCAGCTTCTGGTTATACATGAAATTGGGTTAGATGAAACCTTGGCAACATTGGCCTCATTCACAGCAGTAATTCCGAGATAAGTAATTCCTTCCAGTATGGACGGTTGTGATTTGCTGTTTAGTTCAACCTGAACGGGTCAACACTTAATGAGTCTTCTCGCATGGTTTTCTGATCCGTCCAGAATATGTATAACTGATGGTGGCATTCAGGAAATGGTCCATATACAAGAAGGGGGAAAAGTTGAAGCCTCAGCTGTCAAGAAGATGCGAGATGAGCCTTAGGGCTATAATTGTCTTGGTTACCTTGCTAGCTAGATTCAACATGTGGTCCATGATAATTAAAGATTCAAACTTCATCCCTAAGATGTCAATTTCGCCAAGAAGCAGTAGATTTTTTCACACATCCGTATCCATGTACTAGTTTCAGTATCATGCATTTTGGTTATCGTCGCCTGCGTTTTCTCAGGCGTAAATGTAACTTCCAGTTGCCTTCGATATGACTTTAAGAAAGTTGTTAATGACCCCTCGCAGTAGTTGGCAGCTCCTCTCTTGCAAATGTAAAGGTACCGGCATCATGATAGGCTTGAGCTTTATTGATGAGGTGTAACAGATCTTGGTGTAGACATTCGACAGCACTGCACTCTCAGCTATCAAGAACTGCGACGATCCGCATTACGGGATCTGTGGTTTATTGGGTGTAACGTTTTCTCTTATGTTACAAACAATAAATACCCCAGCTTCCTTTTATCCCATATTCTGGTATTCAAACCAACTTAGTTACCCAGTGGTCCCAAACACACATCTGGCAAATCACTGCCATTAGAAGTTTTATCATTCCTAAGAAGTGCAAACTAACGTTTTAAAACGCAGAGTGAGCCAAGCTAATATTTGAGTCTGCCATGGTGCAAGACGACAAATCAGGAAGCAAAAGGGATCACACCAGCATTTGATCCTGCCGCGTCAACCCCCCTTCGTCTAGGGACAACAAGGCGGGTGCGGACACGGTGCTCTATAATTATATTATAATTGGCAAATATTAGGGTCAGGCGTAATTAGAATTTGGCAATTATCAAAGATAATGGCAATGAGTTCGCTCATCACTTTTGACAACGCCCAATATAACTAACACCCTCGTTAATGAGGGGTTATTAACCCGGTCACCTTGGTTAGGTTGGGTTGAGTATAGGGAGGAGGGAGAGGGTGGGGAGGGTGCACAGGAAGAGGTTTTCATTATAAACTAAACAATTGGGGTCATTTGTCTGTTGGGACTTATGAATTTTGTCAGGACAAACGCGCTTCTTTGTTGTTATATTATTTACCAATTATTTTAGGCTTAGACGGTCGGGAATTGAATGCCGACCTGCATGAAGCGAGATGCTCGCTCTACCGTTCAAGCCCAAGTGGTTGGGCACCATTCCTTTCCCCCCGTCCCATCCCAAATCCTTATCCTGACCCCCATCCAAGTGTTATATAGCCATAATGGCTTGGCGTTTTCTCCTGATAGCTCCTTTCTCTTCTGAGAATTACGCAGAGTGGGTAAGTCCTCTGCACATTCCTCTAGCAACGAGGGTGGTATCTCAGCTGGCCCAATATTCTTGCTTTTTTTGTAATAAAAAATCTATCTTGTTTTTCTAGTTATATATAATTTTCATTCCATTTTTATTGAGTTTAAATTTAGTTAATTAAAAATCCCTTCTCAATTAAAACAATCCTAAAATTTAATGCTCAGTGTCCTATACAAGTATTCCTTTGAATATTTTTGTATTCTTTTTTTTATGTTTTTTTCAGAGTATCATTCAAAGATCAGTTGGGTGATGAATGAAAGATGGATAATAATATCAAAATATATAAAACAGTAATGGTGAAGAATTATCATCCGTTTTATCCCGGATGATAATCAAGTTCTTTTTCGTCGGCGAATATGTCGGTCCTGCATGAGATCCTCACATTTTAAAACATTATAATACAACTACTACTACTGTATCTACTACTTTTTCAACTATTATTACTATAATTACAAATACTCTACTACTTAATGTAATTCTAATACTCCCACTACTAATAGTACTATTTTATTACTTAATCTAATACTATTGCTACTAATGATACTCGCCATACTACTATTCTTTCTACCTAAACTACTACTACTACTGCTTCGTATACTTCTACTTCTACATTATGTTCTATCATTATGTTCATTTTATGAAGTTAAAAATATATATATTTGACTAAAAAAATATATGTTGAACCAACATTATTAAAATATTGATTAATATTTAGGCACCATAGAAAGTAACCATCAAAGGATTTCGGCAGAATTATTGTTATAAATGTTAGTTGTAGTGGAGGCAGAAACGTTGGTTGTAGTGGAGGCAGAAACGTTGGTTGTAGTGGAGGCGGAAATGTTGGGATTGTTTTAATAGAAACGTTACGATGAGTGTTGGCAGAAGTTGCTTAGAGCTCATAGCATTATTATCAGCAGCGATTTTTTGAAAAACTAATTGTGGACTAATATTTCCATTAAAACCCACCTGAAGTATAAAAAAACAAAGGAAACCAAAGCTCTACATAAAGATAACACAAAAATGTTTGCTAAAATTTACATAATTACTTTGTAAACGCTACATATAATAATTTAATATAACCTACACACCGAGCAGAAGCAAGAATGCTAAAATCTGAATGTAGGAAAAAATCCTAAATCAAATAGTTATAAATATATTAAAGTTTGCCGTAACTGCTACCACGATGGCATAAAATGAATTAAAATCATACATAAAAGAACGTAGCAAATCCTTTCAGGGCTTACGCAAAATAAATTACAAATGCATTACAAACCTCTCATAAATCGTACCACAATGACCCAGAACTATTTTTGTTTTAAGCATATCCAACCATAATGTCACAAAATACACTAAAATCAACCACAAATTCTACCATGATGATATAAGTACTTTAAACCTCATGATAAATCCAAGAACTTGAAAGCAAAATACATTATAATCTGCTATAAATCCTACCATGATACCGTCCCAAAACATCAATGTAATATATCATGTCTGCAAGTTTTACCTTCATATATTCCATACCCTTCCCTTATGTCCTTTCACAATTATAGTCATCTTCTCCTCATATAGTTATCGTCGTCTTCTATTACTACAACTACCTTCGTTTTCTCTTCCTGCAGTTATCGTCATATCCTACCAGTGGAGGAGACGCCACCACATTGGCGTCTCCTCCAACAATTCCCTTTGCTTCCCTTACCCATGATAATCATCACTTCCCCCACCAACAGTAATCATCGCTTCTCCAATTTACCCATATCCTCCTCCTTTTTGTTACTCAGCCCTTCTGTTTTCCCCTATCCTTGCCTTACCCACCTGAGGTTCTCCTTCCCTCCCCACCGTCTTCCCCCTGCATCAACCCTGCCGTGACAGTCGCCTGTATAAGAAACTAATGTTCCTTTTTCGTGTGTCTGCGACACAATCCTCCCCTCCCGCCTGCATCGTGCATACTTAATGAAGGAAGCAGGTATTGCCCTTCTCCGGTCTTGCTCTCCCGCTTCATGCTCTTTCTCCACCGCCTTCTCTTCATATTTCTCCTGTCTCATCTTTAGCCTGTTTCTGCATTTCTTCTCCTCTGCTTATAATTTTCTCTTTTGCTTATAATTCTTCTCTTCTGCTTCTAAATTTGCTGCTGCCTCCAATCCTAGTTCCTCCTGCTTCTAATCCACTTCCTCCTAATCCAACCAATCCTTTTACTCATAGGTCTTCTGTCTACTTCAGAATCTTGTCTTAATCCCTTTTCCTCTCTCTGGTCTTCTTATTCCTCATCTTTGTACATTTTATATTTCTCCTCTAATTTTAAATCCTCTTCCTTCTATTCCTCTTCCTCCTCCTAATTTTCCTCTTTCACCCTTCTCTTCCACCTACTCCTCCTCTTCCTTCCCATCCTACCGGAGTCAAAACAAGTCATAGTTTTCTGTTAAGGTCGTTCTATATTAACTATTAACTATATCGTTCTATAGTAACTTTTAAGTTTACGCCTCTGGTGAACCACCTCTCTCGCCATCGTTACGTTTCCTCCTCCTCATCTTTATTATTCTTCCTCTTCCTGATAGTTTTTAAAACATAATGAATAGATGAAGAACTGATCGTTGTCGTAAGAGCAAGTAACAAGTGTTACTTAGAGATAACAAATAGGTAGATGAGGGAGAAAAAGAATAGAATGAATTGAAGAAAGAATAATAGAAGAGGGAAAGCTGAGAAAAATGTAAAAGTGTAGGAAGATTATTACTACAGATAAAATAAGAGTTAGAGAAGAGGAGAAGTGGAAAGAATAGGTAGAGCAAAATAGAAAGGAAGAGGTGGGGGAAGAGGAAAAGGTTAGAAAAGAAAAGTGGAGAAGAAGAATGAAGAAATAAAGCCCAAAATAGAGGGGAAGAAAATGGGGAAAAAATCTGACGTTCTCTTTCCTGATAGAGTTTTTCGGGACGTTAAGTGGCAAAATTTAGTAGTTTCATAAATAGCAATGTTGGGTAGCGGTGGAGCGGTATTGTGGTTCGGTTGGTGGCATTCCTGTGAGGTGTAGCGGCTCCCAGGGGCATTATGGTAAAGTTACTGGCACTGCAGTAAGGTACAAGAGCTTCCAGGGTGTTACGGACCAGTTAGTGGTTCTCCAGTAAGCTGCAGTGATTCTCCGGACATTAGAGAGTCGTTAAAGTCATTTTAGTAAGGTACAGTGGTTCTCAACGTATTATGGAAAAGTTAGTAGTTTTTCTAATAAAGTACAGTGGCTCTCAAAGCATTATTGAAAGTTAATGGTTTTCCAAGTAAGGTATAATGGCTCTCGAGGCACTATTGAAAGTTAATAGTTATCCAATAAAGTATAATGGCTCTCAAGGTGTTATTGAAAGTTAATGGCTTCCCAAGTAAGGTACATTGGCTCTCAAGGCATTATAGAAATGTTAACAGGTATTAAGAAAATAATTTTTTTATTTTTTTTTAATTCACAAATTAATATGCACATTTTGATTTAGGTATAAAAACTCTGCAGAAGGTCTGTTGGCTTATCTGTGACTGTTTCTGTTGTACATCCCGCCACTCTTCTCAAGCCTGTGCTTGAGGGTTCCTCTGATGTTACTTGGTAACTTGCTCCTCAGGTCGGCAACCTGTATTTCCGAACCAATATTTGCCAATTCGTTCCGTATATTAAAATTCTTCGAACTTCAATTCATCGTTTCGTTATAATTTAGGCTGGTATTTTAAGAACCAGATTTTTATGTTCGTTGTTAAAACCATTCATCCATTTGACACTTCATTTGCCCAACCACTTGGGCTGGACGGTAGAGCGACGGTCTCGCGTCATGTATGTTGGCGTTCAATCCTCGACCATCCAAGTGGTTGGGCACCATTCCTTGCCTCCCGTCCCATCCCAAATCCTTATCCTGACCCCTACCAAGTGCTATATAGTCTAATGGCTTGGCGTATTCTCCTGATAGTTTCCTTCCTTCCTTGACACTTCATTCATGTTCCCTCTTACTCTACGCCTCCCTGGGGAAGGTAAATGTTGTTGTTAGTATTGCTGTGAGGTGGTATCTGCCAGGGTGTGAGGGAGAGACTATGGTACTCTAGTGAGGGGAGGTTGCTGATAGTATTCTGAGGCAGTTTGTGGCGTTTTGGTGGCTGTATAATGAGGCAAAGTGTCTTCTTGTGATGGTACAGTGTCCTGTGATGGTACAATGTCCTGTGATGGTACAGTGTCTTCTTGTGATGGTACAGTGTCCTGTGATGGTACAGTATCCTGTGATGGTACAGTGTCTTCTTGTGATGGTACAGTGTCCTGTGATGGTACAGTGTCTTGTGATGGTACAGTGTCCTGTGATGGTACAGTATTTTGACAATGTATTTTATTTATATGACGAACTTTCTACTGGTCGTCACACACACACACACACACACACACACACACACCCACACACACACACACACACACACACACACACACACACACACACACACACACACACACACACACACACACACACAGTCAGACTAACGAGGGCAGCACATGCCATACCGGCAAACGGTTATCCTTCAGGAACCTGGACAAAGTTCTCTTTCGAGCGCTGTATACATCCGTTGTGAGATATATTATTGAGTATGCTGCCCCAGCATGGAACCCATACATAAAGAAACACAAAACAAAACTAGAAAAGTAAACAAATAAAAATATTTAACAAGGCTTGTTCCTTAACTAAGGAGACTGAGCTATAAAGAACGACTGAGGGAGCTGGACCTCGCTTCACTGGAGGAAAGAAGAATTAGTGCAGACATGGTAACCACGTACAAGATACTAAGAGATGTTGACAAAGAATATATAGAATCAATGTTCAAATTGATGAATAGTAGAACGAGAGGACATAATTGGAATCTGGAAGCACAAATGAGTCACAGAGATGTCAGATAGAACTTTCGCAGTCTAAGAGTCGAAGCCAAGTCATAGGGGGCCTGTGTAGGGGGCCTGATAGCCGATTGGACAGCGCTCTGGGCTTGAAATCCTAGGGTCCGGGTTCGATCCCCGGTGATGGCAGAAACAAAATTGGCAGAGTTTCTTCCACCCTGATGCCCCCTGTTACCTAGCAGGTAATAGAGAGTTAGACCATGTGGTGGCATGGTTGGTGGGAGTTAGACAGCTGTTACGGGCTGCTTCCTGGAGGTGTGTATGGGCGGGGTAAAAATTAGTAGTTAGTAACAGTTGATTGATTGACAGTTGAGAGCGGGCCGGAAGAGCAGAGCTCAACCCCCACAATCACAAACTAGGTGAATACAGCTTTAAATGTAAATGTGTTAAGAATAACGAGTAAAAAGAGTCAGTTCATTGAACTAATGATGGTCGAAAAGCGGAGCTTAAGAGCAGATGCTCGACCCTACTAGGTGAGCACATCTAGGTGAGTACACACATAAGGTCCGAGCGAGCAGCTGATGGTGGTGGTGGCATGTGTGGTGGAGCTGGTGGGTCTTGTGGTTGTAGTGGCATGGTTGGTGGTGGTTGTAGTGGCATGGTTGGTGGTGGTTGTAGTGGTGTGATTGGTGGTGGTAGTGGTGGCCTGGTTGGTTGTGGTTGTGGTGGCATGGTTGGTTGTAGTGGTGGCCTGGTTGGTGGTGGTAGTGGTGGCGTGGTTGGTGGTTGAGTGGGAGAGACGCCCGGCAGCGGACGAGCCAGGTGGAGATCCGGCCACTCACAATTGATTGACGAAAAAGAAGAGAAAACAAAAATTAGGTTCCTGTCCTGTCTGTACGTGGTCGCTGGCAGGAAATTGCGTCTAATTATTTGGTAAATAATGCATATGTAATACTAGATGGGGTACCCGGCGATGCCCGAGTCGACCCGGTCTCTGTCTCTATATCGGTCACCCTGTATGGGTGAGTGTCAGTCTGTCTTAACAGATAGACAGGCTGTCTGTCTATCTGTTTTTCTCTGTCTGCCTATCACTCTCTCCCTGTATGCCTATCTCTGTCTCTACAGGTAGTGTATGATAGAATTTATTTCACAGTTTTGTGGAAATCAGCCTGTATTGCTTTACACAATAGTAAGAAACACAAATAAAAGCCAAATATTGAAAAATCATTCAGAGTGCAGTTAGTATATTCCAAAATTTGCCATGGGGTTCCAATTGGCATCGTGTCAGGTGGCACTTGTTTAATTTATGCTAACCCCGAGCTGACCATGATGGACACGTAACCAACAGGAATTACTTTTAAACATTTGATGTAGCTAGCCCCAGGCATCTGGCTTCCCACCTCACGCAGAAAGATAGATATTCCAAAAATATAGATAGTTGGTAGAGATAGCTTGATAAATTCTTATCACTTTATGGTGTCAGAAGTAGAGGTAGATTCACTAGTACCCACATACCATTACTACTATTAGTGTGATACTAGTACTATTAGTATCACACTAGTAGTACTAGTATTAGTGTGTTATCCATATACCATTACTACTACTACTACTACTAGTGTGGTACCCATCTACCATTACTACTACTGGTATTGTACCCATAAGCCTCCATAACACGCGCACATATTACAGTGCTAGGAAGTAGATAGTGACAGAGGTCTCTAAACACCTAGGGGGGCCGGTAGCTGAGTGGACAGTGCTTGGGACTCATAATCGTATGGTCCGGGGATCGATCCCCGGCGATGGCGGAGACAAATGGCCAGAGTTTCTTTCACCCTGATGCACCTGTTACCTAGCAGTAAATAGGTACTTTGGAGTTAGACATCTGTTATGGGCTGCTTCCTCTGTGTGTGTGTGTGTGTGTGTGTGTGTGTGTGTGTGTGTGTGTGTGTGTGTGTGTGTGTGTGTGTGTGTGTGTGTGTGTGTGTGTGTGTGAAAAAAAGTTGATTGACAGTTGAGAGACGGACCGAAAGAGACAGAGCTCAACCCCGTAACAACTTGGTGAATACCGGAGAATATATTGTTAGACGTTCGGTAAACACACTTCTCTTGCCAAGTTAGACGAAGTGTTCTTGAATAGAAAAAGGATATCAAAGAAAAGAAAAGGCAATTTAAGGCGAACAATAATAATTAAATGAAACAACAGAAAGGAAAAAATACAAACAAGTGTATACAAAATATAGTTTAATGTAAATTAAACAAAGAAAATTAACACATGGATATAAACTAATTAGAAACGTATATGAAAACGGCCGTGTAGTGGATTTCAGTTGATATAATGTCAAGTCAAGCAAATTCCAGCATGATAAACTCCAGCATGACAAACTCCAGCATGACAAACTCCAGCATGACAAACTCCAGCATGACAAAGTCTAGCTAAGTAAAAGTCTGAAAAGAAAGAAAGGAAAAAACAAGTTGGCACCCTGAGTGCCAGTGGGACGTCGTGCTCCGGAAGTCGTCAGGATATGTCGCCTTTCCTTGTTTCCTCCTATGGGGTGTGTTTTCCTCCTATGGGGTGTGTTTTCCTCCTATGGGGTGTGTTTTCCTCCTATGGGGTGTGTTTTCCTCCTATGGGGTGTGTTTTCCTCCTATGGGGTGTGTTTTCCTCCTATGGGTGTGTTTTCCTCCTATGGGGTGTGTTTTCCTCCTATGGGGTGTGTTT
>WNGS01001312.1:43941154-44004846 GCA_020271785.1 Procambarus virginalis
TGTGTGTGTGTGTGTGTGTGTGTGTGTGTGTGTGTGTGTGTGTGTGTGTGTGTGTGTGTGTGTGTGTGTGTGTGTGTGTATACATTCCCAGGTCATGTGAGCACGTTCTCGGTGCTGGTAATGAGGTCTTGTTCCCATATAAATTCCACATCACAGTAGCCTGGTACTAACAGTACTACATTCGCCTTCCATGGTTGAGTGCTCAATAACTCATTACTCTGTATGATGTTTAACAGATCTCTGACCCTGTCCATGGAGGACAAGAAATTGTAAATATGCACAGTATATAAACTAAACTCCATCCTAAAATAAATATTTGCGTGCTTGGTTTGCAATTTATATGCTTCTTCCTATGATACTTAATTCAGCCAGAATGCGTAACATATTTTAAACTCGTATTGCCATAAATTTGTAATTTAGCTGTAATAGATAATACAGAATATATAATGCCAGAATACGGAATAAGGCCGTAATATGTAATATGGAACATATATATCCAGGCCACGGTCGCAGCTGGCTAAGAACCGGGTGTGTGTGGAGCAGCAGTGGTGGCTGAGGTGCCGTGTAAGTGCGACTCTCCTCTGCTCTATTTTGGAATTCCTATTAAAACAACAGCAGATGATCGTTCGTGGCGCTGTAGGCGGATCATCAAGACGAGTCGGCCGACGTTATTCGTCCATTGCTTACACGAACATTTATGTAACTTTTATACCATAGAGGTATAAAAGTAAGTGGGACAAGAATGGATAACTGGACACCGTAACTTCAAGCGGATTTTTAATTAAAAGTGCTAAGTAATAAAAATTTAATGAACCTAGTTATGTGGAAATTCTGGGTCCATCAAGACGAGGCCCCAATTTCTCCTCACGTGGTGGACGCTCCACATAATCGCCGAGATTAATTATGCTGATTAAGCTTGATGGAAAGTATAATTACCTGCAGTTCCGCCAGTTATGCCGCCCGAACGCTAACAATCATGGCTGATGAATGTTAAAGGTGTGCAGGATTTAGAGAGAGAGAAAGAGAGTAAGAGTGAGAGAGAAATGAAGGAGAGTGTGTAAAGGAAGATGGAAGGTCACAGTTCTCTCAGTAATGTTCTTCGTGGCCCACAAAACGATTATTGACAGAATTGTGACTCCTACAGGCACCAACCAGAAGATTTAATTAATAATGTACTTCAAAAGCAAGAAGACTGCCAAACAAAATCCCTTGAAAGAGACGAATGTCGTCTATGCCTTCACACGCCCGCTTGGGGACCAACAACCTCAACGAACTCAATATATAGGCAAGACAATCTACATTCCTTTCAAGACACCTAGCAGTGCACAAACAGTAAGGTCCTGTCAAGTAACATACAGTCTCTGCACATATCAGATCATCACCAGAGACATCCTGACAAACAATACCAAAATAATCGACAAATACAGTAATAATAGAAGACTGGCCGTGTCACCTTTATCTTCGTCAATCAACTTGTAACCACGGGCTATTCATGCCCGTGCCACCTCTTAGATGGCTTACTCTTCATCATTCAAACTTGTAACTATTCGAACTCTGCCTTTGATAATCTTAACAAGGGTTAACGAAACGCACGTTTTAGCATCAGGCCAAATAAAATTGGAAAATGAATCTGAGAGAGTACATTTTTCAACTTCCTCCCAAAATGAAGAAAAAACATAGACAAATAGAGAAAATTCGGGCTAGAATCATTGAACTCACCCGTTCTGTTACATTCAATAAAATATGTCTTCAAGAAAGGCTGCTCCCAAAATATGCTAATATATAAATCCGAATTATCTTATTATGGTAATTATTGCCCTAAAATGTATCCAATAATGTTATGGCTATTATTGCCCTAAAATATCCAATTTTAGTGCACCAACTAAAGTTGGTGCACTTTAACAAAGTGCACCAACCTCAATTATGCTTTGCTGAATATTTTATCCAAATTAGGTTCTCCTCACCATCGAGTTAAAAAGTATTAAGCCTTCCGATCCTTCAACAATTATTTATTCGATTATTTCCTTTTTGGATTATTTTGATTTGTGTATTTTTCTTCACAAATCTTCCCTTCAAGTACCGCCTGCACATGGGGCCTGCTGCTTACTCGATGGCATATTGGGTAAACAGCTGGTTTACAAAATGGAGTGAAGTTATTTCAAAAGAAGATTAGACAAATATATGGAAGAAAACAAATCCACAAGGGTCGTGACGAGGATTCGAACCTGCGCTCGATTAAGGCAGCGTCTGGGATGCTCTCGGGCGCAGGTTCGAATCCTCGTCACGGCCCTTGTGGATTTGTTCATATGGAAGAGTTTAGTTGGTCATAAATAAGAGCTGCCTCGCAAGGGCCAATAGGCCTTTTGAAATTTCATTTATGCCTATGTTCTAATGTAATCTGTGAAGTACCTTTTCTGACTAAAGGATAGACGACAAACTAAGAGTGTTCCACTCTCGGCCGGCTGGGAATACAGTCCGTGAACCTGATGGGGCCCCGAGCCCTATTCTTCTCGGTTCCACTCGTCCCGTTCGTGAATCGTGCTGCAGTTTGTGGGCTAAATAAAGATGAGATGAATATTCTGTTTCTGCGGGACCAGACTCGTTGTTGTGGTGCCCGTGACCTCGTTTTTGCGGTGCCCGTGACCTCGTTGTTGTGACGCCCGTGACCTCGTTGTTGTGACGCCCGTGACCTCGTTGTTGTGGTGCCCGTTGTGAGAGTTTGTTTAGTGACTTACATAAGTAAGTTGGAATAAATGAAATTTGGTATAAGGAATTGAGCTCGGAAAATTTCTAAGAATTTTCTTTATTCTTTAACCATTATTCCTGTCGTGATATTCAACTAGGTCGCCTGAGGAAGGACTTGCTTAGCTAACACACCAGTGTAGTAAGCAGCTCATTCCTCACTTTGGGACCCTGTACGAACAATTGACTAGGCGCGAGCAAACGCCGAGACCCCAATGAAATTGAAATCCCCTCCACTAGGTCGTCGACCTTCGCCATTCGCCGAAGCGAATCTAACGAGTAGGTCCTGGGCTCTCACAACAATAATTTATTGTTGTGTAGTGCCGTATATTTGATCCAAAGCTCAGAAGTAAGTCTCCAATAGTCGAGTGTGAAGAACATTTGCATAACAATAATAATGTGTGGGGGTGTAACGAAAAGACAGTGTTAACATAACAACTTAGTTTATTCAATAAAGTACTAACTACTACAGCAAAACAAGAGAATGTCAATGACGTTACTCGAAATCCTTCCTGTGGCACTAAAAATGACAGCTAGACACCAGCCCCTCGGACTGCATAATGAACTAACTCGAACATAAGCGTGCCCACAGAGGAATCAACAAGCAAACAAGAACTAACAGATCTATAATCACAATTACAACAAATGACACAGTGAGTTCTGAAACACGTCTCCAGTAACCTCCTAACTGTTCTACGCCTCAGTGCAGTCTACACCTGCAATAGCGGTTGCAATGCAATCAAATCAGTAGCCTTTCAATGACATCAATAACTAATGGGTTCACTGGCAACTCCAGCACCCTTCCTCAATTAATCTTTACGTTAACACTTCGTCCCACGGACGATCAACAATCAATACAATTGATTTACGTTAATAACCCAATAACATTTACGTTAATTTAATAACTCTTACAACTGTCACTAGTAACGCGGAAATTACACAACACTCTACCCGTCGAGCATTCAGTGAGAAAATCCCATTAATCCCTGTACTACCAGACAGCTGATTAATCTCTTTACTAGTTACGTTAATTTACGTTAATCGGTTACTAATCACTCAGCGATGGTAAACTCTGATTTACAATGTCCAAAGTGCTAAGAGAACGGTAATCACTCGTGATTACCTTTAGAGTAATTAATTACTATCCTCAAGATCAATAATTAAACAGTTAAATACGCAACCTTTCACACTGGCTCAGCAATTTACATTAAGGTATGAATTCCGTCTGAGCCTTCCATACTCAGACCAATTCAGGTGGCTAATAACAGTAATTAGGCACCACGTTTACGTTATTCTAAATGACGTTACTCTTCCCACGAGTCAATCAAGTGCCGGTACTTCCGGACATAAATAACGACGTTACGTTAATGGAACAATGTAGCCTTCGTGTGAGTCGATCAACAAGGATCGAGATTAATCACTTTGACTTCCTGAAACACGTCAATTACCCGGCCCACTGACCGTTAATTACGACAGACAATACTCTAATTCTTATCTGGCTGGTGGCTAGGCTCCTTGAGACTACCGTAGCTGCTTGCAGGAAAGTAAATTAACCCAAACGTATTCTACGTTACTCATATTGTAAAAGAACAAATTCTCTTAAGCAATGGGCGTTCCCTCGGTTACGTTATATTAATTGCCTCGCAATCACCTCACTGAATACTGGACTTCGATGTCCTACCAGATAAACAGGAGAATATATGTATATCCAAGTACTCGTCTACAGCCGAGTTCACCCACGACAATGTCAAATCACACTAACAAATCACAGTGATTTACGTTACAATCCGGTTGCAATGACAATACTGCAGAACCTAGTAAAATAACATACAGGACATGAACCCTCTAGAACACTGCCCCCACAATGACTTTACTGAACTGCAGTTACCCACGGTGATTGCTCAACTCTAGCAACAATCACTAACAATGACAACCCCTTTGCAACAACACACACTGCAAGTACTCTAATTTCCAAGTATTAGAATACTGCTCAACACTTACTTATTTACTGTTGCAAATGACCCCAGTGCTCTCAATAACCCCTAGAACATAGGTCCCAAATTTGCAATAACCACACAGTAAATAACACAATAACACTGGGCACCGTGACACTACGATTATATATATATATATATATATATACAATTACTGCTGACACATGTAGCCTACAGCTATCAAACGTTATTGGGAACACTAAGGAGATCTCGCACTCCTAAATCACATGGGTGAGTGATTTATCGATCACGCATGCCGAATAAACACTCCCGAGTTTTACGTTACTCGACAGAGCGAGGGCTGTCACTCCCGACAGCCTCGTCACTCACCAAATTCTACCAAAATTACGTTAATACTGCAACCACAATATGTATATATAATCACACTTCTCACGGCCCCTGGGAACAATACAAATTAATTAATTAACCACACTGTGGGCCACTCCACAATAATCATGCCAGGAATCACTGACGTTACCACATACCTGAGCGCTCAGTGTTGAAATTCCACACCTGCAAGACTACACATGAAATGATATCACTCCGTCCCACGGACGATCAAGAATGAATAATTACCACAATGGAATAATATAATTATTACATGGACATCCTCTCAGTCCTTGGCTAATCTATGTATATACTCTGTTCCCGTGTGTACCCACACACACACACACTCTGTATACGTCTGTGCTCACAAGACGTACGTCCCTCAGGACTGACGAGATGACAACAAGGGTGATTATCTCCTCGCCCACACTTCACTTCACCTACAGGTGCTGCGTGACAATGCGACGGAACACTTGACCTCGAATTCAAGCTTTAGAGACTACTAATCACCAGAAATACACACATAGGTACTTACATTCATACTGCCGGCTTACACACACCATTCCCATACATCAGGCACCCCGCTATGGGTGGCTGGCTGGTTGGTACCTCCGCGGTATCGTTCGTACAATGGCGCGCACCGAACCCTCCCACAACACGGCTTGTTTCGTACCCTCGACCCACCGGTAAGTGAAGCGTTCGTACACAGGTGACGCGCACAATGATTTCGTCTTAAACAAACATGGGAAATCTGCCTTAAAGCACTAACACTTATTTCCCCGTTCCCATCGACTGCTACAGAGCACTAGCAAGTCTAATCATCACTGGTATGGGATCTACGAGTCTGTTACTGCTCGTATGCACGTTACCCCACGATCCCAGATAAGATCTTCTCTTCACTCGCTGTTCACAATGTCCATTCCCCTCCAAGCGACGACTACGGCCGGATTCTGTGACGACCGCTGTAGTAGATTGAAGCAGGAGTTGAAACAGCTGAGTTGTTGAACCACCACGACGCAATATACTCAATTTGGCCGAATTGAGCATAGGAGCGTCTTGACAGGGTGATGGTTCTGTCCAGAATGACGCTCACACCGTTGATTCCCGCGTATTCCTCGGAATAACCAATGAGAGGAAGGCATACTGGGGCCTACCCCTCTCCTCCAATCAGCGACGGTGTAGCATAGCCCCTAGGGCAACTCCAAGATGGCCGACCAACATGGCGGCTCAAGATGTTTACTAAGATGGCGTCTGTTTCCATGGCGACGCCTCAAGTGGCTGGCGAGCGGGTGGCCCGCAGCTACCCACGCCAGGCCTAACTGTTTTCCCGCGCAAACTAGAGTCTCGCCCTAGCTATACAATGAGAGATGCTATCGGCTCTATCTCTGTCCACAGACATGCTACCACGGCCACGGTAACATTTCTGGACTGCTGATGACTGGGGCTCTCACGTAAGCCCAAACACTAGATGTTTCGGTTGCTGGTTACCAAAGTTAAGTCCGCACACTTAACAAGTATACTTAACAAGTGTACTGGCCTCCCACAGGCATAAGAGCACTATTGTAAGTGAGCTGGTGAACCATCCCCTCACACCCGTGACCTCGTTGTTGTGACGCCCGTGACCTCGTTGTTGTGGTGCCCGTGACCTCGTTGTTGTGGTGCCCGTGACCTCGTTGTTGTGGTGCCCGTGACCTCGTTGTTGTAGTGCCCGTGACCTCGTTGTTAAGGTGCCAGAGACCTCGTTGTGGCGCCAGAACTCTCGTTGGTGCAGTGCCAGTGGTGTTGTAGTGCAAAAAAGATATTTACTTCTAGGTGTCCTTGAAATTAAATGTTTGAGGAATTTATCTAACATCAGTCCATATTTAATTCGAAGTGTTTATTCTCTTCAATTGTTACGAATTTCTAAGTGCTTGGTGCACCTACAAACCCTAGTTACTATCATTGCAAACCCTAATTACAATCGCTGTAAACTTTAATTACGATCCCTTCAAACCCCAATTACCATTAGCTTCCATCTTCACAGTTCATTGCAGACACAACCCAAAATTATTCTAACGATAATCCCAACCCCGATTTCTCAACGTTAGTTATAGGTCATAATTGCAATTCGTAAATAATTTAAAATGATCTTAATTATCATTATACATTTGAGCATGTCACGGTAATGCATGATATATGAGTGTGTCACAGGCTTACCGGGTATTAGGGAGATGCTTCCCTCTCACTGGGTAATTCAGACATTCAATTAACTATTATAATTGTTACAATGTTCTTCACACATTTGTAAGGTATTACTATTATAATTATCATATAATTTATTCCAGTAACATAAGTTTTGCTGCTGTTGAAAAACACTATTAGTTTGCTGTTTAAAAACTTGCTGGTCGTGAGTGGGCTGGGTAGTTTTAATGAACAGGTTGAGTGTGGTCTTGAACAGGTTGAGTGTGGTCTTGAACAGGTTGAGTGTGGTCTTGAACAGGTTGAGTGTGGTCTTGAACAGGTTGAGTGTGGTCTTGAACAGGTTGAGTGTGGTCTTGAACAGGTTGAGTGTTGTCTTGAACAGGTTGAGTGTGGTCTTGACGACTAACAGATCGAGGGAGGGTTGTATAAAGTGAGCATTATCATCTTTACTGTCATCTTTATCCTCTTGTATGATCTTTTATATGCTATCACCATCATTATCATCATCTTCATCACCACCAGCACCACCAATCACCCTCATAATCATCATCACCATTGCCATCGTTATAATCACCACTACCGTCATCACGATCACAATCATCAGCACCACCACCATCACCAGAATCATCATCGTCACTATCAATCTCCCTAGGCCTATCGGTATCTTTGTAGGCCAGCGATTGACCATTATCAGGAGGCAATCCAAAATAATTGCCTAGCTCCCGGGTACCTATTTTCTGCTAGGTGAACAGAGACATCAGGTGGAAATAAACGGACTCAAGTCATTTCTGTTCTTCCATTATAAACGAACTCGGGACCTTTTGGGTTGTGAACCGACTGTGCTAACTTCCATCACTAACTTCCCACAAAAAATATGCAAATTACAAAAGAATCAGATAATTATATACACATACTCGGGTGTAGTAAAACAAAATAACGTAATTGTTGTAAAAATATAATTACCCCTCGACTGAGGACTTCAAAGTTAGAGAAAATGGGAGTCGAAGAGACACTGCGATAATTGAACGTCGTGGCGCTGAGAGGCTGCATGTAATACAACCAGGCTCAGCTGCCCATTGTAAAATATATAAAAACATTATTAAAACAAATTAATGCGTGTATATCGCTTTTTAGTGTCCACATTTCGGTATAATTTTTTTAATGCCTTAGACTTTAATTACATTGATGGATGGAATACTAAATATACACCTATAGATGTAAACACAGATTATTGTTGTTGCCGCTGAAGGCGGCTCGTTTATTGTGCATCCCATACTCATCCTGTGAGCGGTAGCGCAAAAGCATTACAGAGGGCACAAAAGGTCTTTATCAGACCTCATCTTAGATTATTACATAAACAATTTCATCTGTCCTTCACACGTTATAGTTACAATGTCAGCTAGTTACAGAGAAAGTGCTATTTCAAGAGCACACAGAGTTGACTTTAGTCCTGACGTAGTAAAATATACTTATTGGTTGGTGAGCAAGCGTGTTGCGGCTTTTACAACCGTTCCAAAACGTAGACTAACAAGTGGGAACAAGTGTGAGACAAGTGGCAACAAGTGTGAGACAAGTGGCAACAAGTGTGAGACAAGTGGCAACAAGTGTGAGACAAGTGGCAACAAGTGTGAGACAAGTGGCAACAAGTGTGAGACAAGTGGCAGTATAGGAATATATTAAGTGGAGTCCTTCAGGGGTCAAACCTGGACCTATAACTATTCTTATTTTGTGGGAGTGATCTAATTGCTAGGAAGTAGAGCTGTTGTAGGTTATAGGTGCTTTATTGATACACCTGTCGTGGTTATGGATACTTTATTGATACACCTGTCGTGGTTATGGATACTTTATTGATACACCTGTCGTGGTTATGGATACTTTATTGATACACCTGTTGCAGTTATAAGTGCTTTATTGATACGCCTGTCGTGGTTATAGATGTTTTATTGATACACCTGTCGTGATTATAATGCTTTATTGATACACCTGTCGTGGTTATAATGCTTTATTGATACACCTGTCGTGGTTATATTGCTTTATTGATACACCTGTCGTGATTATAATGCTTTATTGATACACCTGTCGTGGTTATAATGCTTTATTGATGAGTTATTATTAAGGGAGGAACAATATTAAAGAAAGAGGGCGATGGGAAGGGACGAGATATAATTAAGGGTATAATTATAGAAGTAGCGATAATGTAGGACAAGCGGTGGGTGGAGAAGGTAAGGAAGAGCAGTACGGAGGGGAGTTGTGGAGGAGCTATAATAAAGTGGGGTTATGGGGAGCAGTTGTAATCGAGGAGGAGGTTTGGGGGAGGAGATGTAATGGAGGAGGAGGGAAAGGGGGAAGTTGTAATGGAGGAGGCAATAAGGTGGAGTTATTGTGAAGTGTTGTGGTGGTGCTGCAGATCGGGATACTTGATTCTGTGCGGGCTGCTGAGTGCTGTACCTCGCCGGAGTGCCGGCTGGGGGCTTACCCAGGCTGGGGGCTCACCCAGGCTGGGAGGCTCACCCAGGCTGGGGCTCACCCGGGCTGGGGGCTCACCCGGGCTGGGGGCTCACCCGGGCTGGGAGGTTCACCCAGGCTGGGGGCTCACCCAGGCTGTGGTAGATAGATTCTTTCTTTATTTTGCACCCCATACCCATCCTGCGGGCGGTGGTGGATAGGGCTACAGAGGCACATAATCGGTTTAGGAACTGAACCTCATAGTTCATTTAGCTAAGCAAGTGACAATCTTTTGAAGCTAGTTACTCAATTATTAATGTTATATATACATGTATGTTGACCAGACCACACACTAGAAGGTGAAGGGACGACGACGTTTCGGTCCGTCCTGGACCATTCTCAATCGACTTGAGAATGGTCCAGGACGGACCGAAACGTCGTCGTCCCTTCACCTTCTAGTGTGTGGTCTGGTCAACATACTTTAGCCACGTTATTGTGACTCATCGCCTGTATATACATGTACATATATATACAATCATTTACACAAATACATATACACACTAATAATCTTTTTATATCACAAGTGACTCAACAAGAGGCTCACAACAGGGTAGGGATCAAGTTTGTCTCATACACCTCATGCACTAATAGGCTGCAGTGCATCATAATATAATCTTGAGGCTACACTCTCATCATGAGTATTCCTCCAGTGGTCGGTTCCACTACCTCCCTGCAGGAAGGTGCTTTNAGACCACATTAAACTATTTCCTCGCTAGAGCAAGAGGCGTTGAAGGTGCGCAAAGTATTATAATAACATAAAAGTTCCATACGAACACTGGAAGATTCAAAGCCTGAGGGAATTTGAATACTCTGCCTCCAGATATGATTGGAATTATCAAATATGGTTTAAGTATCTTCAAGAGGAAACTCAACAACTTCTCCCGAGGATCCCTGAACAACCAAGTTTCGGTCCAGTACAGTTACAGGCCCCTGAACTACCAGATGAAACGTCTGACTACTCATGACGTCAGCTAGAGTGATGTGCAGAGGTCGAGCGAAGAAGGTATTGCAGCCTCCCGAAACATCTCAGCGTAAACACTAGGGAATGAAAAAACTGTAAAACAGTGTTAAAAGTGTAAATAAAAGACATATAATCGAATATGTGAAGTGGATGAGGCAGTGTAGAGTGACAGGTCACGGGATCAACGGACTGTGGTTCCGGTTGTCGGTCTCTGTGAACAGAGGAGTAGAAGAGTATGATAGATGAGGGGAGGAAGAGGAGTAGGGATAAGCCTCCGCCTGGGAGCTAACAAGTATACTACAGTATAGAGTTCGTCTGGGTAAATAAGCTCTACCGTGCGTCTGAAAGTCGAGGTAGAGGTTGTATATATAATATTGTGCAGTTGTTGGTATGATTTAAGGAGACGCGGAGCTGCGTTGATTACGGCCACGTGGCTAAACTACACATGAATTATCACGCAATAAAATAAAATAATGCTTAACTAATGGTGATATTAAACCGAGGTAAATAGTAATAGGGATGGGGAGCGAAGAGTAATAACCAAATGTACTACAATAAATACTGATACAAGGTAGACACAAACGAGAATTAACAGCCACAATAACAGGTAAAACAAAAAATGGAAAAAGAAGGGAAAGAAATTAAATAAAGCAGATGATAACCAGGACTTACGAGATACTCCGACACACACCTAGGCGCAGTAAACGATGTGAGGGGCCATAATATGTGATAAATGGAGTGGGGAAAAACAGCGGGGAAGAGGTCGTTAATAACATGTATATTAATGTATATTGTGTGAGAGAAGTGGGAAATTGGGAAGGGAGACGCACATGTTTGATATTGTATACCTGTATACTCTGGGTCCGGCCCGGTGTACCCCGAGAACCGGCCCGGTGTACCCCGAGAACCGACCCCGGTGGACCCTAAGAACTGGCCCGGAGTACCTGAGAACACGCATTTCATGAGTTACATCTTAACACAAAGTCGCCATCAGTGTGCATCATCACTACATTCAATCTACATTATGTACGTTTGGGTGAAGATCTTAAACATGCAGTACATTCAATATTAACAATATACACGACCTTCACCCCAGGCTATGCCCAGGTGAATATCCTAACTGTTCACGATCTTCATTTGGGTGAAGATACACACGACATACGATTTCACGCTGCGCTTCTACCAGGTGATGTTCATGCGCAATGTCTTTATTACTGCTGTCCCCTCTCAGTGTTCTCTGATTACTGCATTCCGCAGGTTGTGAGAACCCTCCAGGACCCGGGCCCTAGGGGTTCCCCACGATGCTGGTCCCAGGGGATTCTCCGCGACCCAGAATTTCGTGTTTTAAGGGCCTCTTGAAATACCAGCTTACAGCCTATATCCTCTTCTCAGACACTACCATTATGCCAACTTTTATTATATTTCTTTAAACGTGGTGAAACGTACCGGACTCGCACACAAGCATATATATATATATATATATATATATATATATATATATATATATATATATATATATATATATATATATATATATATATATATATATATATATATATATATATATTAATATTATGGTGTGATACAGCTAGAAGAAGGGAGGGAGAAATGTATGATATACAAGGTGTAAGAGTAGAGGGGAAAGGCGGAGGATAGAGATCCATACACCGTAGAAATTGGCTATTAAAGAGAGTTCCTAAAATAGGATTCGAGGGATCACTACCAGGGTAGCAAATTGTGCGTGTATGTACGTTGAGGATTGAGATAAAGGGTTTGTGTACTCACCTAGCTACGCTAGCGAGAGTAGAGTTTCTGCTTTTGGGTCTCGCCTCTCCAACTTCAATCAACTGGTTCTCTAACACTATGAGTTATTTCGTATCCACCACTTTACTTCTAAGTTCATTCCACATCTGTACTAACTTGACATGGAAAGCGTTCTTCTTATAAACGACCGCCCAATGTGAACCTCTCTTAAGTTAAATTGTCTGTCACTGTCTACCCTATCGATTTCCCATAGTATTTCGAATGTCCCAATTGTGTCTCCCTTCAGTGCCGTCAGGTTCAGTGAAAGTGCGTGCTTCGTATGTTGTTGTTGTTTGTGTGTATTTACTATTTGTATCGTGTGTGGGTATGTGTTTACACACCCAGATTTGATATATTTGCAAGTTCGAATGTCAGCTCAAAAATCCCGCCTTTCTAACATAAATAGTTTAATGCAATAGCGCTGTTCTCATTGTTTATGTTTTCATTTAAAATTGGGTAAAGTGAAGCGTTTTTTGAGTCATGGCCAGTTGTACTGTTAGAATGAGAAGTGCGACCATTCTGCCTGCCAAGGAGGTCGGCTGCTCCTAACTTGCCGATAACTTTGTCTTCTTTGAGTTGAAATTGTTTTGCTGAAGAGTATAGACTGTGGATGGTATTGTTCAGTGAGGAAGTTACTTCTTCAGAGGGAGGAAGGTGTTGACAATGGCAGGACGTGTTTTTTTTTTTAATTCCTTAGGTACATCTGCATTAGTGCAGCTACCCTAGACTATATGAAGTGGAGTACAGTGTGTCAAAAAAAAGCTAACTAGTTGATGCTAGAAAATCCCCATCACACAGGATGGTTAGTCATACAGAGGCATGTGATAAGCAGTCTGCACTGGCAGATTCCGGATGCATTTTGAGGATATCATCAACACAAGATTGAATAAGGTAGCAGTGGTAATAAAGGTCACCATCTCGCAGGATGGTTAGTCATACAGGGCAATATGTTTAGTAGCCTGCACTGGCAAATTTTGGGTACATTGTGAGGATATCTTCAAGAATACGAGAGTGAATAAAGTAATTGCAAAGCTCCAGGTACCTCATGCCAACTGGTCTGAAAGGTCTAATAACTGGGCATTCAGTGATGTAGTGCGGGAGATCGTGCCGTAGTTCCTGCTCACAGAGTTTGCAACTGGAGTGCTCAGGATTGGGAGATCCGTCACCTGCAGCCACCTGCCACAGGTAACGGTAACCCAACCTGATCCTTGCAACCACTGTGTCGCACAGTCTAGTGGACGTTTTGTGCTGCCCATAGATGTAGGTTTCAGATCTGAACAAATCATAGCTTTTTATACTAGTACAGGCCGTGTTGACGAGAGTGGGACGTGTAGAGAAGGGAGGGATGTGTCGAATTGTCCTTGGTTCGTATCTTGGCAGTAGAGGTTTTACTGGGTGCCCATCCTTAACGGTAGCTTCTGTTTACCCAACAGTAAAATGGGTGCCTTATTTTTAAATGATTTGGCGGGGTCGTATTCTGGGGAACATAGAATTAAGGACTTGCCCGAAACTCTACGCGTGCTAGTGGCTGTACAAGAATGTAAGAACTCTTGTATTTATAATAAAAAACAAATACAAAATAAAAAAAATATTAGAGAAGAACGTGTCGATGAAGGAAGGACGTGTCGACGAGGGGAAGACGTGTCGACGAGGGCGGGACGTGTTGACGAGGGCAGGACGTGTCGACGACGGCGGGACGTGTTGACGAGGGCAGGACGTACTGACGGAGGTGGACCATGTGGATTAATACATTTATATGACTGTCATGAGTGAGTAAATATATTCACACATGTGAGTGACACCAGAGTAAGTTAAGACTCAATTGTGGAACGAGAATTACAGCCGATGGTTTCTATTAGCTTCCTATTCACACTTGGGTCTTGTTATACCCAACCTCGGGCACCTGTTACATTTGGACAATGTGTACGCAGTCTACCCTACCTTCTCAATGGTGCCCGCCCAGTCTACCCTTCCTCTGTACAGCTGCCCAGTTTACATGCCTCAGTTCCGGCCTTAGTTCCTCATTATCAGCTTCGTGAAATCTGTGACCCCGACACTTTTTCCTTGCTCAAGTCCTCCATGGTTATCAATCCTGAGTTGTCAATGATAAATTTTCCTTAAATGAGTTTATGTTTCGACGTTATTTTTAACGTTTCCTTGTTTGATATCACCTGGATTGTGTGGATTAGCTGTCACTGGTTGGCTCTATATGAAAAGTTAATTGCAGGTAGTTTGGATCATCAATATGTCATATCAGTTATGGGTCTGATACTTGGAGGAGAGTGGTGGGTTAGACCAAAGTTTGTTTACATTTTTTTATATAATAACTTAAATGAAATTCCATGGCTAGCTACTAACAGCTTAACCACAACATATACAAACATAATAAATATTAAAATTTGATAAGGGTTTATAAAACCTACTGAAAATAACACTCTTGGAAATCAGCGGTTAAAATAATAAGTGCGTGTGCTCTAGAATACAAAATTAAAATATTCCTTTTCGAAACATGCAGAGGTGGGGAGGCTTCAGCCACACATGCCGAGCGTGAACTAAAAACAAAAAACTTTGAAATTTAAACTAAAACTCAAAATCACAACGAGCTGAAAAGAAGCCAGACAACAGGAGTAATTGAGAGGTGTTGAATACCTGCGGGCTTGCGCTCCTCTCCGTCCAGGCAGGCTGTGGGCAACCAGAACAATTATATCAACAGCACAGTATTGACAGTGATAGGCAGCTTTAAATGTACCATATATGAACACAAGTCTTAACTCCTATATGTATATTTGCCAATAAAATGAAGTATTTGAAAAGTGTTCATACGCGAAGGCATTGATTGGAAAGTCATATTGTTTGATCTTTTCTCGGTAACCAAAACTGTGCTCTTATATATTATACAGTTTTTGATGTGCAGTAGTTCAGTTTTCATGTTATCCTTTCACTCACCACACAGAGCTACAGGCACGTTTAGAGTATATATATATATATATATATATATATATATATATATATATATATATATATATATATATATATATATATATATATATATATATATATATATATATATATATATTGAAGTATTGGAGTAGTTGGTGCCAGCGTGGCTTCCTTCCCTCTGCTTCTGCCTGTGGCACTCTGGCGAACTAGTTGCCTTCATGTTGTTATGTGTGACCGGGAAAAAGTGTCTGGCGTTATACAGTAATAATTGAAGGATAACGGCCTTGTGGCGAGATGCACTGAGCGGTCAAGGTTACCGGCCTGGTGCCAAGATGCACTGAGCGGTCAAGGCTACCAGCCTAGTGCAAGATGCACTGAGCGGTCAAGGCTATTGGCCTTGATGGTGAGATGCACTGAGCGGTCAAGGTATTGGCCTGATGGTGAGATGCACTGAGCGGTCAAGGTTACCGGCCTGGTGGCAAGATGCTCTGAGCGGTCAAGGCTACCAGCCTAGTGCAAGATGCACTGAGCGGTCAAGGCTATTGGCCTTGATGGTGAGATGCACTGAGCGGTCAAGGTTACCGGCCTGGTGGCAAGATGCACCTTTATGTATGATAAAGGTTCATGTATTCCGGTACACATAATATTATTTGTTTGTTCATGTATTATCGTACACAAAATATCCGGCAGTTATTTTATTATTTTTTTAAATACTTGAATATTCCACTGAATGTGAAAAGATGATAAGGAAAAAATAACTAGGTAATTATATTTGTTGTTGTTCAGAATACTAAGAAAACCAGACCCTTACAACAGACCGCAAACTCATCAGTGTCTTTCTTCTCTGTGTTTACAAGCGTAGTTCTGAATTCTCTCCTCAATCACTATTTTTCAGGAAACAACGAATACGGGTTTTATTAATAAAGTATAAATTACCTTGACGACATGAGTCAGCGTCCGAAGAGAAACAATTGGAAATTTGCATTTATGCGTTTATTTTATTAATATTAGTATATATGACTGAATACATATGTAAGTTACATATACATAAATCTTCATAAGGTAATCTAATTATCATAAAAATGCGTTAAGCCAGTATGATGATATGTCACCTACAAATATTTACAGTGTTTTTGCTACAAATCGTCAGTGAATTCGTGCACATAAACTTATTCAACTCCGTGGAACAAAATATATATATAATGGGTATCTCTCTCGGGCCTTCAGCCACGAAATACCACGTTTTCATGGTATTTCGTGGAGGAGTGACGGCGGAGATTTCAGTCAGATTTCAGAAAATTCAGTCACTTCAGGCGGAGTGACTGAATTTTCGTCGAGCACCGCAATCAGAGCTCTTCTGAGTGACTGGTGTTGCCTTTGACGTTACAATTTAAGATCGATAATTTAACTGGCTAACTCATGTTGAAGTCCAGATTCATGTTGAACTCCGAGAAAAGACAGCTCGACCTACGTTTCATTTGGACGAAGTTGAAGGTGTTAAGCGCTCTGAGGACACTCTTGTGTTCGACGTCGAGGTCGATGTAGGGGCTGAGGCGCGTTGAGGAGGAGGCCAGCTCCTTGTCCCAAGTCAGGTCTAGGTCACTCACTCGACCGATCAGCTGAGGTCCCATCTGGATACGAACAAGAGATGACAATAATAATGCTAATATCATTAATAATGTTATTAATGATAATGATAATTAATAATAATAATATATATCATAAATACTACTACTAATATATATCATAGATACTACTACTAATATATATCACATACTAATAATAATATCAATCAGTATTAACACTAGTAGCAGCAATAACAAATTATCAGATGAACAACAACATATTGTGTCTTAATAACAGTAAGTGCAACAATTATTGAAAATGATTTCTGCTCTTCAGAAGATTATAAAGCCAGTTTTTGTCCAACCTTATATATATCAAAACCAAAACAATATCTTGCCCATTCCACTCTCAACCACATAACATAAAACACTTCCCAATATCCGACTGTAAGGGAAAAAATATCTTCCAAAATGACGGGGGTGTCCCTTCCCTCGGTGGCCGGCTGCCTGATCCCCGGCCAGGTAATACTCACGCAAGGTTCTCTTTATCAAGGTGTAATGCAAGGTGAAGGTCGTACAATTACTCCCTTGGGGTTACGAATCGTCTCCAGCTGGACCTGGGGCAAGTTTCTGGAACATTTAGTGGCGTGTGGGACCTGTTACCCAGCTTCTGGTCGCTTGTAGCTTCCGTTTTTTTGTATATGTATACTCTCCTTTTGGGCACATTTGCGTATGGATAGGCTTTTACCGCTTCCTTGCCATGATCCTTCCATTTTTATACTATTGCACTAAAGAAATCCCGGGTGGGACAGAAATAGCTGGGCACGTTTCCTTTCGCTTAATGCCTTTGTTCACCTAGCAGTAAATAGGTATCTGGGTGCTAGTAAACTAATATATATGCGTAAGTATCCACGCAGGAAATGAAACTAAAATTTCGAACGCATTCGTGTTTCAACACATAACAAGGAATACAGGCAGAGAAGACAGGGTGTTATATACCCCACTACACCAGAGTAGGTAAAGATCTATAAGCAAATATCGAATAATGGAAGTGACATGATTAAAAGAGGATGTAAGTGAGGTTAAATAGATATTCCCTTATTCTTGGAATATACTACACTTACAATTATCCTTTACATAATTTTATTCCTATCACAAATCTTGCCAATTATGTAGCTATCTAACTTATGTAATCATGGACTTAATATTATCTACTTCCCTGTTTTTTGTATATGAAAATTGTATAATATTTCTTTCAGTAACTGATTTACACTCCACAGTTTTGCATGAATTAGTCCAATCAATTGAATGATTACATTCTTCTAAGTGAACAATCAATGAATTGGTTTCTTGACCTGTCCTTATAATACGTTTGTGTTCTTCTCTGGTAAAGATGTTTACCTGTTTGGCCAGTATAGAGCTTCATTGCAATCTTTACATGGAATTTTGTACACACAACCATGTCAACTACCTCAAGAATTTTTAAATGTTCTTAATGGTTGCAAGTATTACATACAGAACCAAAATTATGGGCAAAATAAAATATATTCATACAAAAAAGGTTTCGTCGGTCACGTTACAGTACTGTAAGAAAGTCTAGGTATTAGAGCAAAGGTGTAAAGCACAATGCATACGGGAAACAAATTCTCGACAGTTCCCACCTGCATAAAAGCCGCTGGCTCGGGCTCCTTGATGGCTTCGATGCAGAACTGTACGAGCGCTGTGGTCTGGTGCAGGCGTCGCGTGCACCCCGCTGCCTGGTCTCTGTCCACCCAGGAGAAGACTTCGTCACTTGGGAATCTCTCTCTCACGATGGACTTAAAACTATCTCAACAGAGACGATTTCTTCCAGCATTTATGCAACCACTTACGAAACCTCTACATCTTTCCTCAATCATGGCGGCTTTCTTTACATTAAACAGTGTCTGAGCTCCGAAGCACTACAAGATTTTTTTATGACAATAATATCCGTGGGTTGCGAAGTTTTGTAGCTCGAATACTATTTCATAAATGTAAACAAAGCCCTCACGAATAAATGAAGATGTACAGGTTTCGTAAATGGTTGCGTAAATACTTGATGAATACTGTCCCAAAAGTACTATTCGTCTCCTTGATTCTATATATGTTAATGTTTCTCTGGTTTGTATATCTGTATGTTTGTGAGTTCCTCTATATGTATCTCTATGCTTATATATATATATATATATATATATATATATTATATATATATATATATATATATATATATATATATATATGCAAACAAGCCTGAATGGTCCCCAGGACTAGATACAACTGAAAACTCACACCCCAGAAGTGACTCGAACCCATACTGCCAGGAGCAACGCAACTGGTATGTACAGGGAAGCCTTAAACCACTTGACCATCACGACCGGACATAAGGAAGTGATAGCCGAGGCTATATGAACCACTTCCCCGCCGGCACTCGGATGGTAATCTTGGGCATAGCATTTTATCAAATCACCTCATTTTTTGGGGCAACACGTGAGGAACACAAATGCAAACAAGCCTGAATGGTCCCCAGGACTAGATACAACTGAAAACTCACACCCCAGAAGTGACTCGAACCCATACTGCCAGGAGCAGTGCCGGCGGGGAAGTGGTTCATATAGCCTCGGCTATCACTTCCTTATGTCCGGTCGTGATGGTCAAGTGGTTTAAGGCGTCCCTGTACATACCAGTTGCGTTGCTCCTGGCAGTATGGGTTCGAGTCACTTCTGGGGTGTGAGTTTTCAGTTGTATCTAGTCCTGGGGACCATTCAGGCTTGTTTGCATTTGTGTTCCTCACGTGTTGCCCCCAAAAATGAGGTGATTTGATAAAATGCTATGCCCAAGATTACCATCCGAGTGCCGGCGGGGAAGTGGTTCATATAGCCTCGGCTATCACTTCCTTATGTCCGGTCGTGATGGTCAAGTGGTTTAAGGCGTCCCTGTACATACCAGTTGCGTTGCTCCTGGCAGTATGGGTTCGAGTCACTTCTGGGGTGTGAGTTTTCAGTTATATATATATATATATATATATATATATATATATATATATATATATATATATATTGTTTCAGTGTGTCTGTTGTTGTGTCTTGCACCCTGACTCCATCTCTATCTTTTCTTAACTAGGTTTAATCTTCATTAAAATCATCATGAACATTCCAATGTGAATTTTATTCCTGTCCATCTTGGTAAAGTTGAAACACATTATCTTGAGAAAACTGTTGTTGGTAACGATTTATTCTTAGAGAGATCTTATTGTATAATTTGAGAGATTTTAAGAAGATTCTCTACATGCCGAAAATTATACAGAAATTCATTTTGTACCCAGTTTCGTGTTTCAAAGACAACAACTCTTATAGATACCTGTAGATCTTGGTGGTGGCTTCTCTCTCCGCTGCCAGCTGGGCAAGTAGCCTCGTCCGCGCCTCCCTCACCGCCTCCATCAGTTCCGAGCACTGTTTCTCCACCTCGGTAGCCAGCGTGTCACAGTGGGCCTGCAACAATGACAGCAGGAGGAACATGATCAACAGCGAGCCAGTGTGACGTTGTTGCAAGGGGTGTAAGAGGGTGTACTCGTGTGTGTGACAGTGACGTAATAGTAACAGAGAGTTCGTATATACGCTGGTGTATAGCGATGTGTATGACAGCGTGTGGTAGGGTGTATCAGGGAGCGGGTGTGGACGTTACTACGGTGAGGGGGATGGTGTGTCACGAAGAGTGACAGTGTATGACACAGTATAATATGTAGTGTAGTGGTCTATTCCAGCAGCGGATATAGAGTTAGTGTGATAGTGAAGTATGGTGAAACATGACGGTGTATGATGAAGTATAAACACAGTGAGTGCGTATGAACTTGGTGTGTTGTTATAGCGGTGTTATAATTAAGTATGACAATGTTGTAGAGAATGACAGCGTATAATTGGTCATAACCCGATAATGTGTTAACGTATAGAAAAAAAACTGTATAGGATCAAGCTCCATATCTCACGGAACTATAAAAGTCTATCCAAAATATCTTGAAATATTTAACTCAGAGAAGAGCGCTAAAAATGTAACTATTAATATACGATATGCCTGAAGACAAGTATGCTCATATACGTGCATTTGTGGGGAGTATGATACAGAACTTAAAGGAGTGTATGCTCATATAACTATATACTTTGCTAATATAGCTTCTACTCTTGTTATTCTTGCATAAGTTCTTTTACAAGAACAATATAGTCTTCATTAATAGTAGTAGTATTTATTTAACCGTTGTTACTGCTTCTACTTCTACCTACTACTACTACTACTGTCCAAACTAATTTGTTACTATAGCATAAATAGCAGATGTAATATCTAGCAGCTTAAATGCGGTGCCCTAGAGCTTAACAACACACACACACACACACACACATTTTCCCGGGTTACTCACATTAACTCGGTCCTGGAAAGTCTTGAGGTTGGTGATATGGGTGTGGGCAGACTTGGCTCGTCCAGACAGCTGCTGTAGCGACTCCGACAACTCCGCCTGCAGGAGACAGAAAACCCTTCGTTAGCGAGGCATGACACCACTAAAGCAAGGAACTGCACGAGGGGGGGGGGCAGTCATAAATGCGATGATGAATATATAAATATATCGTCACTCTCATTGAATGTTGCTTGAGCAAGGTATAGTATAATGATGATGAATACAGGTAATTATGAAGACTGTTCCATGTACATTCCATGTGACGAATGCAGGTAATCGTGATGACTTTTGTCCCACAAAGATTATGATGATAAAGTATGGTATCTATTAAGGAGGATGATGGTAATGACTGGTGAATGAGATGGCAGGAGTAGGAGGAAGATAATCAGAGATAATTCCTTCAGTATTGAAGGAAGTGAACCCTTCAATACTGAATGAAGATTTATGACATTTTCCGTATCACTACATATTGCGTCATCGCTACAAGTAGTTGGCTTTTCATCAGTTTTTGTCCATTTACCACTAAACGCGTAAAATTGCTTCCGTTCTGCCATCCCAATGATACAGACAATATTATATATAGGATTTTGTTTTATCGTCATACCGACTTTTGAATGTTATTACTTTTTCGTTCTGAGTCTAACGGGAATATTTAGAGTATAGTTAATACTTTAATTATTGAGCAATCACATTAACGTGATGTATCAATGAGAAAATCGGTAGGAGCCATTGTTGTTAGCATGTGATTAGGTGGTCTAAGGCGTGTGTTTGGTAGTACCCTGTGTGCAGGTTCAAACCCTACTGATTTCTCTCACTTTTATTATTATTATTATTATTATTACTATTATTATTATTATTATTATTATTATTATTATTATTATTATTATTATTATTATTATTATTATTATTATTATAACCTCGGTAATAATATATAGCTGTTTTGTGTTATTTGTTTAATTAATTTTCTTGAACTTGTTGACCAGTGTATCTTTTGGAAGCACTTTGCTTTGACTTAAAATTTGAAAGTGTTGTGTGATCATGAAACGACACCTGTCGAAGTTTGACAACACAGGCGCCTAGTGGCTGACCGGGAACAAGCATTTAAGTAGTAGGTGAGTGTGTGTGTGTGTGTGTGTGTGTGTGTGTGTGTGTGTGTGGTGTGTGTGTGTGTGTGTGTGTGTGTGTGTGTGTGTGTGTATACATTCCCAGGTCATGTGAGCACGTTCTCGGTGCTGGTAATGAGGTCTTGTTCCCATATAAATTCCACATCACAGTAGCCTGGTACTAACAGTACTACATTCGCCTTCCATGGTTGAGTGCTCAATAACTCATTACTCTGTATGATGTTTAACAGATCTCTGACCCTGTCCATGCAGGACAAGAAATTGTAAATATGCACAGTATATAAACTAAACTCCATCCTAAAATAAATATTTGCGTGCTTGGTTTGCAATTTATATGCTTCGTGCTATGATACTTAATTCAGCCAGAATGCGTAACATATTTTAAACTCGTATTGCCATAAATTTGTAATTTAGCTGTAATAGATAATACAGAATATATAATGCCAGAATACGGAATAAGGCCGTAATATGTAATATGGAACATATATATCCAGGCCACGGTCGCAGCTGGCTAAGAACCGGGTGTGTGTGGAGCAGCAGTGGTGGCTGAGGTGCCGTGTAAGTGCGACTCTCCTCTGCTCTATTTTGAAATTCCTATTAAAACAACAGCAGATGATCGTTCGTGGCGCTGTAGGCGGATCATCAAGACGAGTCGGCCGACGTTATTCGTCCATTGCTTACACGAACATTTATGTAACTTTTATACCATAGAGGTATAAAAGTAAGTGGGACAAGAATGGATAACTGGACACCGTAACTTCAAGCGGATTTTTAATTAAAAGTGCTAAGTAATAAAAATTTAATGAACCTAGTTATGTGGAAATTCTGGGTCCATCAAGACGAGGCCCCAATTTCTCCTCACGTGGTGGACGCTCCACATAATCGCCGAGATTAATTATGCTGATTAAGCTTGATGGAAAGTATAATTACCTGCAGTTCCGCCAGTTATGCCGCCCGAACGCTAACAATCATGGCTGATGAATGTTAAAGGTGAGCAGGATTTAGAGAGAGAGAAAGAGAGTAAGAGTGAGAGAGAAATGAAGGAGAGTGTGTAAAGGAAGATGGAAGGTCACAGTTCTCTCAGTAATGTTCTTCGTGGCCCACAAAACGATTATTGACAGAATTGTGACTCCTACAGGCACCAACCAGAAGATTTAATTAATAATGTACTTCAAAAGCAAGAAGACTGCCAAACAAAATCCCTTGAAAGAGACGAATGTCGTCTATGCCTTCACATGCCCGCTTGGGACCAACAACCTCAACGAACTCAATATATAGGCAAGACAATCTACATTCCTTTCAAGACACCTAGCAGTGCACAAACAGTAAGGTCCTGTCAAGTAACATACAGTCTCTGCACATATCAGATCATCACCAGAGACATCCTGACAAACAATACCAAAATAATCGACAAATACAGTAATAATAGAAGACTGGCCGTGTCACCTTTATCTTCGTCAATCAACTTGTAACCACGGGCTATTCATGCCCGTGCCACCTCTTAGATGGCTTACTCTTCATCATTCAAACTTGTAACTATTCGAACTCTGTCTTTGATAATCTTAACAAGGGTTAACGAAACGCACGTTTTAGCATCAGGCCAAATAAAATTGGAAAATGAATCTGAGAGAGTACATTTTTCAACTTCCTCCCAAAATGAAGAAAAAACATAGACAAATAGAGAAAATTCGGGCTAGAATCATTGAACTCACCCGTTCTGTTACATTCAATAAAATATGTCTTCAAGAAAGGCTGCTCCCAAAATATGCTAATATATAAATCCGAATTATCTTATTATGGTAATTATTGCCCTAAAATGTATCCAATAATGTTATGGCTATTATTGCCCTAAAATATCCAATTTTAGTGCACCAACTAAAGTTGGTGCACTTTAACAAAGTGCACCAACCTCAATTATGCTTTGCTGAATATTTATCCAAATTAGGTTCTCCTCACCATCGAGTTAAAAAGTATTAAGCCTTCCGATCCTTCAAAAATTATTTATTCGATTATTTCCTTTTGGATTATTTTGATTTGTGTATTTTTCTTCACAAATCTTCCCTTCAAGTACCGCCTGCACATGGGGCCTGCTGCTTACTCGATGGCATATTGGGTAAACAGCTTGTTTACAAAATGGAGTGAAGTTATTTCAAAAGAAGATTAGACAAATATATGGAAGAAAACAAATCCACAAGAGTCGTGACGAGGATTCGAACCTGCGCTCGATTAAGGCAGCGTCTGGGATGCTCTCGGGCGCAGGTTCGAATCCTCGTCACGGCCCTTGTGGATTTGTTCATATGGAAGAGTTTAGTTGGTCATAAATAAGAGCTGCCTCGCAAGGGCCAATAGGCCTTTTGAAATTTCATTTATGCCTATGTTCTAATGTAATCTGTGAAGTACCTTTTCTGACTAAAGGATAGACGACAAACTAAGAGTGTTCCACTCTCGGCCGGCTGGGAATACAGTCCGTGAACCTGATGGGGCCCCGAGCCCTATTCTTCTCGGTTCCACTCGGCCCGTTCGTGAATCGTGCTGCAGTTTGTGGGCTAAATAAAGACGAGATGAATATTCTGTTTCTGCGGGACCAGACTCGTTTTTGCGGTGCCCGTGACCTCGTTGTTGTGGTGCCCGTGACCTCGTTGTTGTGGTGCCCGTGACCTCGTTGTTGTGACGCCCGTGACCTCGTTGTTGTGGTGCCCGTGACCTCGTTGTTGTGGTGCCCGTGACCTCGTTGTTGCGGTGCCCGTGACCTCGTTGTTGTGACGCCCGTGACCTCGTTGTTGCGGTGCCCGTGACCTCGTTGTTGTGACGCCCGTGACCTCGTTGTTGTGGTGCCCGTGACCTCGTTGTTGTGGTGCCCGTGACCTCGTTGTTGTGGTGCCCGTGACCTCGTTGTTGTGGTGCCCGTGACCTCGTTGTTGTGGTGCCCGTGACCTCGTTGTTGTAGTGCCCGTGACCTCGTTGTTAAGGTGCCAGGGACCTCGTTGTGGCGCCAGAACTCTCGTTGGTGCAGTGCCAGTGGTGTTGTAGTGCAAAAAAGATATTTACTTCTAGGTGTCCTTGAAATTAAATGTTTGAGGAATTTATCTAATATCAGTCCATATTTAATTCGAACAGTGTTTATTCTCTTCAATTGTTACGAATTTCTAAGTGCTTGGTGCACCTACAAACCCTAGTTACTATCATTGCAAACCCTAATTACAATCGCTGTAAACTTTAATTACGATCCCTTCAAACCCCAATTACCATTAGCTTCCATCTTCACAGTTCATTGCAGACACAACCCAAAATTATTCTAACGATAATCCCAACCCCGATTTCTCAACGTTAATTATCGGTCATAATTGCAATTCGTAAATAATTTAAAATGATCTTAATTATCATTATACATTTGAGCATGTCACGGTAATGCATGATATATGAGTGTGTCACAGGCTTACCGGGTATTAGGGAGATGCTTCCCTCTCACTGGGTAATTCAGACATTCAATTAACTATTATAATTGTTACAATGTTCTTCACACATTTGTAAGGTATTAGTATTATAATTATCATATAATTTATTCCAGTAACATAAGTTTTGCTGCTGTTGAAAAACACTATTAGTTTGCTGTTTAAAAACTTGCTGGTCGTGAGTGGGCTGGGTAGTTTTAATGAACAGGTTGAGTGTGGTCTTGAACAGGTTGAGTGTGGTCTTGAACAGGTTGAGTGTGGTCTTGAACAGGTTGAGTGTGGTCTTGAACAGGTTGAGTGTTGTCTTGAACAGGTTGAGTGTGGTCTTGACGACTAACAGATCGAGGGAGGGTTGTATAAAGTGAGCATTATCATCTTTACTGTCATCTTTATCCTCTTGTATGATCTTTTATATGCTATCACCATCATTATCATCATCTTCATCACCACCAGCACCACCAATCACCCTCATAATCATCATCACCATTGCCATCGTTATAATCACCACTACCGTCATCACGATCACAATCATCAGCACCACCACCATCACCAGAATCATCATCGTCACTATCAATCTCCCTAGGCCTATCGGTATCTCTGTAGGCCAGCGATTGACCATTATCAGGAGGCAATCCAAAATAATTGCCTAGCTCCCGGTACCTATTTTCTGCTAGGTGAACAGAGACATCAGGTGGAAATAAACGGACTCAAGTCATTTCTGTTCTTCCATTATAAACGAACTCGGGACCTTTGGGTTGTGAACCGACTGTGCTAACTTCCATCACTAACTTCCCACAAAAAATATGCAAATTACAAAAGAATCAGATAATTATATACACATACTCGGGTGTAGTAAAACAAAATAACGTAATTGTTGTAAAAATAATTACCCCTCGACTGAGGACTTCAAAGTTAGAGAAAATGGGAGTCGAAGAGACACTGCGATAATTGAACGTCGTGGCGCTGAGAGGCTGCATGTAATACAACAGGCTCAGCTGCCCATTGTAAAATATATAAAAACATTATTAAAACAAATTAATGCGTATATATCGCTTTTAGTGTCCACATTTCGGTATAATTTTTTAATGCCTTAGACTTTAATTACATTGATGGATGGAATACTAAATATACACCTATAGATGTAAACACAGATTATTGTTGTTGCCGCTGAAGGCGGCTCGTTTATTGTGCATCCCATACTCATCCTGTGAGCGGTAGCGCAAAAAGCATTACAGAGGGCACAAAAGGTCTTTATCAGACCTCATCTTAGATTATTACATAAACAATTTCATCTGTCCTTCACACTTATAGTTACAATGTCAGCTAGTTACAGAGAAATTGCTATTTCAGAGCACACAGAGTTGACTTTAGTCCTGACGTAGTAAAATATACTTATGGTTGGTGAGCAAGCGTGTTGCGGCTTTTACAACCGTTCCAACGTAGACTAAACATGAACAAGTGTGAGACAAGTGGCAACAAGTGTGACAAGTGGCAACAAGTGTGAGACAAGTGGCAACAAGTGTGAGACAAGTGGCAACAAGTGTGAGACAAGTGGCAACAAGTGTGAGACAAGTGGCAANTTTAGTTATTTGTTTCTAATAATTGCTTACAAAACCGTCAGGGTCCTGGCCAGGATATATGGCGCTGCAGTAGGATATGTGGCGCCAGAGGCAGACCTTGTCATGAGGACGTGTATCACATGGAGCCAGACGCAGGCCTGCCCGTGAGGTCTTGTATAGCATGGCGCCAGGCGCAGACCTGGTTATGTCTGCTTTTACCCATTGTACCTTTCAGTTCCAAACGTGATGGTACCTGGGAGCCACTTAGTCGAGAAGTAAGCCACCGGAACCTTTCATTACACCTAAGTTGAATACTATCCTCTTTACTATTGTCTACGCATGGATCACCTCTTATTCTATTTAATGCCTGGATCATCCCATATTTTTTTTTTTTTGCTGGCGTAAATTTGTAGTCATTGTTTCTGGATTTTCCGAGTACTTTGTAAGTTGTGATTCTCCTGTTTTGATACAGGTATTTATTGATGAGGGAGGGTTGTCGAAGTGAGTGTGTGGTGGGAGTGTGTGGTAGTGAGAGTATGGTGGTGAGTGTGTGGTGTTGAGTGTATGGTAGTGTGTGGTGGTGAGTGTGTGGTAGTGAGTGTGTGGTGGTGAGTGTGTGGTGGTGAGTGTATGGTAGTGAGTGTGTGGTGGTGAGTGTATGGTAGTGAGTGTGTGGTAGTGAGTGTGATGGTGAGTGTAGTGATGTGTGTGTGGTGGTGAGTGTGTGGTAGTGAGTGTGGTGGTGAGTGTAGTGATGAGTGTGTGGTGGTGAGTGTGGTGGTGAGTGTGTGGTGGTGAGTGTGTGCTGGTGAGTGTGTGGTGGTGTGAGTGTGGATGGTTCAACTACTGTACAAAGGTTCATCACTTTTAGTGCACAGCACCCACGACCTCCGAGTGGCTCTGCATGAAGTATATAGAGCCCCATTATTATTTTATACGTTCAAAATTACACTTTTTTATTTTTCTAATAAAATCTGGCAGGCAAACTCTGCACCCGACATTGTTCTCTCCACAATGGGTCATTTATTGGTGTTCATAATTGCAGTTCACTACCAAATGGAACATTGTGTGTGGTGGTATAAACATCACTTTATTACAAAGAAAAAAACAGGAATTTGGTGTTGACCTACTGACGTAGTCTAGTGCTCACGAGCGTGCAGACAGAACAACAAACACTGGAATGGAGTTGGCAGTTGTGGTGACATTGGACAGGTGAAATGCATTGTTAGTTGAGTCCCCTTAATGTTAGGAGCCTTAACCGTGGGATGACTTGTCATCATGTCTCGTAGTTTTGATCTTACTCAACCATGTCAGGTTCTTTTCCTCAGTACCTTGGTATAATATTCGTAATCCTCAGTTCCTATCACATAGATCATCTTGATATTGTGACCAATGGGATGAATATCCGTAAGATGTATGGCATTTTGATGTCTCGTTTGCATGTATAGACGTTTTCTCAGTCCTGAATGATACGAGATGCTCAGGATTTGTCGCGTACACGTTGGGAAACGACTCACTCCCTGACCAAAACGCAGAAATCAATTCTCTTTCACCTTAACATAACTAGTAGGGAACGTAAAGTATTTTGAACAACACCAACATTTCACGTGATTTCCGTACAGAACTTTGTGTTCTTTTCCTGCACATTTAGTTTTGTTTTTTCAGTTACACTTTTACACTCGTGAGGTTTCACATGCTGGTATGAACTTACGGTCAAAAAAATATATAGTATATATATTTGTTGGACACGTTGCTTGTCATATGTTGTTGGTTAACTTACTCTTGTCTCTTGGTTCACGTCCCGAACTACCTCTCCCCTGCGCGTATCACACACACTCAGTGATATATATAAATATATTATATATATTATATTATATATATATATATATATATATATATATATATATATATATATATATATATATATATACTGTGTATATAATATCACTGAGGTATCCGATTGTTGGTTTGACAACACTCGCAGAGTGTTTGTATTCTCTTGAACTCAAGCAAGACAATTTAATGCCGATAAAATATTGCAGCTCGCTTGTTGAACGACGAAACGAAAATTTAAATAATAATAATATATAATAATAATAATAATAACAAGGTGTGATTATCTAGGGAGCACTAGAGTACGTGCGGGTGTTCTGAGGCGGTGGTGGGCCAGGGGGTGCTGATGACAATGGTGGGCCTTCAGGTGTCAGATTGGCTGTCGTAGTCGGAGTGAGGAGGGTCGAGGGAGGTGTGGAGGGTCACCGTCACGTTCCTGTTGACGCTGACTGCCGGTAGAAGAGGCCCTCCAGGTCGGTGAAGGCCACGTCGCCCTGGTGGTGAGGAGACGCATCAGACACATGTGGCAGGAGCTTATTCTCTCACACCTGCTTCACCACCTTTCTGCCCTTCACTATCTTTCCTGCCCTTCACCACCTTTCCTGCCCTTCACCACCTTTCCTGCCCTTCACTATCTTCCTGCCCTTCACCACCTTTCCTGCCCTTCACCACCTTTCCTGCCCTTCACTATCTTTCCTGCCCTTCACCACCTTTCCTGCCCTTCACCACCTTTCCTGCCCTTCACCACCTTTCCTGCCCTTCACCACCTTTCCTGCCCTTCACCACCTTTCCTGCCCTTCACCACCTTTCCTGCCTTCACCACCTTTCCTGTCCTTCACACCTTCCTAATCCTTCAATATTCTAACCATCTTCGCTATACATTGTCTTCAATAAATTGGTACCATTTGCCAATTCATGCAAAGTTAAAGCATGGAGCTCGACCGCAACTCGTCTGTGACAATTCCCCAAAACCATCTGTCACTGCCAATGTGATGAGGCTAGTCCCAATCATTTGGGCTCCAACCTCAAACAGATACACATTCTCTTGAATACAGTGTTGTGTTTGTATATATACACCTCTAGGGCAATTGTGGGGACCCATAGCTTGGAGAATGAGAATGAAAGATATTTGGAGAAGACCTTACAGATTCTCCATGAACACTTGTTGAGTATTTTCTTCTATCACCCATACCGTTTATTATTGTATTCCTACCGTATAAAGAATATACACATTGTTTCATATAATATATTTTATATTATTTGTCATGAATAAGACATGAAAAGAGTTCTCACCTGTTGTTCGTCGTTGACGTAGAAGGTGAGAGTGCCGTGGTTGAGGTCAAGGAGGACGCCCACGGTGGAGCCCACGCCCACCCCACCTTCAAACCGCCCGTGATGCGCCGCCCGTGCAGGAACCACGACCTCTGGTGGTCGATGTACATGGCCCCCCGTGTACGTCATTGCCTGCGGGCGGAGGACAGGTTAGGTGCTGGGATGGGCATGTGGCTCCTCACGGATCTGTGTCCTCACACAGTTAATGAATGGTAATGGGATGGAAGTGGTGTGTACTCACCTAGTGTACTCCACCTAGTTGTGCTTGCGCGGGTTGAGGTCTGACTGTTTGGTCCCGCCTCTCAACCATCAATCAACTAATGTACAGATTTCTGAGCCTACTGGCTCTATCATATCTGCCTTGAAACTGTGCATGAAATCAGCCTCCACCACATCACTGCTTAATGCATTCCACTTGTTAACAACTCTGACACTGAAAAAGTTCTTTTTTAACGTCCCTGTGGCTCATTTGGGTACTCAGTCTCCACCTGTGTCCCTTTGCTCGCGTACCATCCGTGTTAAAAAGTTTTTCCTTATCTACCCTGTTAATTCCTCTTGAGAATTTTGTAGGTAGTGATCATGTCTCCCGTTCTCTTTTTGTCTTCCAGTGTCGTGAGGTGCATATCACGCAGCCTTTCCTCGTAACTCATGCCTCTTAGTTCTGGGACTAGCCTTTTTGCATACCTCTGAAATTTTTCCAGGGTACGGGGGGCTCCATGCTGGGGCTGCATACTCCAGGATTGGTCTTACATATGTGTATTCAAGGTTCTGAATGATTCCTACACAAGTTTCTGAAGGCAGTTCTAATGTTAGCCAGCCTCGCATACACCGCCGATGTTATTCTTTTTATGTGGGCTTCAGGAGACAGGTTTGGCGTGATATCATCAATTTGGCGTGATATGATATTTAGCGTGTGTATTCACCTAGTTGTATTCCCTTAGTTGTACTTGCGGGGGTTATGCTCTGCTCTTCGGCCCGTCTCTCAACTGTCAATCAGTCAACTGTTACTAACTACCAACCAACTGTTTTTACACACACACACACACACCCACACACACACACACACACACACCACACACAGAAAAAAGGGGGCCAGGTAGCCTGGTGGATTGCGCGCAGGATTCGTAATTCTGTGGCGCGGGTTCGATTCCCGCACCCGGCAGAAACAAATGGGCAAAGTTTCTTTCACCCTGAATGCCCCTGTTACCTAGCAGTAAATAGGTACCTGGGAGTTAGTCAGCTGTCACGGGCTGCTTCCTGGGTGTGTGTGTGTGTGTGTGTGTGTGTGTGTGTGTGTGTGTGTGGTGTGGAGAAAAAAAAAAAAAAAAGTAGGTAGTTAGTAAACAGTTGATTGTCAGTTGAGAGGCGGGCCGAAAGAGCAAAGCTCAACCCCCGTAAAATACAACTAAGTGAATAGAAAACACCCTCTAACAGCTGTCTAACTCCAGTATCTATTTACTGTTATGTAAAATGGGTATCAGGGTGAAAGAAACTCTGCCCCTTTTGTTTCTGCCATCACCGAGGATTGAACTCGGACCCTAGGATTACGAGTCCAGAGCGCTGTCCATTCAGCTATCAGGCCCCTGTGGTGTGGTGTGTTGTGTGTGTGTGTGTGTGTGTGTGTGTGTGTGTGTGTGTGTGTGTGGTGTGTGTGTGTGCGTGTGCGCGCGCGCGCGTGTGTGTGTGTGCGTGCGTGCCTGTTTATGCTGTAGACAGAGTAGACAGATTAGACAGCTAAATTGTAGACAGAGTTCCAGCTTAAAATTCCGTCGTCCTTTGCTCATTTATTGTATTTACTCTTAAAGTTTTCTGTGCTTTTTGCACATACAGCCTCGTCTGGCAGTGTTTCAACTCGCTACAACTTGGAACATAAATACTTTCTAAACCTGATATTTTTTCTTGTTTTAAGAGTGTGTCCTCAAGTTCTGCTGCAGGCGGGGTTATTCAAGCTTTCTTATCCATTTTATCCTTTCCCTTGATTTGTTTCAAGCTAGTTATCACGTCTTCCATGTCCTGTCATCTTCTATAGCAGAAGTACTCGTACCTTTCAGCTCCGGTGCTTCTCTGGAAACACGACTCTCTTCCTAACTTGCTGATATGTTTCTTCACGTGAGGGCACTATGACGGCGCTGTCGTACACTCTGACATTGGTCAGCTCAATGTGTGTGCTTATCTGACAGTTTCTACATAGTAAGCTCTAGCTAGTATATCCTGCCCCCTAAGCTACCAAGTGCCAGTTCTATGTCGGACCTGCTCTTTAGGCTGTGAATGGAGGTCTCCATTATCTCCTTTCTCAGTTCATTTCTCTTGTCTACCAACCAGTCTGTGTATCATTCTGTATATCATTTCTTACGTCTCTCTGACAATTGTGTTTCGAGCTTTTCCCTGTGTGAAGTAAAGTTAGGGGGATAAAATTGTAAATATCTTTCAGTATCTTGTATAGTGTGTGTGTGTGTGTGCCATATAATTGGACATTAACATTATATAATACAAACAAATTAAGTTAGACCCATTTAACCTAATGAAGACGATACCCACCGGTCTTATAAATCACACATTTCCGCAATACTAACGATAGCAAGTCGCCGGTAATGAGCCAGGTTTGAGGTGAGAATAATTCGCTTCCAGAGAACAGCAACACGAATAAAAATAGATTGAATGTAACACGACGGTGAATGCCATGGACTTTTTTTTGTTTTTATACTGTCTTACATTAGTAGCGATTTTGTAGCAAGTATCCCCAGGAGAGGTTAGAGTTGCCGTTGTTGCAGTTGGCTATTTGTTCCGCCAAGCATTTCCAGGGAACATGTGGAAAAGGAATGTCAAGAGCAATATATATTTGCCTCGTGATGGAGATGAATCTGCGTGTGGATAAACTCTTGAGGTTTCCATAATGTTTTTACTTTCATACTAGTGTTAAACAACATTAATTATATAACTTTAACAATAACACTTTAAATATAGGTCAAAACTCCATTCCTTCGCGTGGACGCCGACCGAGATAATCTGGGAGAGTGGGAAGGAAGATGGATTAGGTGTTATGGAGGCTATTCTCCACTTTAAGACCAAACCTTATCCCTCATCTGCTGCTTTAGTCTTTTGGTCACAACTGCTACAGCCATAAATCACCAAGTAAGTCTGCAAGCCTGTAAGTTTGCAACTTTTAAGTTTACAAGTTTTCGAGTTTATACGTTTGCCACGAGACTCGTAATTGTGTAGGTTTCTCCAAACATTTATCATGTTGGTGTATCCTAAGTTGCTGGCAATTGCTGGTATTGTTTTAAGCATAAAACTATCTTGCTCAGTGTATAACAAAACTACTTTCCTCAGTTATTGTATCGCAGCATCATTGTGCCACTGTAAAATGTGTCTTTCTTATTGGTCACTGTAAAGCTGGTCACTGTACAACTGGTCACTGTAAAGCTGGTCACTGTACAACTGGTCACTGTAAAGCTGGTCACTGTACAACTGGTCACTGTAAAGCTGGTCACTGTACAACTGGTCACTGTACAACTGGTCACTGTAAAGCTGGTCACTGTACAACTGGTCACTGTAAAGCTGGTCACTGTACAACTGGTCACTGTAAAGCTGGTCACTGTACAACTGGTCACTGTACAACTGGTCACTGTAAAGCTGGTCACTGTACAACTGGTCACTGTAAAGCTGGTCACTGTACAACTGGTCACTGTACAACTGGTCACTGTACAACTGGTCACTGTACAACTGGTCACTGTACAACTGGTCACTGTAAAGCTGGTCACTGTACAACTGGTCACTGTAAAGCTGGTCACTGTACAACTGGTCACTGTACAACTGGTCACTGTAAAGCTGGTCACTGTACAACTGGTCACTGTACAACTGGTCACTGTACAACTGGTCACTGTAAAGCTGGTCACTGTACAACTGGTCACTGTAAAGCTGGTCACTGTACAACTGGTCACTGTAAAGCTGGTCACTGTACAACTGGTCACTAGAAATCTGGAGACTTCAAAAGTGGTCACTGTAAAACTGCATAGTTGTATTCAATCAATCAATTATTATTCGATAAAGAGCATAATACACGTGACAATGTTAAATGATTGTTCAAAAACTTTAGCGTTTATTGTTCTTATAAAACCACTAATTACGCTCAGCGTTTTCTATAGAAATAATAATTAGATTAGCGCCCGTAAAAGTTTTGCACACAAATACACACATAGTGCCATACCCAGGCACTCTGAGGCTTTTGGTGGTCACTGCATGAATACAGACGTCACAGAGATCACAATAACGTGATGCATCAAATGAACAAATCCACAAGGGCCGTGACGAGGATTCGAACCTGCGTCCGGAAGCATCCCAGACACTGCCTTAATCAGTGTCTGGGATGCTCCCGGACGCAGGTTCGAATCCTCGTCACGGCCCTTGTGGATTTGTTCTTTAAATAAAAAAGACTGAATAAAGAGAAAATGTAAATGAATAACTTATATGATAAATAGTGACAAAAAGGAATCCGGCTTGTTTGTAAACGCCGGCCGACAAGGACAGGACCGACTGCCAGACGCACTAACTGAGCAATCCGTCCTCTGCACTGATGTGTCTTTGATTTGTACGTTATGGTCCCTAACGCACAATTTACAAAGTACTATGAAAAATAGCGGCTTGCAAAAATCTATGTTTACTAAGCATCGGTTGGTTAGGTTAGGTGGGTGACAAAGATTCTTTTGTTTCTGGTTAGTTTAGGTTAGCACTTTGTGTATTGTACATTGTGGCAAATAACGAGAACGGGCTAAACTAAGGGACCAAGCAACTCCACCGAATCAGCCCGAATTGCAGCTGCAGCTTCACTATTCGTTAACTAACAGAGATAAGCAGGTCAAGGCAAAACAAAATGGTTCGCCTTTCTGATACTAATGCAACGAAAGGATTCAACAGCAGAGCTAATAGGGGGAGGTGGCCTGCCACAGTGTTGCAGCTGTGAAGAGGCGAACACTGCATTAATATTGTTGGCAAATATGCCGAGAGAGAAGAATGGAAGGTTAAACAGAGGAAAATAGAATTAGGGCAAAAACGTATATGATAACTGTACTAAGACAATGAGCAATGCAAACAAACAAATAGGATAGACAAGGAGGACATGGAATGTGAAATAAATGGACATAAAAATAAAGAGAAATCTAGAAGAACGAACGAGGGAAGAAAATAAAACTACTCTAGTATGAAAAGAAAAATTGAGGAGTTTGAATGAAAGATAACAGTAGTGGTACAGATACTGACAGAAATCATAGCTTAGACAAGAAACGATCAGGAGATGAAACCAGGGTGAATGAAATACACCTCTTGTCTATGTAAACACTCACCTCGTCCACCAAATCACCCATCATTGGCCACCTGAATACTCACCCTCGTTCACAAAAACACTTACCCAACATGCCCTCTTTGTCCACGTTGGCCCTTGCGACACCAAAGACGACATCAGCGTTGGCATCGTACGAGTCGACGGTGAACTGCCAGTAATGACGACCTCTGGAGAACCCGACGGAGGCGAGGGCGACGCGGTGCTGGTAGCTTTCACAGGTGGCTCCTGCACCGTCACCCACCAGCCGACACTCAGGGTGGGAGAGAGCTCGGTCCAACGAGAACCACGCCGCTGTACCAAGGGCGGGAAGACGGATGCACATTAGCAGTGATGGTCATATCGGCATTATAATTATTATTTGTGATTTGTGTAGTGTTGACTGTGAAGTGGGAAGAAAGATATCCGGTGGGAAATGGGAACGAGAGAGCAAGAGATTAAGTCATAAAAGGACGAGAACGAGGCAAAATTAAAATGCTAGCAAGATGACCTAAGAATACCTTTGTACTTGCTTAAGACTTCCTAAATTTGCAGTTGGGTCGCTTTTCTAGTCACTTGGAATAAAGTCGATTATAGTTGCGAACGGGTTAAACAGTATTTTGTAGAGCCAAGACACGAAAACATTATATTAAATGTAGTTATATCCAACAGAGAGATAATACTAAACATCATCGAAATAGGGATAGAATTTGAAAATAGTAATCACAAAAAAATATTGATTTAATAACATGCAAAAGTTATGTAAAAGACCAGAGTACCAGAAATGTTAGAGCCGATTTCCATAGATTGAAGAACATGGGGAAGGAATGATTAAACGAATCTGCATACCATTGCCATTACTAAACAATGATCAAAACTTCCTTACATTTATTACAATTTCTAAACAAAATAGACTCAACTTGCGGTTACATTCCGTTGGTACCGAGGATCAACGTCCCCGCGGCCTGGTCTCTGACTAGGCCTCCTTTCTTCCAGATTATTAAAGTAAGCTAAAAATATATTTGTGACACCTTTGAACATATTTTTCAGTCACTTGAGACAGGAACAGTACCAAGAGTGAAAGCTTGCAGACGTCACACCAGATATAAAATACGATATAAGGCTTTTGCCTCGTGATTATCGGCTTATCGGTTTGACGTCGGTAGTTGGTACTCATGGAAACCTATAACCACATTGTGCAGCATATAAAAAGACATCACTTAGAGGAAAAATCCAGATATGACTTTTGTATAAATTGTTGTGGCTTGATAAATCTGTTTTATATCTTTATATTTTGGATTTGTTCAACAAAAGCAAGGTGGTAGAGAGTATATATCTGCATGTTCAGAAAACATTTGATAAAGTCCCTCACTGAAGATTAGATTAAAAAAAACATTTATGGAACAGATAACCAGTTTTCCAAACAACTTAAACATGATTATTTGGATGCTAACATGTAATTCTAAATGGAAATGCGTCAGGTTGACTAGAAGTTACAAGTGGCGTATTGCAGGGGTCAGCCTTGGGACTAGCTTTGTTTTTTATTTATGCAAATGACAGTGATAATAACTTTTTCATGTTTTTATAATTAAAACATTTCACAAAATTCGGAAGTATAGATACAACAGGAAGAGAGAAACAAAGTCTACAAACCTGCTTAAACACTTTTGTTAGTCTGACAAATGGCGGAGATGTTTTAAAGCTGACAAATATAAATTAATACATAATGGAAAAAAGGCAAGGCGCTAAGTGAACAATACAGTTAATGAGTAGAAACCTCTGACTATTAGTGGTTAATGATCTGAAGCAAAGTAACCAGTACACTGAGGGTGTAAGAAATCAAATACAATATTCGGTTCTAATGGGAGATCTTTCGAGTCATGATCGAAAGAAGTAATTCTCTCTGTTTTGAGTTCCTACGTACTTGCTATTCTAGAGTACTGGACAGTCTTGGTCATCGTTTTTTTTTAGAAAGAATATTGACAAATTAGGTGTTTGGTGCCGAAAAAATATTATACCAAGACCAATAAATCACACGAGGCTCGTTTAAAAGAGCATTGAAAGGATGTTATTGATCACTAAAAGATGTTTTAAATTCAATAATTTAAGATCATTACACGTTATAATCTACACTCAAAAAAAAACTTTAATTATCCATAGCCTAACGTCACTCGTAACAATGACTTTAAAATTACAGGCAAACAGTTTCACTCCAACGAACCAGAATACTTTTTCTTTAATGAAGCAGTAATCATATGGAACAGACTGCTAAATAATAAAATTCAATGTAATACCGTGTATGCATTTAACTACAGATTGAATCGCTTCTCTTCAAATCAGCGCTGTACAGTGTTTGTGTACCGTAGGCTTTGAGCCTACGATATCCTAGTTTGGATATGCTCATTTTATACCCACTTGCGTGTTGGTATGTAATGGACAGCATTTTGGGTACGACACTGACGTGCATTTATATACAAATATGTTTTCACTCGTCAGTTAGCAGGTTTTCGCACCCACTGGCTGATTGTACGCAGCGTATAACTCCGGTCACCAGGAGGCCTGGTCGCGGGGACGTTGAATCCCGAAATCATCGCAATGTAAAGTAAGGTTAGGTCATGATGCACTCACTGGCGGAGGTCCTGATGGCGACTGGCGCCGAGTACGGAGACACGCCGGAGATATTATAAGCTTGAACCCTCAGGTGGTAGACGGTGTTGAAGTGGAGGCCCTCCACCGTGCACAGCGTTTCCGGCCCCCGGTGCACCTCCTGTGGTGAGAGTGCACTCCAGTTACTGCAGAGATCCTTCTCCTGAAGTGTGGTGTTGTCCATGTGTCCTTGTGGACGGTGTGGTGTTGTCCATGTGTCCTTGTGGACGGTGAGGTGTTACCCCATATGTCCTTGTGGATGGTGAGGTGTTACCCATGTGTCCTTGTGGACGGTGAGGTGTTACCCATGTGTCCTTGTGGACGGTGAGGTGTTATCCATGTGTCCTTGTGGATGGTGTGGTGTTACCCATGTGTCCTTGTGGATGATGAGGTGTTACCCATGTGTCCTTGTGGATGGTGAGGTGTTCTATGCACACATTAAAAGCAAGATACAAAGTGAATATTGTTTATTGTCAACTGTTTTTTATAACAAATTCATTACTTCCCGTTTCTTATTAATATCCAGTCAAATAATATTTATTTTAATTCACATAACGAATCAGCCGTCCATCTCTCCACCCACTCGAGCAGCACAATCCTTTACAACACCCCTCCCCCCCCTCACCCTCCCCCCACAGACACACACACACACACACACACACACACACACACACACACACACACACACGCACACACACACACACACACACACACACACACACACACACACACACACACACACACACACACACAACACACACACACACACACACACACACACACACACACACACACACACACACACACACACACACACACACACACACACACACACACACACACACACACACACACACACACACACACACACACACACACACACACACACACACACACACTCACACTCACACTCACACAGACACACACACACACTTTCCCATTACCTTGAACTCTCCGTCTCCGTCGTCAATCTCCAGGATATACCCAGCCACCCTGGAGGTGGGGTGCGGCGTCCACGTTGCGGTGACGCTGTTGTTCTCCCCGACACACTCCTCCGCCAGGAACTCCGGGGCGCCGGGGGCTGGCCGGGAGGAGACGTGTGAGTGAGGAGAGGGTGCTGCAGGGGTAGGGAGGCAGCAGGAAGGCTCGCGAAGGGGGTCGATGTGGTGGCTGGGGCAGCCGTGTCAGGGGTGAATCGTGTGGTAGGTGTTTAGAGGAAGGATGGGCGAAGTGTTACTGGATTGTGTACAAGTGATGATGATAGACACAGAGGAACCTGTTCCCCAGGAGTGCCAACACTCCCGCCCACCTTCCCAGGAGTGCCAACCCCAGAGAAATGTTGGAGAGGAACAGTAATACAAGGGTTTTCTGTAGGAGGGGAAAGTATTGTCCAGAACCCGCCACATAAACAAAAATAATATTATATACGTAAATGTCAGGTCACTTTGGTTACATTTTTGTAGTGTCATTTTTGTTATATTTTTCTGGGATCGAGAGACTGTGTGGGAGCAGTTTTTTGTTTGGCCTTTACACCTGTCCCAAGAATAATTACTGGGGGTCACACAGGTGTACATCAACACAGTATATGTGGGGGTCACACAGGTGTACATCAACACAGTGTATGTGGGGGTCACACAGGTGTACATCAATACAGTATATGTGGGGGTCACACAGGTGTACATCAATACAGTGTATGTGGGGGTCACACAGGTGTACATCAACACAGTATATGTGGGGGTCACACAGGTGTACATCAACACAGTGTATGTGGGGGTCACACAGGTGTACATCAATACAGTATATGTGGGGGTCACACAGGTGTACATCAATACAGTGTATGTGGGGGTCACACAGGTGTACATCAACACAGTATATGTGGGGGTCACACAGGTGTACATCAACACAGTGTATGTGGGGGTCACACAGGTGTACATCAATACAGTGTATGTGGGGGTCACACAGGTGTACATCAACACAGTGTATGTGGGGGTCACACAGGTGTACATCAACACAGTGTATGTGGGGGTCACACAGGTGTACATCAATACAGTATATGTGGGGGTCACACAGGTGTACATCAATACAGTATATGTGGGGGTCACACAGGTGTACATCAATACCGTGTATGTGGGGGTCACACAGGTGTACATCAATACAGTATATGTGGGGTCACACAGGTGTACATCAATACAGTATATGTGGGGGTCACACAGGTGTACATCAATACAGTATATGTGGGGGTCACNTTTCTAAATTTAAGTTTAAGTTTGCCTGAAGCGCAGTGCAAATTGTGGGTTAGACGCCACACACACACACACCACACACACACCACACACCACACACACACACCACACACACACACACACACACACACACACACACACACACCACACACACGGTCCTGTAACACAGTAGTCTACGTCGTCGGCTCACAGCCCAGGATTACGGATTAGATTCCCGCCTCATTACTGAAGCGTTTGTTCAACGTTTCTTTTCACCTGATACCTCTGATCACCTACCTTGCGATGATTCCGAGGATCAACGTCCCTATGGCCCGGTCTCTGACCAGGACTCCTGGTCGTTCAGTCAGCCAGGCAGTTTAACCCAGCTGCTCGCAGCCTGACTTATGAATCACAGCCCGTTGATCAGGTATCCTTTGGAGGTGTTTATCAAGTTCTCTCTTGAACACCTTGAGAGTTCGGCTAGTTATACCCCTTATTTATAGAGGGTGAATGTTGAAAATTCGTGGGCCTTTATGTTGATAGAGTTCTCTCAGCGTACCTATGCCACCTCTGCATTTGAACGGGGCTATTCTGCACATCCTGCCATGCCTCCTGGTCTCAAGTAGAGTTATTTCTGTGTGCAGATTTAGAACCAGTCCTTCTTGTATATCCCAAGAGTAAATTATTTTGTATCTCTCCCGCCTCTTCAAACTTTGCTTGACCTTTACCTCAGACAGCACAGGGAAGACGTTGTGAATGTACCGGAAGGCTGCCGACTTATGAAACAATGCGTCACAGTTCTAGATAAAGAGTCAGCAGCTTTCAGTTACCTTCAAGACGTCTTCCCTGAGCTGCCTGAGGCAAAAGACAAAGCAAAGTTTGAAGTGAATTTTATACATTTTCTATACTTTGGAGGCATAAGCAATTAGGAACTTACACTTACTACCCAGGAATAAAACTTGTGTTACATTGTGTTATTATTATACGCTGTCTGTTGTATTATTATAATAAAGCGGCTGTATTATACTTATTGCATATCATCATTGTGGACTATTTTGGATTTAAATAAAACACAGAATAATAAAAGTAGGATTTAATTTAAGAATTAGTTAATAACATTTACAAACACGATTATAAAGACTAGATTATCCATACTGCGTGTCCTTAATCCTATCGGTACATGTACAGTTACACATAAATACAATATTATACATTAATGTTTTCTCCATGTATATAATTTCTTATGTAGTTTTGATCACCTCTGATTTGATTGACAAAGATAAGCTATCTGTAAGGATTGGTTGATGGGAAGTGACATAGAGAAGGATAGATAGTTGGTTGGGTGAGTCTGTGAATATCGATGGGAAGCCAACAGATGTGAACAATGCTGGCTTATCGGATAAGCTATCAGGAGTGACTAGGTTCCTCGCCAAACTGACTTGCGTTGCGACGGGCGAATTGGTCAAAAGGAGAGGATTTTAGTCTTGAGCACCATATTGAAGTCAACGGGTGGATTTGCCAGCGGTGACCAGCGGGTGAGGGAGGAGGTCTAGTGCCACAACCTGCTGCACTCTACGGATGACCCGAGTGTCGGAACTCGTACCAGTTTATGGACACAGGTGTCTGTGTCCACCTCTTCCCCCTCCCCCCACAGCAGCAGTCTGAAACACAGGTGTTTCTCTCCCCTTCCCCTCCTCTTCATTCCACATATGTTGACTATACACCTGTTTGTGTTACCGCTGTTGATAGATGTACCCGTTTGTATTACCCACAACTGTCCATAGAAACACGGTTTTACGGTTGTCCCCGCAGCGCGTGAAGGTTGATTTCTCTCTAACACAATAATGACGGGGAGGGGGACATCCAGATAATAAAATAAATGAGTAACTGGATGAGAGGAGCGAGTCTAAGCACGAGCCTGGTTGAGTGACTGCGCCTGCTGCTGGCAGCTTAATGCACTGCCTTCTAGTTCACACCCACTTTAGAGTAAACTGATTACGACAGATATTAAGAATAAAGTGTTTCAAGTACATGTATTATATATACATATTTATATATAAAATAAAAGGGACACGAATCCACTATTGCAAATTATTTGTGCTTCGTGGATTTTTGGTTTTCGTTTATTTTCCCTTTGTTTTCAAGTCATATTTTAAACTTCGTGTACAAATCTTTGGCTTGTGATGAAGAGGTGGGAGTAGGAACAGCTGAGAATAATCCGCATTTATGTTTATAAAAGTGGAAAACGTATTTAGAAACCGACTTATATATTAATACTCTGATGATATAACCCTGCCTAAAGTTTATTGTCAAAGTAGTCGAAGAAAAATAGGACATGTTAATCCAGAAAAAATATATTATTTTTGTTTGTAAAGGGAAGGGTAGAAACAATGTCAAAAAGTCAAACTTTATAATGGAACCGATCGATGCATTAGGGAGCTGTATTAGGTATGGGAGAAGCTATGATAGGTGTTGGACATCTGTGTTGGAGGTTGGGAATATTTACAGTGTTGCGATGTAGTGGGTAACGGAGGTGTGTGAGGCGAGTCGCGGGGGTCCTTATACTTACCAAGGATAACACGGACTGTACACAGGGTCAAGAGGACAAGTACTGGCGCTACTCTCCCTTACTTCTGAGAAGTGAGAGTATTGGATTCACTCTGCCTCATCTCAATGTTGGGAGAGTACTGACACCGCCATGCTGTATCCTAGTGTTAGGAAAGTACTTGAGAGGTAATTAAATTTGCTCCAGCTCTTTCTTGCCCGCAGCTTAACTGTACACGCTTAAGGTTGAACTATTTATCAGGTATATTGTCTTGCAGTTTGACTTGTAACCGAAAATTATTGCAATTAATTTTTTTCTTAAATTTGATTTACATTAAAGATTACATTGTAAATGAAGATCAATTGAAGTAATGACATGACATTTCGCAATATTTAATGCGTTTTAATTGAAACCCATTTTAGCCCTAAAAAATAAAAAATTACGTTAATAAATAACATTTGCAATCTTAAAGTAATTTCCAACATTTAATTCTTTAAATGAACACTAATCACACGTGTTCTGATGAAATGGTACTCTATTGTGTGAAAGGAGCTTCACCAACAAAGCCAACAGCGCAGAGTGTTGGTACACGTGACAGAGTTTATGCCATTCTCTGAGGAATCAGGCGTTGAAAAGCACATCAGTTAAATACATATTATTGTAAACAAATCCACAAGGGCCGTGACGAGGATTTGTTCATTTGTTGCATCACGTTAGTGTGATCTCTGTGTGCATATTAGAGTAATTATGCTCGTTCATGGATTTACAAAAAATCTGTTTAATTTTCAATTCATTGAATACGTTTCTCCAAGGTGAAAATGCTTTAATATTTAAGATTTTTTTTTTAGAAAATCTACATTTCTGATTTATTATTTGATGAATAGTTGCTTTATCATGATCATTAGTGCTTATTATTATATAAGTAACTTAGAAAAATAATATACTCCAGCCGTATTTACATGTCAGGTGCTTGCTAGTTGCTGTATTTAGTTATTTGTTTCTAATAATTGCTTACAAAACCGTCAGGGTCTGGCCAGGATATATGGCGCTGCAGTAGGATATGTGGCGCCAGAGGCAGACCTTGTCATGAGGACGTGTATCACATGGAGCCAGACGCAGGCCTGCCCGTGAGGTCTTGTATAGCATGGCGCCAGGCGCAGACCTGGTTATGTCTGCTTTTACCCATTGTACCTTTCAGTTCCAAACGTGATGGTACCTGGGAGCCACTTAGTCGAGAAGTAAGCCCACCGGAACCTTTCATTACACCTAAGTTGAATACTATCCTCTTTACTATTGTCTACGCATGGATCACCTCTTATTCTATTTAATGCCTGGATCATCCCATATTTTTTTTTTTTTGCTGGCGTAAATTTGTAGTCATTGTTTCTGGATTTTCCGAGTACTTTGTAAGTTGTGATTCTCCTGTTTTGATACAGGTATTTATTGATGAGGGAGGGTTGTCGAAGTGAGTGTGTGGTGGTGAGTGTGTGGTAGTGAGAGTATGGTGGTGAGTGTGTGGTGTTGAGTGTATGGTAGTGTGTGGTGGTGAGTGTGTGGTAGTGAGTGTGTGGTGGTGAGTGTGTGGTGGTGAGTGTATGGTAGTGAGTGTGTGGTGGTGAGTGTATGGTAGTGAGTGTGTGGTAGTGAGTGTGATGGTGAGTGTAGTGATGTGTGTGTGGTGGTGAGTGTGTGGTAGTGAGTGTGGTGGTGAGTGTAGTGATGAGTGTGTGGTGGTGAGTGTGGTGGTGAGTGTGTGGTGGTGAGTGTGTGCTGGTGAGTGTGTGGTGGTGGTGAGTGTGGATGGTTCAACTACTGTACAAAGGTTCATCACTTTTAGTGCACAGCACCCACGACCTCCGAGTGGCTCTGCATGAAGTATATAGAGCCCCATTATTATTTATATACGTTCAAAATTACACTTTTTTATTTTTCTAATAAAATCTGGCAGGCAAACTCTGCACCCGACATTGTTCTCTCCACAATGGGTCATTTATTGGTGTTCATAATTGCAGTTCACTACCAAATGGAACATTGTGTGTGTGGGTATAAACATCAACTTTATTACAAAGAAAAAAACAGGAATTTGGTGTTGACCTACTGACGTAGTCTAGTGCTCACGAGCGTGCAGACAAGAACAACAAACACTGGAATGGAGTTGGCAGTTGTGGTGACATTGGACAGGTGAAATGCATTGTTAGTTGAGTCCCCTTAATGTTAGGAGCCTTAACCTGGGGATTGACTTGTCATCATGTCTCGTAGTTTTGATCTTACTCAACCATGTCAGGTTCTTTTCCTCAGTACCTTGGTATAATATTCGTAATCCTCAGTTCCTATCACATAGATCATCTTGATATTGTGACCAATGGGATGAATATCTGTAAGATGTATGGCATTTTGATGTCTCGTTTGCATGTATAGACGTTTTCTCAGTCCTGAATGATACGAGATGCTCAGGATTTGTCGCGTACACGTTGGGGAAACGACTCATTCCCTGACCAAAACGCAGAAATCAGTTCTCTTTCACCTTAACATAACTAGTAGGGAACGTAAAGTATTTTGAACGACACCAACATTTCACGTGATTTCCGTACAGAACTTTGTGTTCTTTTCCTGCACATTTAGTTTTGTTTTTTCAGTTACACTTTTACACTCGTGAGGTTTCACATGCTGGTATGAACTTACGGTCAAAAAAATATATAGTATATATTTGTTGGACACGTTGCTTGGTCATGTGTTGTTGGTTAACTTACTCTTGTCTCTTGGTTCACGTCCCGAACTACCTCTCCCCTGCGCGTATCACACACACTCAGTGATATATATATATATATATATATATATATATATATATATATATTATATATATATATATATATATATATATATATATATATATATATATATATATATACTGTGTATATAATATCACTGAGGTATCCGATTGTTGTTGACAACACTCGCAGAGTGTTGTAATTCTGTTGAACTCAAGCAAGACAATTTAATGCCGATAAAATATTGCAGCTCGCTTGTTGAACGACGAAACGAAAATTTAAATAATAATAATAATAATAATAATAATAATAATAATAATAATAATAATAATAATAATAACAAGGGTGATTATCTAGGGAGCACTAGAGTAACGTGCGGGTGTTCTGAGGCGGTGGTGGGCCAGGGGGTGCTGATGACAATGGTGGGCCTTCAGGTGTCAGATTGGCTGTCGTAGTCGGAGTGAGGAGGGTCGAGGGAGGTGTGGAGGGTCACCGTCACGTTCCTGTTGACGCTGACTGCCGGGTAGAAGAGGCCCTCCAGGTCGGTGAAGGCCACGTCGCCCTGGTGGTGAGGAGACGCATCAGACACATGTGGCAGGAGCTTATTCTCTCACACCTGCTTCACCACCTTTCTTACCCTTCACTATCTTTCCTGCCCTTCACCACCTTTCCTGCCCTTCACCACCTTTCCTGCCCTTCACCACCTTTCCTGCCCTTCACTATCTTTCCTGCCCTTCACCACCTTTCCTGCCCTTCACCACCTTTCCTGCCCTTCACCACCTTTCTTACCCTTCACTATCTTTCCTGCCCTTCACCACCTTTCCTGCCCTTCACCACCTTTCCTGCCCTTCACCACCTTTCCTGCCCTTCACCACCTTTCTTACCCTTCACTATCTTTCCTGCCCTTCACCACCTTTCCTGCCCTTCACCACCTTTCCTGCCCTTCACCACCTTTCTTACCCTTCACTATCTTTCCTGCCCTTCACCACCTTTCCTGCCCTTCACCACCTTTCCTGCCCTTCACCACCTTTCCTGCCCTTCACCACCTTTCTTACCCTTCACTATCTTTCCTGCCCTTCACCACCTTTCCTGCCCTTCACAACCTTTCTTACCCTTCACTATCTTTCCTGCCCTTCACTATCTTTCCTGCCCTTCACCACCTTTCTTACCCTTCACTATCTTTCCTGCCCTTCACTATCTTTCCTGCCCTTCACCACCTTTCCTGCCCTTCACCACCTTTCCTGCCCTTCACCACCTTTCCTGTCCTTCACCACCTTTCCTGCCCTTCACCACCTTTCCTGCCCTTCACCACCTTTCTTACCCTTCACCACCTTTCCTGCCCTTCACCACCTTTCCTGCCCTTCACCACCTTTCCTGCCCTTCACCACCTTTCCTGCCCTTCACCACCTTTCCTGTCCTTCACCACCTTTCCTGCCCTTCACCACCTTTCCTGCCCTTCACCACCTTTCTTACCCTTCACCACCTTTCCTGCCCTTCACCACCTTTCCTGCCCTTCACCACCTTTCCTGCCCTTCACCACCTTTCCTGCCCTTCACCACCTTTCCTGCCCTTCACCACCTTTCTTACCCTTCACTATCTTTCCTGCCCTTCACCACCTTTCCTGCCCTTCACCACCTTTCTTACCCTTCACTATCTTTCCTGCCCTTCACTATCTTTCCTGCCCTTCACCACCTTTCCTGCCCTTCACCACCTTTCCTGCCCTTCACCACCTTTCCTGCCCTTCACCACCTTTCCTGCCCTTCACCACCTTTCTTACCCTTCACTATCTTTCCTGCCCTTCACTATCTTTCCTGTCCTTCACCACCTTTCCTGCCCTTCACACCTTCCTAATCCTTCAATATTCTAACCATCTTCGCTATACATTGTCTTCAATAAATTGGTACCATTTGCCAATTCATGCTAAGTGAAAGCATGGAGCTCGACCGCAACTCGTCTGTGACAATTCCCCAAAACCATCTGTCACTCTGCCAAATGTGATGAGGCTAGTCCCAATCATTTGGGCTCCAACCTCAAACAGATACACATTCTCTTGAATACATGTGTGTGTGTATATATACACCTCTAGGGCAATTGTGGGGACCCATAGCCTTGGAGAAGAGAATGAAAGGTATTTGGAGAAGACCTTACAGATTCTCCATGAACACTTGTTGAGTATTTTCTTCTACCACCTCTACCGTTTTATTATTGTATTCCTACCGTATAAAGAATATACACATTGTTTCATATAATATATATTTATATTATTTGTCACAACGGAAAGGTTGATGATATTCTTGAGAGATATAAGAATTTTGCACCAAGACTGTAATATTTTGTTGACTTATCTGCATGTCTCTTGCAAAATGTCTATACAGTATACCTAGGCCATAAAGTATTTGTGTGTACGTCTGATACCATACTACTTGTGAAGGAGGAAATGTATATGTTATCTCTCAGAATGTTTGGTAATATGTTTATGGTTTGTGATGTGTGTATATGTACTGAACGGGATGAGAATAGCTTGAGCTACCTCATCCCTTTGTGTGTATTATACATCAATAAACTTATTTCATTTCAATTGTCATGAATAAGACACGAAAAGAGTTCTCACCTGTTGTTCGTCGTTGACGTAGAAGGTGAGAGTGCCGTGGTTGAGGTCAAGGAGGACGCCCACGGTGGAGCCCACGCCCACCCCACCTTCAAACCGCCCGTGATGCGCCGCCCCGTGCAGGAACCACGACCTCTGGTGGTCGATGTACATGGCCCACCCGTGTACGTCATTGCCTGCGGGCGGAGGACAGGTTAGGTGCTGGGATGGGGCATGTGGCTCCTCACGGATCTGTGTCCTCACACAGTTAATGAATGGTAATGGGATGGAAGTGGGTGTGTGTACTCACCTAGTTGTACTCACCTAGTTGTGCTTGCGCGGGTTGAGGTCTGACTGTTTGGTCCCGCCGCCTCTCAACATCAAATCAACTAATGTACAGATTTCTGAGCCTACTGGGCTCTATCATATCTGCACTTGAAACTGTGCATGGAACAGCCTCCACCACATCACTGCTTAATGCATTCCACTTGTTACAACTCTGACACTGAAAAGTTCTTTTTAACGTCCCTGTGGCTCATTTGGGTACTCAGTCTCCACCTGTGTCCCTTTGCTCGCGTACCATCCGTGTTAAAAAGTTTTTCCTTAGCTACCCTGTTAATTCCTCTTGAGAATTTTGTAGGTAGTGATCATGTCTCCCGTTACTCTTTTTGTCTTCCAGTGTCGTGAGGTTGCATATCACGCAGCCTTTCCTCGTAACTCATGCCTCTTAGTTCTGGGACTAGCCTTGTTGCATCTCTGAATTTTTCCAGGGTACGGGGGGCTCCATGCTGGGGCTGCAATACTCCAGGATTGGTCTTACATATGTGGTATCAAGGTTCTGAATGATTCCTTACACAAGTTTCTGAAGGCAGTTCTAATGTTTAGCCAGCCTCGCATACCCCGCCGATGTTATTCTTTTATGTGGGCTTCAGGAGACAGGTTTGGCGTGATATCATCAATTGGCGTGATATGATATTTAGCGTGTGTATTCACCTAGTTGTATTCCTTAGTTGTACTTGCGGGGGTTATGCTCTGCTCTTTCGGCCCGTCTCTCAACTGTCAAATCAGTCAACTGTTACTACTACCAACCAACTGTTTTTACACACACACACACCACACACACACACACCACACACACACACACCACACACACACACACACACACCACACCACAGAAAACACCCTCTAACAGCTGTCTAACTCCAGTATCTATTTACTGTTTGTAAAAATGGGTATCAGGTGAAAGAAACTCTGCCCTTTTTGTTTCTTGCTCTTCACCGAGGATTGAACCCGGACCCGAGGATTACAGTCCAGAGCGCTGTCCATTCAGCTATCAGGCCCCTGTTGTGTGTGTGTGTGTGTGTGTGTGTGTGTGTGTGTGTGGTGTGTGTGTGTGTGTGTGTGTGTGTGTGTGTGTGTGTGTTTCTGCCATCACCGAGGATTGAACCCGGACCCTAGGATTACGAGTCCAGAGCGCTGTCCATTCAGCTATCAGGCCCCTGTGTGTTGTGTGTGTGTGTGTGTGTGTGTGTGTGTGTGTGTGTGTGTGTGTGTGTGTGTGTGTGTGTGGTGTGTTGGTTGTGTGTTGTGCGCGCGCGCGTGTGTGTGTGCGTGCGTGCCTGTTTATGTGCTGTACAGAGTAGACAGATTAGACAGCTAAATTGTAGACAGAGTTCCAGCTTAAAATTCCGTCGTCCTTTGCTCATTTATTGTATTTACTCTTAAAAGTTTTCTGTGCTTTTTGCACATACAGCCTCGTCTGGCAGTGTTTTCAACTCGCTACAACTTGGAACATAATACTTTCTAACACCTGATATTTTTTCTTGTTTTAAGAGTTGTCCTCAAGTTCTGCTGCAGGCGGGGTTATTCAAGCTTTCTTATCCATTTTATCCTTTCCCTTGATTTGTTTCAAGCTAGTTATCACGTCTTCCATGTCCTGTCATCTTCTATAGCAGAAGTACTCGTACCTTTCAGCTCCGGTGCTCCTCTGGAAACACGACTCTCTTCCTAACTTGCTGTATGTTTCTTCACGTGAGGGCACCATGACGGCGCTGTCGTACACTCTGACATTGGTCAGCTCAATGTGTGTGCTTATCTGACAGTTTCTACATAGTAAGCTCTAGCTAGTATATCCTGCCCCCTAAGCTACCAAGTGCCAGTTCTATGTCGGACCCTGCTTTTAGGCTGTGAATGGAGGTCTCCATTATCTCCTTCTCAGTTCATTTCTCTTGTCTACCAACCAGTCTGTGTATCATCTGTATTCATTTCTTTGTCTTACGTCTCTCTGACAATTGTGTTTCGAGCTTTTTCCCTGTGTGAAGTAAGTTAGGGGGATAAAATTGTAATATCTTTCAGTATCTTGTATAGTGGTGTTGTGTGTGTGCCATATAATGGACATTAACATATATAATACAAACAAATAGGTTAGACCCATTTAACCTAATGAAGACGATACCCACCGGTCTTATAAATCACACATTTCCGCAATACTAACGATAGCAAGTCGCCGGTAATGAGCCAGGTTTGAGGTGAGAATAATTCGCTTCAAGAGACAGCAACACGAATAAAAATAGATTGAATGTAACGCGACGGTGAATGCCATGGACTTTTTTTTGTTTTATACTGTCTTACATTAGTAGCGATTTTGTAGCAAGTATCCCCAGGAGAGGTTAGAGTTGCCGTTGTTGCAGTTGGCTATTGTTCCGCCAAGCATTTCCAGGGAACATGTGGAAAAGGAATGTCAAGAGCAAATATTATTTGCCTCGTGATGGAGATGAATCTGCGTGTGGATAAACTCTTGAGTTTCCATAATGTTTTTACTTTCATACTAGGGTTAAACAACATTAATTATATAACTTTAACAATAACACTTTAAAATATAGGTCAAAACTCCATTCCTTCGCGTGGACGCCGACCGAGATAATCTGGAGAGTGGGAAGGAAGATGGATTGGTGTTTGTGGTAGGCCTATTCTCCACTTTAAGACCAAACCTTATCCCTCATCTGCTGCTTAGGTCTTTTGGTCACAACTGCTACAGCCATAAATCACCAAGCAAGTCTGCAGCAAGCCTGTAAGTTTGCAACTTTTAAGTTTACAAGTTTTCGAGTTTATACGTTTGCCACGAGACTCGTAATTGTGTAGGTTTCTCCAAACATTTATCATGTTGGTGTATCCTAAGTTGCTGGCAATTGCTGGTATTGTTTAAGCATAAAACTATCTTATTGTCACTGTAAAGCTGGTCACTGTACAACTGGTCAGTGTAAAGCTGGTCCACTGTACAACTGGTCAGTGTAAAAGCTGGTCACTGTACAACTGGTCAGTATAAAGCTGGTCACTGTACAACTGATCACTGTAAAGCTGGTCACTGTACAACTGATCACTGTAAAGCTGGTCACTGTACAACTGATCACTGTAAGCTGGTCACTGTACAACTGATCACTGTAAAGCTGGTCACTGTACAACTGGTCACTAGAAATCTGGAGACTTCAAAAGTGGTCACTGTAAAACTGCATAGTTGTATTCAATCAATCAATTATTATTCGATAAAGAGCATAATACACGTGACAATGTGACAATGTTAAATGATTGTTCAGAACATTTAGCGTTTTTGTTCTTATAAAACCATTATTACGCTCAGCATTTTTCTATAGAAATATAATTAGATTAGCGCCCGTAAAAGTTTTGCACACAATACACACATAGTGCCATACCCAGGCCTACCTCTCTTAGGCTTTTGTTGGTCACTGCATGAATACAGACGTCATGTTCTCCCTGAAGATGTACTGAATAATACACAAGGGTTAAATAAAAAAGACTGAGTAAAGAGAAAATGTAAATGAATAACTTATATGATAAATAGTGACAAAAAGGAATCCGGCTTGTTTGTAAACGCCGGCCGACAAGGACAGGACCGACTGCCAGACGCACTAACTGAGCAATCCGTCCTCTGCACTGATGTGTCTTTGATTTGTACGTTATGGTCCCTAACGCACAATTTACAAAGTACTATGAAAAATAGCGGCTTGCAAAAATCTATGTTTACTAAGCATCGGTTGGTTAGGTTAGGTGGGTGACAAAGATTCTTTTGTTTCTGGTTAGTTTAGGTTAGCACTTTGTGTATTGTACATTGTGGCAAATAACGAGAACGGGCTAAACTAAGGGACCAAGCAACTCCACCGAATCAGCCCGAATTGCAGCTGCAGCTTCACTATTCGTTAACTAACAGAGATAAGCAGGTCAAGGCAAAACAAAATGGTTAGCCTTTCTGATACTAATGCAACGAAAGGATTCAACAGCAGAGCTAATAGGGGAAGGTGGCCTGCCACAGTGTTGCAGCTGTGAAGAGGCGAACACTGCATTAATATTGTTGGCAAATATGCCGAGAGAGAAGAATGGAAGGTTAAACAGAGGAAAATAGAATTAGGGCAAAAACGTATATGATAACTGTACTAAGACAATGAGCAATGCAAACAAACAAATAGGATAGACAAGGAGGACATGGAATGTGAAATAAATGGACATAAAAATAAAGAGAAATCTAGAAGAACGAACGAGGGAAGAAAATAAAACTACTCTAGTATGAAAAGAAAAATTGAGGAGTTTGAATGAAAGATAACAGTAGTGGTACAGATACTGACAGAAATCATAGCTTAGACAAGAAACGATCAGGAGATGAAACCAGGGTGAATGAAATACACCTCTTGTCTATGTAAACACTCACCTCGTCCACCAAATCACCCATCATTGGCCACCTGAATACTCACCCTCGTTCACAAAAACACTTACCCAACATGCCCTCTTTGTCCACGTTGGCCCTTGCGACACCAAAGACGACATCAGCGTTGGCATCGTACGAGTCGACGGTGAACTGCCAGTAATGACGACCTCTGGAGAACCCGACGGAGGCGAGGGCGACGCGGTGCTGATAGCTTTCACAGGTGGCTCCTGCACCGTCACCCACCAGCCGGCACTCAGGGTGGGAGAGAGCTCGGTCCAACGAGAACCACGCCGCTGTACCAAGGGCGGGAAGACGGATGCACATTAGCAGTGATGATCATATCGGCATTATAATTATTATTTGTGATTTGTGTAGTGTTGAATGTGAAGTGGGAAGAAAGATATCCGGTGGGAAATAGGAACGAGAGAGCAAGAGATTAAGTCATAAAAGGACGAGAACGAGGCAAAATTAAAATGCTAGCAAGATGACCTAAAATACCTTTGTACTTGCTTAAGACTTCCTAAATTTGCAGTTGGGTCGCTTTTCTAGTCACTTGGAATAAAGTCGATTATAGTTGCGAACGGGTTAAACAGTATTTTGTAGAGCCAAGACACGAAAACATTATATTGAATGTAGTTATATCCAACAGAGAGATAATACTAAACATCATCGAAATAGGGATAGAATTTGAAAATAGTAATCACAAAAAAATATTGATTTAATAACATGCAAAAGTTATGTAAAAGACCAGAGTACCAGAAATGTTAAAGCCGATTTCCATAGATTGAAGAACATGGGGAAGGAATGATTAAACGAATCTGCATACCATTGCCATTACTAAACAATGATCAAAACTTCCTTAGATTAATTACAATTTCTAAACAAAATAGACTCAACTTGCGGTTACATTCCGTTGATACCGAGGATCAACGTCCCCGCGGCCTGGTCTCTGACTAGGCCTCCTTTCTTCCAGATTATTAAAGTAAGCTAAAAATATATATTGTGACACCTTTGAACATATTTTTCAGTCACTTGAGACAGGAACAGTACCAAGAGTGAAAGCTTGCAGACGTCACACCAGATATAAAATACGATATAAGGCTTTTGCCTCGTAATTATCGGCTTATCGGTTTGACGTCGGTAGTTGGTACTCATGGAAACCTATAACCACATTATGCAGCATATAAAAAGACATCACTTAGAGGAAAAATCCAGATATGACTTTTGTATAAATTGTTGTGGCTTGATAAATCTGTTTTATATCTTTATATTTTGGATTTGTTCAACAAAAGCAAGGTGGTAGAGAGTATATATCTGCATGTTCAGAAAACATTTGATAAAGTCCCTCACTGAAGATTAGATTAAAAAAAACATTTATGGAACAGATAACCAGTTTTCCAAACAACTTAAACATGATTATTTGGATGCTAACATGTAATTCTAAATGGAAATGCGTCAGGTTGACTAGAAGTTACAAGTGGCGTATTGCAGGGGTCAGCCTTGGGACTAGCTTTGTTTTTTATTTATGCAAATGACAGTGATAATAACTTTTTCATGTTTTTATAATTAAAACATTTCACAAAATTCGGAAGTATAGATACAACAGGAAGAGAGAAACAAAGTCTACAAACCTGCTTAAACACTTTTGTTAGTCTGACAAATGGCGGAGATGTTTTAAAGCTGACAAATATAAATTAATACATAATGGAAAAAAGGCAAGGCGCTAAGTGAACAATACAGTTAATGAGTAGAAACCTCTGACTATTAGTGGTTAATGATCTGAAGCAAAGTAACCAGTACACTGAGGGTGTAAGAAATCAAATACAATATTCGGTTCTAATGGGAGATCTTTCGAGTCATGATCGAAAGAAGTAATTCTCTCTGTTTTGAGTTCCTACGTACTTGCTATTCTAGAGTACTGGACAGTCTTGGTCATCGTTTTTTTTTAGAAAGAATATTGACAAATTAGGTGTTTGGTGCCGAAAAAATATTATACCAAGACCAATAAATCACACGAGGCTCGTTTAAAAGAGCATTGAAAGGATGTTATTGATCACTAAAAGATGTTTTAAATTCAATAATTTAAGATCATTACACGTTATAATCTACACTCAAAAAAAAACTTTAATTATCCATAGCCTAACGTCACTCGTAACAATGACTTTAAAATTACAGGCAAACAGTTTCACTCCAACGAACCAGAATACTTTTTCTTTAATGAAGCAGTAATCATATGGAACAGACTGCTAAATAATAAAATTCAATGTAATACCGTGTATGCATTTAACTACAGATTGAATCGCTTCTCTTCAAATCAGCGCTGTACAGTGTTTGTGTACCGTAGGCTTTGAGCCTACGATATCCTAGTTTGGATATGCTCATTTTATACCCACTTGCGTGTTGGTATGTAATGGACAGCATTTTGGGTACGACACTGACGTGCATTTATATACAAATATGTTTTCACTCGTCAGTTAGCAGGTTTTCGCACCCACTGGCTGATTGTACGCAGCGTATAACTCCGGTCACCAGGAGGCCTGGTCGGAGACCGGGTCGCGGGGACGTTGAATCCCGAAATCATCGCAATGTAAAGTAAGGTTAGGTCATGATGCACTCACTGGCGGAGGTCCTGATGGCGACTGGCGCCGAGTACGGAGACACGCCGGAGATATTATAAGCTTGAACCCTCAGGTGGTAGACGGTGTTGAAGTGGAGGCCCTCCACCGTGCACAGCGTCTCCGGCCCCCGGTGCACCTCCTGTGGTGAGAGTGCACTCCAGTTACTGCAGAGATCCTTCTCCTGAAGTGTGGTGTTGTCCATGTGTCCTTGTGGACGGTGTGGTGTTGTCCATGTGTCCTTGTGGACGGTGAGGTGTTACCCATATGTCCTTGTGGATGGTGAGGTGTTACCCATGTGTCCTTGTGGACGGTGAGGTGTTACCCATGTGTCCTTGTGGACGGTGAGGTGTTATCCATGTGTCCTTGTGGATGGTGTGGTGTTACCCATGTGTCCTTGTGGATGATGAGGTGTTACCCATGTGTCCTTGTGGATGGTGAGGTGTTCTATGCACACATTAAAAGCAAGATACAAAGTGAATATTGTTTATTGTCAACTGTTTTTTATAACAAATTCATTACTTCCCGTTTCTTATTAATATCCAGTCAAATAATATTTATTTTAATTCACATAACGAATCAGCCGTCCATCTCTCCACCCACTCGAGCAGCACAATCCTTTACAACACCCCTCCCCCCCTCACCCTCCCCCCACACACACACACACCACACACACACACACACAACACACACACACACACACACCACACACACGCACACACACACACACACACACACACACCACCACTTTCCCATTACCTTGAACTCTCCGTCTCCGTCGTCAATCTCCAGGATATACCCGCCACCCTGGAGGTGGGGTGCGGCGTCCACGTTGCGGTGACGCTGTTGTTCTCCCCGACACACTCCTCCGCCAGGAACTCCGGGGCGCCGGGGGCTGGCCGGGGAGGAGACGTGTGAGTGAGGAGAGGGTGCTGCAGGGGTAGGGAGGCAGCAGGAAGGCTCGCGAAGGGGTTCGATGTGGTGGCTGGGGCAGCCGTGTCAGGGGTGAATCGTGTTGTAGGTGTTTAGAGGAAGGATGGGCGAAGTGTTACTGGATTGTGTACAAGTGATGATGATAGACACAGAGGAACCTGTTCCCCAGGAGTGCCAACCCCAGAGAAATGTTGGAGAGGAACAGTAATACAAGGGTTTTCTGTAGGAGGGGAAGTATTGTCCAGAACCCGCCACATAAACAAATAATATTTATACGTAAATGTCAGGTCACTTTGGTTACATTTTTTGTAGTGTCATTTTTGTTATATTTTTCTGGGTCGAGAGACTGTGTGGGAGCTTTTTGTTTGGCCTTTACACCTGTCCCAAGAATAGTTACTGGGGGTCACACAGGTGTACATCAACACAGTATATGTGGGGGTCACACAGGTGTACATCAACACAGTGTATGTGGGGGTCACACAGGTGTACATCAATACAGTATATGGGGGGTCACACAGGTGTACATCAATACAGTGTATGTGGGGGTCACACAGGTGTACATCAATACAGTATATGTGGGGGTCACACAGGTGTACATCAACACAGTATATGTGGGGGTCACACAGTGTACATCAACACAGTATATGTGGGGGTCACACAGGTGCACATCAACACACTGCTGGCTGGGGTGGTTACACAGGTGCAAACGACAATACAGTAATTGATCTATCAACTCTTGTGCCGGCGTGAACGATGATTGGATGGTAGTAATTCACGCAAATTGATGATGGGCGATTTACAGAGGAATTGCCGTGATAGAGTAGCATGATTAGTGTGCGTATTTACGCTTTGTGTTTACTTTTTATGCCTGCAGGATCGAGCCGTCAGCTCTTGGACCCCGGCTTTCTAACCGTCGATTATAAAATGCATTGACTGCAAATATTTTTCTTCTATCATGTCTACTACATATTTCTTTAAAACACCACACCACACACACACACACCCACACACACACACACACACACACACACACACACACACACACACACCACACACACACACATACACATCTCCCTGGTGCAAGTCCTAGCTGCTACCTAACTCCTAGAACATATTTACTGCTGGGTGAACAGATATATCAGGTGAAAGATTCTGGCCATTTGTTTCTGCCTTGACCAGGATCATTGTATATCCAAAAAAAAGAAAACGTCGGTGATTTTTTTTTCACAAGATCCTAACAAAATTTGGATATATAAACTGAAAAGAATTTGTAAGATACATAACGAAGAAACTAACACATACTAAACATTTTGCAAAACTATTTACTCTTAAATCTGTTAAAATAACAAACGAGGATTTGAAAGACATAACAAAGACAGAACACTAACTTCACAAACCAGTATCGCCAACGAGTTTCAAGGACAACAAATTCCTAGTGGAAAAATTAACACTTTCAGAACATGACTCCCTTATGGCACATATCATACAATAACAAAACTGAAGAGAGTCAGTATTACATCAACCAAGACATATGAGGACCTAGCAAGAGATACTGTAGCATTACCTGCAGTAAACATAACACACACTGAAAAACGTGTAGATAAAAGTCAATTCAAGTGGTCAAATCCAAGGCTATTAACTAAGACCGACCTCGATCAGTCTATGTCCGTCCCGTACCCCAGACCATTTCCCTTGCAAAGTTGGGTGAGACTAGCCCAAAACGTCTGGCACCCAACTTTGGACAGTAAACAGACATTCTTTCTTATAGATTCAACCAAGATCTCCACGAACATTACAAATCACAAACTTTAAAAATTTGTTCAAATACATTCCCTAGAATTATACAAGCTGCAATCAGAAAATATGTGGCAGTCATAACTTTCACTTCAACAACGTTTTAAACGGAATAAACATTGAAACACTGTCTTTGAAAGGGAGAAAATACTTCCCACAACCCAATCATTGCTTTCATTGCCACGAACAAGGACGCAAATTGGATGGGTGTACCATCAAAGCAAATGTACATATTCTTTCTAAAACCACATATCTGTTTCTTGCGAAACATACTATTTTACTTTAACAAATACACCAACAGTGGTAGAGCTCTCCAACAGATACACCAACAGTGGTAGAGCTCTCCAACAGATACACCAACAGTGGTAGAGCTCTCCAACAGATACACCAACAGTGGTAGAGCTCTCCAACAGATACACCAACAGTGGTAGAGCTCTCCAACAGTGCTAGAGGTCTCCAACAATAGTAGAGCTCTCCAACAATGGTAGAGCTTTCCAACAGTTACACCAACAGTGGTAGAGCTCTCCAACAGTTACACCAACAGTGGTAGAGCTCTCCAACAATTGTAGAGCTCTCCAACAGTGCTAGAGGTCTCCAACAATGGTAGAGCTCTCCAACAGTTACACCAACAGTGGTAGAGCTCTCCAACAGTTACACCAACAGTGGTAGAGTTCTCCAACAATGGTAGAGCTCTCCAACAATGGTAGAGCTCTCCAACAACGGTAGAGCTCTCCATCGGTAGAGCTCGCCAACAATGGTAGAGCTCTCCAACAATGGTAGGGCTCTCCTACAATGGTAGAGCTCTCCAACAATGGTAGAGCTCTCCAACAATGGTAAAGCTCTCCAACAGATACACCAACAGTGGTAGAGCTCTCCAACAGATACACCAACAGTGGGAGAGCTCTCCAACAATGGTAGAGCTCTCCAACAATGGTAGAGCTTTCCAACAATGGTAGAGCTCTCCATCGGTAGAGCTCGCCAACAATGGTAGAGCTCTCCAACAATGGTAGAGCTCTCCAACAATGGTAGAGCTCTCCAACAACGGTAGAGCTCTCCATCGGTAGAGCTCGCCAACAATGGTAGAGCTCTCCAACAATGGTAGAGCTCGCCAACAATAGTAGAGCTCTCCAACAATGACAGAGCTTTCCAACAATGGTAGAGCTCGCTAACAATGGTAGAGCTCTTCAACAATGATAGAGCTTTCCAACAATGGTAGAGCTCTCCAAAAACGATAGAGCTTTCCAACAGTGGTAGAGCTCTCCAACAATTGTAGAGCTCTCCAACAATGGTAGAGCTCTCCAACAAGGGTAGAGCTTTCCAACAATGGTAGAGCTCTCCAACAATGATAGAGCTTTCCAAGAATGGTAGAGCTCTCCAACAACGGTAGAGCTCTCCGTCGGTAGAGCTCGCCACCAATGGTAGAGCTCGCCACCAATGGTAGAGCTCTCCAACAATGGTAGAGCTCTCCAACAACGGTAGAGCTTTCCAACAGTGGTAGAGCTCTCCAGCCATGGTAGAGCTTTCCAACAATGGTGGAGCTCTCCAACAATGGTAGAACTCTCCAACAATGGTAGAGCTCTCCAACAATGGTAGAGCTTTCCAACGATGGTGGAGCTCTCCAACAATGGTAGAGCTCTCCAACAATGATAGAGCTTTTCAAGAATGGTAGAGCTCTCCAACAATGATAGAGCTCCAACAGTGGTAGAGCTCTCCAACAATGGTAGAGCTCTCCAACAACGGTAGAGCTCTCCAACAATGGTAGAGGTCTCCAACAATGGTAGAGCTCTCCAACAACGGTAGAGCTCTCCAACAATGGTAGAGGTCTCCAACAATGGTAGAGCTCTCCGACAACGGTAGAGCTCTCCAACAACGGTAGAGCTCTCCAACAACGGTAGAGCTCTCCAACAATGGTAGAGCTCTCCAACAACGGTAGAGCTCTCCAACAATGGTAGAGCTCTCCAACAATGGTAGAGCTTTCCAACAATGGTAGAGCTTTCCAACAATGGTAGAGCTCTCCAACAATGGTAGAGGTCTCCAACAATGGTAGAGCTCTACAACAGCGGTAGAGCTCTCCAACAATGGTAGAGCTCTCCAACAATGGTAGAGCTCTCCAGCAATGGTAGAGCTCTCCGACAACGGTAGAGCTCTCCAACAACGGTAGAGCTCTCCAACAACGGTAGAGCTCTCCAACAACGGTAGAGCTCTCCAACAATGGTAGAGCTTCCAACAATGGTAGAGCTTTCCAACAATGGTAGAGCCCTCCAACAACGGTAGCGCTCTCCAACAACGGTAGAGCTCTCCGACAATGGTAGAGCTCTCCGACAATGGTAGAGCTCTCCAACAACGGTAGAGCTCTCCAACAACGGTAGAGCTCTCCAACAATGGTAGAGCTCTCCAACAATGGTAGAGCTTTCCAACAATGGTAGAGCTTTCCAACAATGGTAGAGCTCTCCAACAATGGTAGAGCTTTCCAACAATGGTAGAGCTCTCCAACAATGGTAGAGCTCTCCAACAATGGTAGAGCTCTCCAACAATGGTAGAGCTCTCCAACATTGGTAGAGCTCTCCAACAATGGTAGAGCTCTCCAACAATGGTAGAGCTCTCCAACAATGGTAGAGCTCTCCGACAATGGTAGAGCTCTCCAACAATGGTAGAGCTCTCCGACAATGGTAGAGCTCTCCAACAATGGTAGAGCTCTCCGACAACGGTAGAGCTCTCCAACAATGGTAGAGCCCTCCAACAACGGTAGAGCTCTCCAACACTGGTAGAGCTCTCCAACAACGGTAGAGCTCTCCAACACTGGTAGAGCTCTCCAACAACGGTAGAGCCTCCAACAACGGTAGAGCCCTCCAACAACGGTAGAGCTCTCCAACAATGGTAGAGCTCTCCAACAACGGTAGAGCTCTCCAACACTGGTAGAGGTCTCCAACAACGGTAGAGCTCTCCAACAACGGTAGAGCTCTCCAACACTGGTAGAGCTCTCCAACAACGGTAGAGCTCTCCAACAATGGTAGAGCTCTCCAACAATGGTAGAGCTCTCCGACAATGGTAGAGCTCTCCAACAATGGTAGAGCCCTCCAACAACGGTAGAGCTCTCCAACACTGGTAGAGCTCTCCAACAACGGTAGAGCTCTCCAACACTGGTAGAGCTCTCCAACAACGGTAGAGCTCTCCAACACTGGTAGAGCTCTCCAACACTGGTAGAGCCCTCCAACAACGGTAGAGCTCTCCAACAACGGTAGAGCTCTCCAACAACGGTAGAGCTCTCCAACAATGGTAGAGCTCTCCAACAACGGTAGAGCTCTCCAACAAGCCCTACCATTGTTGGTGAAGACGAAGGCAGGAGGAAAGAGAGAGCGGAAAAGTCGGCCAGAAAACGAAGCTCACGCCGTATATAAACGGGACTTTTTGGTGTTAAAGGAAATTCCAAACATTCGGAATTTACATTCCTGACACACAGATTTACATTAAATAAAAAAATAACATATAGCTAAAAATATATAATACATGAAGGTTAAGGTGAGAGGTATGACCGTCTAATGTTATATTTAGCCCGAGAGGTATACTCTCTCTCACAAGTATATTTTAAGATGTAAATTTTTTTTCGGTCGTTAACATTATACTAATTAAACGTAATTTGATGCCATGATAAATTAGAGATTCGGAGGAAGGGAGAGAATGGAGGACGGAGGGAAGGTGTAGAGGAAAGGAAAGGGAGGGAAGTGAGGTATGAGGATATGAAGGCTGGCCGGGTGGCAGGCCGGGTTGCAGGCCGGGAGAAGGCAGGCCGGGTGGCAGGCCGGGTAGCAGGCCGGGTGGCAGGCCGGGTAGCAGGCCGGGTGGCAGGCGGGTAGCAGGCCGGGTGGCAGGCCGGGTGGCTGGCCGGGTGGCAGGCCGGGTGGCAGGCCGGGTGGCAGGCCGGGAGAAGGCTGGCCGGGTGGCAGGCCGGGTTGCAGGCCGGGAGAAGGCAGGCCGGGTGGCAGGCCGGGTAGCAGGCCGGGTAGCAGGCCGGGTGGCAGGCCGGGTGGCTGGCGGGTGGCAGGCCGGGTGGCAGGCCGGGTGGCAGGCCGGGAGAAGGCTGGCCGGGTGGCAGGCCGGGTGGCTGGCCGGGTGGCAGGCCGGGTGGCAGGCCGGGTGGCAGGCCGGGTGGCTGGCCGGGTAAAGGATAACTACACTAATCTGCTGAACAGTTATTTATTAAGGCAAGGAGAGACCGCCGCTCTTGAGTTGATGGCGGTATAAACCAGCGGGGAAATTGATGCAAAGAGGCGAGTGTCTCTTTTGTTGAGGGAAAATATGAATGTGAGTCACTAATTGTACAGAGATCTTCGTGGAGCTTTGGTGTCAGGTAATAATACAAGAACAGATTTAACATTGAATACTAAAGATAAAAGTCCATAACTAATGTTCCATAAAGATGGGAGTTCATAACTAATGATCCATAAAGATGGGAGTCCATAACTAATGATCCATAAAGATGGGAGTCCATAACTAATTTTCCATAAAGATGGGAGTCCATAACTAATGATCCATAAAGATGGGAGTCCATAACTAATGATCCATAAAGATGGGAGTCCATAACTAATGATCCATAAAGATGGGAGTCCATAACTAATGATCCATAAAGATGGGAGTCCATAACTAATGATCCATAAAGATGGGAGTCCATAACTAATGTCCAAAAGATGGGAGTCCATAACTAATGATCCAAAAAGATGGGCGTCTATAACTAATATGTCCATAAAAATGGGAGTCCATAACTAATGATCCA
>WNGS01001312.1:44005846-44019241 GCA_020271785.1 Procambarus virginalis
GTAAGTGGTTGCATAAATGCTGGAAGAAATCGTCTCTGTTGAGATAGTTTTAAGTCCATCGTGAGAGAGAGATTCCCAAGTGACGAAGTCTTCTCCTGGGGGACAGAGACCAGGCAGCGGGGTGCACGCGACGCCTGCACCAGACCACAGCGCTCGTACAGTTCTGCATCGAAGCCATCAAGGAGCCCGAGCCAGCGGCTTTTATGCAGGTGGGAACTGTCGAGAATTTGTTTCCGTATGCATTGTGCTTTACACCTTGCTCTAATACCTAGACTTTCTTACAGTACTGTAACGTGACCGACGAAACCTTTTTTGTATGAATATATTTTATTTTGCCCATAATTTTGGTTCTGTATGTAATACTTGCAACCATTAAGAACATTAAAAAATTCTTGAGGTAGTTGACATGGTTGTGTGTACAAATTCCATGTAAAGATTGCAATGAAGCTCTATACTGGCCAAACAGGTAAACATCTTTACCAGAGAAGAACACAAACGTATTATAAGGACAGGTCAAGAAACCAATTCATTGATTGTTCACTTAGAAGAATGTAATCATTCAATTGATTGGACTAATTCATGCAAAACTGTGGAGTGTAAATCAGTTACTGAAAGAAATATATACAATTTTCATATACAAAAAACAGGGAAGTAGATAATATTAAGTCCATGATTACATAAGTTAGATAGCTACATAATTGGCAAGATTTGTGATAGGAATAAATTATGTAAAGGATAATTGTAAGTGTAGTATATTCCAAGAATAAGGAATATCTATTTAACCTCACTTACATCCTCTTTTAATCATGTCACTTCCATTATTCGATATTTTGCTTATAGATCTTTACCTACTCTGGTGTAGTGGGGTATATAACACCCTGTCTTCTCTGCCTGTATTCCTTGTTATGTGTTGAAACACGAATGCGTTCGAATTTTAGTTTCATTTCCTGCGTGGATACTTACGCATATATATTAGTTTACTAGCACCCAGATACCTATTTACTGCTAGGTGAACAAAGGCATTAAGCGAAAGGAAACGTGCCCAGCTATTTCTGTCCCACCCGGGATTTCTTTAGTGCAATAGTATAAAAATGAAAGGATCATGGCAAGGAAGCGGTAAAAGCCTATCCATACGCAAATGTGCCCAAAAGGAGAGTATACATATACAAAAAAACGGAAGCTACAAGCGACCAGAAGCTGGGTAACAGGTCCCACACGCCACTAAATGTTCCAGAAACTTGCCCCAGGTCCAGCTGGAGACGATTCGTAACCCCAAGGGAGTAATTGTACGACCTTCACCTTGCATTACACCTTGATAAAGAGAACCTTGCGTGAGTATTACCTGGCCGGGGATCAGGCAGCCGGCCACCGAGGGAAGGGACACCCCCGTCATTTTGGAAGATATTTTTTCCCTTACAGTCGGATATTGGGAAGTGTTTTATGTTATGTGGTTGAGAGTGGAATGGGCAAGATATTGTTTTGGTTTTGATATATATAAGGTTGGACAAAAACTGGCTTTATAATCTTCTGAAGAGCAGAAATCATTTTCAATAATTGTTGCACTTACTGTTATTAAGACACAATATGTTGTTGTTCATCTGATAATTTGTTATTGCTGCTACTAGTGTTAATACTGATTGATATTATTATTAGTATTGTGATATATATTAGTAGTAGTATCTATGATATATATTAGTAGTAGTATTTATGATATATATTATTATTATTAATTATCATTATCATTAATAACATTATTAATGATATTAGCATTATTATTGTCATCTCTTGTTCGTATCCAGATGGGACCTCAGCTGATCGGTCGAGTGAGTGACCTAGACCTGACTTGGGACAAGGAGCTGGCCTCCTCCTCAACGCGCCTCAGCCCCTACATCGACCTCGACGTCGAACACAAGAGTGTCCTCAGAGCGCTTAACACCTTCAACTTCGTCCAAATGAAACGTAGGTCGAGCTGTCTTTTCTCGGAGTTCAACATGAATCTGGACTTCAACATGAGTTAGCCAGTTAAATTATCGATCTTAAATTGTAACGTCAAAGGCAACACCAGTCACTCAGAAGAGCTCTGATTGCGGTGCTCGACGAAAATTCAGTCACTCCGCCTGAAGTGACTGAATTTTCTGAAATCTGACTGAAATCTCCGCCGTCACTCCTCCACGAAATACCATGAAAACGTGGTATTTCGTGGCTGAAGGCCCGAGAGAGATACCCATTATATATATATTTTGTTCCACGGAGTTGAATAAGTTTATGTGCACGAATTCACTGACGATTTGTAGCAAAAACACTGTAAATATTTGTAGGTGACATATCATCATACTGGCTTAACGCATTTTTATGATAATTAGATTACCTTATGAAGATTTATGTATATGTAACTTACATATGTATTCAGTCATATATACTAATATTAATAAAATAAACGCATAAATGCAAATTTCCAATTGTTTCTCTTCGGACGCTGACTCATGTCGTCAAGGTAATTTATACTTTATTAATAAAACCCGTATTCGTTGTTTCCTGAAAAATAGTGATTGAGGAGAGAATTCAGAACTACGCTTGTAAACACAGAGAAGAAAGACACTGATGAGTTTGCGGTCTGTTGTAAGGGTCTGGTTTTCTTAGTATTCTGAACAACAACAAATATAATTACCTAGTTATTTTTTCCTTATCATCTTTTCACATTCAGTGGAATATTCAAGTATTTAAAAAAATAATAAAATAACTGCCGGATATTTTGTGTACGATAATACATGAACAAACAAATAATATTATGTGTACCGGAATACATGAACCTTTATCATACATAAAGGTGCATCTTGCCACCAGGCCGGTAACCTTGACCGCTCAGTGCATCTCACCATCAAGGCCAATAGCCTTGACCGCTCAGTGCATCTTGCACTAGGCTGGTAGCCTTGACCGCTCAGAGCATCTTGCCACCAGGCCGGTAACCTTGACCGCTCAGTGCATCTTGCCACTCGGCTCGTAACCTTGACCGCTCAGTGCATCTTGCCACTCGGCTCGTAGCCTTGACCGCTCAGTGCATCTTGCCACTCGGCTCGTAGCCTTGACAGCTCAGTGCATCTCGCCACTCGGCTCGTAGCCTTGACCGCTCAGTGCATCTTGCCACTCGGCTCGTAGCCTTGACAGCTCAGTGCATCTCGCCACTCGGCTCGTAACCTTGACCGCTCAGTGCATCTTGCCACTCGGCTCGTAGCCTTGACCGCTCAGTGCATCTCGCCACAAGGCCGTTATCCTTCAATTATTACTGTATAACGCCAGACACTTTTTCCCGGTCACACATAACAACATGAAGGCAACTAGTTCGCCAGAGTGCCACAGGCGGAAGCAGAGGGAAGGAAGCCACGCTGGCACCAACTACTCCAATACTTCAATATATATACTCTAAACGTGCCTGTAGCTCTGTGTGGTGAGTGAAAGGATAACATGAAAACTGAACTACTGCACATCAAAAACTGTGTAATATATAAGAGCACAGTTTTGGTTACCGAGAAAAGATCAAACAATATGACTTTCCAATCAATGCCTTCACGTATGAACACTTTTCAAATACTTCATTTTATTGGCAAATATACATATAGGAGTTAAGACTTGTGTTCATATATGGTACATTTAAAGCTGCCTATCACTGTCAATACTGTGCTGTTGATATAATTGTTCTGGTTGCCCACAGCCTGCCTGGACGGAGAGGAGCGCAAGCCCGCAGGTATTCAACATCTCTCAATTACTCCTGTTGTCTGGCTTCTTTTCAGCTCGTTGTGATTTTGAGTTTTAGTTTAAATTTCAAAGTTTTTTGTTTTTAGTTCACGCTCGGCATGTGTGGCTGAAGCCTCCCCACCTCTGCATGTTTTCGAAAAGGAATATTTTAATTTTGTATTCTAGAGCACACGCACTTATTATTTTAACCGCTGATTTCCTAGAGTGTTATTTTCAGTAGGTTTTATAAACCCTTATCAAATTTTAATATTTATTATGTTTGTATATGTTGTGGTTAAGCTGTTAGTAGCTAGCCATGGAATTTCATTTAAGTTATTATATAAAAAATGTAAACAAACTTTGGTCTAACCCACCACTCTCCTCCAAGTATCAGACCCATAACTGATATGACATATTGATGATCCAAACTACCTGCAATTAACTTTTCATATAGAGCCAACCAGTGACAGCCAATTCACACAATCCAGGTGATATCAAACAAGGAAACGTTAAAAATAACGTCGAAACATAAACTCATTTAAGGAAAATTTATCATTGACAACTCAGGATTGATAACCATGGAGGACTTGAGCAAGGAAAAAGTGTCGGGGTCACAGATTTCACGAAGCTGATAATGAGGAACTAAGGCCGGAACTGAGGCATGTAAACTGGGCAGCTGTACAGAGGAAGGGTAGACTGGGCGGGCACCATTGAGAAGGTAGGGTAGACTGCGTACACATTGTCCAAATGTAACAGGTGCCCGAGGTTGGGTATAACAAGACCCAAGTGTGAATAGGACGCTAACAGAAACCATCCGATGTAATTCTCGCTCCCCAATTGAGTCTTAACTTACTCTGGTGTCACTCACATGTGTGAATATATTTACTCACTCATGACAGTCATATAAATGTATTAACCCACATGGTCCACCTTCGTCAGTACGTCCTGCCCTCGTCAACACGTCCCGCCCTCGTCGACACGTCCTGCCCTCGTCAACACGTCCCGCCCTCGTCGACACGTCCTGCCCTGGTCGACACGTCTGCCCTCGTCGACACGTCCTGCCCTCGTCGACACGTCCTGCCCTCGTCAACACGTCCGCCCTCGTCGATACGTCCTGCCCTGGTCGACACGTCCTGCCCTCGACACGTCTTCCCTCGTCGACACGTCCTTCCTTCATCGACACGATCTTCTCTAATATTTTTTATTTTTTATTTGTTTTTTATTATAAATACAAGAGTTCTTACATTCTTGTACAGCCACTATGGGCTGTACAAGAATGGGCACCCAGTAAAACCTCTATTGCCAGGATACGAACCAAGGACAATTCGACACATTGACCCTTCTCTACACGTCCCACTCTCGTCAACACGTCCTGCCATTGTCAACACCTTCCTCCCTCTGAAGAAGTAACTTCCTCACTGAACAATATCATCTACAGTCTATACTCTTCAGCAAAACAATTTCAACTCAAAGAAGACAAGTTATCGGCAAGTTAGGAGCAGCCGACCTCCTTGGCAGGCAGAATGGTCGCACTTCTCATTCTAACAGCACAACTGGCCATGACTCAAAAAACGCTTCACTTTACCCAATTTTAAATGAAAACATGAAACATAAACAATGAGAACAGCGCTATTGCATTAAACTATTTATGTTAGAAAGGCGGGATTTTTGAGCTGACATTCGAACTTGCAAATACATCAAATCTGGGTGTGTAAACACACACCCACACACGATACAAATAGTAAATACACACAAACAACAACAACATACGAAGCACGCACTTTCACTGAACCTGACGGCACTGAAGGGAGACACAATTGGGACATTCGAAATACTATGGGAAATCGATAGGGTAGACAGTGACAGACAATTTAACTTAAGAGAGGTTCACATTGGGCGGTGGTTTATAAGAAGAACGCTTTCCATGTCAAGTTAGTACAGATGTGGAATGAACTTAGAAGTAAAGTGGTGGATACGAAATAACTCATAGTGTTAGAGAACCAGTTGATTGAAGTTGGAGAGGCGAGACCCAAAAGCAGAAACTCTACTCTCGCTAGCGTAGCTAGGTGAGTACACAAACCCTTTATCTCAATCCTCAACGTACATACACGCACAATTTGCTACCCTGGTAGTGATCCCTCGAATCCTATTTTAGGAACTCTCTTTAATAGCCAATTTCTACGGTGTATGGATCTCTATCCTCCGCCTTCCCCTCTACTCTTACACCTTGTATATCATACATTTCTCCCTCCCTTCTTCTAGCTATATCACACCATAATAATATATATATATATATATATATATATATATATATATATATATATATATATATATATATATATATATATATATAATATATATATATATATATATGCTTGTGTGCGAGTCCGGTACGTTTCACCACGTTTAAAGAAATATAATAAAAGTTGGCATAATGGTAGTGTCTGAGAAGAGGATATAGGCTGTAAGCTGGTATTTCAAGAGGCCCTTAAAACACGAAATTCTGGGTCGCGGAGAATCCCCTGGGACCAGCATCGTGGGGAACCCCTAGGGCCCGGGTCCTGGAGGGTTCTCACAACCTGCGGAATGCAGTAATCAGAGAACACTGAGAGGGGACAGCAGTAATAAAGACATTGCGCATGAACATCACCTGGTACAAGCGCAGCGTGAAATCGTATGTCGTGTGTATCTTCACCCAAATGAAGATCGTGAACAGTTAGGATATTCACCTGGGCATAGCCTGGGGTGAAGGTCGTGTATATTGTTAATATTGAATGTACTGCATGTTTAAGATCTTCACCCAAACGTACATAATGTAGATTGAATGTAGTGATGATGCACACTAATGGCGACTTTGTGTTAAGATGTAACTCATGAAATGCGTGTTCTCAGGGTACTCCGGGGCCAGTTCTTAGGGTCCACCGGGGTCGGTTCTCGGGGTACACCGGGGCCGGTTCTCGGGGTACACCGGGCCGGACCCAGAGTATACAGGTATACAATATCAAACATGTGCGTCTCCCTTCCCAATCTCCCACTTCTCTCACACAATATACATTAATATACATGTTATTAACGACCTCTTCCCCGCTGTTTTTCCCCACTCCATTTATCACATATTATGGCCCCTCACATCGTTTACTGCGCCTAGGTGTGTGTCGGAGTATCTCGTAAGTCCTGGTTATCATCTGCTTTATTTAATTTCTTTCCCTTCTTTTTCCATTTTTTGTTTTACCTGTTATTGTGGCTGTTAATTCTCGTTTGTGTCTACCTTGTATCAGTATTTATTGTAGTTCATTTTGGTTATTACTCTTCGCTCCCCATCCCTATTACTATTTACCTCGGTTTAATATCACCATTAGTTAAGCATTATTTTATTTTATTGCGTGATAATTCATGTGTAGTTTAGTCACGTGGCCGTAATCAACGCAGCTCCGCGTCTCCTTAAATCATACCAACAACTGCACAATATTATATATACAACCTCTACCTCGACTTTCAGACGCACGGTAGAGCTTATTTACCCAGACGAACTCTATACTGTAGTATACCTTGTTAGCTCCCAGGCGGAGGCTTATCCCTACTCCTCTTCCTCCCCCTCATCTATCATACACTTCTACTCCTCCTCTGTTCACAGAGACAGACAACCGGAACCACAGTCCGTTGATCCCGTGACCTGTCACTCTACACTGCCTCACCCACTTCACATATTCGATTATATGCTCTTTTATTTACACTTTTAACACTGCTTTACAGTTTTTCATTCCCTAGTGTTTACGCTGAGATGTTTCGGAAGGCTGCAATACCTTCTTCGCTCGACCTCTGCACATCACTCTAGCTGACGTCATGAGTAGTCAGACTGTTTCATCTGGTAGTTCAGGGGCCTGTAACTGTACTGGACCGAAACTTGGTTGTTCAGGGATCCTCGGGAGAAGTTGTTGAGTTTCCTCTTGAAGATACTTAAACCATATTTGATAATTCCAATCATATTTGGAGGCAGAGTATTCAAATTCCCTCAGGCTTTGAATCTTCCAGTGTTCGTATGGAACTTTTTATGTTATTATAATACTTTGCGCACCTTCAACGCCTCTTGCTCTAGCGAGGAAATAGTTTAATGTGGTTTCATTCTGAACCCATTTTTCTCTAGAATTTACAGTCATGCATCATAATATGATGTGCTTCAGGCAACACACGTATATATTTGAACTTTTACTGACACCATCAGTTTGCTGTTCGATTTTCTTTAGCATTATTATATGTTTATTTTAATACTCTGTTATAGACCCATTTCTTTAATCATCAAGAGATATGGACTCCTATTTTTATGGATCATTAGTTATGGACGCCCATCTTTATGGACATATTAGTTATAGACGCCCATCTTTTTGGATCATTAGTTATGGACTCCCATCTTTATGGACATATTAGTTATAGACGCCCATCTTTTTGGATCATTAGTTATGGACTCCCATCTTTCTGGACACATTAGTTATGGACTTGTAATCTTTATGGATCATTAGTTATGGACTCCCATCTTTATGGATCATTAGTTATGGACTCCCATCTTTATGGATCATTAGTTATGGACTCCCATCTTTATGGATCATTAATTATGGACTCCCATCTTTATGGATCATTAGTTATGAACTCCCATCTTTATGGATCATTAGTTATGGACTCCCATCTTTATGGATCATTAGTTATGGACTACCATCGTTATGGAACATTAGTTATGGACTCCCATCTTTATGGATCATCAGTTATGGAGTTTTATCTTTAGTATTCAATGTTAAATCTGTTCTTGTATTATTACCTGACACCAAAGCTCCACGAAGATCTCTGTACAATTAGTGACTCACATTCATATTTTCCCTCAACAAAAGAGACACTCGCCTCCTTGCATCAATTTCCCCGCTGGTTTATACCGCCATCAACTCAAGAGCGGCGGTCTCTCCTTGCCTTAATAAATAACTGTTCAGCAGATTAGTGTAGTTATCCTTTACCCGGCCAGCCACCCGGCCTGCTACCCGGCCAGCCTTCTCCCGGCCTGCCACCCGGCCAGCCTTCTCCCGGCCAGCCACCCGGCCTGCTACCCGGCCAGCCTTCTCCCGGCCTGCCACCCGGCCTGCCTTCTCCCGGCCTGCAACCCGGCCTGCCACCCGGCCAGCCTTCTCCCGGCCTGCCACCCGGCCAGCCTTCTCCCGGCCTGCCACCCGGCCTGCCTTCTCCCGGCCTGCAACCCGGCCTGCCACCCGGCCAGCCTTCTCCCGGCCTGCTACCCGGCCAGCCTTCTCCCGGCCTGCCACCCGGCCTGCCTTCTCCCGGCCTGCAACCCGGCCTGCCACCCGGCCAGCCTTCTCCCGGCCTGCCACCCGGCCAGCCTTCTCCCGGCCTGCCACCCGGCCAGCCTTCATATCCTCATACCTCACTTCCCTTCCTTTCCTTTCCTCTACACCTTCCCTCCGTCCTCCATTCTCTCCCTTCCTCCCAATCTCTAATTTATCATGGCATCAAATTACGTTTAATTAGTATAATGTTAACGACCGAAATAAAAAAAATTACATCTTAAAATATACTTGTGAGAGAGAGTATACCTCTCGGGCTAAATATAACATTAGACGGTCATACCTCTCACCTTAACCTTCATGTATTATATATTTTTAGCTATATGTTATTTTTTTATTTAATGTAAATCTGTGTGTCAGGAATGTAAATTCAGAATGTTTGGAATTTCCTTTAACACCAAAAAGTCCCGTTTATATACGGCGTGAGCTTCGTTTTCTGGCCGACTTTTCCGCTCTCTCTTTCCTCCTGCCTTCGTCTTCACCAACAATGGTAGGGCTTGTTGGAGAGCTCTACCGTTGTTGGAGAGCTCTACCATTGTTGGAGAGCTCTACCGTTGTTGGAGAGCTCTACCATTGTTGGAGAGCTCTACCATTGTTGGAGAGCTCTACCGTTGTTGGAGAGCTCTACCATTGTTGGAGAGCTCTACCGTTGTTGGAGAGCTCTACCAGTGTTGGAGAGCTCTACCGTTGTTGGAGAGCTCTACCATTGTTGGAGAACTCTACCATTGTTGGAGAGCTCTACCATTGTTGGAGAACTCTACCATTGTTGGAGAGCTCTACCATTGTTGGAGAGCTCTACCATTGTTGGAGAGCTCTACCGTTGTTGGAGAGCTCTACCATTGTTGGAGAGCTCTACCGTTGTTGGAGAGCTCTACCATTGTTAGAGAGCTCTACCATTGTTGGAGAGCTCTACCATTGTTGGAGAGCTCTACCACTGTTGGAGAGCTCTACCATTGTTGGAGAGCTCTACCATTGTTGGAGAGCTCTACCGTTGTTGGAGAGCTCTACCATTGTTAGAGCTCTACCATTGTTGGAGAGCTCTACCATTGTTGGAGAGCTCTACCACTGTTGGAGAGCTCTACCATTGTTGGAGAGCTCTACCACTGTTGGAGAGCTCTACCATTGTTGGAGAGCTCTACCACTGTTGGAGAGCTCTAGCACTGTTGGAGAGCTCTACCATTGTTGGAGAGCTCTACCACTGTTGGAGAGCTCTAGCACTGTTGGAGAGCTCTACCACTGTTGGAGAGCTCTACCATTGTTGGAGAGCTCTACCACTGTTGGAGAGCTCTACCAGTGTTGGAGAGTTCTACCATTGTTGGAGAGCTCTACCATTGTTAGAGAGCTCTACCAGTGTTGGAGAGCTCTACCAGTGTTGGAGAGCTCTACCATTGTTGGAGAGCTCTACCACTGTTAGAGAGCTCTACCATTGTTGGAGAGCTCTACCATTGTCGGAGAGCTCTACCATTGTTGGAGAGCTCTACCGTTGTCGGAGGGCTCTACCAGTGTTGGAGAGCTCTACCATTGTCAGAGAGCTCTACCATTGTTGGAGAGCTCTACCATTGTTGGATAGCTCTACCATTGTCGGAGAGCTCTACCATTGTTGGAGAGCTCTACCAGTGTTGGAGAGCTCTACCGTTGCTGGAGAGCTCTACCATTGTTGGATAGCTCTACCATTGTCGGAGAGCTCTACCATTGTTGGGGAGCTCTACCGTTGTCGGAGAGCTCTACCATTGTTGGAGAGCTCTAAAATTGTTGGAGAGCTCTACCATTGTTGGAGAGCTCTAAAATAGTTGGAGAGCTCTACCATTGTTGGAGAGCTCTAAAATTGTTGGAGAGCTCTACCATTGTTGGAGAGCTCTACCATTGTTGGAGAGCTCTACCAATGTTGGAGAGCTCTACCGTTGTTGGAGAGCTCTACCAGTGTTGGAGAGCTCTACCAGTGTTGGAGAGCTCTACCATTGTTGGAGAGCTCTACCATTGTTGGAGAGCTCTACCGTTGTTGGAGAGCTCTACCGTTGTTGGAGAGCTCTACCATTGTTAGAGAGCTCTACCATTGTTGGAGAGCTCTACCATTGTTGGAGAGCTCTACCATTGTTAGAGAGCTCTACCACTGTTGGAGAGCTCTACCATTGTTGGAGAGCTCTACTACTGTTGGAGAGCTCTACCACTGTTGGAGAGCTCTACCATTGTTGGAGAGCTCTACCACTGTTGGAGAGCTTTAGCACTGTTGGAGAGCTCTACTACTGTTGGAGAGCTCTACCATTGTTGGAGAGCTCTACCACTGTTGGAGAGCTCTACCAGTGTTGGAGAGTACTACCATTGTTGGAGAGCTCTACCATTGTTAGAGAGCTCTACCAGTGTTGGAGAGCTCTACCAGTGTTGGAGAGCTCTACCATTGTTGGAGAGCTCTACCACTGTTAGAGAGCTCTACCATTGTTGGAGAGCTCTACCATTGTCGGAGAGCTCTACCATTGTTGGAGAGCTCTACCGTTGTCTAAGGGCTCTACCAGTGTTGGAGAGCTCTACCATTGTCAGAGAGCTCTACCATTGTTGGAGAGCTCTACCATTGTCAGAGAGCTCTACCATTGTTGGAGAGCTCTACCATTGTTGGATAGCTCTATCATTGTCGGAGAGCTCTACCATTGTTGGAGAGCTCTACCAGTGTTGGAGAGCTCTACCGTTGCTGGAGAGCTCTACCATTGTTGGATAGCTCTACCATTGTCGGAGAGCTCTACCATTGTTGGAGAGCTCTACCGTTGTCGGAGAGCTCTACCATTGTTGGAGAGCTCTAAAATTGTTGGAGAGCTCTAAAATAGTTGGAGAGCTCTACCATTGTTGGAGAGCTCTACCATTGTTGGAGAGCTCTACCATTGTTGGAGAGCTCTACCAATGTTGGAGAGCTCTACCGTTGTTGGAGAGCTCTACCGTTGTTGGAGAGCTCTACCATTGTTGGAGAGCTCTACCATTGTTGGAGAGCTCTACCAATGTTGGAGAGCTCTACCGTTGTTGGAGAGCTCTACCGTTGTTGGAGAGCTCTACCATTGTTGGAGAGCTCTACCGTTGTCGGAGAGCTCTACCACTGTTGGAGAGCTCTACCGTTGTTGGAGAGCTCTACCAATGTTGGAGAGCTCTACCGTTGTTGGAGAGCTCTACCATTGTTGGAGAGCTCTACCGTTGTTGAAGAGTTCTACCGTTGTTGGAGAGCTCTACCATTGTTGGAGAGTTCTACCGTTGTTGGAGAGCTCTACCATTGTTGGAGAGCTCCAACTCTACCACTGTTGGTGTATCTGTTGGAGAGCTCTACCATTGTTGGAGAGCTCTACCATTGTTGGAGAGCTCTACCATTGTTGGAGAGCTCTACCATTGTTGGAGAGCTCTACCATTGTTGGAGACCTCTACCACTGTTTGAGAGCTCTAACACTGTTGGTGTAACTGTTGGAGTGCTCTACCACTCTTGGTGTATCTGTTGGAGACCTCTACCATTGTTGGAGACCTCTAGCACTGTTGGAGAGCTCTGCAATTGTTGGAGAGCTCTACCACTCTTGGTGTATCTGTTGGAGAGCTCTACAATTGTTGGAGAGCTCTACCACTCTTGGTGTATCTGTTAGAGAGCTCTACCACTCTTGGTGTATTCGTTAAAGCAAAATAGTATGTTTCGCAAGAAACAGATATGTGGTTTTAGAAAGAATATGTACATTTGCTTTGATGGTACACCCATCCAATTTGCGTCCTTGTTCGTGGCAATGAAAGCAATGATTGGGTTGTGGGAAGTATTTTCTCCCTTTCAAAGACAGTGTTTCAATGTTTATTCCGTTTAAAACGTTGTTGAAGTGAAAGTTATGACTGCCACATATTTTCTGATTGCAGCTTGTATAATTCTAGGGAATGTATTTGAACAAATTTTTAATGTTTGTGATTTGTAATGTTCGTGGGGATCTTGGTTGAATCTGTAAGAAAGAATGTCTGTTTACTGTCCAAAGTTGGGTGCAAGACGTTTTGGGCTAGTCTCACCCAACTTTGCAAGGGAAATGGTCTGGGGTACGGGACGGACATAGACTGATCGAGGTCGGTCTTAGTTAATAGCCTTGGATTTGACCACTTGAATTGACTTTTATCTACACGTTTTTCAGTGTGTGTTATGTTTACTGCAGGTAATGCTACAGTATCTCTTGCTAGGTCCTCATATGTCTTGGTTGATGTAATACTGACTCTCTTCAGTTTTGTTATTGTGTGATATGTGCCATAAGGGAGTCATGTTCTGAAAGTGTTAATTTTTCCACTAGGAATTTGTTGTCCTTGAAACTCGTTGGCGATACTGGTT
>WNGS01001312.1:44019341-44042073 GCA_020271785.1 Procambarus virginalis
TGGTGGTCGCACCCGAGTTCTTCCTGTGGCTCTGCCTCTTCCTAGGCTCAGATGACCTTTGGCAGCGCTGATTACGTTCTGCCTCGGGTATCTCGCGTCCGTTGGTGGTCAGGTGGCTTCGTTGTTGGTGTCCCACCTGTGTGCTTCTTGGCGGCAGTATGGGGTGTTTTGGCAGTCCTTCCTTTTCCTTCTGCCCCTTCTTCGGTGGCTGCATTTGTTGGTGTCAGCTTGGCTTTTCTGCTGGGGGTTGGGGCCGTCGACTTGCCACATACTGTCGCCTCGTTTTGTGCGGCGCTGGTGGAGTCGCTTTGGCTTGCTTTCGGACTTTCATCTGCGCCGTTCGTAATTTGTCTCGTGCTTGTTTCACTTCCGGCCTGTTCTTGCGCCACTTGAGCCGTCCTGGTCATTGGACAGAGGTTATTTCTTTCTTCTCGTTTTCTTGTGGCTCCTTCGGTTCTGGTTTGTTTTTTGATGGCTCTTTTCCGGTTGGCATTGGCCTCTGGGGGTTGGGTAGGTGAGCTGCTCTCCTCCTGCATAGGGGTTTTCTGCTCCTTCAGTCGGGGTGATCGGTTTTGGTCGTCTGCTGCCTTCTCCTTCTTTTCTGGCGAAGAATGAGACTGCTGCTTTCCGGAGGGGTCCTTAGGTTGTTGATGCTTGGTTGATTAGGCCGGCGGTGCATTTTGATTTTGTTCGATTAAGGCTCTCCAGCCTGCGGTCTATCTCCGTGCCCATGACGTCTGCAAGTTCGCGGCTCTTGCCGCCATCTTTGGTACTGTGTCCTGGGAGGACGTTTGGGCACGGGGAATTTGGCAGTCTGACAGGGTCCTTGGCTGTTCGTTACCTTGTACATGTTCCTGGGCCCAGTCGGGCCTATGTTGCTTTGGGTCGGCGAATGCGGCCTGTTGTCTCGACTTGGGGTTGAGTAGTGTGCGGCGACCACCTCCCGGGTCAGTCCCTATTCTTTTCCTCTGTGGGTAGTTAGCTCCGGGGAGCCGTAGGGGCTCCCGCCAGAAAACCAGCGTTGAATGTAATGAAATGCCATTTTCTGGGCGAGTCCCGGAGGCTCCCCAGATTCCCTCCCTCCCCTTCGGTCGGCGGTTTTTCTCGTGTTTTGACATCCAGCCTGGGGTGTGGGGTGTTTTGACATCCAGCCTGGGGTGACATCCAACTGGGGTGTGTATCGCTGGCGTGGTAGGTCTGGGGCTACCCCTTCCTGGACTTGCTGGGCTCTTATCTTATCTGCGCTTGAAGCTGTGTGTGGTGTTTTTCCTCCACCACATCGCTTCCTCAGGCATTCCGCTTGTCTACTACTTTGACACTGCTATACTTCTTTCCCATGTCTCTTTTGTTTTGGCTCTCATTCCACTGGCGTCCCCTGGTGCGTGTGCCCCTGGGTCCTGTAGTCAGTCTTACTCTATCTTGTCGATTCCTTTACGAATCTTGATTGTGGTGATCATATCCTCGTAGCTCTTACGTACTCCTTGGTTTGGGTACTGGCCTGGTGACATACATTGCACCTTTTTCTTTTTCATCTTGTGTTAGGATGTGTCGCACAACTGCGTTATTGGCGTGGCTTTTGGGACATGACCAGCGGCTCTGTGTGTTGTTGGTTGTGTCCCTTTCATTCCCGCTTGCTACTTGCCTTCTTCATTTCTCATCTTCCTTCTATGCTAAGTGTAATTACCTAAGTGTAGTTACAGGATGAGAGCTACGCTCGTGGTGTCCCGTCTTCCCAGCACTCTTTGTCATATAACGCTTTGAAACTACTGACGGTCTTGGCCTCCACCACCTTCTCCCCTAACTTGTTCCAACCGTCTACCACTCTGTTTGCGAAAGTGAATTTTCTTATATTTCTTCGGCATCTGTGTTTAGCTAGTTTATATCTATGACCTCTTGTTCTTAAAGTTCCAGGTCTCAGGAAATCTTCCCTATCGATTTTATCATTCCTGTTACTATTTTGTATGTAGTGATCATATCACCTCTTTTTCTTCTGTCTTCTAGTTTTGGCATATTTAATGCCTCTAACCTCTCCTCGTAGCTCTTGCCCTTCAGTTCTGGGAGCCACTTAGTAGCATGTCTTTGCACCTTTTCCAGTTTGTTGATGTGCTTCTTAAGATATAGGCACCACACAACCGCTGCATATTCTAGCTTTGGCCTAACAAAAGTCGTGAACAATTTCTTTAGTATATCGCCATCCATGTATTTAAACGCAATTCTGAAGTTGGAAAGCGTGGCATAGGCTCCTCGCACAATATTCTTTATGTGGTCCTCAGGTGATAGTTTCTATCTAGAACCACCCCTAGATCTCTTTCTTTATCAGAATTCTTTAAAGATTTCTCACATAATATAGGTTGTGTGGGGTCTATGTTCTCCTATTCCACATTCCATAACATGGCATTTATTAACATTGAATTCCATTTGCCAAGTGGCGCTCCATGTACTTATTTTGTCCAGGTCATCTTGAAGGGCATGACAATCATCTAAGTTTCTTATCCTTCCTATTATCTTAGCATCATCAGCAAACATGTTCATATAATTCTGTATACCAACTGGTAGATCATTTATGTAGACAATAAACATCACTGGTGCAAGAACTGAACCCTGTGGTACTCCGCTTGTGACATTTCTCCAGTCCGATACATTGCCTCTGATCACTGCCCTCATTTTTCTATCAGTCAGAAAATTTTTCATCCATGTTAGAAGCTTACCTGTCACCCCTCCAATATTTTCCAGTTTCCAGAACAACCTCTTATGTGGAACTCTGTCGAAAGCCTTTTCTGGGGGGAGCCCCTACGGCTCCCCGGAGCTATCCATGGCTGATATGGATATTCTAACTGCTTTGCATCAGTCGATGTGGGTGGAGTTCTAGCCTACCGGGGACCACGAGCCAGAACCTGGCCCCCTCAGAGAGGCACGGGGAGCAATGGCCCATAGAATGCACATGTGATTTGGAGCATTCTATATCTGCCATCGACCGGGACAGGCACCCAAAAGGTAAGCGCCACAAAACAAACCCTATTCTGGTTAACAACAAAATTAACAAACGAGTGGACAGAACTCCCCAAAAGAAAACGAGTAAACTAGCATGACGTCACACCAGCCGCGCCGCATGTCTGCGCAGCTCCCCCCTCCCCGGGAGGGGGAAGGGGGAGCCCCAGACTCCGCGCCGGCTATCCACACCTCAGTTCCCGGCTGATGGGATCATGCATGGTCGTGTGGCTCCAGCTCCAGTTTGTCTCAGCGCGTGAGTTGTTTTCAGTGCTGCTCTTACGGTGGTCGTGTGAGCTGGGAGTAGTATTCTCAGGTACTCGGGCTGCATGTGCTTAGGGTCACCTTCCCTGAGTGCCCTGTAAGTACCCCTTTGGGGCTTGGGGTTACCTTCCACAAGTCGCCTTGGGTCTACCTCTGTTGGCTTTTCGCTGCTTGGCGTTTGGCCGCCCTGAGGGTTTGGGGGTTTTCCTCCCTTGTTTACTTGGGGTAAGTGGTATTTATAGCACTGGTGGGGCGCGGGTACTGCGTGCTAGTTTTCACCTATTACAGCGGCCGGCTCTGTTCCCTCTGGGTCCGTTGTCCACTTGGTGGTTTTTCTTTTCTTTTTGTTTTTGCCTGGTAGGGGGGTCTGCCTTGTTCCCCTTAGCTTAGGATCGTTTTGTGTGTGCACCCCCTGCTTCGCCCTCGCGAGTGGACACGTCCCGTGGGTTCAGCTTTTAGCAGATTGTTTGGTAGTTTGGGGTAGCCGGTTAGCAGTGCCCTGCCTGGATAACCCTTAGCAGACCCTCTAGTGGCCTGGAAAACCCCGCGGGGCTCTCGGTTCCGATGGAGGAGTCCCTTGCGTCCCTCTCNTTCAAACTCCCGCGGCTACATGGGGTTCACATCAGCTTCCTCAGGGCTCTTGTAAACAGTCGCCATCTTTAAAAAAATCGTGGTCCACATTCCCGGTGTGGGAGCCTCAGTAGTGAGTGAGCAACCACGGCTGGCGCTCGCAGCATGAGCGCACAGCACTGCTGTTCAGCGTGTGACCACAGCATCGCCTAATAATGTCAAAATATATATAACTTGTATTATTTAGCCATGATAGTGTTATAGAAGAGCCTGAGTGTGATAATGACTGGGTACAATGTTCAAATATCAGTGATTCAATGCTGTTCACGATGTTCACAGCGCTAGCCACAGCACCAGAGCATTATTTCATCCATCTAGGAATCTTCAAATGATTTCTTAGGTTCCTTTTCAAAATAAACGTGTGATCAATTATTCATTTACAGGAATTAGTGACGAGGATTGTGATAATAGCAGGATTGTGGTTATAATTAGCATTGTGCGTAGTATTGTGGAAGGAGGAATTTTGGAGAGGGAGGGAGGGCGAGAATTGAGGTAGCCTCATTGTGTGTGTGTGTGGCAGCCACTCTTGTTTTGCTCACCATACTAGCTTAGTGATTTGCTATGGGCAACACATATGTACATGGGTATATACATTGTGTGTATATAATGTAAGAACAGCAACAGGAGAATGTTGAGAGGGGCTATTTTGGTGAGGGAGGTTACGTTGTAATCGTAGCGTCGTCTGCTGTCTGTTGTGTGATTTTTCATAACAGCAACAGGAGTATGTTGATAGGAGCTAAGAACATAAGAACAAAGGTAAGTGCAGAAGGCCTATTGGCCCATACGAGGCAGCTCCTATTTATAATCACCCAATCCCACTCATATACATGTCCAACCCACACTTGAAACAATCAAGGGACCCCACTTCCACCACGTTATGTGGCAATTGGTTCCACAAATCAACAACCCTGTTATTGATCCAGTATTTACCCAAGTTTTTCCTAAATCTAAACATCCGATTTATACCCATTGTTTCGTGTTCTGTCTGGTCCATACGAGGCAGCTGCTATTGGCCCATACGAGGCAGCTGCTATTGGCCCATACGAGGCAGCTGCTATTGACCCATATGAGGCAGCTGCTATTGTCCCATACGAGGCAGCTGCTATTGGCCCATACGAGGCAGCTGCTATTGGCCCATACGAGGCAGCTGCTATTGGCCCATACGAGGCAGCTGCTATTGGCCCATACGAGGCAGCTGCTATTGGCCCATACGAGGCAGCTGCTATTGGCCCATACGAGGCAGCTGCTATTGGCCCATACGAGGCAGCTGCTATTGGCCCATACGCGGCAGCTGCTATTGGCCCATACGAGGCAGCTGCTATTGGCCCATACGAGCTATTTTGGTGAGGGAGGTGACGTTGTAATCGTAGTGTCGTCTGCTGTGTCATTTGTCATGCAGTGTATGGTGGCCACTGTACTGTTTGGATACAATACCGGCTTACTTGCATAGTTCTGGTAAATAAAACATGTAGATAGGTGTATATAACGTGTAAATATGTTCTATGGCGAGTAAGATGTTGGAGTGAGGGAGACTGGCTGGGTGTGACTGCTCTCACTCGCGGTGTTCTGAATGTGTTGATGGTGAATGTATATGGTGTGTGACAGTGTATAGTGTGTAGATTGTATATATACATAAATTAGCATGATACATAGTAAATATGTGCAGCATATGTGTACACAAGTGTCATGAACGTACCACAATGTCTTCGGTCAGTACGGATGTTTTACTGCCATAATATAGTGTACGTGTTCATTATACATAGCATTAGCACGTAAAAAGAAATAAAATGTATTTGGAACTGTGCGAAAAAATGAACGAAAATATATTCGCGGCAACTCGCATGCTCCGGCCCGAGCGCCCCGAGCGCCCCACCGGCCCCGGGAGCATACGGCACGGGCGCACGGGGAATGATGTTGTCACGCGCCAACTTACGGACCCCATAGCAGCCAAAGTAAGTACAATTTCAATTTTTTTTCTACATACCCATACTGAGGGAAGGGTTTCTGACACTTTAAAAAGAAAAAAGAATTTTTTCAAGAGAATTTATTTCCTGCGCACTGCGGGGGTGTCATATTTGGAGGCAACACAGTTAAGGGGTTAAGATTTCTCACATAATTTATAGGTTGTGTGGGGTCTATGTTCTCCAATTCCACATTCCATAACATGGCATTTATTCACATTAAATTCCATTTGCCAAGTGTTGCTCCATATACATATTTTATCCAGGTCTTCTTGAAGGGCATGACAATCATCTAGGTTTCTTATCTTCCCTATTATCTTAGCATCATCAGCAAACATGTTCATGTAATTCTGTATTCCCACTGGTAGATCGTTTATGTAGACAATGAACATTACCGGTGCAAGAACTGAACCCTGTTGTACTCTACTCGTAACATTCCTCCAATCCGATACCTTGCCTCTGATTACGGCCCTCATTTTTCTGTCAGTTAGGAAATTTTTCATCCATGATAGTAGCTTACATGTCACTCCTCCAATATGTCCCAGTTTCCAGAACAACCTCTTATGGGGAACTCTGTCGAAAGCCTTTTTTAGGTCTAGATGCAGTCAACCCAACCATCTCTTTCCTGTAAAATTCTCTGTGGCTCGATCATAAAAACTGAGCAAGTTCATTACACAGGATCTTCCAGATCGAAAACCATACTGTCTGTCTGATATTATATCGTTTTCCTCCAGGTGTTCTTCCCATTTAGTTTTAATTATTTTTTCCAATATTTTTACTATTACACTTGTCAATGATACAGGTTTATAATTAAGGGGGTCTTCCCTGTTTCCACTTTTGTAGATTGGAACTATGTTAGCCTTTTTCCGCACATCAGCTACAACTCCTGTACACAGGGATGCCTGAAAAATAAGTTGAAGTGGAATGCTGAGCTCAGGTGCACATTCTCTCAGAACCCATGGTGAAACTCCATCTGGACCAACTGCTTTGTTCTTACTTAGCTCCTTGAGCATTTTTTCCACTTCATCTCTAGACACCTCTATGTGCTCTATGTTGTTCCCTGGAATTCTTATTGTGTCTGGTTCCCTAAAGATTTCATTTTGTACAAACACACTTTGGAACTTTTCGTTTAGTGTTTCACACATTTCCTTTTCATTATCCGTGAATCTATTTCCCATTTTCAACCTCTGAATATTATCCTTTACCTGCAATTTGTTGTTTATGAATTTATAGAATAGACCTGGTTCTGTTTTACATTTGTCTGCAATCCCTTTTCAAAATTTCTTTCTGCCTCTCTCCTCACTGCCGTGTAGTTGTTTCTCGCATCTTTGTATCGCTGGTTTGTTTGGGGGTTTGGTCTCTTCCTCTACTGATTCCATTTTTGTGTCTTTTGGTCTCTGGCCCTCTCGCAATTTCTATTGAACCATTCCTGTTTCCTAGTTCTGCATCTCTGTTTTGGTACAATTTTTTTGTGCCTTTATCATATATTTCACAAAACTTGACATACATCTCATTCACTTCCTTGTCTAGCATCAAGTCTGTCCAATTATACTCACTAAAAAAATTTCTAAGGTGGCCATAATGTCCTCTCCTGAAGTCATGTTTTTCAACTGCTTCAACCTCCTTATTTTCTTCCAGATTATAACGCATTGCATACTTTATTCCCAAAAAGACATGGTCACTTTTACCCAAGGGAGGAAGGTACTGAATGTCAAGTATCTCTTCCTCCTTCCTGGTAAATATCAAATCTAGCATGGAGGGAATGTCCCCTTCCCTCATCCTCGTAGCTTGTTTAACATGTTGATACAAGAATGTTTCCAGGATGTGGTCTACAAATCTGCAGGTCCAAAAATCTTCTGTTTTAGCTTCATATGCTTCCCAGTCTATGGATTTCAAGTTGAAGTCACTGACTATCAACAGACGTGACGTATCGTTATCCGCTCTCACTATGATCTCTCTCATTATTGTTATAAGACCTTCACGTTTACTATCTAGCTCCTCCTTTGACCATGTGCTGCTTGGCGGTAGACTATATACATTTATGATCATTAGTTTATCATCATCATGGCAGATCTCTAGTGCTATTATGTCAACTTCTTGTGGATTGGCAGTCATTATTTCTTTCACCTTTAGATGTTCTTTCACCAGCACAGCAACACTACCGCCTTTCCTAATTTTTCTGTCCCGTCTCCAAATTGAGTAGCCCCTTGGGAATATGACCTCATTTAAAATAACATCAAGTTTTGTCTCTGTGATTGCAACAATGTCTGGTGTCTGCAGCTGTATTACATCACTTAACTCCAATATCTTCGATCTCACTCCATCAATGTTGGTGTATGCAATCTTCAGGAATTTGTTCCCCCTCTCCTTATTCTTCACTCCCCCTCTCTCTATTGATTTTGTTGGTTTGCCTTTATGTACCACTTTACTGGTCTGCCTACCCATATCACTTTGTAGAAAAAAGAATTGATTTCTTCTTCATTCCTGCTCTCATTTAAACTTTTTGCCTCGGCGAGGTTCAGTTTCAGCTTCTCTCTGTCTTCTTTTGAAAGATCTCGTCTTAACGACCACAATTTCCCATCCTCATCACTTTGTAATTTTCTAGCATTCCTTAGTACTTCTTCCATCTGTTTGGCACCGTTTACAGTGATCCTCAAAGATCGATCTTTCCCTTTTACGTATCTGCCTATCTCCTATAGTCGCACACATTTTCTATGGTTGTAAGACCTTCTATGAGGCCAACAATTTTATATACTACTTTCACTTCTTCTACAGCTCTTTCTGACCTAGATGTTATCTCCTTTTCTTTGCAACCAAAAATTATCAGGGATTTGCTCCGATCAACTGTGTTTTGCACCAACTTTCTGTTAGATGCCAATTCCTTTTTCACTTCCAGCCTAATGTTTGTTTTATCTTGGTTGCTGCAGTGTTTGACTTCCTTTACTGCTTCTTCAATTTTTTCCTTCTCCTTGGCCACTTGTGCATAGGTGAGTTGCATATCTTTCTTGCACTGTTCTATTCCCTGTGTAACTTCCTCCATCTGTGCTGACAAAAGCTGTTTCTCCTCTTGAGTTTCCTTACCTAACCTATTGTAGTCATTTATGTTTAAATTTACTTTAACTTCTTCCAAAGCTATTTTTAAGAGTTTATTTTCTTCTTCCATGGCTTTGCAATTTGTTTCACCATCCAAGAGTGGATTCGCTTGGGCGTGGTTGAAACGACGATTTCCCTCAGATGGGCTTTCCATCTGTTTCCAGTCCCTGTGCGGACTTGCCGTTCATTCTGGACTTCTCCCGTCTGAACCCCTGGGTTTATTGCCCCTCCTTTCGGGTGACCACGCTGTCCCAGGTTCGGCTCCTGTTGGAGCCGGGCGCTTGGATGGTGTTCCTGGACCTCCGGGACGCTTATTGGCAGGTCCCGATTCATCCGGGGTTCAGGGACTGGCTTGGTTTTGTTGTGGGGCTTCGTGCTTACCGCTTTCGTTGTCTTCCGTTCGACTGGAACCTGGCACCTCGCATTTTCATGCGCCTCACGTGGGTCGTGGTGACCCGTTTCATCTGCTAGGTGTTCGGGTGTTGGCCTACCTCGACGACTGGCTAGTTTGGGCTCCCAGCCAGTCCGCTTGTCTGCTAGCCAGGGATCTGGTTCTTTCTCAGCTCGCCGGGTTCGGGTTCTTGGTGAACTGGAGGAAGTCCCATCTGGTTCCCTCCCAGTTTGGACCTGGCTGGGCATTGTGTGGGACTCTCGGACCACTTCCTCGTCTCTTCCTCCGGAGTCTCTTCTGCAGCTGCGGCCCCGCTTGTGCCTGTTTCTGGGAGGGCTCCTGGGTCTCCCGGCGGTTGCTCGAGGGTCTGTGCGGGAGCCTGAACTTCGCAATGCTGGTCTACCCACCGGGTCGGGTATGGCTTCGTCGGCTGTTCTGGTTCCTTCGGGGACGACCCTTCCGCCTGTCTTGCGATCGCTGGGTTCGGACCCCGGGGGCTTTGCATCGGTTGCTGCATCATCGGCTTCCTCTTTGGGTTTTTTGGGGTTCAGTGCCGTGGCGCCTGCCCTGAGCCCTCGCTCGATGTGTTCATGGACGCGTCGTCTCTCGGTGGGGCTTTGTGACCAGTGCTCACCAGGCCAGCCAGAGTCGGTGAGGTCCGTTTTCCGTCGAGCCCACAGCACTGTGCGGGAGTTCGCGGCGGTGTTGTTTGCTCTACGAAGGATTCGAGTCAACCGCGGGCCGACGATCCAGCTCCATTCGGACTGCTCCCCGGTGGTTCATTGTCTGAACCGGGGGGGGGGGGGTTTCGATGTGGTCCTTGGCTCTTTGGTGCTGGTTGCTTCCGGTGACTCGTCTTCTGAGTTCTCGGGGTTTGGCTCGCCTGGCAGTTTACGTGCGGGGTGTGTCCAACGTCTTGGCTGATGGCCTGTCTCGTTTCATATCCCTTTTCACGGAATGGACGGTTGACGCCGACTCCTCCCATTGGCTTTGTCAGACGTTTGGCCGCCCCGAGGTGGACCTTTTCGCTTCGGCATGGTCGCGGCGCCTTCCCCTGTATGTGGCACCCTTTCCCGACTGCGAGGCCGTCGGGGTCGACGCCTTTCGGCAGGACTGGTCGAGGTGGGGGTTCCTGTACCTCTTTCCCCGGTTCAGCTGTTGCTCCAGGTCCTGACTAGTAGAGACTTACCAGGGGAGAGTTGTCCTCTTGGACCCTTGGTGGTTGGCCAGCCGTGGTTTCAGGTACTGCCTGCTTGGTGTTCGAACACGGAGGTTTTTCCGCGGCTTCGCCTTTTCCAACAGATCGGCCTGGTACGTCACGTGGTTGGTTCGATCTTCTCCTCGAGTCTTCGCGTACAGTGTTTTTGACTTGAGTTTATCATCATCTCTATGGTGATCAGGTGGCTTCCTTATTAGTGTCCCACCTGCGGGCTTCGTCTCGGCAGCAGCATGAAGTTTCCTGGCGGTCTTTCCGGTTCTTCTTACGTCTTCGTTGTTGTACTTCCCTTTCTGTTAGGGCGTTGTCCTTGCTCTCTTGGTTGTTCTAGGACCGTCTTCTTATGCCTAACACTGTTGCCTTGTATCGTGCGGCACTGGAAGAGCCACTTCAACTTGCTTTCGGTATTGATGTCACGTTTGCCATTTCGCAAGCTGTCTCAGGCTTTGTTTCACCTCCGGCCTGCTCATGCGCCACCAGAGCCGTCCTGGTCTTTGGACAGAGTGCTCTCTTTTCTTTCTTCTCCTCGTTTTGTTGTGTTCCCCTCGGTTCCGGATTGTATTTCGAAGGCTATTTTTCCTGTTGGCATTGGCCTCTGGGGGTTGGGTGGGTGAGTTTCATGCTCTCTTCCGGCGCAGAGGTTTCTGCTCCTTCGGTCGGGGTGATCGTTTTGTTCATTTGCAGCCTTCTTCTTTTCTGGTGAAGAATGAGACTGCTGCGTTCCGAAGGGGCCCTTGGGTTGTTGATGCTTGGTCGGTTCAGCCGGGGATGCATCATGTTTTGTGTCCGTGTGAGGCTCTCAGCCGTTATTTGTGCGCCATGGCTTCTGTGTCCGTTTATGCTTTTTGGGTTGATCTGGTTTCCCTTCTTCTCTGTTCGAGGGTGCGGGTCTCCCAGGTCGTCTGCAGGGTCATTAAGGCTAGCCATCTATCCCCGGTCTATCCCTATCTAGCTGCGGTCTATCCCTGTGCCCATGACGTCCGCAAGTTCACGGCTCTTGCCACTGTCTTTGGCACTGTGTCCTGGGCTGACATTCGGGCGCGGGGATTTTGGTGGTCGAACAGGGTCCTGGCTGCTCGAACGTTCCTGGGCCTGGTTGGGCCTGTGTCGCTTTGGGTCGGCGCATGCAGCCAGTTGTCTCGATTTCGGGTTGACGAGTGAGCATTAATCGCCTCCCGGGTAAGTCCCTATTCTTTCCTCTGTGGGTAGTTAGCTCCGGGAGCCATAAGGGCTCCCCCCAGAAAACCAGCGTTGAATGTAAGCATTTTTCTGGGCGAGTCTCAGAGGCTTCCCGGCATCCCTCCCTCCTTACGGTCGGTGTTTTTTACGCGTGTTTTTGACATCCAGCCTCAGAACTGGGGTGTGCATCGCCAGTGTGATAGGTCTGGGGCTCCCCCTTCCCCCTCCCGGGGAGGGGGACTGCACAGACAGCTGCGCGACGACCAATGACGTCATACTAGTTTGCTCATTTTTGTTTGGGGAGTTCTATCCACTCGTTCGACTTTTGGTTGCAATTTTCCCCAGAACAGGGGTTTGTTTTGGGACGCCTACCTTTCTGGGTGCCTAACCTGGTCGATGGCAGACATAGAATGCTTCCAATTACACGGGGGTTTCTATAGGCCATTGCAACCCTTGCCTCTCTTGAGAGGGCCAGGTTCTGGCTCGTGGTCCCCGGTAGGCTCATAAGAACTCCATACACATTACTGATGCCAAAGTCTGACATTAGTATATCAGCCTAGTAAGCTCCGGGGAGCCTCCGGGACTCGCCCAGAAAATGGCGTTTCATTACATTCAATGCTGTTTTTTTTCGCGTTGGTTGAAGCTTAGCTTTCGAACTGATGCTAGGCAGCTGGCGTCGTGAGGTCCGGGGCTCCCCCCTCCCCCTTTCGGGGTGGGGAGGGCTGCGCAGACAATCGGTGCGGCAGTAAAGTGTGATGTTTGCTTGTTTCCTTGGGATTGTAGGGACTTTCTACCTCTGTTCGGTTTTCTGTTTTAGTTTTTTTACCATGTGGGGTTTGTTTTGTTATGCCTACCTTTTTGGGTGCCTAACCCCTGTTGATGGCAGATAAGGAAAACCCCAACCACAAGGGGGTTTTCCAGGGTCAGTGCTCCCTGAAACCTCTCTGAAGGGGCCAGGTTCTGGCGCTGGTCCCTGGTAGGTCTGAACTCCTTAGCTAATGTCCCGGTCTAATATAACATACATTAGCCCGATAAGCTCCAGGGAGCCTCCAGGGCTCACGCAGAAAATGGCGTTTCATTAAATTCAACGCTGGTTTTTGGCAGTTTTTGACAAATATGAAGTTCCAGGAATTAGGGCCAGGTGCCTTGTCGAGGGTACCTTGAGGTGTATCCTTGAGCTGTTTCCGGGGTTAAGCGTCCCTGCAGCTCGGTCGTTGACCAGGCCTCCTTTCCAGGCCACCAGGGCACCTTACACACAGGGTAGAAGACTTTTTTTTTTTATTTATAAAAAAACAACTGAAACTTCCAGACTGTTTATGATTAGTACATGATGTCCTCACAAATCAACAACTTTTGGTTTCATTTTATATCTTTCTTTGCTTCACCCACATATTGCAATTGCAATTAATAACAGCTACATATTACATTCTATTTGGTTAGTGTGTCTATTATGATGGCTGAAGATTGAAATTCTGCTTTTGATTGTTAGAAAATAAGTACAGAGCCCATTCTGATGCGATGTTCAGCTCCTTGTCCCCACTGAGCCAAGGGGACATCCCCAGTGAGCATCACTTGTTGGGCATATCATGGTTGAGGGGTATACCCCATGGCAACAGCCATTTGATCTTGTCCCTTAGCTGTCACTGTCTGAGAGAGAGCCAGATTCTGGCTCTGTCTGCCATTTGGCAAGAATGAGTCCCCATAGGCCAGGGCAAGATTAAGGGCCTGCGGAGAAACGCTATGCGTGTTAGTGGCTTAGCATGAATGTAAAAATATCAATCTTAAGTAATCTCACCCACCTATTGTACCTTCTTGCAAATAAATTATTATTATTTTTATCTATTTTGGGTATGGCTGAACCAGTGCTCAGTTCATGGCGCTCTTGAAGGTGCATCAGGAAAGGGTATATCACGACACTGATTTCTTGAGTTTCTTATTTATTGTATGGTTTCTCTTTTCAGTTACTAGTGAGAAGTGATCATCATTTAGTGGTGGCCCTGTCGACAGCAGTGGATGCCATCGTGTCGCTTCTCCTTATATTAGCTGTAATCTTCTTTGCTGTGACAGCTTCTGTTTTCTTGGCAGTTCAGGTCAGTAATTTTACAAACACCATATTAATCTTTAGGTATTATAATTATAATGCTCACGAAAGCTTTTAGGTAATTAGTTTCAGGTTGTGCAGAGAGGTTGCACACGAGTGGTGTCTGAAGGTTCTCTTTCACGCGTCGGAACAGTATTATAGATCAAGTTAATTAAGGTAATGCACAATAGAATTTATGAAGTTCTTGTTCATTTAGTATTTTTTATGACTCTAATAAGGGTTCCAAGCATTGCTCATTTGGGTGTTCTTTAACACAGCCTTTTTCATTTTATATTATCAGTATTTACACACCTTATTACACCACCAGTAACACACATAGCACCTTGCTACTCCACCAGTAACACACAGGGCACCTTACTACTCCACCAGTAACACACAGGCCCAATAGTTGGCTTGCTGTTGCGGGAGGGTGTTGGAGGACTGCGCTCCGCCGATAATCGTCAATATTCTCGGGTTTATTAAAGACTATAGTGACGTATCACAGATCTAGGTAGTCGCAAAGTGTATAACCGCAATAGTAAAAAGAAAATACAGTGATCACTAGAACTTTGGGTTAAACAGTGAACAACTGTGTCAAATAGGCCAAGTGGGAACGAGGGCCATGAGGCTTTGTTTACATGTTGGTACTTGGGAATATTTGGGCCATGGTGAGAAGTGGTACAGTAAATTAGTGAACTGTAACACAACAGATATAACGATACAGTGACTGACTCAAGAGCTTGTGCTACAGAAGAACCGCCATCATCAATCTACTGACGTTCAGTGAAGAACCACATGGGAGGCGACGACGGATTACCTTGTCATCCGGACATCTCCCTTATCCACCAAGTTGTGTGAGCGGAATGGCTCTAGCTGGTGGGTACCGCCTCTTGTTTTGTCAATTATTCTGGTGTACAGAGTGAGGTAAAAATATTATCAAATTCTTGTCAGTATACCATAAATATTTAAAATCTCAAAGTGGCTCATTCCGGGTAGAGGTTGACACTTGTGGGGCCCTTGTGATACGCACGCACATGCATGCACACACCCATGCACGCGCGCACACACACGCTCACATTTTTTTTCTATAAATTTTTCTATAAATTCATTAAAAGTAAGCTGCAGGTAAAGGATAATATTCAGAGGTTGAAAATGGGGGACACATACATGGAAAATGAAAAGGAAATGTGTGAAACATTAAACGAAAAGTTCCAAACTGTGTTTTTGTTCAAAATGAGATCTTCAGAGAATCGGACACAATAAAAATTCCAGAGAACAACATGGAGCACATAGAGGTGTCTAGAGATGAAGTGGAAAATATGCTAAAGGAACTAAGTAAGAACAAAGCAGTTGGTCCAGATGGAGTTTCACCATGGGTTCTGAGAGAATGTGCATCTGAGCTCAGCATTCCACTTCAACTGATTTTTCAGGCATCCCTGTGTATAGGAATCGTACCAGATGTGTGGAAACAGGCTAACATAGTTTCAATCTACAAAAGTAGCAGCAGGGAGGACCCCATCAATTATAGACCTGTATCATTGACAAGTGTAATAGTCAAAATATTGGAAAAAATAATTAAACTAAATGGGTAGAACACCTGGAGAGAAATGATATAATATCAGACAGACAGTATGGTTTTCGATCTGGAAGATCCTGTGTATCGAATTTACTCAGTTTCTATGATCAAGCGACAGAGATTTTACAGGAAAGAGATGGTTGGGTTGACTGCATCTATCTGGACCTAAAAAAGGCTTTCGACAGAGTTCCGCATAAGAGATTGTTTTGGAAACTAGAAAATATTGGAGGGGTGACGGGTAAGCTTCTAACATGGCTGAAAAATTTTCTGACTGATAGAAAAATGAGGGCAGTAATCAGAGGCAATGTATCGGACTGGAGAAATGTCACAAGTGGAGTACCACAGGGTTCATTTCTTGCACCAGTGATGTTTATTGTCTACATAAATGATCTACCAGTTGGTATACAGAATTATATGAACATGTTTGCTGATGATGCTAAGATAATAGGAAGGATAAGAAACTTAGATGATTGTCATGCTCTTCAAGATGACCTGGACAAAATAAGTATATGGAGCACCACTTGGCAAATGGAATTTAATGTTAATAAACGCCATGTTATGAAGTGTGGAATAGGAGAACATAGACCTCACACAACCTATATATTATGTGAGAAATCTTTAAAGAATTCTGATAAAGAAAGAGATCTAAGGGTGGTTCTAGATAGAAAACTATCACCTGAGGACCACATAAAGAACATTGTGCGAGGGGGCCTATGCCACACTTTCTAACTTCAGAATTGCTTTTAAATACATGGATTGCGATATACTAAAGAAATTGTTCACGACTTTTGTTAGGCCAAAGCTAGAATATGCAGCAGTTGTGTGGTGCCCATGTCTTAAGCACATCAATAAACTAGAAAAGGTGCAAAGACCCTGCTACTAAGACATGCTACTAAGACATGCTACTAAGACATGCTACTAAGTGGCTCCCAGAACTGAAGGGCAAGAGCTACAAGGAGAGGTTAGAGGCATTAAATATGCCAAAACTAGAAGACAGAAGAAAAAGAGGTGATATGATCACTACGTACAAAATAGTAACAGGAATTGATAAAATCGATAGGGAAGATTTCCTGAGACCTGGAACTTCAAGAACAAGAGGCCACAGATTTAAACTAGCTAAACACCCATGCTGAAGAAATATAAGAAAATTCACTTTTGCAAACAGAGTGGTAGACGGTTGGAACAAGTTAGGCGAGAAGGTGTTGGAGGCGAAGACCGTCAGTAGTTTCAAAGCGTTATATGACAAAGAGTGCTAGGAAGACGGGACACCACGAGCGTAGCTCACATCCTGCAACTACACTTAAGTAATTACAGGGCACCTTGCTTCTCCACCAGTAACACACAGGGCACCTTGCTACTCCACCAGTAACACACAGGGCACCTTGCTATTCCACCAGTAACACACAGGGCACCTTGCTATTCCACCAGTAACACACTGGGCACCATGCTACTCCACCAGTAATACACAGGGCACCTTGCTACTCCACCAGTAATACACAGGGCACCTTGCTTCTCCACCAGTAACACACAGGGCACCTTGCTACTCCACCAGTAACACACTGGGCACCATGCTACTCCACCAGTAATACACAGGGCACCTTGCTACTCCACCAGTAATACACAGGGCACCTTGCTTTTCCACCAGTAACACACAGGGCACCTTGCTACTCCACTAGTAACACACAGGGCACCATGCTACTCCACCAGTAACACACTAGGCACCTTGCTACTCCACCAGTAACACACTAGGCACCTTGCTACTCCACCAGTAACACACAGGGCACCTTGCTACTCCACCAGTAACACACAGGGCACCTTGCTACTCCACCAGTAACACACAGGGCACCTTGCTACTCCACCAGTAACACACTGGGCACCTTGCTACTCCACCAGTAACACACAGGGCACCTTGCTACTCCACCACTAACACACTGGGCACCTTGCTACTCCACCAGTAACACACTGGGCACCTTGCTACTCCACCAGTAACACACAGGGCACCATGCTACTCCACCAGTAACACACGGCACCTTGCTACTCCACCAGTAACACACAGGGCACCTTGCTACTCCACCTGTAACACACAGGGCACCTTGCTACTCCACCAGTAACACACGGCACCTTGCTACTCCACCAGTAACACACAGGGCACCTTGCTACTCCACCAGTAACACACTGGGCACCTTGCTACTCCACCAGAAACACACTGGGCACCTTGCTACTCCACCAGTAACACACAGGGCACCTTGCTACTACACCACTAACACACTGGGCACCTTGCTACTCCACCAGTAACACACTGGGCACCTTGCTACTCCACCAGTAACACACAGGGCACCATGCTACTCCACCAGTAACACACATGGCACCTTGCTACTCCACCAGTAACACACAGGGCACCTTGCTACTCCACCAGTAACACACAGGGCATCTTGCAACTCATAAAGAGAAACTTCATGGACAGCTCACATAGAGGAGAGTTAATAAAGAATTAGAAATGTACAAAGGGGGAAATAAAAGACATAGGCACAAGTTGTAAAAGAGAGAGAGACGATGAAGGAAGTGTGTTTGGAAGTCAAAACCAGAAATGATGAACAAGAAGCAGAAATTTGACAAGCAATTAGGAAAGAACTAGTTCAATCAGAACATAACACTGCAGATAGAAGTAAGTCCATTAATAATTTGTGGTTTGGTGTTTAGAAAGGGAAATATCATTGAGGCTGGACAGCAGCAGCAGAAGAGATGAAATCATTGAGAAAATAGTAGGTTTAGAAGGCCTCAATTGAAAGGAAAGTGTCAGTGATTTTTGGAGGATAGGAAAATATGAGACAAGAACTGCCCCTTAAGGGTGACATGTACTGGAGTGAAACAAATGATGGATGTGCTTTGAAATTCCAGGAAATTGTAGAGTGATGAGAATGGCAAACTTTGGTCAATGATACAAGACCTCTCAAAGGAAGGCAGAGAAAAGCTGAAAACAAACCTCGATGAAGCGAATCTTTTTAAATGGGAATAGAATGATGAAAGAAAAATTATTTTCTGGGGGAAGCCCCTTCCCACGAAGCTTACTAGCTGATATGCTAATGTCAGACTTTGGCATCAGTCATATGTATGGAGTTCTGTGAGCCTACCGGGGACCACGAGCCAGAACCTGGCCCCCTCAGAGAGGCATGGGGAGCAATGACCTTTAGAAACCCACATGTGGTTGGAAGCATTCTATGTCAGTCATCGATCGGGTCAGGCACCCAGAAAGGTAAGCATCCCAAAACAAACCACTATTATGGTAAAAATATTGCTACCAAAAACCTAACAACTGGATAGAACTCCGCTAAAAGAAACGAGGAAACGAGCATGACGTCACATGGCGCCGCGCAGCTGTCTGCGCAACTCCCCCCTCCCCGGGTGGGAGAAGGGGAAGCCCCAGACCCCCTGCACCGGCAATTCACCCATCAGTTCTCAGGCTGATGCTAGAGGTGGAAGTCGTGTGCTTGGCTCCAGTTTTTCTTGGACTGCTTTCAGTGTGGTGGCTGTCTTCTGGGGGTGTGAGAGCCAGGAGTTATTCTTCAGTACTCGGCCTGCATACACCTAGGGTTATCATCCCTAGGTGCCCTGTGAGTACTGCCCTTGGGGCCTGGGGTTACCTTCCACAAATTCCTCGAGATCTGCCTCTGCTAGGCCGTATTACTGCTCGATTTTTGGCTGCCCTTTGGGTGCTGGGGGTTTTGTCTCCCTGGTTTACCTTAGTGTAAGAGTCAGTTTGCACTGGTGGGCCACATGGTACTCTGCAGCTTGTTTTCACCGCTTACAGCGGCCGGCTCTGTTCCTTGGGGTACGTTTTCCTCTTCGGGGTTTTGTTTTTCTTTTGTTTTCGCTTTGTAGGGGGTCTGCTATATTCCCCCTTTTTTTTGTGCCTGACCTGTGCACGGTTGTTTCTGTAGGTGCCCCCTGCTAGGTCCCCGTAAGTGTACACGTCCCTGGGTTTCAGCTTTAGACAGATGTTTGATAGTTTTGGACACCGCTTAGCAGTACCCTGCCTGGGATTACCTAGGCGTGAGTTTGTTAAGTGCTCAGGACCATGGAAATCCCCTATGGGTGCGTGGGTTCATTGGATGTGGCCCCGAGTACCCCCTCGCTTTGTGCAAGTTTGAGGGTTGCTCTGTCCCCTTGTCTCAGGATGACTCTCACTGTCTTTGCCGTCTGCTGCTTGTGGGGTCGGTGGCACCTTCGGCCTGGAGTCCTTCGAGTATTGTTGCTTGTTTATGACTCTGTTACCCTGTCTTATGTGGACTATGCGGGTACAGACAGCACAGACGTTACATGTTGCGTTTTGCTGGTGGCAACGTGCTAGGTAGTTTCTCCCCCGGAAACCCCGAGGCTGCCCAGTTTTGGTTGGTGTGATGGGGCTTGGGGGTGTTGGTTGCTTCAGTTGTTTCCTTCCGCGCCCCCCTTGTTCTTCCCCTGTAGTGGTCTTAAGACTCGGGCGGTCTCGGGGACTTCCCCTTCCAGGGTGGTGACGAGGGCATTTGAGCCTGTTCCTCCAGCCGTGTTGTATGAGTCTGTCAGTGGGCTCCCTTCCTTGGTACTTGTCCGGCTGCCCTGGCTTTTCTTGAGGCTGGGGCTTTGGGGGAACCGCTCAGCCCCGGGACCTGCTTAGTGGGTTCCCTGGGCTGGTGAGGGGCTGAAGTTGGACCCAGCATGGGTTTTTTCTATCCTCTGGCCGGGCTTGCGGTTATGAGGAATATTCCCCCCCCCCTCCCCCTCTCCGTATATGTTTTTGGGAATCTGCCCCTCCCCGGGATCGGTTCCTTGTCCCTTGGATCTGTCGGGTCCATCCTGTCGATGGGAACGTTTCTCCACCCTTCTTTTTGGAACAGGCCTTCACCGTCATGTTCCCCTCCTCTCAGGGTTCTGCATGACTTTTGGTCTCGGATGTGACTTTGCCTTCTGTGCCTTCATGCTTGCTTATCTTGTTCTAGAAGGATCGGGAAGGTTTTCTTTCTTCTCATATTATTGTAACGTCTGTCATCTTCTGGTCGTTTCTGGGGGGAGCCCCTACAGCTCCTCAGAGCTTACCAGGCTGATATGCTAATGTCAGACTTTGGCATCAGTCATGTGTATGGAGTTCTTATGGGCCTACCGGGACCACGAGCCAGAACTTGGCCCCCTCAGAGAGGCAAGGGAGCAATGGCAGCAATGGCCTATAGAAACCCCCGTGTGGTTGGAAGCATTCTATGCCATCGACCGGGTTAGGCATCCAGAAAGGTAGGCGTCCCAAAACAAACCCCTATTCTGGTGAAAATCGCAACCAAAAAACGAACAAGTGGATAGAACTTCCCAAACAAAAACGAGCAAACTAGTATGACATCACCCATCATCGCGCCGCTGTCTGCGCAGCTCCCCCCCCCCTCCCCGGGAGGGGGAAGGGGTAGCCCCAGACCTACCACGCCGACGATCCACACCCCAGTTCTTCGGCTGATGCTAATGGTACCGGTTGTGTGCTCCGGCTCCAGTGGTTGTTTCAACACTCTACTAGAGTGTGGTGTCTCTTCTAGGTGGTGCGTGAGCCCGGAGTGAGTCTCCAGTACTCGGACTGCATGCGCCTAGGGTGCCCTTCCCTAGGTGCCCTGTAAGTACTGCCCTTGGGCTTGGGGTTACCTTCCACAAGTTCCTTGGGTCCTGCTTCTGCTAAGCCGTTTGCTGCTCGTTTTCGGCCGCCCTGTGTGTGATAGGGGTTCTGTCTCCCTTGTTCACCTTAGGGTAGGGGCAGTTTGCACTGGCGAGGCGCAGGGTGCTGCGCAGCTTGTTTTCACCTATCATAGCAGCCGGCTCTGTTCCACCTGAGTACGCTGTACTCTTGCGGGGTTTTCTTTTTCTTTTTGTTTGTCTACCTGGTGGGGGGCTCTGCCTTTGTTCTTTCCCCCTTTGTGCGAGTTCTCTTCCTTCTTCCGGTGGTTCCCCCTGCTAGGTCCCCGTAAGTGTACATGTCCCGGGGTTCAGCTCTTAGAATGTTGTTTGGTAGCCATGAGCGCCGGTTAGCAGTACCCTTCCTGGATTACTGGAGCACGAGTCCTCTTATAGTAAGCGCTCGGGGCCCTGGGAAACCCCTAGGGGGAGCGTTTGCCCGATAGATGTGGCCCCGGAGTCCCTCCCCTCGCTTTATGCGAGTTCGTGGGTTGCTCTGTCCCCTTGTCTCAGGGTGACTAACGGTTTTGCCTCCGTCTGCAGCCTGTGGGATTGGTGACACCTGCGGCCCGGGATCCTGCAAGTTTTGTTGCTTGTTTGTGACTCGGTTACCCAGTCTTATGCTGACTATGTGGGTGCAGGCTGCACGGGCATTGCACATTGGGTTTCAGTGGCAACGTGCTGGCTGTTTGCTCCCTGGAATCCCCGAGGCTGCTCCGTTTTCGTTGGTGGTCGTGTCGGTCCCCCCCCCCCTTCCTCCTTACATCCAGTCTTTACCGTCTGTGGGTTCGGGGTCGGGGCGGGCTTCCATGGTTTTGAGACTCGGTTGGTCTCGAGGACTTCCCCTTCTGGGGTAGCGACGGGAGCATTCAAGACCGTTTCCTCCAGCCGTGTTGTAAGAGTCGACCAATGGGCTTCCTTCCTTAGTGCTTTTCACGGCTGGGGCTTTAGGGGGGACAGCTCAGCCTCGGGCCTGCCGGGTAGGTTCCCGGGGCTGGGGTTGGGTTAACGTGGGGGGCCTCAGGCCCCGGTGGTCCTGCCGAGGTTTTTCTACCCCTCTAGGCGGGGCTTGAAGCTTTGTGGAGTGGAGTTTTTCTTCTCCCCTCTCCACGCGAGTTTTTTTGGGGCGTCGGCCCCTCCCCGGGTTGGTACCTTGTCCATTATGCCCATTGCTTCCGTCCGGTCGTGGGTGCTTTTCTACGTTCTTCGCCCCTTTTTCCCGGGACGGGACTTTTCCGTCATGTCCCCCTCTTCTTGGGGTTCTACATGACTTTTGGTATCGGGTGCGACTGGGTTTTTCTGTGCCTTCGTCCTTTGTGTTTGCTTCTATATGTTCTTGAAGGTTCAGGACGGTTTTGCTCCTTCCCGTTTACTGGTACGTCTGTCATTGTTCGGTGGGGCTTCCTTCCGTCCCTTTTAGGGCTTGTGGGTCCTTTTCCGGGCAGCTTTTGGGTTTTTGGCTTTTTCGTGCATTTGTTCATATCTCTTTCTCCGCGCTGTCTCTGCACTGCTAGTTTTCCTTCCGTTCTGGTCCGAGATGCCGGATTGGGTTACTTGTAGCCGGACTGGGCTACTGGTGCCCGCTTGGGTTCCGTTTCGGTTCGTTGTTTTTCTTACATGGGCCGGCTAAGTTGGCTTCTGTTTCCATGAGTTGGCCTGTTTCTTCAACTGA
>WNGS01001312.1:44054655-44070583 GCA_020271785.1 Procambarus virginalis
GTAATTACCTAAGTGTAATTACCTAAGTGTAGTTACAGGATGAGCTACGCTCGTGGTGTCCCGTCTTCCCAGCACTCTTTGTCATATAACGCTTGAAACTACTGACGGTCTTGGCCTCCACCACCTTCTCCCCAACTTGTTCAACCGTCTACCACTCTGTTTGCGAAAGTGAATTTTCTTATATTTCTTCGCATCTGTGTTTAGCCAGTTTTATCTTGTTTAGCCAGTTTATCTATGACCTCTGTTCTTGAAGTTCCAGGTCTCAGAAATCTTTCCTGTCGATTTTATCAATTCCTGTTACTATTTTGTATGTAGTGATCATATCACCTCTTTTTCTTCTGTCTTCTAGTTTTGGCATATTTAATGCTTCTAACCTTTCCTCGTAGCTCTTACCCTTCAGTTCTGGGAGCCACTTAGTAGCATGTCTTTGCACCTTTTCCAGTTTGTTGATGTGCTTCTTAAGATATGGGCACCAAACAACAGCTGCATATTCTAGCTTTGGCCTAACAAAAGTCATGAACAATTTCTTTAGTATATCCCCATCCATGTATTTAAAAGCAATTCTGAAGTTAGAAAGCGCATAGGCTCCTTGCACAATATTCTTTATGTCTTCAGGTGATAGTTTTCTATCTAGAACCACCCCTAGATCTCTTTCTTTATCAGAGTTCTTTAAAGATTTCTCACATAATATATAGGTTGTGTGGGGTCTATGTTCTCCTATTCCACATTCCATAACATGACATTTATTAACATTAAATTCCATTTGCCAAGTGGTGCTCCATATACTTATTTTATCCAGGTCTTCTTGAAGGGCATGACAATCATCTAAATTTCTTATCCTTCCTATTATCTTAGCATCATCAGCAAACATGTTCATATAATTCTGTATACCAACTGGTAGATCATTTATGTAGACAATAAACATCACTGGTGCAAGAACTGAACCCTGTGGTACTCCACTTGTGACATTTCTCCAGTCCGATACATTGCCTCTGATCACAGCCCTCATTTTTCTATCAGTCAGAAAGTTTTTCATCCATGTTAGAAGCGTACCTGTCACTCCTCCAATATTTTCCAGTTTCCAGAACAACCTCTTATGTGGAACTCTGTCGAAAGCCTTTTTTAGGTCCAGATAGATGCAGTCACCCAACCATCTCTTTCCTGTAATATCTCTGTTGCTCGATCATAAACTGAGTAAATTCGATACACAGGATCTACCAGATCGAAAACCATACTGTCTGTCTGATATTATATCATTTCTCTCCAGGTGGCTACCCATTTAGTTTTAATTATTTTTTCCAATATTTTGACTATTACACTTGTCAATGATACCGGTCTATAATTAAGGGGGTCTTCCCTGCTTCCACTCTTGTAAATTGGAACTATGTTAGCCTTTTTCCACACATCAGCTACAACTCCTGTAAACAGGGATGCCTGAAAGATCAGTTGAAGAGGGATGCTGAGCTCAGGTGCACATTCTCTCAGAACCCATGGTGAAACTCCATCTGGACCAACTGCTTTGTTCTTATTTAGCTCTTTGAGCATTTTTTCCACTTCGTCTCTAGACACCTCTATGTGCTCTATGTTGTTCTCTGGAATTCTTATTGTATCTGGTTCCCTGAAGATTTCATTTTGTACAAACACACTTTGGAACTTTTCGTTTAATGTTTCACACATTTCCTTTTCATTTTCCGTGAATCTATTTCCCATTTTCAACCTCTGAATATTATCCTTTACCTGCAATTTGTTGTTTATGAATTTATAGAATAGACCTGGTTCTGTTTTACATTTGTCTGCAATCCCTTTTCAAAATTTCTTTCTGCCTCTCTCTCCTCACTGCCGTGTAGTTGTTTCTCGCATCTTTGTATCGCTGGTATGATTGGGGTTTGGCCTCTTCCTGTATTGATTCCATTTTTGTGTCTTTTGGTCTCTGGCCCTCTCGCACTTCTGTCGAACCAATCCTGTTTCCTAGTTCTGCTTCTCTGTTTTGGTATAAATTTTTTTGTGCCTTTATCATAATTTCACAAACTTGACATACATCTCATTCACTTCCTTGCCTAGCAACAAGTCTGTCCAATTATACTCCCTAAAAAATTTTCTAAGGTTGCCATAATGTCCTCTCCTAAAGTCAGGTTTTTCAATTGCATCGACCATCATATTTTCTTCCAGATTATAACGCATTGCATACTTTATCCCCAAAAAGACATGGTCACTTTTACCCAAGGGAGAAGGTACTGAATGTCAAATATTTCTTCCTCCTTCCTGGTAAATATCAAATCTAGCATGGAGGGAACGTCCCCTTCCCTCATCCTCGTAGCTTGTTTAACATGTTGATACAAGAATGTTTCCAGGATGAGGTCTACAAATTTACAGGTCCAGAAATCTTCTGTTTTAGCTTCATATGCTTCCCAGTCTATGGATTTCAAGTTGAAGTCGCCGACTATCAACAGTCGTGAACTATCGTTATCCGCTCTCGCTATGATCTCTCTCATTATCGTTATAAGACTTCTCGTATAGGTGTATAGGTTCCTGAGCCTATTGGGCTCTATCATATCTACACTTGAAACTGTGTATGGAGTCACCTCCACCACATCACTTCCTAATGCATTCCATTTGTCAACCACTCTGACACTAAAAAGTTCTTTCTAATATCTCTGTGGCTCACTTGGGCACTCAGTTTTCCACCTGTGTCCCCTAGTGTTGCTGCTGCTGAGGTCCCGTTTCGGCTGTTTATGAGGGGGTCGCTCGGCGGTTGCTCGAGCGGTTGTGCGGGATTCTGAACTTCGACGTGCTGGTTTGCCCGCAGGTTGGGTTTTGCTTTGATGTCTGTCTGCTTCCTTCGGAGACTCCCCTTCCGCCTCTTGCATTCGTTGGGTTCGTCCTCCTGGGATCTTGTGTTGGTGCTGCGTCACCAGCTTCCTCTTTGGGGTTTTCGGGGTTCCGTGCCTTGGCACCTCCCCGAGCCTTCGCTCGATGTGTTCACGGACGGGTCATTTCTCGACTGGGGCTTTGTGATCAGTGCTCACCAGGTCGGCCAGGGATAGTGGGGTCTGTCCATCCGTCGGGTTTGCAGCACAGTTCGGGAGGTCGTGGCTGTCTGGTTTGCACTTCGGAGGGTTCGGGTCACTCAGTGCTCTACCATCCAGCTTCATTCGGACTGTTCTCTGGTGGTTCTTTGCCGGACCCATAGGGTTTCTCTTAGTTGTTTGACCTTTGGGGTTGGTCCCTTCGAGTGGCTTGTTTACTAGATTCTCGGGGTTTGGCTAGCCGTGAGGCTCATGTCCGGGGTGGTCCTGCGCCCTGGTGGACAGCCTGCCTCGGTTCAAACCTCTGTTCGCAGATTGGCCAGTCGTCGCCGACTCATTTCGTTGGCTCTGCCAGACGTATGGACTCCCGGCCATGGACATCTTCGCATAGGCGTGGTCTAGGTGTCACCCATTCTGTGGTGTGCCATTTTCCGCTTGCGACGCGTTCACGGTGGTTTTGGCACGACTGATTGAGGTGGGGGGTACCTGTTCCTCTTCTCCCGGTCCAGCTGTTGCTTTGGGGCCTGGCTCGGTTGGATTCCATTCCCAAGGAGAGTAGTCCTCATGGTCCCTTGGTGGCAGGCCCAGCTTTATTTTCAGACACTGCTTGATAGGTGTCCGATTCCGGGGCACTTCTCGCGGCTCCGCCTCTTTTGGCAGGTCGGACCGGTCCTGTACATGACGGGTTCGGCCTTCTCCTCGACTCTTCGGGTCTAGTATTTTGATGCGGGTGTATCACCATCTCTCTGGTGATCAGATGACTTCGTTTATGGTGTCCCACCTGTGAGCTTCGTCACGGCGACAGTATGACGTTCCTGGTGTTTCTATGCGCCTTTTTCTTGCTCTTTGTAGGTCATCTCTTTCGCATCGGGTTGTCTTGTCCTTTCTTGGGTTTTCAGGACTACAGTTATTTGATGTTTCTTACTGTCGCCTCGTTTTGTGTGGGGCCGCTTTGGCTTGAGTTCGGGGTGGATGTTACATCTGCTCAGTTCCGTATGCTTTCTCGTGTTTTGTTTCACCTCCGGCCTGTTCATGTGTCGCCTGAGATGTCCTGGTCCTTGATCAGGGTGCTCTCTTATCTTCTCCTCAGTTTGTGGTAGTCCCTTCGGTTCAAGTTTGGTTTTCATAGGCCATATTTTGTTGGCTTGGGCCTCTGCGGGTCGGATCGGGAGCTTCCAGCTCTTCTGGTGTAGGGGTTTCTGCTCTTTGGTACTGGTGGTAGGTTTGTACGTTTGCAGCCTTTCTCCATCCTTCTGGCGACGGTCGAGACGGCAGTTTTCTGGAGGGGTTCTTGGGTTTCTGATGGTTGTTTGGTTCGGCTGGGTGTGCGTCCTGTGTTATCAGGTTGCGCCTCTTTGCCGTTACCTGCGTACCGTGGCTGGGGATGCGCTCTGCGTTGATCCGGTTTCCCTTGTTCCCTGTTCCAGGGCTCGGGTCTCCCAGGTCGTCCGCAGAGTTTTTAAGTCTTCCAGCCTGCGGTCTATCCTTGCGCCCATGCTGTTCGGACGTTAGCAGCTTTCGTTGCTGTGTTGTTGATGTCTAGGGCTCATTCGGACACGAGGATTTGAGGGTCGCACAGGATCCTTGCCGCCTGTTCATCATGCGCGTATCTGCTCCTGTGCATTCTTATTGCCTTAGGTCGCTGGTTGCAGCCTGTTGTCTCGGCTTCACATTGTGGAGTTTGTGATGACTGCCTCCTGGGTCAGCCCTTTCTTTTCCTTCTCTTTGGGTATGAAGCTCCAGGGAGCCATAGGGGCTCCCCCACAGAAAACAAGTGTTGAATGTAATGAAACGCCATTTTCTGGGTGAGCTCCGGAGGCTCCCTGGCAACTCTCCCTCCCTCCAGTCGGCGTTTTTTCTGGGGGAAGCCCCTACGGCTCCCCGGAGCTTACTAGGCTGATATGCTAATGCCAGACTTTGGCACCAGTCATGTGTATGGAGTTTTTATGGGCCTACTGGGACCACGAGCCAGAACCTGGCCCCCTCTAAGAGAGGCAAGGGGAGCAATGGCCTATAGAAACCCCCGTGTAATTGGAAGCATTGCATGTCTGCTATCGACCGGGTTAGGCACCCAGAAAGTTAGGCATCCCAAAATAAATCCCTATTCTGGTGAAAATTGCAACCAAAAGCCGAACAAGTGGATAGAACTCCCCAAACAAAAACGAGCAAACTAGTATGACGTCATTCGTCGTACCGCCGCTGTCTGCGCAGCCCCCCCCCTCCCCAGGAGGGGAAAGGGGGAGCCCCAGATCTACTGCACCGGCGATCCACACCCCAGTTCTTGAGACTGATGCTATCGGCTCGGTTGTGTGCTCTGGCTCCGATCTGGTTGCGGCGCTGTGCCTTGTGTGTGGCTGCTGTTCTCCAGGGGTGCGAGAGCCAGGAGTTATTCCTCAGTGCTCAGGCTGCATGCGCCTAGGGTTCCCTTCCCTAGGTGCCTTCTTAGTACTGCCCTTGGAGCTTGGGGTTACCTTCCACAAGTTCCTCGGGGTCTGCCTCTATGTGTCCGTTTTACTGCTCAGTTTCTCAGCTGCTCTTTGGGTACTTGGGGGTTTTGTCTCCCCTCAAAAAGAGGCAGTTTTCACACTGGTAGGGGCACAGGGTGCTGTGCAGCTAGTTGTCACCTATCACAGTGGCCGGCTCTGTTCCTTGGAGTACGTTGTCCTCTTGCGGGGTTTTGTTTTTGTTTTTGCCTTGGTGGGGGGTCCTGCCGTCATTGCCACTGGTGTTTGGCCTCACCCTGATACTTGGTTGTGCCCCTTGCTTGGTCCCCTTGAGTGTACACATCCCTGGGGTTCAGCTTTAGACAGTTTGTTTGGTAGTTTTGGGCGCCGGTTAGCAGTACCCAGCCTGAGTTTACCTGAGCGCATGTCCTCTTCAAGTACACGCTCAGGACCCTGGGAATCCCCAAGGGGTCGCGTGGGTCCGATGGATGTGACCCCGGGGTCCCTTCCTCGCTTCGTGCGAGTTTGAGGATTGTTTAGTCCCCTTGTCTCAGGGCAACCCTCACTGTTTTTGCCTCCGTCATGCAGCCTGTTGGGTCGGTGACACTTTCGACCCTGAGTCCTGTGAGTACTGTTGCTTGCTGGTGTCTCAATTTACCCAGTCTATGGATGATGATCTTCGGGTACAGGCTGCGCAGGCGTTGCATTCTAGGTTTCGGTTGTTGCAATGCGCTAGGTTGGTTGTTCACCTAGATGCCCCGCGGCTACCCCGTTTTGCTTATAGGGACCCGAACTTGGGGGTGGGGGAGGCTTGGCACTACTCCTGCAGTTCCTGCACGCTTGATTGGCGGGAGGCTTCGACGGTGCTTCAGGTTTTCCTGGAGGGACGACCTTGAACACCTCAATGAGTCCTTGTTTGCTCCTGCCCTTCCCCAAGATGTTGGTGTCGTTCAGCTCCATGTGCAGGTCCCCTCCTCTCGGTTGTGCAGGTGGCGGAGGACTTGCACGCTCGGGGCCTTTTAGTTGCTGTCTTGTGCTTCTTTTCCCTCCTGGAGCTGTCTTCTGACTGGCTCATAGAGGATGTGGGGGCGCTTGGGGCTGTTCTGGGGTCTGGCGCCTTGGCCTCGGCGGCTTGCTCGTCGGCTGCCATGCTGAAGCTTTTTGCGCTGATCTTGCGGGATGTGGTGGCTCTGTTTTATGCTTCCCGTCTCGCGTGTCGGCAGGTGGTGCTTGCCTCTTCTGTGGAATTCGCTTGGGCCTTGGCTCTTAGGCTTTAGTCCCCTTTTTGCCCCCCACTTGTTTGAGGCTTCAACCGTTGCGCTGTTTATTCAGGCTGCTTCAGCTTCTTGCCATCCTATGTCAGACTTGCTGGTTCTCCAGGGGTCCCGTGGTGGGTCTTCCCGGAAGGGTCGTGCCAAGGCTCGGGGTTCCTCTCGTCGTGGTAGGCCACTGGTGTCAGGTTCGGGTTCGGTGCCTCCTTCGGAACCGCCTACGTCTGGTCGGCGAGGTGTTCACTCTATGCGAGGTTCTGGGTCTCGTAAGGGGCGCCGCCCTTTCGTTGTTCGTCCCATTAACGGGGCGATGGGGGGGAGGTTTGCGCTGTTCGCTCACGCCTGGTCCCACGATTTGTGGACGTTTCGGGTCGTTTCGCACTGCCTCTGGTGGTGTTGGGTGGCTCCTCCCCCTGCGGGGGGTTCAGGGCTGGCAGGGCAGGCTTCTTCCCCTGCACTGTCAGGTCATCTTGGAGTAATTACCTAAGTGTAATTACCTAAGTGTAGTTACAGGATGAGAGCTACGCTCGTGGTGTCCCGTCTCCCCAGCACTCTTTGTCATATAATGGTTTGAATTTTCTGATGGTTTTGGCCTCCACCACCTTCTCACTTAACTTGTTCCAACCATTTACCACTCTGTTTGCAAAAGTGAATTTTCGTATATTTCTCCGGCAGCTTTGTTTCGTTAGTTTAAATCTATGACCTCTTGTTCTTGAAGTTCTGGGTCTCAGGAATTCTTCCCTATCAATTTTATCGATTCCTGTTACTATTTTGAACGTAGGGATCATATCGTCTCTTTTTCTTCTATCTTCTAGTTTTTGCATATTTAATGCCTCTAACCTCTCCTTGTAGCTCTTGTCCTTTAGTTCTGGGAGCCACATAGTGGCATGTCGTTGCACCTTTTCCAGTTTGTTGATGTGCTTCTTAAGATATGGGCACCATACAACCGCTGCATATTCCAGCTTTGGTCTAATAAAAGTCTTGAACAATTTCTTTAGTATTTCTCCATCCATGTATTTAAAAGCAATTCTGAGGTTAGAAAGTGTAGCATAGGCTCCTCGCACAATGTTCTTAATGTGGTCCTCAGGTGACAGTTTTCTATCTAGAACCACCCCTAGATCCCTTTCCTTGTCAGAATTCTTTAACTCTTAAACTGCGCAACGCGCCTGAAGGCTCACGTCTGGTTTGCGCAACGCACCTCCAGGTATTTGTATTTTTCATGTTCCATTCAAAACTCCCGCGGCTACATGGGGTTCACATCAGCTTCCTCAGGGCTCTTGTAAACAGTCGCCATCTTTAAAAAAAATCGTGGTTCACATTCCCGGGTGTGGGAGCCTCAGTAGTGAGTGAGCAACCACGGCTGGCGCTCGCAGCATGAGCGCACAGCACTGCTGTTCAGCGTGTGACCACAGCATCGCCTAATAATGTCAAATATATATATAACTTGTATTATTTAGCCATGATAGTGTTATAGAAGAGCCTGAGTGTGATAATGACTGGGTACAATGTTCAATATCAGTGATTCAATGCTGTTCACGATGTTCACAGCGCTAGCCACAGCACCAGAGCATTATTTCATCCATCTAGGAATCTTCAAATGATTTCTTAGGTTCCTTTTCAAAATAAACGTGTGATCAATTATTCATTTACAGGAATTAGTGACGAGGATTGTGATAATAGCAGGATTGTGGTTATAATTAGCATTGTTCGTAGTATTGTGGAAGGAGGAATTTTGGGGAGCCTCATTGAATTGAGGTAGCCTCATTGTGTGTGTGGCAGCCACTCTTGTTTTGCTCACCATACTAGCTTAGTGATTTGCTATGGGCAACACATATGTACATGGGTATATACAGTGTGTGTATATAATGTAAGAACAGCAACAGGAGAATGTTGAGAGGGGCTATTTGGTGAGGGAGGTTACGTTGTAATCGTAGCATCGTCTGCTGTCTGTTGTGTGATTTTTCATAACAGCAACAGGAGTATGTTGATAGGAGCTAAGAACATAAGAACAAAGGTAAGTGCAGAAGGCCTATTGGCCCATACGAGGCAGCTCCTATTTATAATCACCCAATCCCACTCATATACATGTCCAACCCACGCTTGAAACAATCAAGGGACCCCACTTCCACCACGTTATGTGGCAATTGGTTCCACAAATCAACAACCCTGTTATTGATCCAGTATTTACCCAAGTTTTTCCTAAATCTAAACATCCGATTTATACCCATTGTTTCGTGTTCTGTCTGGTCCATTCGAGGCAGCTGCTATTGGCCCATACGAGGCAGCTGCTATTGTCCCATACGAGGCAGCTGCTATTGGCCCATACGAGGCAGCTGCTATTGGCCCATACGAGGCAGCTGCTATTGGCCCATACGAGGCAGCTGCTATTGGCCCATACGAGGCAGCTGCTATTGGCCCATACGCGGCAGCTGCTATTGGCCCATACGAGGCAGCTGCTATTGGCCCATACGAGCTATTTTGGTGAGGGAGGTGACGTTGTAATCGTAGTGTCGTCTGCTGTGTCATTTCTCATGCAGTGTATGGTGGCCACTGTACTGTTTGGACACAATACCGGCTTACTTGCATAGTTCTGGTAAATAAAACATGTAGATAGGTGTATATAACGTGTAAATATGTTCTATGGCGAGTAAGATTTTGGAGTGAGGGAGACTGGCTGGGTGTGACTGCTCTCACTCGAGGTGTTCTGAATGTGTTGATGGTGAATGTATATGGTGTGTGACAGTGTATAGTGTGTAGATTGTATATATACATAAATTAGCATGATACATAGTAAATATGTGCAGCATATGTGTACACAAGTGTCATGAACGTACCACAATGTCTTCGGTCAGTACGGATGTTTTACTGCCATAATATAGTGTACGTGTTCATTATACATAGCATTAGCACGTAAAAAGAAATAAAATGTATTTGGAACTGTGCGAAAAAATGAACGAAAAATATTCGCGGCAACTCGCATGCTCCGCCCCGAGCGCCCCACCGGCCCCGGGAGCATACGGCACGGGCGCACAGGGAATGATGTTGTCACGCGCCAACTTACGGACCCCATAGCAGCCAAAGTACAATTTCAATTTTTTTTTCTACATACCCATACTGAGGGAAGGGTTTCTGACACTTAAAAAGAAAAAAGAATTTTTTCAAGATAATTTATTTCCTGCGCACTGCGGGGTGTCATATTTGGAGGCAACGCAGTTAAGGGGTTAAAGATTTCTCACATAATTTATAGGTTGTGTGGGGTCTATGTTCTCCAATTCCACATTCCATAACATGGCGTTATTCACATTAAATTCCATTGCCAAGTGTTGCTCCATATACATATTTATCCAGGTCTTCTTGAAGGGCATGACAATCATCTAGGTTTCTTATCTTCCCTATTATCTTAGCATCATCAGCAAACATGTTCATGTAATTCTGTATTCCCACTGGTAGATCGTTTATGTAGACAATGAACATTACCGGTGCAAGAACTGAACCCTGTTGTACTCTACTCGTAACATTCCTCCAATCCGATACCTTGCCTCTGATTACGGCCCTCATTTTTCTGTCAGTTAGGAAATTTTTCATCCATGATAGTAGCTTACATGTCACTCCTCCAATATGTCCCAGTTTCCAGAACAACCTCTTATGGGGAACTCTGTCGAAAGCCTTTTTTAGGTCTAGATGCAGTCAACCCAACCATCTCTTCCTGTAAAATTCTCTGTGGCTCGATCATAAAAACTGAGCAAGTTCATACACAGGATCTTCCAGATCGAAAACCATACTGTCTGTCTGATATTATATCGTTTCCTCCAGGTGTTCTTCCCATTTAGTTTTAATTATTTTTTCCAATATTTTTACTATTACACTTGTCAATGATACAGGTCTATAATTAAGGGGGTCTTCCCTGTTTCCACTTTTGTAGATTGGAACTATTTAGCCTTTTTCACACATCAGCTACAACTCCTGTACACAGGGATGCCTGAAAAATAAGTTGAAGTGGAATGCTAAGCTCAGGTGCACATTCTCTCAGAACCCATGGTGAAACTCCATCTGGACCAACTGCTTGTTCTTACTTAGCTCCTGAGCATTTTTTNCTCTCTCTCTCTCTCTCTCTCTCTCTCTCTCTCTCTCTCTCTCTCTCTCTCTCTCTCTCTCTCTCTCTCTCTCTTTGTTTTAAAATAAGAAAAAAATGTGTATTTCTAGTTTCGAGCCCCTTTAAAAATTAACCAAACGCTACAAGTACTTGCCATGAATTTTGCTGCACGTAATTTCCTCCATTTACATTTGTCGTACTGTGCACACTGACACAGCAGATGGACCGCCTGAGTATGACTGTGTCGTCCAGCTCAATGTACTCAACACGATAAATGAAGACATTCAGATATAGTGTCAAGATAAGCTGTTCCACAATCCTAGAGCAACAGTAAGGCAAACGCACTGGGTTGTAAAATACAGGAAGAGATTACAGGGATACAGATTGACGCCGCAGTGCGTTTTATGGAACTCTGGACACCTGTAATACATCGTGTGTTACTGTGCCAGCAGAAACCTAAATTACTTATAAAGTAGACGGCCTGTGAATTGGTCTTAGCGCGTAGCAAAGGATATTAAAGTGACCTGAAGCAGTAAACATGTAAAGGGTCAATTTCTAGTAAGATTATACGAGATATAAATGCATATAAGAGTCTATTTTTATATACTAATTGGCTAAAAATAGTTAAAGCTTGAGCCAACCGGGTTTTACAGTCGACCCAACCACACTTTGGCCCACGGTAATGGCGTTCACATTCTTAGGCCACACTCAGATCCCAATGAAATTACTACTGCGTGATATATAAATGAAAATCATTTTGAGGTAATGTAGTGACTTGAACTCGCGTTCTGATGATTCCTAGACTCCTGCGTTAACCGACTCGCCCTCGATGGTACAAAAGTTGACCCATCTCTCCAAATCTTCGTCCACTACTATTCCCTGACCCATCCCTCCCAACCTTCGTCAAAAAAAAAAAACTACTGTTCCCTGGCCCATTCCTCTCAATTTTTTTTCAGCCAAATTCCCTTCACTCTCATCCCCCATCTCTACCTCTCTCATTCGCCTACCTGCCTCTCTCAATCTCTGCTCTCTGATTCATTACTCCAATAAACCAAATGTATACACGATAGTGAAGAACATTCTTCAGCTTGTGCGGGGGCTGCAAGCGGTCCCAGCAGCGAGCAGTGTACGCTGGACCCGCTATAGACCATGGGTTGGGACCGATATCCGCTTTGCAGGCGGGGGATAAGGTGGTAAGTACACGAGAGAGTTGTATTAGGTAAGGATCGTCTTGAAATGGAAGGAATAGAGAAAGAGAAGTCCAAAGAGAGGTTGGTACATACTGATATGTTGTATATGAATAAATACCATCATACATACATACATACATACATACATACATACATACATACATACATACATACATACATACATACATACATACATACATACAAGAATAATCACAAAAAAGACGTAATTCGGTTATGCGTAAGTAATTTCCTACGTGGATACGTTCGCATACATACATAGAATTGAACACAATAGCATGATTACAATTGCTAATTTATTCAAGATATTTTCTATTTTACGCAAATAACGTCAACTATCTAGAGGGTAAAGAAACACGGGATCATTTAGTCGTTACATTTTATTGCAAAGTTTGGTCAACGTGACATTTTCCGGAATATAAACCAGTGTTCACTAACACTGAGTATAAGAATCTCACACTTCATTTACAGGAAGAAGGAATTGAAGAGCACAATATTGAATCGTCATAGAACTTTGTAAAGAGCTCCACAGTGATAACATACACTTGAAGTCATCTTTATTCGTGAACTTGTGCCATTAACACTCAAATGAACTTCATATCTCCCGCTTCGCCTAATTCAGTAGTTCATAGTTCACAACATTGAAGATCTATTGATTAAGAAGGAAGGTATCGGTGTGAGACGACCCCACTCTTTTTATTTTATTATCTAACTCTTACAGAAAATTTTACTATATTTGCGTTGACAGAACAGTGTATGTTGCTGAATATGTCACTTTGTTGACGAAAGGTTGCAGTAAAATGGAAGAGCTAAGTGATTTAGTGTTTCTTCGCACTCTAGAAGTCTAGAGGTAGATGGTAGAAGGCATTTACGCAAATGGGAAAAGTATCCATCAGAAAATTAGCAATTGTAATAAAGCCGTTGTCTTCAATAATAATGGTTTTACTTTGCAAAGGAAATATTAGCTTCTCTGCAACAGAGTGAGAGAAAAAGAGTCACTTAGGAATAGAATGAAAGAAAGTGATCATGTTGGCAACTTATGATAACAAAAAAAGCGAAAGATGTGAGAGTAAATAAGAATGAGTGAGAGAGTGTATAAAATGCGAGTACCATCATGTGGCAAGAGTGTTATCATTGAGCAGGGCTCCCACGACCCCATCAGCAGAGAGCTACTGGAGTTCCGTCAGCACAAAGGCACCTCACTCCACCACCCTCCCAGGAACCAGACACACGCCACAAAAAACCGCACGATTATTGAATCAAGGAAGGCGGATATAATTCCCTTCCTCCCCAAGAGGACTGGCCGAGGTGGTGAGAGCGCCTCTGTTTCCTTTGTCGAGGGCTGATATATCATGGTGTTAAGTGACGGTGGCCGCTCGCTTTTACACGGGCCGAGGCTCCTTACTGTCTACCTCCGTGTATGTGTGTGTATGTGTGTGTGTGTGTGTGTGTGTGTGTGTGTGTGTGTGTGTGTGTGTGTGTGTGTGTGTGTGTGTGTGTGTGTGTGTGTGTGTGTGTGTTTACTATTTGTGTCTGCAGGATCTCCAAGTTAGCTCTTGGACCGTGCCTTTCTAACCAATTTATTTTTCCTCTATTATGTCTACTACATACATTTTTCTTACACACACACACACACACACACACACACACACACACACACACACACACACACACACACATACATCCCCAAGAACTTGTATACTTGTATACCATGAACTTAACTTGTATACCATGCAAGGTAATGGAGAAGATCGTGAGGAAAAGGCTCGTAGAGCATCTAGAGGGAAATAACTTTGTAACGCACCACCAACATGGGTTCAGGGATGGTAAATCGTGCCTCACAGGTTTAATAGAATTTTATGACCAAGCAACAAAAATTAGGCAGGAAAGAGAAGGGTGGGCCGACTGCATTTTCCTGGATTGCCAAAAAGCCTTTGACACAGTACCGCACAAAAGGCTGTTAAAAAAGTTGGAGCAACAGGCAGGAGTAAAAGGGAAGGTGCTCCAGTGGATAAGGGAGTACTTAAGCAACAGGAAACAGCGAGTAACGGTGAGGGGGGAGACATCAGAGTGGCGAGATGTCACCAGCGGAGTCCCACAGGGCTCAGTACTTGGACCCATCCTGTTTCTAATATATGTGAACGATCTTCCGGAGGGTATAGACTCATTCCTCTCAATGTTTGCTGATGATGCAAAAATTATGAGAAGAATCAAGACGGATGAAGATAGACAGAGACTACAGGATGACCTGGATAAACTGGAGGAATGGTCTAGAAAATGGCTGCTAAAGTTCAACTCGGGAAAGTGTAAGGTGATGAAATTAGGAGAAGGGAGCAGGAGGCTGAACACAAGGTATCATTTGGGAGGGGAAATCCTACAAGAGTCAAATAGAGAGAAAGATCTGGGGGTTGATATCACACCGAACCTGTCCCCAGAAGCCCACATCAAAAGAATATCATCAGCGGCATATGCTAGACTGGCCAACATAAGAACTGCCTTTAGAAATTTGTGTAAGGAATCTTTCAGAACCCTGTATACCACTTATGTAAGACCAATCCTGGAGTATGCAGCTCCAGCCTGGAGTCCATACCTAGTTAAACACAAGACAAAGTTAGAGAAGATTCAGCGGTATGCCACCAGGCTCGTCCCGGAACTGAGAGGATTGAGCTACGAGGAAAGGCTAAAGGAGCTGAACCTCACATCCCTGGAAAACAGAAGAGTAAGGGGAGACATGATAACCACCTACAAAATTCTCAGGGGAATTGACAGGGCGGACAAAGAGAAACTCTTCACCACGGATGGGACACGAACAAGGGGACACAGGTGGAAACTTAGTACCCAGATGAGCCACAGAGACGTTAGAAAGAATTTTTTCAGTGTCAGAGTAGTTAATAAATGGAATGCACTAGGAAGTGATGTGGTGGAGGCTGACTCCATACACAGTTTCAAGTGTAGATATGATAGAGCCCAGTAGGCTCAGGAATCTGTACACCTGTTGATTGACAGTTGAGAGGCGGGACCAAAGAGCCAAAGCTCAACCCCCGCAAGCACAATTAGGTGAGTAAGAAGCAGTCCGTAGCAGCTGTCTAACTCCCAGGTACCTATTTACTGCCAGATGAACAAGATCATCAGGGTGAAAGAAACTCTGCTCATCTGTTTCTGCTTCGGCCGGGAATCGACCACGGGCCCTTAAGACTATGACCCCCGAGCGCTATCCACTCAGCCGGGAGTCACCCCCTCGAGGTGTGTGCGCGCGCTCGTGTGCTCACGCCACGCATCCTCCTTGTTGAGTGTTTATAGTAGCGATGTGGACCATTGTACATATATTAACGTAATCAAAATTAGACAGTAGACTTCGGTACAATTCAATTTAGAGTTCGGAAAAAAAGAGAGCTGAAACCAAACTTAACCATTACTAGGCCTAGTACAACACACATATGTGCTGTATTAGGCCTAGGATTGTTACGTTAAGTTTTATTAGCAAAATAGACACAAAACCTTTTCCTGTTTGTCTAGATATGATTGTACCAAATTCTACTTTCTAATTGTCCATTACGTCGATATATGAACGATGGTCCACTTGGTTACTATAAATACTATATAACAGGAGGATGGGCTGGTGTGTGTGTTTATTCTTTTTAGTTGTACTTTCGACCATCAGTATTTCATTGCAGTGACTCTTACTCGTTTTTCTTAACTTATTTACATTTAAAGCTGAGCATCGAATTCGCTTCGACAACTTTCTCATCTTGCCCGTTCTTTGGCTGATGATTCATAGATACAAAACGTTCTTTCTGTCATCGCTGTATCGGATCTCCGTTCTAATTTTGTCCTCTCGCTCTATTGTTCTTTCATTTAAATATTTTTTCTAAATCTATTTTGTCAG
>WNGS01001312.1:44071187-44090874 GCA_020271785.1 Procambarus virginalis
GCTGGAAAATATTGGAGGAGTGACAGGTACGCTTCTAACATGGATGAAAACTTTCTGACTGATAGAAAAATGAGGGCTGTGATCAGAGGCAATGTATCGGACTGGAGAAATGTCACAAGTGGAGTACCACAGGGTTCAGTTCTTGCACCAGTGATGTTTATTGTCTACATAAATGATCTACCAGTTGGTGTACAGAATTATATGAACATGTTTGCTGATGATGCTAAGATAATAGGAAGGATAAGAAATTTAGATGATTGTCATGCCCTTCAAGAAGACCTGGACAAAATAAGTATATGGAGCACCACTTGGCAAATGGAATTTAATGTTAATAAATGTCATGTTATGGAATGTGGAATAGGAGAACATAGACCCCACACAACCTATATATTATGTGAGAAATCTTTAAAGAACTCTGATAAAGAAAGAGATCTGGGGTGGTTCTAGATAGAAAACTATCACCTGAAGACCACATAAAGAATATTGTGCAAGGAGCCTATGCTATGCTTTCTAACTTCAGAATTGCTTTTAAATACATGGATGGGATATACTAAAGAATTGTTCATGACTTTTGTTAGGCCAAAGCTAGAATATGCAGCTGTTGTTTGGTGCCCATATCTTAAGCAGCACATCAACAAACTGGAAAAGGTGCAAAGACATGCTACTAAGTGGCTCCCAGAACTGAAGGGTAAGAGCTACGAGGAAAGGTTAGAAGCATTAAATATGCCAAAACTAGAAGACAGAAGAAAAAGAGGTGATATGATCACTACATACAAAATAGTAACAGGAATTGATAAAATCGACAGGAAAGATTTCCTTAGACCTGGAACTTCAAGAACAAGAGGTCATAGATATAAACTGGCTAAACACAGATGCCGAAGAAATATAAGAAAATTCACTTTCGCAAACAGAGTGGTAGACGGTTGGAACAAGTTGGGGGAGAAGGTGGTGGAGGCCAAGACCGTCAGTAGTTTCAAAGCGTTATATGACAAAGAATGCTGGGAAGACGGGACACCACGAGCGTAGCTCTCATCCTGTAACTACACTTAGGTAATTACACTTAGGTAATTACAATACAGGGGGAATAAACACACTAACGTGACTGCATCAATGAGAAAATCCAAGGGAGGAGCCGTGATGAGGACTCAAACCCATGCGCTGGGTGTTCCCAGGCACACGCTCTAGATGACTACACGACGACATGGTCGCGGTCTTGACTAGACTAGTTAACTTGACTAGACCATGTGGTGGTCTAGCCGTCTAGGATGTGTGTGTCTGGGGAACACCCAGCACATAGGTTGAATCCTCATCATGGCTCCTACAAATTTTTTCATACGATGACAGTGCCCACAATCATTTACACTTTGAACTAAACATGTAACATTATGCCTCCTGATGTCAAAGTATTTATTATCTGATGTTTTATTGTTTTGTGTGTAACAGGGAGTGTTTGTGGCATGTATCCTGGTGGAGCTGTGGCAGCACAACTACCTGCTGCCGCTTCTGCCTCTGGCAATTATTTACTACTTTGTTAAGAAAATTGGTGAGTACATTAATTAGATTGGTGTGTATTGTTGACCTCCCATCATTTTCATATTGTATAGTTTTACACTCAAAACATCAAAACACACATCAAGAATGAGACTTTTTCTGTGGGGAGCCCTAGAAGCTCCCTGGAGCTATAGGACTGATATATGCTATATTAGTCTGGGGGGGCTTCAGTCAATGGAGTTCTGCCTAATGGTGACCACTAGCCAGATCCTGGCCCCTCAGAGAGGTGTAGAGAGCAATGATTTGAGGAAACCTCCCTTGTATTTGGGGGTATTCCCTGTCTGCCATCGACCAGGGTTAGGCACCCAGAAAGGTAGGCATGACAAAACAGACCCTACTTGGTAAGAAATTTAAACCGAAGACCAAACAGAGAGGCAGGACTCCCAAAAACGTAAAGAAACGAGCAAATAAGCAAATGTCATACACCTGAGCATATCCACAAGGGCATAGATGAGGGCTCGAACTTACGCACAGGGTGTTCCCAGCTGCGCCCTATTGTTCATTTGATATATCACGCTATTGTGATTTGTGTGTCATACACCTGTGTGGCACTTGTACTCACCTAGTTGTGCTTGCGGGGGTTGAGCTCTGGCTCTTTGGTCCCGCCTCTCAACCGTCAATCAACAGGTGTACAGTTTCCTGAGCCTAATGGGCTCTATCATATCTACACTTGAAACTGTGTATGGAGTCAGCCTCCACCACATCGCTTCCTAATGCATTCCATTTGTCAACCACTCTGACCAAAAAAAGTTCTTTCTAATATCTCTGTGGCTCATTTGGGCACTCAGTTTCCACCTGTGTCCCCTAGTGCGTGTGCCCCTTGTGTTAAACAGCCTGTCTTTATCAACCCTGTCGATTCCCCTGAGAATCTTGAAAGTGGTGATCATGTCCCCCCTAACTCTTCTGTCTTCCAACGAAGTGAGGTTTAATTCCTGCAGTCGCTCCTCGTAGCTCATACCTCTCAGCTCGGGTACTAGTCTGGTGGCAAACCTTTGAACCTTTTCCAGTTTAGTCTTATGCTTGACTAGATAGGGACTCCATGCTGGAGCCGCATACTCCAGGATTGGTCTGACATATGTGGTATATAATGTTCTGAAAGATTCCTTACACAAGTTTCTAAAGGCCGTTCTTATGTTAGCCAACCTGGCATATGCTGCTGATGTTATCCTCTTGATATGAGCTTCAGGGGACAGGTCTGGCGTGATATCAACCCCCAGGTCTTTCTCTCTCTCTGACTCTTGAAGTATTTCATCTCCCAAATGATACCTTGTATCTGGTCTCCTGCTTCCTACCCCTATCTTCATTACATTACATTTGCTTGGGTTAAACTCTAACAGCCATTTGTTCGACCATTCCTGCAGCTTGTCCAGGTCTTCTTGAAGTCTCAAGCTGTCCTCCTCTGTCTTAATCCTTCTCATAATTTTGGCGTCGTCAGCAAACATTGAGAGGAATGAGTCTATACCCTCTGGGAGATCATTTACGTATATCAGAAACAGGATAGGTCCAAGTACAGAGCCCTGTGGGACTCCACTGGTGACTTCACGCCAGTCTGAGGTCTCACCCCTCACTGTAACTCTCTGCTTCCTATTGCTTAGGTACTCCCTTATCCACTGGAGCGCCCTACCTGTTACTCCTGCCTGTTTCTCCAGCTTATGCATCAACCTTTTATGGGGTACTGTGTCAAAGGCTTTCCGACAGTCCAAAAAAATGCAGTCCGCCCACCCTTCTCTTTCTTGCTTAATTCTTGTCACCTGATCGTAGAATTCTATCAAGCCTGTAAGGCAAGATTTACCCTCCCTGAACCCATGTTGATGGGTTGTCACGAAGTCTCTTCTCTCCAGATGTGTTACTAGGTTTTTTCTCACAATCTTCTCCATCACCTTGCATGGTATACAAGTTAAGGACACTGGCCTGTAGTTCAGTGCCTCTTGTCTGTCACCCTTTTTGTATATTGGTACTACATTAGCAGTCTTCCATATTTCTGGTAGGTCCCCCGTTTCCAGTGACTTACTATACACTATGGAGAGTGGTAAGCAAAGTGCTCCTGCACACTCTTTCAATACCCATGGCGAGATTCCATCCGGCCCAACAGCTTTTCTCACATCCAGCTCCAATAGGTGCTTTTTGACCTCATCTCTTGTAATTTCGAACCTATCCAAGGTCACCTGGTTTGCTGCCACCTCTCCCAGCGCCGTGATATCTCCCTGTTCTATTGTAAAGACCTCCTGGAACCTTTTGTTGAGTTCTTCACACACCTCTTTGTCATTCTCTGTGTACCTGTCCTCGCCCACCCTAAGTTTAATCACCTGTTCCTTCACTGTTGTCTTCCTCCTGATGTGACTGTGTAGTAGCTTTGGTTCAGTCTTGGCTTTGTTAGCTATATCATTTTCATACCTTTTCTCAGCTGCTCTTCTCACACTGACATACTCGTTCCTGGTTCTCTGGTATCTCTCTCTACTTTCTGGTGTTCTGTTATTACGGAAGTTCCTCCATGCCTTTTGTTCAGCTCCTTTGCTTTCATACATTCCCTATTAAACCACGGATTCTTCCTTTGCTTCTCTGTTTTTTCCTGTTGGGCTGGGACAAACCTGCTTACAGCCTCCTGACATTTTTGGGTGACATAGTCCATCATGTCTTGTACGGACTTGGTTCCGAGTTCTGTGTCCCAATGTATATCCCATAGGAATTTATTCATCTCCTCATAGTTTCCCTTTCGTACGCCAGCCCTTTGGTTCCCAGTTCTTTTTTGGGGTGATAATTCCTAGCTCAACCAGGTACTCAAAGCTCAATACACTATGATCACTCATTCCCAAGGGGCTTCCAACTTAACTTCCCTTATATCCGACTCATTTAGGGTAAATATCAAATCAAGCAAGGCTGGTTCATCCCCTCCTCTCATTCTTGCGGTCCTTGACGTGTTGACTTAGAAAGTTTCTTGTTGCCACATCCAGCAGCTTAGCTCTCCATGTCTGGGCCTCCGTGTGGGTCTCTGTTCCCCCAATCTATCTTCCCATGGTTGAAGTCTCCCATGATTAGAAGTCTGGATCCGTTCCTGCTAGCCACAGAAGCTGCTCTCTCTATTATATTGATGGTGGCCATGTTGTTTCTATCATATTCCTGTCTGGGTCTTCTGTCATTCGGTGGGGGGTTATATATGACTACTATTATAATTTTCTGTCCTCCAGTTGCAATGGGTGCCTGATATGTAGTCCCTGAAACCTTCACATTTCTGATTACCATCTCTTCGAAACTCCAACCTTCTCTTAGTAGCAAAGCCACACCACCGCCTCCTCTCCTTCTCTCTCTTTCCTCACTACATTGTAGCCCTGTGGAAACACTGCATTTGTTATGATTTTCGTTAGCTTTGTTTCTGTGAGAGCTATTATGTCTGGGTTTTCTTCTAGTGCCTATTTTCCAAGTTCACTAGTTTTATTTGTAATCCCATCTATGTTAGTGTACATCGCCTTGAAACTCACTTTCTTCTGTTCATTTACATATCCCTTTCTTGGCGAGTATTCTACTGGTGTGGGAAGCTGTTCCGTGGGTTAGAAGATCTGTGAGATGGTTTGCAGGGTCGTAGAGGGTTTTGGGGTGGGGGGTGGGGGTTTAAGGGAAGGGGGAACGGGTAGGGTGTGGGTTAAGGAGATAGGGGGACATGGATTATTCGGGGTGAGGGGGGAGGAGGAATAGGGAGGGTATGGGATGAAGGGGGAAGGGGGACTGGGGGGGAAAGGTGGGAGGGGGGACATGATGGGAATGGGGATGGGGTGTCGGGGTCACAATGGGGTGGGGGGGAGGGAGGGTTGGGTGGGGGCAGGTAGGGTGAGGGGAAGGAAGGGTTTCTATGCAAAGGGGGTTGGTGGTGTTGCCCCCACCTCTGGTGTTGCTGGGATGCTGGTTTTGGGTTCCCCTCTTGTCACCTGATCGTAGAATTCTATCAAGCCTGTAAGGCAAGATTTACCCTCCCTGAACCCATGTTGATGGGTTGTCACGAAGTCTCTTCTCTCCAGATGTGTTACTAGGTTTTTTCTCACAATCTTCTCCATCACCTTGCATGGTATACAAGTTAAGGACACTGGCCTGTAGTTCAGTGCCTCTTGTCTGTCACCCTTTTTGTATATTGGTACTACATTAGCAGTCTTCCATATTTCTGGTAGGTCCCCCGTTTCCAGTGACTTACTATACACTATGGAGAGTGGTAAGCAAAGTGCTCCTGCACACTCTTTCAATACCCATGGCGAGATTCCATCCGGCCCAACAGCTTTTCTCACATCCAGCTCCAATAGGTGCTTTTTGACCTCATCTCTTGTAATTTCGAACCTATCCAAGGTCACCTGGTTTGCTGCCACCTCTCCCAGCGCCGTGATATCTCCCTGTTCTATTGTAAAGACCTCCTGGAACCTTTTGTTGAGTTCTTCACACACCTCTTTGTCATTCTCTGTGTACCTGTCCTCGCCCACCCTAAGTTTAATCACCTGTTCCTTCACTGTTGTCTTCCTCCTGATGTGACTGTGTAGTAGCTTTGGTTCAGTCTTGGCTTTGTTAGCTATATCATTTTCATACCTTTTCTCAGCTGCTCTTCTCACACTGACATACTCGTTCCTGGTTCTCTGGTATCTCTCTCTACTTTCTGGTGTTCTGTTATTACGGAAGTTCCTCCATGCCCTTTTGTTCAGCTCCTTTGCTTTCATACATTCCCTATTAAACCACGGATTCTTCCTTTGCTTCTCTGTTTTTTCCTGTTGGGCTGGGACAAACCTGCTTACAGCCTCCTGACATTTTTGGGTGACATAGTCCATCATGTCTTGTACGGACTTGGTTCCGAGTTCTGTGTCCCAATGTATATCCCATAGGAATTTATTCATCTCCTCATAGTTTCCCTTTCGGTACGCCAGCCCTTTGGTTCCCAGTTCTTTTTTGGGGGTGATAATTCCTAGCTCAACCAGGTACTCAAAGCTCAATACACTATGATCACTCATTCCCAAGGGGGCTTCCAACTTAACTTCCCTTATATCCGACTCATTTAGGGTAAATATCAAATCAAGCAAGGCTGGTTCATCCTCTCCTCTCATTCTTGTCGGTCCCTTGACGTGTTGACTTAGAAAGTTTCTTGTTGCCACATCCAGCAGCTTAGCTCTCCATGTGTCTGGTCCTCCGTGTGGGTCTCTGTTCCCCCAATCTATCTTCCCATGGTTGAAGTCTCCCATGATTAGAAGTCTGGATCCGTTCCTGCTAGCCACAGAAGCTGCTCTCTCTATTATATTGATGGTGGCGATGTTGTTTGTATCATATTCCTGTCTGGGTCTTCTGTCATTCGGTGGGGGGTTATATATGACTACTATTATAATTTTCTGTCCTCCAGTTGCAATGGTGCCCGATATGTAGTCCCTGAAACCTTCACAGTTCTGAATTACCATCTCTTCGAAACTCCAACCTTCTCTTAGTAGCAAAGCCACACCACCTCCACTTGTGTGCCACTAAGTGGACACACACCTAGCCAATTGATCTCACTGTCGTGTCATTTATTTTGCCTGGCACATCATGTCAAAATGTTGCTACTGTATTACACTCCTCGTTGTCGGTAAGGGTTTATGAGTCCCAGTTATTCAGATGTGTGACAGTATCAGCCATCTTGGACTTTGTCTTGCTGGAGCCATTTGTGTGTATACTTGGTCTATAGTTTAGCTTTTGTTTCACATGCACGTGTTTCTATGCCTCACTTCTTCCTTTAACACTAAATGTGCATTTGTTCTAATGCTACTTATCTTCATCTAAGATGATTTTGATGGTATAAAGATTAGCCAAAGTAGAATGAGGAACAGTATATAAAGTGAAAACAAAGATTGTGTGGGTGAAGTTGTAAATTATGCTGTACTATGACAGTGGTTCTTCTTGCTCTATAATAATTGTGTGCAAAAAACCTAAACCAAGAGGAAACATACATTGTTCTTCACAGCTGGGCTGAAGTTAGTGGTAAACATAGGTCTATGTACTGCATCACTGTATCCATTAAAGCACTAAACCAAAATATTTTTTCTCAGCCTCAAGATATCTGGCCTGGAGTCTCGAGAATGGCAATGCAGTTTCGACTATCATCAGTACTGCGCGCAGCAATGTAGCGGCTTTTGCAGAGGCTCGGAGAGCTGCCTTCTTCCCACCCCCAGTCAAAGGTGTTGCAAAGGTAACTGAAGTACTGACTTGCTGTACACAGTACATTACAGCCATCAATGTATATTTTATATTTTAATGTTCAGACAACCGGGTGCTTTGCGAACACCGTCTATCTGAAAATGCCAGTTTCCAATTGGGGTTGGTTCGGATACTCAAGTTTGGGAAGGTCAAGGTTCTCATAAAATGATTCAGGTATCTCATCAGGCAAGCATCTGCCAGGCCTCGTGGCCCAGGGTAGTGGTGGATGGCTGGATGGAAGATAGGCCTAGTTTGTCCACAGACCATGACGGGCGCCACTCTAGTGCCTTCTACCCTGTGATGTCACGGATTCACAGCCATTGTTTTGATTTGTCATGGGACTGGAGTGTTCATTCTGTGACATGGATCATCTTATATCCATGCACTTTATTGGATATATCGTCACAATCTTGGAACATCCGTGCACCATGTCAGCTCCAAATATACCCATTGTATCAGTGAAAGCTTCAACAAGCAGGATATGTACAGGAAAGAGCTCTGTGATGACATTTGAAAAGAAAGTTGAAATAATTAAGAAGGTGGAAAGCGGAGTCACGAGAAGGGTCGTGTGCGGTGAATATGGCATTAGCAAGAGTACTGTTTTTTTATCTTAACACTTTCACGCTTTGGGCGAGTGAGTGCCAGACCACTCCAAGGTGGGCCGGGCATTCCACGTGAGTGCATGGTAATACTGAAAAGTGTACACTCTTTTAAATTTTGTCACCTCAATTCTCATTCTAGGTTTTTTATTTTTGCATCAATGTGTTTGCAGCAGAATTCCCTACAGGAGTATATGCATATAAAGTCTAAAAGCCCGGCGTACCACCCGCACCAAACCGAAAGATTGGTCACACGTTACCCATGAGCGCGCAAGAGCAATAAAATGTGTACACTCTTTTGACTTTGGTCACCTCAATTCTCATCCTAGGTCTTTCATTTTTGGTTTCATTTTGGTATCAATGTGTTTGCAATAGAATTCCCTACATGAGAATGTACTGTATATGCATATAATGTCCAAAACTGTGGCGTGCCCACCCGCAGCCATGCCGAAAGGAGGCCATGCACCATACCCATTCGAGACCGGTCACTAGTGTGGGACGATAACAATGGCATAAGGTACGGGATTGAAAGTCGTACCCTAGAGTATCACTAACAACACCCGCTCTTACTTTCTTATAATTAATGGGAGTGCATGGGTCTATATAGCAATAATCAACAGTTCTAACTACATGGGACAAGAAGTACACCTTGGGGTACAATTTTACAAAAGGGTTTTTATTTAACCCTTTAACTGCGCAGTCTATAAATATGACACCCCCCCAGTGCGCAAGAAATAAATTATCAGGAAAAAATTCTTTTTAGTTCTGAAAGTGTTAAAAACCCCTCCCTGTATATGGGTATAGCAACGGAATTTCGAAATTGTACTTACTTTGGCTGCTATGGGGTCCATAAGGTGGCGTGTGACGTCATCATTCCCTGTGCGCCAGTGCAGTAAGCTCCCGGGGTCGGTGGGGCACCCGGGGCGGGGCGCGCGAGTTGCCGCGAATATATTTTTGTTCATTTTTTGCACGCAGTTCCAAATACATTATATTTGTTTTTATGCGCTAATCCTATGATAATGAACACGTACACTATATTATGGCAGTAAAACATCCGTACTGTCCAAGGACACTGTGTTACGTGCATGACACTTGTGTACACACATGTTGCACATGTTTATCATATATCATGCTTATTCATGTATATATACAATCTATTTACAGACTATACACTGTCACACACTATATACATTCACCATCAACACATTCAGAACACCGCGAGTGAGAGCTGTCACACCCAGCCCTCCCTCCCTCACTTCTCCAACATTGTATTCGCCAACTTTGCCCCTCCCATCATACAGTTATTTACACCAATGTTTCATGTTCATTTATGTATACAGGTATTTACAACATATGCACACACTATCACACACTATATACATTTACCATCAACACATTCAGAACATCGCGTAGCAGCTGCCTTGTATGGGCCAATAGGAGCTGCCTCGTATGGGCCAATAGGAGCTGCCTCGTATGGGCCAATAGCAGCTGCCTCGTATGGGCCAATAGCAGCTGCCTCGTATGGACCAATAGCAGCTGCCTCGTATGGGCCAATAGCAGCTGCCTCATATGGGCCAATAGGCCTTCTGCAGTTACCTTTGTTCTTATGTTCTTAGCTCCTCTCAACATACTCCTGTTGCTGTTATTACACTATATACATACACACACTGTATATACCCATGTACATGTGTGTTCCCCATAGCGAACCACGAAGCTAGTATGGTGAGCAAAACAAGAGTGGCTGCCACACAGTGAGGGTACCTCAATTCTCTCCCTCCCTCACCACAATTCCTCCTTCCACAATACTACGCTCAATGCTAATTATAATCACAATCCTGATCACTAATTCCTGTAAATGAATAATTGACCACAAGTTTATTTTGAAAAGGAACCTAAAAAGTCGTTCGAAAATCCTAGATGGACGAAATTTTGCTGTGGTGCTGTGGCTAGCGCTGTGAACATCGTGAACAGCATTGAATCACTGATATTTGAACATTGTACCCAGTCATTATCACACTCAGGCTCTTCTATAATACTATCATGGCTAAATAATATAAGTTATATATATATTATGACATTATTAGGCGATGCTGTGGTCACACGCTGAACAGCAGTGCTGTGCGCTCATGCTGCGAGCGCCAGCCTTGGTTGCTCACTCAATACTGAGGTTCCCAAACCTGAGAATGTGGACCACGATTTTTTTTAAAGATGGCGTCTGTTTACAAGAGCCCTGAGGAAGCTGATGTGAACCCATGTAACCACGGGAGTTTTGAATAGAACGTGAAAAATACAAATACCCGGAGGCGCGTTGCGCACCTGAAGCCTGGGCCTGCAGGCGCGTTGCGCACCTGAAGCCTGGGCCTGCAGGCGCGTTGCGCAGTTAAAGGGTTAACAATGCCAGACTATCTCACACCGATTAGAATTGGGGGACTGGCATTTTCGGATAGACGGTGTTCGCAAAGCACCTGGTTGTCTGACTCATGGGGTTGGGGAATGGAGGTTTTCGAGCCTGTTCCTCCTGCCAAGGCTTCTGGGGCTTACCAGCGGCCCTTTCTTGCTGCCTTTCCCATGGACTCTTGCTTTTCTTTAAGGGCGGAGGGCTTGGAGGACGGCTCTGCCCCAGGGCCTCTGTTGCGGGTTCCAGGGGCTGTGGGGGATGCCTGCTAGCAGTTCTGGGGCTGTTTGCCTCTGCCTGNTTCACTCCTGCCCGTGATGTTCGTGGCTTTGCTGCTCTCGTTGCCGTCTGGATGACGTGTTCGAGCAGTCTTTCGGGCATGAATCTTTGGTGTTTGTTTGGGGGCCTTGCTGCTCGTTGTTCTTGTGTTGTTCCCAGGACTTTCCGGGGCTGTGGCGCCTTGGGTTGGCGTTGCTGCCGGTTGTCTCGCTTCCAGGGGGAGGGGTGCGTGGTGTCCGCCTCCCGGTTCCGTCCTTTTGATCTTCCTCTGTGGGTAGTTAGCTCCGGGGAGCCGACGGGGCTCCCCCAGAAAACCAGCGTTGAATGTAATGAAACGCCATTTCTGGGTGAGTCCCGGAGGCTCCCCGGCAACCCTCCCTCCCTCCGGTCGGCGTTTTTTCGCGTGTCTTGACATCCAGCCTCAGAACTGATGGGTGGATAGCCGGCGTGGGAGGTCTGGGGCTCCCCCTTCCCCCTCCCGGGGAGGGGGGAGCTGCGCAGACAGCGGCGCGGTGACGTGTGACGTCATACTAGTTTGCTTGTTTTTCTGTTGGGGAGTTCTATCCACTAGTTTGGCTTTTGGTAGCAATTTTAACCAGAATAGGGGTTTGTTTTGGGGCGCTTACCTTTCTGGGTGCCTGTCCCGGTCGATGGCAGACATAGAATGCTTCCAATCACACGGGGGCTTCTATAGGCCATTGCTCCCCTTGCCTCTCTGAGGGGGCCCGGTTCTGGCCGTGGTCCCCGGTAGGCCTAAGAACTCCATACACATGACTGATGCCAAAGTCTGACATTAGCATATCAGCCTGGATAGCTCCGGGGAGCCTCCGGGACTCACCCAGAAAATGGCGTTTCATTACATTCAACGCTGGTTTTTTACCGTACCCGAGTACCTGGAATTTATCACTGTTAAACATCATGTTATTTTCTGATGCCCAGACGAAAACTTTATTAATATCAGCTTGAAGTTTTTCAATGTCTTCAGCCGAGGTAATTTTCATACTGATTTTTGTGTCATCTGCAAAGGATGATACGAAGCTGTGACTTGTATTTTTGTCTATATCTGATATGAGAATAAGGAAAAGCAGCGGTGCAAGGACTGTACCCTGAGGTACAGAGCTTTTAACTGCACTTGGACTAGATTTTATATGGTTGACCGTTACTCGCTGAGTCCTGTTTGACAGAAAACTGAGTATCCAGCGTCCTACTTTACCAGTTATTCCCATTGACTTCATTTTGTGTGCTATCACGCCATGGTCACATTTAGTTGCAATGACATGCAACTAAGTGGCTCCCAGAACTGAAGGACAAGAGCTACGAGGAGAGGTTAGAGGCATTAAATATGCGAAAACTAGAAGATAGAAGAAAAAGAGGCGATATGATCACTACGTTCAAAATAGTAACAGGAATCGATAAAATTGATTGGGAAGAATTCCTGAGACCCGGAACTTCAAGAACAAGAGGTCATAGATTTAAACTAACGAAACAAAGCTGCCGGAGAAATATACGAAAATTCACTTTTGTAAACAGAGTGGTAGACGGTTGGAATAAGTTAAGTGAGAAGGTGGTGGAGGCCAAAACCGTTAGCAATTTCAAAGCATTATGTGACAAAGAGTGCTGGGGAGACGGACACCACGAGCGTAGCTCTCATCCTGTATCTATACTTAGGTAATTACACTTAGGTAATTACAAAGGTCGGATGCAAATGATACAGCACCTATGAGGACGATACAGCAGCATATCTAGTTGTAGCTCTGAGCGTCACCCTTGCAATCCTATGCTATTTCCAATTTATTTAGATGATACATAGATGAATCGTTTTCTGCGTTCAGTAATGATGCATCTGATACAAGTAGCATAGATGAAAAGTGTTAGCGGCTTCCATGGTTGTGTTTTCCATAGATATTTTCAAGAATACCTGAATCTCTTCCTAACTGACGGACACTCTTTGAGGCAAGCTGAATCTCTTCCTGTGTGGGACCATACAAAGCGATTTTTTCAAGACTATCTTACAAATTTATATTTTCCTATAATCTTTTCAATACTACCTTATGCTTTACAAGCATGGCTACATAGAACCTACAAGTACTAAAGTAAGGGTGTACGTGAGTGTGTTATTTGCAAGCACACAGTATGAAGAAACAGGAAGTGAAAATTTATTTGTACCTGGTGCACTGAGAGCGAAGTCGCGCTGTGTACCATGGACTACTTCGTTTATTATTACTCGCTTCCGAAGTACTGAGTGTGTATTACAGTGTGTTACTGTGTAAATAGTGTGTGAAACTGTACATATTGAAATTTTAGTGAATTTTTAACAGGTAATATTGTGACAATAAACATTTATTGTGGACACATTACTGACACATGTATTACAGTTCCATGGAACATTATGAACGTTCTACTGTATACATATTGTAAAGGACACAAATATGCATCATATACGATAAAAAATAAAACCGCATTGGAAACACACAAAACAAATAATTGAAAATATATTTGTGGCAACACTTGGTGCTTGAATGGCCCGCGCGCCCGTGTCTGGCCGATTCACGCACAACAGGCCCTGATGACGGCACAGCACATCTTGTCCACATCCCCACAGCCAAAGTAAGTGGAATTTGGTATTTATTTTTACATAGACATGTTCAGGGAAGGGAATTTATCATTTTACGAAGAAAAAGAATTTTTGGGGAACACAATTTCATGCGCACCGGGGGAATTTCACAATAAACTCTGCGCAGCATGATGGTTAAACAAGTTACGAGGATGAGGGAAGGGGATGTTCCTTCCAAGCTGGATTTGATACTTACCAGGAAAGAGGAAGAGATATTTGACATTCAGTACTGTCTCCACTCGATCATCCGGACTATATGGGAAGGACCCCCAACCGGATTATCACGTTTTTCGGATAATGGTACTTTTTCACCTACGAGTCCAAAAGTGACCATTTCCAACAATTTTTATACTACAAACAACATAATTTGAATTGCCTTGCCACATATAATTATTAGATATTCAACTAGAAACCTCAACTTACCTTGTTGGTGTTCGTCTTCTTGATTGATGCCACACATCTTGAAGTTAGGAATTGTTAACAATTTACGAAACCTATACTAACACAACACTAAAATTAACACTTAAAATTACTGTACAGTTCATTAAGCAAAGGTAGTTTTGACTGCCAGCTGCTGAAGCCTCACTGGTTGAAGGTGCTTGGCTTGCCTGTGGCGCCTCACTTGTTGAAGGCGCTTGGCTTGCCTGTGACGCCTCACTGGTTGAACAACACGTAACTTGTCTTTAATTGCCAGGACAACCTTCTTCCAATTAACACCTCCAGAACGATTGATGCTGATACCAGACATAGTCTTGGCCGAAAATGTTTAAAGTTACTATGAAAATAAAAAAGATATTTCAAAAAATATTTCACTAATGGCGCAGCACTGTGACGCCTCACTCGTTGAGGTGTATAACAGTAACTTGTCTTGAATTGTTAGGACAACTTTCTTCCTCTTAACACCTACAGAACGATTGATGCTCCTACCAGACATAGTCTTGGCCAAAAATGTTCAAAGTTACTATGAAAATAAAAAAGTTATTTAAAAAAATATTTCACTAATGGTGCAGAACTGTGTATAACACGAGGGATGGACGCACATGGGTTGACCAGTGTTGGACAAGTCCACTTGGCGTGGGGCAGCTATACCACCTTACGTAGGCTGCCAGGAGAATATTTTTTAAGGAAACTTCAGCCTGTGCACATTGCTTTTAGAAAACTTATTTATTTGTTATTACATAATTACTAGTACTTATTTCATTTGTTTTTGTTCTAAAATTAATGGTAATTCCTGTACACAGGTGGTCCCTCCCGACGCTCTCCTCCCACCCTCCTGACACCACCCACCCACCCCACCCCCTCCTACACCATGCGCCTCGAGTCACGGGCAGACGGGATTAATACCGTATGGCCCGCCTCATGTTTTCATATACCTATATCCGTCCAAACTCTCGTTAATCCGGTTCCTGTGGCTATTTTGGCCGGATATTGTGATAACTTTATCCGATTGCGATTTTGGCCGTATTAAGGCGTTTTTCGGATGTTCGAATCCCGGATAATCGCGGGGTTACAGTACTTCCATCTTTTGGGAAAAAGTGACCATGTCTTTTTGGGAATAAAGTATGCAATGAATTATAATTGGGAAGAAAATAAGGAGGTTGAAGCAGTTGAAAAACCTGATTTCAGGAGAGGACATTATGGGGAACTTAGAACTTCCTTTAAGGAATTTGACTGGAAAGACTTGCTGTTAGGAGATGAAGTAAATGAGATGTATGTCAAGTTTTGTGAAATATATAATTAGGGCACAAAAACATTTATACCAAAGCAGAGATGCAGAACTAGGAAACAGGATTGGTTCAAAAGAAATTGCGAAAGGACCAGAGACCAAAAGACACTAAAATTTAATCAGTATGGGAAGAGGCCAAACCCCCAAACATAACAGCGATACAAAGATGCGAGAAACACCTACATGGCAGTGAGGAGAGAGGCAGAAAAATTTTTTGAAAAGGGATTGCAGACAAATGTAAAACAAAACCTGGCCTATTCTATAAATTCATCCACAACAAATTGCAGGTAAAGGAAAATAATCAGAGATTGAAAATGGGAAACAGATTCACAGAAAACAAATAGGAAATGTGTGAAACATTAAATGAAAAGTTCTAAAGTGTGTTTGTACAAAATGAAATCTTAGGTAACCAAACATAATACAAATTCCAGAGAACAACATAGAGCACATAGAGGGGCTAAAGACGAAGTGGAAAAAATGCTCATTGAACTAAGTAAGAATAAAGCAGTTGGTCCAGATGGAGTTTCACCATGGGTTCTGAGAGAATGTGCACCTGAGCTCAGCATTCCACTTCAACTGATTTTTCAGGCATCCCTGTGTACATGAGTCGTAGCAGATGTGTGGGAAAAGGGCTAACATAGTTCCAATCTACAAAAGTCGCAACAGGGAAGGCCCCCTCCCCCTCAATTATAGACTTGTATCATTGACAAGTGTAATAGTCAAAATATTGGAAAAAATAATTAAACTAAATGGGTAGAACACCTTGAGAAAAACGATATAATATCAAACAGTCAGTATGGTTTTCGATCTTAAAGATCCTGTTTAATGAATTTACTCGGTTTCTATGATCGAGCCACAGAGATTTTACAGGAAAGAGATGATTGGGTTGACTGCATCTATCTGGACTTAAAAAAGGCTTTTGACAAAGTTCCACATAAGAGGTTGTTCTGGAAACTGGAACATATTGGAGGGTTGACAGGTAAGCTTCTAACATGGATGAAAAATTTTCTGATTGAAAAATGAGGGCAGTAGTCAGAGGTAATGTATCAGACTGGAGAAATGTCACAAGTGGAGTACCACAGGGTTCAGTTCTTGCACCGGTAATGTACTTTGTCTGTGTAAATGATCTACCGGAGGGAATACAGAATTATTATATGTGAATTATGTGTTTGCTAATGATGCTAAGATAATAGGGAATATAAGAATCTTAGATGATTGTCATACCCTTCTAGAAGACCTGGACAAAATAAGTATATGGAGCACCACTAGGCAAATGGAATTTAATGTGAATAAAGGCCATGGTCTGGAATGTAGAATAGGAGAACATAGACCCCATCCCCACAACCTATAAATTATGTGAGGAATCCTTAAAGAATTCTGATAAAGAAAGAGATCTAGGGGTGGTTCTAGATAAAAATCTGTCACATGAGGACCACATTAAGAACATTGTGCGAGGAGCTTAAGCCACACTTTCTAACTTCAGAATTGCTTTTAAATACATGGAGAAATACTAAAGAAATTGGTCATGACTTTTGTTAGACCAAACCTGGAATATGCAGCGGTTGTATGGTGCCCATATCTAAAGAAGCACATCAACAAACTGGATAAGGTGCAAAGACATGCCACTAAGTGGCTCCCAGAACTGAAGGACAAGAACTACAAGGAGAGGTTAAAGGCATTAAATATGCCAAAACTAGAGGATAGAAGAAAAGTGGCGATATGATCACTACATACAAAATAGTAACAGAAATCAATAAAATTGATTGGGAAGAATTCTTGAGACCTGGAACTTCAAGAACAAGAGGTCATAGATTTATACTTACGAAACATAGCTGCAGAAGAAATGTACAAAAATTCACTTTTGTAAACAGAGTGGTAGGCGGGTGGAACAAGTTAGGTGAGAAGGTGGTGGAGGCCAAATTGTCAGTAATTTCAATGCTTTATATGACAAAGAGTGCTGGGGAGACGGGACACCGTGAGTGTAGCACTCGTCCTGTAACTACACTTAGGTAATTACACACACACACAGGGGCTGGCCAGCCTAGACTCGTCAAACACGCACTTAAACCACTCGACAACCACCTAATGAAATGTGATATATATAACATAATACACAAGTACATAATAATATTGACATTCATAAGGCATTAACCCCTTAACTGCGTTGCCTCCAAATATGACACCCCCGCAGTACGCAGGAAATAAATTCTCAGGAAAAAATTCTTTTTTCTTTTTAAAGTGTCAGAAACCCTTCCCTCAGTATGGGTATGTAGAAAAAAAATCGAAATTGTACTTACTTTGGCAGCTATGGGGTCCGTAAGTTGGGGCGTGACGTCGTCATTCCCTGTTCGCCCGTGACGTACGCTCCCGGGGCCAGTAGGGCGCCCGGGGCGGGGTGCGCGAGTTGCCGCGAATATATTTTCGTTCATTATTTTCGCACAGTTCCAAATACATTTTTTTTGTTTTTACGTGCTAATCCTATGTATAGTGAACACGTACACTATATTATGGCAGTAAAACATCCGTACTGTCCAAAGACACTGTGTTACGTGCATGACACTTGTGTACACATATGCAGCACACATTTACTATGTATCATGCTAATTTATGTATATATACAATCTATTTACACACTATACACTGTCACACACTATATACATTCACCATCAACACATTCAGAACATCGCGTAGCAGCTGCTTCGTATGGGCCAATAGCAGCTGCCTCATATGGGCCAACAGCAGCTGCCTCGTATGTGCCAATAGCAGCTGCCTCATATGGGCTAATAGCAGCTGCCTCGTATGGGCCAATAGCAGCTGCCTCGTATGGGCCAATAGCAGCTGCCTTGTATATGCCAATAGCAGCTGCCTCGTATGGGACAATAGGAGCTGCCTCATATGGGCCAATAGCAGCTGCCTCATATGGGTCAATAGCAGCTGCCTCGTATGGGCCAATAGCAGCTGCCTCGTATATGCCAATAACAGCTGCCTCGTATGGGCCAATGGGAGCATTTGGCCATGAACACATTCAGAACACCTCGAGTGAGAGCAGCCACACCCAGCCAGTCTCCCTCACTTCAACATCTTACTCGCCAACATTGCTCCTCCCACCATACTGTTATAGTTCTTATTACACATGTTCTATATACCTATCTACATGTTTTATTTACCAGAACTATGCAAGTAAGCCGGTATTGTGTCCAATCAGTACAGTGGCCACCATACACTGCATGAAAAATCACACAGCAGACGACGCTACGATTACGTCACCTCCCTCACCAAAATAGCTCCTCTCAACATTCTCCTGTTGCTGTTCTTACACTATATACACACACTATATATACCCATGTACATATGTTTTGCCCATAGCAAACCACTAAGCTAGTATGGTGAGCAAAACAAGAGTGGCTGCCACACACACACAATGAGGCTACCTCAATTCTCGCCCTCCCTCCCTCACCAAAATTCCTCCTTCCACAATACTACGCACAACGCTAATTATAACCACAATCCTGGTCACTAATTCCTGTAAATGAATAATTGACCACATGTTTATTTTGAAAAGGAACCTAAGAAATCATTTGAAGATTCCTAGATGAACGAAATAATGCTGTGGTGCTGTGGCTAGTGCTGTGAACATCGTGAACAGCATTGAATCACTGATATTTGAACATTGTACCCAGTCATTATCACACTGAGGCTCTTCTATAACACTATCATAGCTAAATAATACAAGTTATATATATATTTTGACATTATTAGGTGATGCTGTGGTCACACGCTGAACAAAAGTGCTGTGCGCTCATGCTGCGAGCGCCAGCCTTGGTTACTCAATCACTACTGAGGCTGCCACACCCGGGAATGTGGACCACGATTTTTTTTAAAGATGGCGTCTGTTTACAAGAGCCCTGAGGAAGCTGATGTGAACCCTGTGTAGCCGCGGGAGTTTTGAATGGAACGTGAAAAATACAAATACCCGGAGGCGCGTTGCGCAAACCAGATGCGAGCCTGCAGGCGCGTTGCGCAGTTAAAGGGTTAATATTGACAACTGTAGCAGTATAATGTTATAGAAAATTGTAGTACAGGTTACTTAATACATATACAGTATGTATGTCTCAGCGTATCTAGTTGGAACTGTATACACTTGGGTCATAACAGTGCCTTCCTCGGTGGTAGCATAAATAAATACTGTAAATACATGTCACATCTCTCTGTGCTTCTGTGAGAGGAGCCAGGTTCTGGCTATGGTCTCCGGTAGTCTGATTGAACTCTGCAGCTGTTGCAACCTAATAGTTTGTACACTATCAGTGATACAGTAGTAGCTTCTGGAAACCACC
>WNGS01001312.1:44104005-44117631 GCA_020271785.1 Procambarus virginalis
AAAACATTAGAGAGAAAACATTAATATCGAATTCCCCCTAAGAACCTGTTAATAAATGAGCCTTCTCAACAGTTTCGCATCTGCCAATTGCAAACTTCCTATCTGATGTTGAAACTGCAGGACCTCTATAAATCAGATCAAGAGCGAAGGAACTTACATGTGTGATTTGGCCAATTCGCGGAAAGAAAGTTTTAAAGCGCGTGATTGGTTCAAGGGAATGACCACCTCCCTTCCCCTTCTCAAGGAATATTTGAAGGCGATATTCGTCATCTTTCTAGTGAAGAAATGGGATTTAATTGAACCTGTGTAATTGGTGTGAGACTTTGTCAGTGTGCGTGATGTGCGGGTTGTTTGGTGTGCGCGCGCGTGTCTGTACTTGTATTTTTGTTTACTATTTGTGTGTGGACGAACGAGCTGTTAGGACTTTGCGAAGTAGACCTAACAACTGCCTTTCTAACCGTAGGTTGTCTAATGCACCAATTCCAGTTATTTTTCCTCTATCATATGTAATTCTTTTTTAACATACATCCCCGGGATGTAGCCAGTAGTAGCTAACTCCCAGGTGCCTAGTTACTCCTGGGTGAATAGGCCCATCAGGTAAAAAAAATATCCTTTGCTTCTGTCCCTGTGGAATGGAACTTGGGACCCTAGACCACGATCCGAATGCTTCGCTCGGCCGCGAGACCATGTGCGAGTGTGTGTGTGTGTGTGTGTGTGGTGTGTGTGTGTTGTGTGTGTGTGTGTTTACCATGCTGTTGGCTGCCGTCCAGGAGACAGTACTATCACTGACACACACACCACCGATGAACGTTCTCTGGTCCTCCAGGATTATGGGTAAAGTTGCTGCACCGAGGCGTGAGAGAGAACCAACTGTCAGCAAGCAACGCCTCCCGTCTTATGTATGGCATCCACCACCCTTCCTGCCTCCTCCCAATATATATATATATTATATATATATATATATATATATATATATATATATATATATATATATATATATATATATATCTAATTGGTTAGGTAAGTCTTGAATATATTACGTTACATCTGTGCATAAGTTTGTGCAGCAATTCATATTTTGTGCAAAATTCCATATTTTATGCAAATGTTACATTTACTGTCTTATTATTCGCGCATTTGTGTGTATTTACTATTTGTATTTTCTACTTGTGACTGCAGGATCGAACTGTTAGCTCTTGGACCCCGGCCTTTCTCTTTCTAACGTCAGTTGTCTAATGTACTGACTCCTGTCGTGTGTGTCTGTGTGTGGGGGGGGGTGCGTTTCCATCGGACGACACTAAAACAATAAAAACAAAAACACAACAATACCAAAGTAAAAAAAAAAAACATAAAAATCCAAAACGAAGCAGGGAGCCGTATCTCTCAACATGGTCGAAGGAACACACACACCACACACACACCACACACACACACAACACACACACACACACACACACACACACCACACACACACACACACTGGAATATGTTGAAAGATATCAAGTTCAGGTTCGAGTAAAAATGTGGGATTTTCACGTATTCGTTGGGGACTGGGGTGATGGGGAAATTAAATAAAAGGGCAGAGGTGGAGGAAGAGGAGGGGAGGAAGGGTTGCGGGGATGGGGAGTGGGGAAAAAGGCGTGCAGGAAGGGGTGAGGGATACAGGAAATAAGTGTGTGAGCAAATTTAGGAAAAAAGAATGAGGCAAAAAGAAAAGAGAAAAGGGCAAGTAGCTAATTAGATAATGAGAAACAAAGATAGCCATGGAACTGAAGGAAAAGGCAAGTGGAAGGAAGCAGCAGGATGGATGACTAAAAATGAAGAGATGTAAATTTAACAAGTGAAAATACTCTTAACTGTAAAGAAATTCCAAGTATAAGTTAAAAAATTATAACTTAAAACGCATTTTTGTTAGTTCTCATTCTGAGGACCAATAACGTATCCGCGTGATAAATGTGCGATGGTAGAAGTTTGGGTAAGTAACCACCACATCTACCCGAGGTAGATAACGTTGATTAAGCGCCGATAACAAAGTTTCAGCGCCGATAACAAAATTTCAGCGCCGATAACAAAATTTCAGCGCCGATAACAAAGTTTCAGCGCCGATAACAAAATTTCAGCGCCGATAACAAAATTTCAGCGCCGATAACAAGCTTCAGCGCCGATAGCGTGAGGGTGATAAGTCATCTTTTCGTATCAAGTCCTGCCACAGTGTAGACGCCTTTATAGACAGGATATATATAATATATATATATATATATATATATAATATATATATATATATATATATATATATATATATTAGTGATAATTGAATGGTGATGCCGTGTCTCCCTGAAATGACCCTGTGGAAATGGTGGATAATGACTGACGGAGGCGGTAAATATATTCTTGATATATGTACAAGTCGTGCTTGTGAGAAGAGACAGCGTTGGGCCTGGCAGCGTAGGATATCAGTCATTGATACATGTATCAGTGAAGTCATTATATTATACGTGATACATGTATGCTCCTAAACCTAAAGTATAACAATCGGAGTTTTTGGTCCACATTCTCCCTTAATCTGCATATTATTTTAAGTATATAGTAAACCATAACAAAGCCATTGAATTTTCAATTTTTTGTTCTTTTGTGGAGAGAGGAGGGAGTGACAGGGGGGCGCCCAGCGAGATATGCTACACCCAAAAGTTTGGCAAATAGTACTTTTATATATTATTCCCCATAATTTCCATATATTTTTATAACTATGTCAAACTAAATTTAGTTTGGGAATCTTATTATTTTGACGGTGAAATATGGGAGTAAAACCCCACTTTATCAGTCCATAATTACACCAACACCAGGGAAGTGAAATGTAAAATGACATGTTATTGTATTTTTTCCATAATAGTTTTTGATAATTTTTTCCATATTTATATTTCATGTATTGTTATTTTTAGCTAGAAAATCAACGCAGCAGCAAAAATGTTAACTAACCAAAGGACAGAAATGCAGGACTAGTAATCTATTGCTAAAAAAAAAGAAAAAAAGAGGAATAAATGGGAGACCATGACAAGCTGAACTGGGCAGTGGAGACGCAGAGGGGCCGGACCCCATCAAAGTGGCAAACAGAAAATAATTGGTAAGCTGTTAGCGTCGGTTCATATAAGCCGATCCTTTTATCCGATCTCCTTAGATGATTCCCTCGGTCGGCCCTTTACTCTGATATCTTACGAAAAACAAGCATTAAGTAAAGTTTTCTCCATTTTTATTCTGCTTTATTTTATGATTTCAACAGTGTAATTGTTTCTCCTTGATCTTTTGGTCCAAGTTAAACTGCTCGAACATTAAATTTCTTTTGCTAATGTTATTTGGACGTCGGACACACTGAAGGCGGACCCTTACTGACGTGCTTTACTATCAACGAGAAGAAAATATCCCAAAGACGTAATTCATTTATCAGTAAATGAGTAAATTACCAACCCATGAGACGCACTCAACAAATCATCGTCAGTAAAAACACTTACGCTAGAGACGCACTTAAATCACCTACGCCGCTGGTTTACAAGAATGCAGAGACCGCATTCCTACACACTTTTTTTCCTCTTATTCCAAGTTTCCTTCCGTGAGCCAACAAATGTAATCACCAATTTGCTGACGCGGCCTCGCCCAGGCCTCGGGCCTAGATGTGAGACGAGCCAAGGCCATCCCATCCCTAGGAGCTGACCATACCCCGGGCACCGCTGGACGAGGTGAAGGACGCTTTGAATTTCTATTTGGAGTCAATGCCCATACCAATCTACCCCTCCACTAACTCCTTCAATTTATTTCCTTCTCTATATATTTCTTTCGCCTTCTTTCCCCTCCTCCTCTCTCTCCCCTTCTCCCTATCTCCCTTCCACCCCTACCTCCCTTCATCACTCCCTCACTGACGTTGGTAATAAGACCCAACGAAAGTATTTGATTTTTATCCCCGAACCGATCTGGCTTTGATGTCGTTGGCCGCTCTGGGAATAGGACTCGACGAGACCTTAGAGATTCCATCTTTTTTATTAAAGGAAGCTTTTGTATGGGAGTTGATTCATTTGTTTAATTATGATGGTCAGTGTGACCACCAAGAATATGATGTAGCTCAGCTTAATATGAGTAACAGTTATGCATTTCCGGCCTGAAATGTATTTACGTAATTTTATGATTGTAAAGTATATCCTGTAAGTCATGTTTCTAAAGCGGTTTGCTAAATTAAACTGGTTTGTTTATAAACAATCAAGATTTAAAAAATAATTACTAACAAATAATTACCCACAGATTAATTTTGTATTAATATTTGCTCTTACCCAACTGACATTTACTTTCCGAACTAGACAGTTCATTGGTTCTGACTGCACTATCACATGGCTAACAGTAGCTTTGTAGTTGAAACAATACGATTTTTAAAAACAGCAGGTAAATAACAGGCAGGTTAAAATGTACCTGAATCGTTTCAACAAGATTCTATGATAAACATATAAATATAATCTTGACCTAAATGGTACTAATAAAGTAAATTACTGGTATCGCGTATATTAAGATGCCAATATCGTTACAAATCTATCCATATAATCTGTAAGAACAAGACAAACACCTCAACCAATTGAACATTTTGCTACATACGAAGGAGACACCATTCTCAGAAATATACTTTGAGTTCTCCTTTGAGAATACAGTGAGGAATCGGCAGCATATATGCTGTTTAATGGTGAAATTAGTTTAGCTTTCTTACGGGATATTGAAGCAGGTCCGAGCCAGTAATTCTGGGAGTCGGTGCTAGCAGGCGGTATAACACACACTGCTCACACAGCACACAGCATTGGACAGCTGTGCGTTAGTCCCATGGTATTCACCTAGTTGTGCTTGCGGGAGTTGAGCTCTTTGATCCCGCCTCTCAATTGCCAATCAACTGGTGTACAGATTCCTGAACCTATTGGGCTCTATCATATCTACATTTTAAACTGTGTATCGAGTCTGTCTGCCTCCTCCCTGTGTTCAGAATTAGGTGCAGGTGGTACCTATATGACTATACTGCACGTGCTATGCGCAGTCTGAGAGTGTGCAGCCTTGACCTTAAAATAGACTTAACACAGGGGCGACCTTGGTAAGTTACTGTTGCCTCAGAACAAGTCCTGATGACAGCTACCAGACACTGAATAATTTTGCCCTTTTAAAGGCAAAAATAATATGTGATCCATCTGTTAAAATATTACCTGTATAGATAGATTTTGTATCAGTCATTTACTAGATGTGTGAAAGAAAGAGTTTGAAGATAATGTGTTAAGGAAGTTTTGAACTCCACATAAGAGTCAGACTGCACTTAGATATGAATACTTAAGGATGAATATCTCTGCACAACTAAAAAAAATCGATCAATCATGGAGTACTTACCGAAGATTTGTGATTTCCGTCCGTGGGTTTACCTAAAATTGTTGCCACCCAAGGCAACGGCTGAACATTTAATGGAAAGTAAACTTCATATATCCAATTCAATGGTGCTCAATCCAGTTCTGTAACACGCACAATATGTAGCAACACTTGCTATGTATATTCTACAAAGTCCATACAGACAACATTTACCTACCCCCATTAGCTTGAACAGTTCACTCCCTCATTTCCCCCTACTATGTTTCACTACAGTTCCCTCCTTCAATATCCATGAGACGAGAGGAGCCAGAAGCTGTTGGTTATAATAACCGAGGTTCTCTCGACACGGGCACACCAATTCCGATATGTTTTGGCAACAATTTGTGGACCAAAACCAACTATCACCAAATATTCAAACGGCGCGTTCATGACTGACCAATGACAAAATAGTTCTCAGTTAATGTAATATTATACAAAATCATCATCTCGTTAACATGAATCATATACGGATGAAAGAATGATCAGAAGTGACACAGATAATTTTACATAAAAAATACAGCTCTAGCTTTCAAAAACCAAAGCCAGAGATACAACAAAAATCACTAATAATGATATAATCTAGTTTATTCATATTTATACAACAAATATTAAATAGATAAATAATTAAACTGCCAATAGAGCGAGTCAAAGCACAGCATACGAACATGACAATCTCTACATATTGGATAGGTTTAAATGGTTTTGATACGCTATCGCAACAATCATAATTGACTTATATTGCAAAACAAAATATTTATTGAAAGTAAATAATATATATATCAACAGACCCGTTTAAACCATCGGCACATTGTAATTGAATAAACATAACTATATTTTTACTGTTTATTCTTATTTTGGCGATTTCTATCTTACTAAACGCTTTATTTTCCATTTAATTCAGATTTCAATACAGCTCACAAGCAAGAAATAAGATTCCTAAACATCACATGAACTTTACAGATCCTGTACATATTTAAACATATTTAAGCAAGCTTTTTCTTCGACTTGTGGAGTATGTAATGTGCTGTGAAGATCAACGTGTGTCTACACACCACTCGCTTTGGGAACCACAGCATGGAAACATTCAATATTTGCTCATTAGTGATGGTCCAATGGAGGGGGTAGGGTACTTTTTTTTAAATGTTTGCTCATTACTAGTCTGGACCTCCGTAGGGAAACGTTACCTACGTACAGACTAATTAGTGGCAAACGGTAAGAAAAAAAGAGTAAAAAATAATGCTTTTTATATTGATCATTAGTGATACCTTGATAACCTATTAAGATACGTTAGCTTCTCTTCAGCTGCGACGTTTTTAAATTATTTTTTATAAACGCACGAGGAATTGTTAACAAATTAATGGCGGCCCAGCCATTCCAGTGACGTTTTCGCATCTAATTAGAGCCGACCCCAGTCAACACAGGAAAACGTTTAACGTTTCGTAAGTGGTGGCAGCTCCAACATTTATAGGGAAACGTTTTCGGTCTACTAATTCGAGGCCGTCCAAGACTATGCAGTACACATTGTTTAGTTGACTAGATGCCAGCAGTCTAAACCACCGTAGAGAAATATTTATTGCTGGCACACTTCAGGTTACCAAACCTGTGCACAACAATGTTCCTTTCTTACCCACTACAGAGCCCAAACACCTGTTTACCCACTACAGAAAGCCCAAACACCTGTTTACCCACTACAGAGAGCCCAAACACCTGTTTACCCACTACAGAGAGCCCAAACACCTGTTTACCCACTACAGAGAGCCCAAACACCTGTTTACAGACTACAGAGAGCCCAAACACCTGTTTACCCACTACAGAGAGCCCAAACACCTGTTTACCCACTACAGAGAGCCCAAACACCTGTTTACCCACTACAGAGAGCCCAAACACCTGTTTACCCACTACAGAGAGCCCAAACACCTGTTTACCCACTACAGAGAGCCCAAACACCTGTTTACCCACTACAGAGAGCCCAAACACCATACCCACTACAGAGCCCAAACACCTGTTTACCCACTACAGAGCCCAAACACCATACCCACTACAGAGCCCAAACACCTGTTTACCCACTACAGAGCCCAAACACCATACCCACTACAGAGCCCAAACACCTGCTTACCCACTAGAGTGCACAAATACCTGATTACCCATAAAATGTTTACCTCATTCATAGAAAATTAAATAATAATGACTAATTAGCTCCTTCAAACAATAATTTTTAAATGTATATACTATAATTGTAGAATATACAATGTATTCCTAATTTTCATGTTTCCTTTAAATTTTGTTAATAGATAAATATAAGCAATTGCTAAACAATTAGCTTAATTGCAATATATATATATATATATATATATATATATATATATATATATATATATATATATATATATATATATATGTTATTAAATATGACCGAAAAGTAAGATTAATAATTCTAACACGACTTTTCTCAATTTTCCTTATGTTTGTTTTTACTGATGACGGTAAATTAAAAATCAATTCTCCAAAATTCATTCTTTATTTCTTAGTCTGACGCGACACTTGAGCGCGTTTCGTAAAACTTATTACATTTTCAAAGACTTTAGTTACACACACACAGAACAACTATAACTGAACAGAGTTTAAATACCTGCATTTGGGTGAGGTGACATGTTACAATGGTTTGGGGTGAGGTGAGAACAAACACAGAACACGAAACAATGGGTATAAGGGAAGAATAGATCTGTAACTGCAGAAGGCCTATTGGCCCGTATTTCTTGATGTTTCTATATTGGAGCGGAGTCTTGAAGTGGGTAGAATATAGTAGTGCGTTAATTGGCTGTTGATTGCTGGTGTTGACTTCTTGATGTGTAGTGCCTCGCAGATGTCAAGCCGCCTGTTGTCGCTGTATCTATCAATGATTTCTGTGTTGTTTGTTAATCATTGAAAGAAATCATTGATAGATACAGCGACAACAGGCGGCTTGACATCTGCGAGGCACTACACATCAAGAAGTCAACACCAGCAATCAACAGCCAATTAACGCACTACTATATTCTACCCACTTCAAGACTCCGCTCCAATATAGAAACATCAAGAAATACGGGCCAATAGGCCTTCTGCAGTTACAGATCTATTCTTCCCTTATACCCATTGTTTCGTGTTCTGTGTTTGTTCTCACCTCACCCCAAACCATTGTAACATGTCACCTCACCCAAATGCAGGTATTTAAACTCTGTTCAGTTATAGTTGTTCTGTGTGTGTGTAACTAAAGTCTTTGAAAATGTAATAAGTTTTACGAAACGCGCTCAAGTGTCGCGTCAGACTAAGAAATAAAGAATGAATTTTGGAGAATTGATTTTTAATTTACCGTCATCAGTAAAAACAAACATAAGGAAAATTGAGAAAAGTCGTGTTAGAATTATTAATCTTACTTTTTCGGTCATATTTAATAACATATGTCTACAGGAAAGACTGCTACCAAAATATACTAATATATATATATATATATATATATATATATATATATATATATATATATATATATATATATATATATATATATTCAGAATTAATTTTCAAGTGGGTAATACATTAGAATATATATATTCTAAATGTATAAAAAACCTTGTATCAAACTAATTTAATCAACAATATCTATCATTATCATTTAACATAATAATAATAATAATAATAATAATAATAATACCGTCAAATACTAAGACAAATCACCAGTAATCAAATCAACAATCATAATGATAATTACTAAATTAGTTGCCATTCATTTGGGCCAAAGGCAGAGACCAATAGACCAACACGTTCCCCATAATACAGGAGTGAGGCCCAGCCAGTGCAAAGGAACAATTTACAAAGCAAACATCAGGAGGATTGCGAAATGGAGATTGATTTGACTGAGTCTATTTGCCACGCTCGAGGGCCTGTTAGCGAGGCCTCTATCATCCATTTTGACGAGTATTTACTCAATCTATTCAATCGGTGCCGTCTTGCCTCTACGACACCATGATAGGGAGTAGGGAGAGGCTCAGGAATGGTGGACCTATCGTACATGGACCACCACCTCCTTCATGGGTTTCGTGGTCGTGTGTTTCTTTACCTATTGCGATAACCTATTTGGTGATTACCTATTTGAAAATTAATTATAATTACCAATTTGAAGGTGAATTATCATTACCAGTTTAAAGATGAATTATAATTACCCATTTGAAGAATTGTCATTACTCACTTAATAAATTAATTGTGATTACCCGCTTGAAAATTAATTCTGAATACACATTTTAAGATTTAATATTTAATACTACATATCTGAAGATTAGTTATGATCACCTAATTAGATAAAACATTTGTGAATGCCCATTTGTGGTTCAATGGCTTGTGCTTGCAGGTCATCCTTATATTATTACTTAATTTTCGTGATTTTCAGCAAATACTTCCACACGTTAAAGCCTATTTAGACCAATCTAATAATGTGTGTGGAGAACAGCTGCCTTGAGATGACAGAAAAATCCTGACAGCAAGATGAGATGAAAGCAAGCAGCATACGCCCGCAGAAATACCAAATGTCCGCCAAAGCACCTCTCGCGCACACAAAGCAAGAACAGGAGCTCGGCTCCACGAAGTGAGGTCCCGTTATCGCTGCGACCCTTCAGAAACTTGCAGTTCCCAGCCAAAATAATCATCACATTGTTCAAGGACTGTTAATGATCGCTCTGTCTTTTCAAGAATATCCGTAAGGCACAAAGGAGAAATTGCCTCAAAAATGTATGGCAATATAATCATTTTCGCTGTAAGGCAATCGGAAATACCTGTCTTTTAACAACGACTGAATAAACTGATATTGAAGAAGAGAGCGGCAATAACAACACAGGGAGAGATTAACTTGGAAGTAATTATCTGAGTGCTTGAAGGACTTCGAGAGTATGTTAATGCAATTTTAGACAGTTAAATGTAATTGTAGATTGTTAAATACATTTGCTTCTCAGCAGCTGTTACAAATTGATTGAGTAATCGACTGACAAATCGTCCGAACGAGTAAAATGGTGAAAATCCTCATTCGTCGACTTTTTATTTTTGTTTAGTATCGTCGTAAATCCAACCACACTGTTTCAGATCATTATTCCCTCACTCGTCCGAATAACGTGAATGAATTTTAACAGTAAGTTAGACCTTCATTCTCCAGCGAATGCTCGCACACACAAAAATATATCATTTAAATTATAACTAATGTCAATTTATGGCTTAGTCCTTTGTAACTCGATCCTTCTTAAGAACGCTTGTTACTTTATCACAATTGTTATTATAACATGCTCATGATTCTACCTCTACCTACCTAATCAAAACCCTCTCCAATACCCTTCTTCCCTCCCTCCCTCTCTCTCTCTCTCTCTGCGTCTTCTGCCCCTCTCCCTTCCCCTCCCTCTTCCTCTCTCGCCTAGTCCAGCTGATGCCAGTCGTATAATATATTCATCCATGTTCTTAATTCTTTTATATTCATTTCCGAATTAGGCGAATCATACATTTTATTACCGAAGAACAGCACAGACAGGCACGCCTTACAAACAGCATTAAGCGGGTAATTCCACATTTGCAAGGTCATTATGCAACTAATTTAATAAAGCTTAAACAGGTCCCAGGGATTATCAAGACTTGTGACTCCATAAAATGTTTACGCTCTTCCGACGAACTCTTCTGATACTGCGCCCTGTTGCTGTTACGGAATTATCTGATATATTTTTGGAAATATCTACTGGATTATTAAATAAGGATCAACACTGTCCCTATTTACAACAAATCTTACAAAAATAGCGTTATTTTTACCTTAAAATGAAAGATTTTCAACTGAATACGAAGAATGGTATTCAGAACTGAATACCAGAACTGAATACCCTGAATACGTTCTGAATCATAAGAACGGCCTTTAGAAACTTGTGTAAGGAATCTTTCGGAACTTTGTATACCACATATGTCAGACCAATCCTGAAGTATGCGGCTCCAGCATGGAGTCCATATCTGGTCAAGCATAAGACTAAACTGGAAAAGGTTCAAAAGTTTGCCACCAGACTAGTACCCGAACTGAGGGGTATGAGCTACGAGGAGAGACTACGGGAATTAAACCTCACGTCACTGGGAGACAGAAGAGTTAGAGAGGACATGATCATCACATACAAGATTCTCAGAGGAATTGATAGGGTAGATAAAGACAGGCTATTTAACACAAGGCACACGCACTAGGGGACACAGGTGGAAATTGAGTGCCAAATGAGACATTGAGACGTTAGAAAGAATGTTTTCAGTGTCAGAGTAGTAGACAAATGGAATGCATAGGAAATGATGTGGTGGAGGCTAACTCCATACACAGCCTCAAGTGTAGATATGATAGAGCCCAATAGGCTCAGGAACCTGTACTTATTGATTGACAGCTGAGAGGGGCGGACCAAAGAGTCAGAGCTCAACCCCCGCAAGCACAATTAGGTAAGTACAATTAGGTAAGTACACACACACAGGGATACTGTCATGCACTGCCAGCGGATTTGGACACCTCTAGAAATGTTCTGCAAAATGGCTGCTAGAATTTAACCCAGCCAAATGCAAAGTTATGAAGATTGAAACAAGAGTAAAGACCAGGACAGCAACACAGGATGAAGGAAAAGAAATTCCTCAATCAGAAAAGGAGAAAGACCTGGGAGGGAACATAATCTCTGAATCCAGAAACCCACATTAGCAGAATAACAACAGTTGCATATTGCATACTTGCCCACGTATATGCTTCCTTCAGCGACTTGGACAAAGGGGCTTACCGCTCGTATATAAAGTGAAGGTGAGAAACAATTCTCGAATATGCATCTCCAGGATGGATCTCTTACCTGAAAAATGGCAAGGATAAACTAGAAAAGATTCAAAGATAGCAATGAGGCTCGCTCCGGAGCTGAGGGGATTAAACTATGACGAAAAACGGAGAGCACTGGACCTTACCACACTGGAATGAAAGGAGTGACAGGAGGGGACATGATAACATATAGATTCTAGGGAAATTGACTAAAGTAGACCAAAGCAGCGTTGTCAAAGGCCAGGAACCAGCAGAACGAGGGGGTCATAAATGGAAACTAGAGACGCACATAGTTATGTAGACATCAGGAAGAATTTCTCAGTGTTAGGAGCTGTCAATAAATGGAAAAGGTTTAAAAAACGTAGAAGTTGTTGAAATCTATTCGATTCGGATTTTAAATATAAATATGATAAATTCGTGAGAAATGAGGCATTGCTTTAATCTAAGAACGTTCGGAAGGCGGAGCTAGAAGCCTATCTCGACTCTGCAAGCACATCGAGGTGAATATAGGTGGAGTACACCTCGCAGCACACACGGACATACAAACAACAAAAAACTAGAGAAGTTTGTAAGGACATGATAGCAACTTTACAAGATTATAAGGGCAGTCAACAGGTAAGCAAAGAGGCAATGTTCAAAATATGTACAAATGAAAACAAATCAATAGATACAAGGAAAGACCATGACCTCAGAGACGCAGGACGTATTTTGGGTCATAACGTAAATGGGGTTTACAGAAGGATGTTGAAGTGGCAATCTATCCCCTCAGCTTCATAATAAGATACACAAAGACACAAGTTAATGAGTCGTTGCGTAAAGCCATCGATAACAGAACGGTGTGGGACTGAGGAGCTAAAGCACATGTGCAAGCACATCTAGTTGATGTGCTTGCAGATGTGCACCTGTGCACAACAATGCACGGGGGGGGGGAAAGGTGTGCAGTTGAGGCACACCTTCCCCCACCCCCCCCCACTCTACCTCCTCTCATCTACTCCACCTGTTTCCCTTCTCCAAGTTCCTCCATCCACCCCTCCTTTCCGGACCCTCGCCCTGCCACACGTTCCTCCTTCTCCTTCCTCTTCCCCCCGTTCTCCCACCTCTTCCACTCCTCCTCCTCCCGTCCTCTCCCGTGCTCCACCTTACCACTCAAACCCTGACCAGTAAATTAACTACATAACCCTGCGTGTAAAGACCTTAAATCCATTAGCCCGCCTACGGACGACACTTGTTAACAGGGCAATAACAAGCAGCTCGTTAGGTCGGTGCCGTGAGTCACCGGGTCCGTCAGGGTAGCGGAGAAAGAGGTGTTAGGTAATGACCGGCTTCGCTAATAACGAAACCCTCCCGCTTCTCTCCTCCCCAGCCAGCTCTCCATCCCTTGTGTTATG
>WNGS01001312.1:44118631-44142737 GCA_020271785.1 Procambarus virginalis
TCCTTATCCTGACCCCTTCCCAGTGCTATATAGCCGTAATGGCTTGGCGCTTTCCCTTGATAATTCCTTCCTTCCCTCTGACAGGAGAATAATTATTCCAATCAACGTTCGCAGATGAGGAAGGCAAGAACAAAGACAACAGGAGACTACAGAGAGATCTGGATTTGTTGTGGGAATTATAAGCCATTAGATTTAAATCCTGCTAAGTGTAAAATTATGAGGATGAGGACAGGAGTGAACAGATCCCAGGAGCGAGACAGACCTGAAGGGCGGAAACGGCATATTGAATCAGGGAAGAAACCTCCGGAAGTATTAATATCAAATTTGTCAGAAGCACACGTTAGCAAAATAACATCAACAGCATATGCGACTCTAACAAACGCAGAACATTCTTCAGACTCCTTGAAAGTGAAGCTTTTAAGACACCTTGAAGAACAAAGATCTTCAGAAAACTATTTAGAACTTGTGACGAGCGCCCTCGGGTATGCAGTTGAGAGTATGTAGTTGAGTAGTCTAATCTACTCTATCCCTTTGAAATGTATTTTATTTTATGAATAAATGTACTTGAACTTGGGTATGCAGCTCCGGTCTGCAATCACCGCTTATATATAAATAAGAGTCGGAAAGACTTGCAACATGGTTCGTTCCGGGACTGAAGGATTGAGTTTTAGTGAACGGTTTAGTTTAGCTTTAATGATTCAATCGCTGACTGAATCACACGTCACGTACATATAATTAAAGCACAAACAGATATGCAGAAAATGCCACAACATGGCTGAAACTATATAACACATTTTTGACAGTTCTACGTTTTCCTATATTTCTCTACAGTCTCTAATTTTTCCTATATTTCTCTACTCTACAGTCTCTAATTTTCCTATATTTTCTCTACAGTCTCTAATTTTCTACAGTCCTCCTTTTTCCATATTTCATAAGCTTTAAAATAGCCAAATGTATTGTTAATTTGAAAAGCTAATTATCAAGACGAATAACCGTATCAGCAAGAATAAAATATCAAAATGAACAGACAACATACCAGTAAATGTGCAGGTCTTACCAAGTTAGACTTTCTGTCCCTCTGAAGTTAAAAACCTGACTTCGACTTTATTAGTACTTTTCTGAACTTTCAAATGGATTGGTTGAGAATAAATGGGTTTCTCCCACAGTTCACTGAAGACGGCAATATAAGTTTCACATTAGTAATTAAAAACTTTGAGATTGTAAAATAAACTTTCCGTTTTAAAATCATTGCTCTGACCTTTTCGGTCACGTTCAACAGCATAGGTCTAAAAGACCGACTGGTGGTTTGGTGATGGGCTTATGAGGTCTTTCAACCGCGGAGAGTTATTAAGGCCACTATAGCTTACTGACCAACAACTTTAGTCCTCAACATAGTCCAGAACTAATGCAAACTCAAAGTGCATGTACAGTACCTTGAGAAATAATTTTCACCTCTGTGTAAACCTCTAATCACTGCCTCCAAAAAGCACTAATATAATTATATACACACGAGTATAAATATGCGAATTTATCAATAGTATTGATATATACATTACAGGGACAACGAAAATACATATACTAAAAAATCATGGACACAAAAAATTCAGCATAATGGCGACAATCGATCAATTAACAATGGTCCAGGCAGCGTGTTTGTGTATCCCGCAGCTCTCACTCATGCCAAACACACTTGTTTTATGTTGATTAAAAAACATTGCCTCCCATTGTCTAGTTTTGTCTGCTCGGGTTGATGACCAGGTAATTGTTACTTTTTTGGAAACGCTGTGTAAATATGCCAGTACATACAAAATATATACATATATACACACAAAATACACACACACACACACACACACACCACACACACACACACACACACATATATATATATATATATATATATATATATATATATATATATATATATATATATATATATTACTTTTTAATTGCCCAAATCTCAACTCTTAAATCCTAGCATTCGAGGTGTATGAATTTGTAAAACTTACACCAATCGTGATATTGATCATAACTGGAAGATGATTGGATCATTTATTTGTGGGCACCATATTTTCCGGGTATGATGGGCGTGGATGATGTTAAGAGTTGTAAGGAAGCCATGACGACGCCTAGGTAAACAAAGCTTCGTCCCAGTGGCTGGCTAGGGCGCCACAATGAATTGCTTCGGTTTGTGGTATCTGTCCTTTCGATATTTTGATCTGGTTGAACCAATCACAGATTAAGATGGGGTAAATTTTGGATTGCATGTTTGTATGACGTGTGATCACTATTTTCGAAAAATTTGGCCGCGGCAAAAACCTCAACACCCCTATCATCGACTAGAACACTGCTAAAGCAAAGCGAACATAGTGGAAGAATTCACCAACGCCATTACACAAGCTGCTAAGTGCTAACGTGACCACACATTCACCACACAAAATTACTATTCGCTTTACGACGCAGACGTAGATGATACTATATAAAAAACTACAAACTGAAGCTTATATCTGGAAATGTGTTTAATAGAGAACATTTGAGGTAAAAGCAGTGAAAGTAGAAAAAAATGGTACTGAAGTATTAACAAATACACATCACAGAGAGGGAAAAATCTCAGCTGTGCGCTGAGATGAAAAAAAACATCTACCAGTAAACCAAAAACAATTTTCAAACTTACGAAGTTTTGGTTTGGATTCGTATTCTGGCCAGGGAGAATTTAACGTAACTGTTCGCCTCTGTTCACCCAGCAGTAATTGGGTACCTCGTTGTTGACCGATTGGCGGGTCGTGTTACAGGGGGAAAACTAGTGGGTAAGACTATGAGCTAAGGGAAGGGAAAGTTCTTAGCCTCCCAACAGTAATCAGAAGTTGTCTGTTCCTCTACCCATATGTATAAACCAAATATAACTAGACAGAGCTACTACCAATACGACTGCAAGCAGACTACCTGAAATCATATGGTTACATTCTCCGTGACGAGGAACAACCTCCTTCGTAAACAGACGGAAGTTGGCATCTTCCAATTACCAAACCAAGATAATTGGATAAATATCATCCTATTTGCCCTAAACCCTAAACTTGGTAGTGTTGATGAGAAGAGACCCTAAACTTAGTGCTGTTGATGAGAAGCGGCCCTAAACTTGGTGGAGTTGATAAGAAGTGGCCCTAAACTTAGTGCTGTCGATGAGAAGCGGCCCTAAACTTGGTGGAGTTGATGAGAAGCGGCCCTAAACTTAGTGGCGCCGACGAGAAGTGCCGTAAACTTGATGACGTTAGAGAGAAGAGCCATAAACTTGGACCTAACTTGTGTCTCTCAATAATTTGATCCTGAGGCGTGTTAGTGAATGTTAAGAAGCAAGTGGTGGTGAGGAGTTGCGTCATGTCAAGATCAGTGTCTTGGGAGTGGTTGTCGTCGTGTAACTGTATTAACCTCTAACTGTATCATAACGCCGTTGAGCTTGTTACAAAGCCTTAATTACAATACACCCGAGACAGACGTTGCACAGGTGCCAAACCGCACAAGACTATAATTCACACTTTCATCATCAGCTCAGAAGGCTGCTGCAGGTCAAACAGTGACCCTCACATAATGGAATACAACATGGGTCGCCCCATCACTCGAGTTGCAAACTAACCTGTTGGCTTCTAACAAGTGCCATCGAATCGTTAGAATCATCATTCTATGGTCAAATAATGACTGTTATATCCGGTCAAAAATCACATTTGACAAACATCGCAAGTGTGGCGGTTTCATGACGATAGAAGCGTTCGAAACTAGACAACGCACCTAATCTTCTCAGACCGATGATCATTAATCCAAAGAACCGTACAAAATGCAGGGATCTTAATTCTACCAAGGCATCGGATTTTTTACGCTTTGGTCGAAAGCGTCACAATTGCGTTGTACTAAGCGTGAGGACAGGTTGGAATACAATTAAATTCCAATAGCAGGTAAGGCATCGTGACCTTTCGGCCATAGCAAAGGCCCTTTAAGGGAGATCAAAGTTTAATTGGTAACCTTAAAAGTCCTTACAATCATCCCCTTCAGCCGCTCCCAAGCCCCCAAAGTTTAGTTTTTCGATCACTAATAATTTGTGAGTTAGTAGTCTGCGCTCGTAGTATGTGAGCTAGTAGTCTGCGCTCGTAGTATGTGAGCTAGTAGTCTGCGCTCGTAGTATGTGAGCTAGTAGTCTGCGCTAGTAGTATGTGAGCTAGTAGTCTGCCCTCGTAGTATGTGAGCTAGTAGTCTGCGCTCGTAGTATGTGAGCTAGTAGTCTGCGCTAGTAGTATGTGAGCTAGTAGTCTGCGCTAGTATGTGAGCTAGTAGTCTGCGCTAGTAGTATGTGAGCTAGTAGTCTGCGCTCGTAGTATGTGAGCTAGTAGTCTGCGCTAGTAGTATGTGAGCTAGTAGTCTGCGCTCGTAGTATGTGAGCTAGTAGTCTGCGCTAGTAGTATGTGAGCTAGTAGTCTGCGCTCGTAGTATGTGAGTTAGTAGTCTGCCCTCGTAGTATGTGAGCTAGTAGTCTGCGCTCGTAGTATGTGAGCTAGTAGTCTGCGCTCGTAGTATGTGAGCTAGTAGTCTACGCTCGTAGTATGTGAGCTAGTAGTCTGCGCTAGTAGTATGTGAGCTAGTAGTCTGCGCTCGTAGTATGTGAGCTAGTAGTCTGCGCTCGTAGTATGTGAGCTAGTAGTCTGCGCTCGTAGTATGTGAGCTAGTAGTCTGCGCTAGTAGTATGTGAGCTAGTAGTCTGCGCTCGTAGTATGTGAGCTAGTAGTCTGCGCTCGTAGTATGTGAGCTAGTAGTCTGCGCTCGTAGTATGTGAGCTAGTAGTCTGCGCTCGTAGTATGTGAGCTAGTAGTCTGCGCTCGTAGTATGTGAGCTAGTAGTCTACGCTCGTAGTATGTGAGCTAGTAGTCTACGCTCGTAGTATGTGAGCTAGTAGTTTGATATACTGTAATGTCAGAAGGTATCAGAGCACCTTGTCCTTTCACCTTAATACGTCGATTTTCAAATGGAATCAACCAATCCGTTAAAAAATGAGACGTATTAGAATGTACCGTAAAATTGAAATACGTTTCTCCCTAGGCAAAACAGTAGAATTTATTACAGGGTAGCAAATCGAGAGAAGGAATATGTTTAAATACAGGAAAGAAGGGGGTGGGAAGAGGGGTATATATATCGCAATGGGCTGACAGTATTTCATAAAGATAGTGAGATTAATTGTACGAATCGGGAGCGAGATCTAGCTCTTGGATTCCGTCTTAGTCATTGTATTTTAACGATATAGTTCTGTCGGCGCCCTGTGTGCCGTGCCAGGCCACGAAGCTGAAGGTAGTTCAACACTGCAGTACTTCAATGCATCTCGAGGGTAATTGGTATTTCCACCTAGTCCTCTTAAGCTCGATTTATTCATTACATTTTTCAGTCAAGATCTGACAATTGTTTTTAACTGATTGTGGGGCGTTGTTTTAAATAATTGAATCTGTTTTCCCTATCACGTCAAGTTTTTGTTGTAATGCATTTTAAACTTTTAAATTGTGTTTAGGGCATTTTGCACGAATATACACACACGAAAGTTCTGTGGTGGCTATTAGTAAAGTCATGTTGTGAAAGTTATGTGGTGATTATCTTAATTATAATCTCTCTCTTTTTTCTTGTTTCAGGTAATGGCTGCTCATAAACGTTTTTTGAATAGTCCAGAAACATTTTGTTAAACATGTGGAGGTTTAACTGTACCCAGTCAAAGGACGAATATTTGTGATTTGTGAAGAGGATGAACTTGGCTTAGTCTCAAGTTAGACTTGGAGACCAGGACAAGTCTTGGGGCTCCAATTAAGTATGCAAGCACTGTTGAAATTTTATGACAGTTAGCCAAGCGAAAAGCGACAAAACTGACATTTGGAATTCCAATGGTATAGAAAGACCAAAAGAAACGCGTAAAAGATTGCTACTTTTTTGCTTAGTCAAGACCATCGGGTTGCAATAAGCAAACGCTCACGTACCCAAACCTGAGTTCAGCAGTTGGGCCAGAGCAGCATTCAGATGTAACACCCGTGCCAGAGTGTGAAGAGTTTCCGTCAGGACGCGGAGGATATGGGAGGTAGTATTGTCGAACATGATTCTGATGTGGATTTTGTACAAACATGGGTTCAACTACGAGGCCTCAGTGCTTTAATCAGGCAGAATTGAAAGGCTTAGTAAGATATTTAAATCTATCAAATGAGGCACCAGAAGTGCTAGCCTCGAGTTTGAATTTAAAGAATTTACTCCGGCATGGTACTAGAGTAACGTGTTATCGCAGCAGTGTTATCGACATGACAGTGATTACATTATTTTAGTTTATCATTTTTAGTTATTCATTTTGAGATGTGGTAATATCAAAATTGATTCGTTGAATTTTTGTTGGAGCGATATTCTAAAATAATAAAAATAAGAATGAAGTGACTGTGGAAAACCATTATAATCGGGCACTTTTTTATGACTATTGATCGAAAATGTGGGGTGCGCTGCAGAGCTAACACTTGACGTGATAGGCAAAAAACCAAAGTGATATTAAGTTCAGCGCCCCCAAATGGTCAGAAGCCAGTCCTGATAGAGTCAACAAGTTGTGTTGACCAGTGTGCTTTAAAACGGACGTGTGGTGTTTGTGTGTGTGTGTGTGTGTGTGTGTGTGTGTGTGTGTGTGTGTGTGTGTGTGTGTGTGTGTGTGTGTACTCACCTAGTTGTACTCACCTAGTTGTGCTTGCGGGGGTTGAGCTCTGGCTCTTTGGTCCCGCCTCTCAACCGTCAATCAACAGGTGTACAGTTTCCTGAGCCTAATGGCTCTATCATATCTACACTTGAAACTGTGTATGGAGTCAGCCTCCACCACATCGCTTCCTAATGCATTCCATTTGTCAACCACTCTGACACTAAAAAAGTTCTTTCTAATATCTCTGTGGCTCATTTGGGCACTCAGTTTCCACCTGTGTCCCCTAGTGCGTGTGCCCCTTGTGTTAAACAGCCTGTCTTTATCAACCCTGTCGATTCCCTGAGAATCTTGAATGTGGTGATCATGTCCCCCCTAACTCTTCTGTCTTCCAACGAAGTGAGGTTTAATTCCTGCAGTCGCTCCTCGTAGCTCATACCTCTCAGCTCGGGTACTAGTCTGGTGGCAAACCTTTGAACCTTCTCCAGTTTAGTCTTATGCTTGACTAGATAGGGACTCCATGCTGGAGCCGCATACTCCAGGATTGGTCTGACATATGTGGTATATAATGTTCTGAAAGATTCCTTACACAAGTTTCTAAAGGCCGTTCTTATGTTAGCCAACCTGGCATATGCTGCTGATGTTATCCTCTTGATATGAGCTTCAGGGGACAGGTCTGGCGTGATATCAACCCCCAGGTCTTTCTCTCTCTCTGACTCTTGAAGTATTTCATCTCCCAAATGATACCTTGTATCTGGTCTCCTGCTTCCTACCCCTATCTTCATTACATTACATTTGCTTGGGTTAAACTCTAACAGCCATTTGTTCGACCATTCCTGCAGCTTGTCCAGGTCTTCTTGAAGTCTCAAGCTGTCCTCCTCTGTCTTAATCCTTCTCATAATTTTGGCGTCGTCAGCAAACATTGAGAGGAATGAGTCTATACCCTCTGGGAGATCATTTACGTATATCAGAAACAGGATAGGTCCAAGTACAGAGCCCTGTGGGACTCCACTGGTGACTTCACGCCAGTCTGAGGTCTCACCCCTCACTGTAACTCTCTGCTTCCTATTGCTTAGGTACTCCCTTATCCACTGGAGCGCCCTACCTGTTACTCCTGCCTGTTTCTCCAGCTTATGCATCAACCTTTTATGGGGTACTGTGTCAAAGGCTTTCCGACAGTCCAAAAAAATGCAGTCCGCCCACCCTTCTCTTTCTTGCTTAATTCTTGTCACCTGATCGTAGAATTCTATCAAGCCTGTAAGGCAAGATTTACCCTCCCTGAACCATGTTGATGGGTTGTCACGAAGTCTCTTCTCTCCAGATGTGTTACTAGGTTTTTTCTCACAATCTTCTCCATCACCTTGCATGGTATACAAGTTAAGGACACTGGCCTGTAGTTCAGTGCCTCTTGTCTGTCACCCTTTTTGTATATTGGTACTACATTAGCAGTCTTCCATATTTCTGGTAGGTCCCCCGTTTCCAATGACTTACTATACACTATGGAGAGTGGTAAGCAAAGTGCTCCTGCACACTCTTTCAATACCCATGGCGAGATTCCATCCGGCCCAACAGCTTTTCTCACATCCAGCTCCAATAGGTGCTTTTTGACCTCATCTCTTGTAATTTCGAACCTATCCAAGGTCACCTGGTTTGCTGCCACCTCTCCCAGCGCCGTGATATCTCCCTGTTCTATTGTAAAGACCTCCTGGAACCTTTTGTTGAGTTCTTCACACACCTCTTTGTCATTCTCTGTGTACCTGTCCTCGGTTGTGTCTTACTGGTTGTGTTTTACAGGTTGTGTCTTACTGGTTGTGTCTTACTGGTTGTGTCTTACAGGTTGTGTCTTACTGGTTGTCTTTCTGGCTGTGTCTTACTGGTTGTGTCTTACTGCTTGTGTCTTTCTGGTTGTGTCTTACTGGTTGTGTCTTACTGGTTGTGTCTTACAGGTTGTGTCTTACAGGTTGTGTCTTACTCGTTGTGTCTTACAGGTTGTGTCTTATAGGTTGTGTCTTACAGGTTGTGTCTTACAGGTTGTGTCTTACTGGTTGTGTCTTACAGGTTGTGTCTTACAGGTTGTGTCTTACTGGTTGTGTCTTACAGGTTGTGTCTTACAGGTTGTGTCTTACAGGTTGTGTCTTACTTGTTGTGTCTTACAGGTTGTGTCTTACTGGTTGTGTCTAACTGGTTGTGTCTTACAGGTTGTGTCTTACAGGTTGTGTCTTACTTGTTGTGTCTAACTGGTTGTGTCTTACTGGTTGTGTCTTACTGGTTGTGTCTTACAGGTTGTGTCTTACTTGTTGTGTCTAACTGTTGTGTCTTACTGGTTGTGTCTTACTGGTTGTGTCTACAGGTTGTGTCTTACAGGTTGTGTCTTACTGGTTGTGTCTTACTGGCTGTTTCTTACAGGTTGTGTCTTACAGGTTGTGTCATGCAGGTTGTGTCTTACTGGTTGTGTCTCATGGTGGTGTCTTATTGGTTGTGTCTTACAGGTTGTGTCTTACTGGTTGTGTCTTACAGGTTGTGTCTTACTGGTTGTGTCTTACTGGTTGTGTCTTACTGGTTGTGTCTCACTGGTTGTGTCTTACAGGTTGTGTCTCATTGGTTGTGTCTTACAGGTTGTGTCTTACTGGTTGTGTCTTACTGGTTGTGTCTTACTGGTTGTGTCTTACTGGTTGTGTCATACTGGTTGTGTCTTACAGGTTGTGTCTTACAGGTTGTGTCTTACAGGTTGTGTCTTACTGGTTGTGTCTTACTGGTTGTGTCTTACAGGTTGTGTCTTACAGGTTGTGTCTTACAGGTTGTGTCTTACAGGTTGTGTCTTACTGGTTGTGTCTTTCAGGATGTGTATTACAGGTTGTGTCTTACTGGTTGTGTCTTTCAGGATGTGTATTACAGGTTGTGTCTTACTGGTTGTGTCTTACTGGTTGTGTCTTACTGGTTGTGTCTTACTGGTTGTGTCTTACAGGTTGTGTCTTACTGGTTGTGTCTTACAGTGTCTTACAGTGTGTAATTACCTAAGTGTAATTACCTAAGTGTAGTTACAGGATGAGAGCTACGCTCGTGGTGTCCCGTCTTCCCAGCACTCTTTGTCATATAACTCTTTAAAACTACTGACGGTCTTGGCCTCCACCACCGTCTCACCTAACTTGTTCCAACCGTCTACCACTCTGTTTGCGAAAGTGAATTTTCTTATATTTCTTCGGCATCTGTGTTTAGCTAGTTTATATCTATTACCTCTTGTTATTAAAGTTCCAGGTCTCAGGAAATCTTCCCTAACGATTTTATAAATTCCTGTTACTATTTTGTACGTAGTGATCATATCACCTCTTTTTCTTCTGTCTTCTAGTTTTGGCATATTTTATGCCTCTAACCTCCCCTCGTAGCTCTTGCCCTTCAGTTCTGGAGCCACTTAGTAGCATGTCTTTGCACCTTTTCCAGTTTGTTGATGTGCTTCTTAAGATATGGGCACCACACAACCGCTGCATATTCTAGCTTTGCCTAACAAAAGTCGTGAACAATTTCTTTAGTATATCGCCATCCATGTATTTAAAAGCAATTCTGAAGTTAGGAAGCGTAGCATAGGCTCCTCGCACAACATTCTTTATGTGGTCCTCAGGTGATAGTTTTCTATCTAGAACCACCCCTAGATCTCTTTCTTTATCAGAATTCTTTAAAGATTTCTCACACAATGTATAGGCTGTGTGGGGTCTACGTTCTCCTATTCCAAATTCCATAACATGGCATTTATTAACATTAAATTCCATTTGCCAGTGGTGCTTCATATACTTATTTTGTCCAGGTCATCTTGAAGGGCATGACAATCATCTAAGTTTCTTATCCTTCCTATTATCTTAGCATCATCAGCAAACATGTTCATATAATTCCGTATACGGAATTCCGTATATTCCGTGTGTCTTACAGGTTGTGTCTTACAGGTTGTGTCTTACAGGTTGTGTCTTACAGGTTGTGTCTTACAGGTTGTGTCTTACAGGTTGTGTCTTACTGGTTGTGTCTTACTGGTTGTGTCTTACTGGTTGTGTCTTACTGGTTGTGTCTACTGGTTGTGTCTTACTAGTTGTGTCTTACTGGTTGTGTCTTACAGGTTGTGTCTTACTGGTTGTGTTGTAATGATCTGGCGCGTAGATCATTGCTTCTCCCTTCTTCTCCCTTCTTCCCTTCTTCTCCCTTCTTCTCCCTTCTTCTCCCTTCCCCCTCCCTTCTCCCTTCCTACTCTCTTTCTCCCCTTCCCCGTGGGCCAACCCTCTTTCGTCAAGGGTCATAAAGCTTCCTGCCTTTTGGCTCCCCTTGGCCGTCTTTGGAAATTAGTCAGTGACAAACTTTTAGAACAATACTCCAGGGCCAATAAACTTGGGTTCTCGGATGTCGGGCAGCCAGAGAGCGCCAACCGTCTTGTGGGCGTTTTCCTGTCGTACCGTGGGAACGGTGTGTGAGCCTACGGGAGGAAAAACAGAACGTTCAGAAACAAGGCCTATGCCCAGTCCTAGGAGGCGGGGCTAATCAAGAATTGTCTGGTCTGAGAGTGACACTCTGCGCTCATTGGTTGAGTAGGAAGTCAGTCTCAGGAGTGCCTGCCATGCCATTGGCCGGTCTCTAGTTCACCCAGTTATGTTTAAATCCATTGGCCTAGGCTGGGAGAGGCGGAGTTAAATTGGGCCTAGGAGTGTGGTAGCATTTTTTGTAAGAGAGAGAATTCAGTGTGTCTTGGGAGTTTTTCGGGACTGGAGGGCAAGCCAGCCCGCGTCCAAAGGGGCTGAGGGCCGCCATCAACATCTTGGCAAATGTGCGATTGAAGGTAGTGTGCTCCTACGTTTCTTGCATATTGGTATTGCATCCCATTGCCTCGTTTATTTTGGTAGATGTTATTAGAGTAGGCTATATGTCAATTGTGATTTAAATATACAGTTACAATAATAAAATAATTGTTAATTTCATCTTGGTGAGTTATCTGTCCCCTTGTGTTAATATATGTTATTCATGCGATTTTCATGTGCTGTGTTAGAACTTCCCTGTGTTTCTCCATTCTTAGGAATAATAAAGTAAAGCGAGAGCCTCCCCCGTTCAGTTCAATAAGACTAAAGTAATCCATTCAATTTCAATCACTGGTCCGTTGAGTTCCCTGATTATCGAGTCCCTTCCTTCCTGGGGACCGATAATTATAGACACATTCATTCCTTTGGAAGGTGGTGGCAGTGAAAGGAAAAGGGTAAGATTAATAATCCCTTTCCTTGTGATATTCCTCATTTAATATTCAGCTTATATTCGTGACAGTCCAGCGAGGGGTCATACTGGTCCGTTATTAGTGTTTGCTGGTTATTAAGTGTGGACAGAGATATTACAATAAATGATTTAATAATATTTTTACATAATTATAGTACCATTACAATGGTAGCAGCGGTGTTTCAATAATTTCTTGACGATTATTGAAGCCTCACGCGTCTGTCCGTTCGGTTATGCTGTGTGGTGAGAGTGCAGCCGGGGCCCATGAGATAGAGTCGACGGTAATCCTATGTGGTGCGATTCGCATAGAGTAGGCGATTCTAGGGTCTTGAGAGGCTGGTAAGGTAGATTACAGGCACTTAAGTGCGCTAGCAGGCAGTTAAGTGTGGAGGCCGCCTTGGGTAGTTGGACAGGGTATTTTTCTCGACCCTCTGCAACTACGGACAAGGGTGTTGCATGGTGGTTTTGCAACAACAATTCTAGGTTTCGAATTGTCTGAGCGGGGAAGTATTAGGACGCTAATTATTTATCCCCGAGGGCGTGTTAGGCGACCCAATCGCTAGCTTTCTACGGTACAACCATGAAAGTGCCGAGAGTTACTGAGGGATGGCGTAGTAGATTGTCTAGCAACGGAATTACGGTGGTGTCGGACAGTTAGATCCGTCGGTTGTTCCGCTATCTAGTCTAACCGTTGACCGCGAAGGACAGGATTTATTTGGTACTGTCGGGATATTGGTGAATGTTGGTAAAAGCGACAGGGCGGGCCGGGACGGGACGGTTATAGGTTAAATCGAGATCTCCTTAAGTACTACATTAAGTTCCCTGTATATTAAGTTCCCTTTCAGGTTAAGCGTCCCTTCGTTAGTTAAGTATTCCCCCTTGTTAGGTAATTTTCGTATATAAGTGTTATTATTTTCTAAGTATTTGTTTTATATTTCTTTTATATCTGGAGTTTGTGTACATGTATGCAGTATAAATTCTCTGGGAGAATTACCAAGGTGAGTGGTCCACTGTTTTCAAGTGAAGTGAAGTGCAGTGCATTAAAGTGGATTCGTGTATTCGTTAATTCAGTGAAAATCGTTGAAAATTGTTGTGATGATATATTTCAAAGTCGCTTGGAAAATCTTAGTTTTTGGGAATAAATTCTAATTTTGTGGCTAGCCATACGATCATTGGGTCGTCAGTGTTAATTCCAGTGTGCGATTACAGTGATCCAAGTTAGAACTTTGAGAGACCAAAAGTCGATTTTTGGTCATTTAAGCGAATTAGCGTTGGGACTCTGATTTTTTTTTCTAGCGGTTCTCAGCGCTCAGTGAGGCAGCGCTCAGTAATTGTTTGCGCTCAACCAAGTGTCTAAGTGTCTTGCGAGTGGTATATTCAGTTCAAGTGATACGCAAACTACACGTCGGTATTTAATTTATAATTTTGAGAAAAGAAATACTTGGTTAATTAAGGATTAGTGCGGAGACTACTTTCTGAGGAGTCGGCTTCGTGACAGTGTGCGCGCTTTTAATTTTTGTAAACTTACCAACGTGTCCAAGTGTCCAGTGAGTGTTATATTCGGTAAAGTAACAAGTCCCCTACACGCCAGTATTTAATTTATAATTTTGGGAAAATAATTACTAATTTTTAATTAAGGTTCAGCGCGACTCTGTATAGCTGTGAGTGTCGCGGCGATGTGTTAAATTCTCAGTATTCTTCTACGCAAGCGGCGGTGACCCAGTGTAGGCTACGTTAACATCGAGTTCATTCAGTAACGTAAATAAGTGATTTATCATTAATTTTTGTTTAACTAATAAATACTTATAATTATATGTGAGCGCCGTTGTCAGCGTCGGGCGTTAAGAATTTAATAATTGTTGAAGATATAAACATCGCGCCAGTGGTAACTTAACGATAACGTCATTCAATTCTAGCGCGCCTAAGATTTACTAGAAAATTTGAAAATCTAGAAAATTTGAGAAATTCAGTTAGCGTATTTTCGATAAATTAAACAGAGTTGAAACTAAATTATTTACAATAAATTCAGGGTAGTTCCTTTCGCGATAATATTCACTATATAATTTCAGTATATTTTGTTCAAGAATGCGGTAATTATCAATATTTTTCTAACATTTATATTGGTCTTTCATTTAGAGACAAGAAATTTCTTACTTTAATTCTTTTTATAATTGCGTTACCAGTCCATCGAGTGTCAAATAAATATAGTAAACTCATTACATTTTATCAAGATTAATTGTAGTAATTTCCTGGCGTTTAATGAATTAACGTAGCGTAACCTACTATTTTTAGTGTATTTGTGCGCGTGTATCTTATTCATCGTATACAGTTGTTTTCACAAATAAATAAATGCTAGTCGATGCCGTCGTGTACTCTATCTGTTTGTGTAGAAATTTTACGAATGCGAGACGAGGTTAATAAGACACAATAATTCCATTCATTGGTAGTAGGGAGTCAGCGAGATTCTGCCGCCGACAGCTGTCATCGTCTGTCAACAAGGTTAGGTGATTTATGGCTTTCACTGGGGCTGTGGAACGCGGTGAACGACGTGAAGGAAAGATAGTTCCGGTCTAGATGTTCTAGAGGTTTAACGTAATAGGGTAGGAGATACCTTCGGAGACTATTGATCAAGTGATTACTTGTGGAAATCGGAGTTGTGTTAAAATTTCACCGCAATCGGTTGTCGGAATCAGAACTTAGCCTGTTTTCTCCGGTAGGGTTAGGTTGCGAGGTTTTAGCGAGAATATGTCGTGTGAGAAGATGACGCTCAGGAGTAAAGGGACGGTAGACAACGAGGCTACTGGGGGAGCACCATCGACAGACCCTCACCTGGTGGGGGTAGTACAGACGGTAGTCCTTGGGGGAGGATCCCAAGCGAACCCCACGGGGGGAGTAACGGATCCGGGGGCCCAAGGGGCGGCAGACCTGGACGAAAGCAGGATTTCATTAGGGGGCTCTTCCTCAACTGACAGCACGATGATTGGTGGGGTGATAGGAAGTGATGGGGTTGTGGACCCCACTATTAGAACATCCACCCCAGTTGGACAAGGAGTTCCCGGGGATGATGCCATTGCGGGTTCTCAAGGTCTGACGGTTCCTGGGCTTACGAACGTACACACACCACCCTCACAACCCCAACAATTACAACAGGTACAACCCGACGCACAACAACAAGCCCTACAGATGCTACTACAGGCACTGCAGGTTGCACCACAACAACAACAACAGATACAACAAGCGGTACCACAACAACAACAACAGATACAACAAGCGTACCACAACAACAACACAGATGCAACAAGTTGTACCACAACAACAGCCACAGATACAACAGGTGGCACAACAACAACAACAGATGCAACAAGTCGTAACACAACAACAGATACAACAAGTTGTACCACAACAACAACAGCAGACATTACAGGTTGCACAACAACAACAGATACAACAACTTGTACCACACCAACAACAACAGATACAACAGGTTGCTCAACAACAACCACAGGTACTACAGATGCTGCTACAGCTACTTCAAGGACAGAACGGTTCACAACACTCACACAATCAACAACAGGGTCCACGACCACCTTATCAGAGTAGTACCCCCAATAGTTGCTCGCCTGGGGTAGCCCCTTGGTCACTGGGGAACCCCTCCTCATCCCAACCTTACACCCAACCCCTCATAGTTCCTTCCCCCCCTGGTCAAGCACCCCCTTACACTCCCAGCACTCCGTCCTATAGACCGGGACTTGTGGCGTCACTCCCGAAGTTGTCCTTGCCAAGGTTAAATTGTGCTGAGCTCCCATCGAATAAAGTAGAACGCAACCGTTGCGTAGAAAATTGGTTGTGGGAGATGGATTCTGTGTTAGCCGCGGCTCCTGATGATGAAACTAAAATTACTCTGGCCACTGGGGCATGTGTGGGTCGCGACGGGCCCCTGAGGAAGTCTGAGGAATTCAGGCATTTGGTGACGTGGCCACAATTCGTGCAGGCCATCAAGGATCGATTTAAAGCAAAGATTACTAAAGAGGAGGCTCGTCGCTATTTAACGTCACTTCAGAGGGAGAAAGGCACTCAATTAAAAGATTTTGGTGCCTTCCTTCGCACCAGAATAAGCGATCTTACTCAGGAGTTGGGGTACGATGCGCAACAGGAGGAACGGTTTGCGAAGCAGTTATTTTGTAAAGCCTTGCCCGCTCATATCGGTCCTTACTTAGCTACGGACACGGCTTCCCTGAGTTTTAGGGAACTCGTACAATACGCCGAAGAACATATAGATGAGGACTTGGATGTGGAGGAGGCCCGGTCTTCGCCATATGTTAATGCGGTGAGCAGGAAGGTAGAGACCGAACAAGGGGGCAATAGATCAGGGCCCCCCAGACGAAAACGGGGGGCGGTGGACGCACGCAACAACCCCCACGTAATGATTGGTGGGACTCGCGTACGTGTTTTAATTGTGGGAAAAGAGGCCACGTGAAAGCGAGATGCCGGAAGGTGAGAACAGAAACATGAGAGAACCCCGCCTCGGGTGGTGGCAGACCTACGTTTGAGATGACGGTTGAAGGTGTGAGATTGACAGTTTTTGTGGACACCGGAAGTCAAGCAACTCTCATTAAAAAGTCAGCCTTCAGCACACTTAAAGAGACACGCCTTAAGCGTTGTGGGAAGCATTTAACAGCAGTAAATGGGCAACATATTAATATCTTGGGCCAGGCCACTCTTAATTTTGAAGTGGGTAAGGGAGAAGCTTACCCACACAATTGCACGATTGTCGAGAATCTTGCATTCCCTGGTCAGGTTTTGTTGGGAATGGATTTTCTGGGACGAGTTAACTTTTCGTTGTCTGCTCAACAGGGATCAAGGAAGTGCAGATTGAAGTTGGGCCAGGTAGTTTATCCCATTAAAATGGTAGATCATCCACCAGTAATTGCTTCCATTAGTAAGAAACAGAAGTACAACATTCACTACCCTAAGTTGTTGTTTAAGTCTCTTCCAGACACAGATAAGAAATCATGTGGGTTACATGCCTTAGTGAAACAATATTGCCCACCCCATTCAGTTAAGTTCATTAAAGTATCAGTGGGACGTCACATTGCACCAGGTACCATCCTTCAGGTGGCTGGGAGATGTGACAGGTTGTTGATCCCTCATCATTTGATCACAGTGCTTGATAAAGGTGCCCTTATTCCAGTTGTCAATCTCTCGCACAAAACCTATCGTTTCAGGGCAGGTGATAGGGTGTCTCAGGCTACAGTTGTAGAAAATACAGGAATTTTTCAATATCAAAGCCAGGAGGAGATGCCAGCCACCACAGCACAATGTAGTGCACTGAATGTTACAGATAGTAGCACACAGGGGAAACACAAGACCGAGACAAGAAAAAGTAGCAATACTCAGGAAGTTGATAAGTTAATCTCGGCTCTGGATTTGCAACATGTGCAACAGTCAGATAGAAAACTTTTGAGAGGGATTTTACGTAAATTCCCTAGACTGTTTGCAACAGAAGACGATCAAATCGGGCTTCTGGATAGGATCGAACATGTGATTCCTACCGGTGATCATCCTCCTATTTACACCCGTCAATGGAGGCTTCCGGAACGGGCGAAGGAAGTAATTAGGGATGAGTGTCAGAAGATGTTAAGACAGAATGTGATAGAGCCTAGTACATCACCATGGTTGTCGCCAGTAGTATTGGTACGTAAACCGGATGGTAGTTATAGATTTTGTGTTGACTACCGAAAGATAAATGAAATTACTAAAGGTGATGTGTATCCTTTACCACGGATACAAGAAATTATAGATCAGTTTGGGGCAGCCAAATACTTTTCCACTCTGGATGCGAAATCTGCGTATTGGGCCATACCAGTAGCTGAGAAAGATAGAGAGAAGACCGCCTTCTCTGATGGGGTTCATACTTATCAATTCAAGCGGATGCCTTTCGGGTTAAAAACAGCGCCTTCATCATTTCAGAGGGCTATTAATTATATCCTCAGTCCAGTCTTGGGAAGGCACTCATTAGCGTACCTGGATGATGTGGTTATCTACTCTAGGACGTTCGATGAGCACTTACGAGATTTGACTGAGACGTTGTCACTATTAGATAAGGCGGGCTTCAAACTTAACGTGAGTAAGTGCACTCTGGCGTCTCAGAAATTCAAGTTTCTGGGATTCCAGGTGAGCACAGATGGTATCCGACCTGACCCCGACTCCTGTCGTGCCATTGCTGACATGCCAACACCTAAGACAGCAAAGGATGTTCGAAGGTTTCTGGGGGCAGCCGGATATTTCCGTCGCCACATAGAGGGTTTTGCAAGTACAACAGCACCGTTAACTGAGCTTACTAAGAAAAATGTTAAATTCGTTTGGAAACCTGAGCATGATAACGCTTATGCAAAATTAAAAAGTCAACTCATTACAACCCCAGTATTGGCAGTACCTGATTTTGATAAGGAGTGGGAAGTACACACTGACGCCAGTGGTATAGCTATTGGTGGGTGCTTAATGCAACGTGATAATGACAATCTTCCTCACCCTGTAGCATATTTCAGCAGGAAGGTTAAGGGTCCGGAGATCCGCTATTCGGCAACGGATAGGGAAGCTTTGGCTGTGGTAGAAAGTGTTAGGTACTTTGAACCGTATCTTTTCCAACGTCACTTTGTCATTTATACAGATCACAGAGCTTTAACTCATATTTTTAAGAAAAGAACTAAGTGCCCTCGCATGTCACGTTGGTCTCATGAACTAGCTGCTCACTCGTTCCAAATACTTTACAAGCCTGGTCCATCACATGTTGTACCAGACACTTTGAGTAGGAACATTGCTACTATTAATGTAAATCTGAATATTGAAAATATTCCTAGCGAGAAAATGCGAGAATTCCAGATGAACGAACCAAGGTGGAAAGAGATTATTGAACTTTTAGAGGGAGGAAAATATCCGTCAAAGAAAAGTAATTTAGCAATTCATGATTTTGAAATGAAGGATGGGGTCTTATATTATGTAAAGGGACAGAAGGATCGTGCAGTATTTCAGCTGGTTATCCCAGAAGTGTTGAAGAAGTCAGCGTTGAAACTCGCGCATGCGTCTAAGATTGCAGGTCATCCGGGGATTTTTAAAACTCACATGAAAGCCAAGTCACTCTTTTTCTTCCCCGGTATGTTAACAGAGGTCATTAACTTCGTTAAGTCCTGTGGTCATTGTCAAAGGAGGAAAGGTACCCTTAAGGTACAAGCTCCATTGCAAGAATTCCCAGATATTTTGGAACCTTTAGATCGGGTGGGGGCTGATCTGATTGATCTGCATCACAGTCATTCAGGAAACCGTTACGTATTGGTGTTGGTAGACCACCTTTCCAGGTACACCACACTGATTGCCTTGCCTCAGAAAGATTCACGAACTGTTGCAAAGGCGTTCTTAGATAGGTTTGTCACTGTATTCGGTCCCCCTAAAGTATTAGTTTCTGACCGTGGTCAGGAATTTAATGGGAATATTTTCAGAGAAGTATGTAAAATTGTAGAAACGACTTCAGCATTCACTACGGCTTATCACCCTCAGGCTAACGGTATGACAGAACGGACGAATCGATCAGTTAAAGATATGCTTGCAATTCTTGCAGAGCATGATGTCAATTCGTGGGACGAACACCTCCCCTATGTCCAGTTTGCGCTGAACACTGCCATCCATCAGTCCATTAACACCCAACCCCTTTTGCTGTTCACAGGTCATTCATGTAATTTCCCATCAGGTCTGCTTAACAGACATAATATTGCATATGGGGAAGACTACCCATCAGAAGTTGTAAATAAGATGAAAAATGCATGGAGAATTGCAGCTAGGGCTTCCAAGACAGCACGAGATCGCTATGCTCAACATTATGACAAAAAGGTACGACCCCTTGAATTGAAAGTCGGGAGTCTTGTGTTGAGAGTTAATGAGGCGGCTCCCGCCAATCAGAGTAGGAAACTTGCACCTAGATGGCGGGGCCCCTACCGAGTAATTGAAAGAAAAGGTCCGGTTAATTTTGTTATTAAAGGTATTTTTGAGGACCAAGTTGAGAGAACCATTCATATTAATAAATTAAAACCTTATCACGCGAGGGAGGAACTAGAGCTGCCTTCAGCAAGTCTAATTCCTGACCTGTCTAATGATCCAAGTGATGAGTCAGAGGATGAGGATGACCTCCTGTTAAATCTCATCAGTAGTCAAGCTCAATCTTGTCACCCTATGGTAACAAGGTCGCGAGCTGTACAGTAAGTGTAATGATCTCCCCTAGTCAGGTTTAGTAAAAGTTCATATAATCCTGTAGAGGCAATGGTGTGTAGTTACTGATGTGCATGACTCAGGTAGCATACTTGCCTTGCTCTGGGGTTTCCAACTTCCTATTCCCTCAGAGTAATATCCATGCTTCCGCCATTTGTTGTTGACTGTCTTTCTCAGGTCTGACGGTACACCAGTTCCAGCCTCCCAGTCACACGTGAACCAAGGATCGAGATCAGCAGGTCTGGGGATGACCCACCTGGCTGATAAGATCGGGGTCTGAGGCACGTTACATAAAGTCCTCCCCCTTGTACCCGGTAACTCGTCAATTGGTTATCCGGAAGGGGTGACTGACGTACAGTCACCCAGCCGACACCTCACGTCACTAACGAGGTTGTCCCAGTCCAGCCATGCTGTCTTCACGGAGCAGAGTCAGTCACCATCACAACCGTGGGCTAGCTGTCTCAAGGTCACCAACCAAGTCCACCAGCCGCTAAGTCAAGACTGCGGAAAACCGGAAGTGGAAGACGAGTGGAAACGAAGAAGAACGCTAATTGCAACGACTAAGCTCTCTCAAAACCTGCGGTTGCGTCGTCTGTGGAAACGAAGAGGCAACACGGCGGTCCCGGGTACGAACAGCACTACCCCTACAGAGTGCTGCTGTTTCGCCAGAGGAGGTACATTCTGTATCTCGGCCCAAGCTCAGCTGCACGAGGGGTTGCACGGAAAGGTGTACCGGCCCAGTAGTACCGGGATAACAAGTAAACGTCGGTAGATGACGTCGCCCAGGAGCTGAGGCAGGGCCCACCTGTCCTGTCACCATGCCATCCTCTTCAACGCCACTCGAACCTCACTACCAACGCGAGACATCATGACACGTCGAAGCTGTGCTCTACGGTGGCAGCCATGGTTAACAACAATCCATCATGACTGTTGGAAGCGATAAGAAGAGGTGAACCCGGGTTCCTGTTAGCGGGGTCCACCTGAGCTGACAGCCGCCAGCTGTCAGCTGTCACGCAAGCCGGTGCGGGCAGTGCGAGACCCCCTGTACTGTCCGTAGTTGGCCGAGGCCGGAAATGGAACTTCCAGATGACCAGGATCTCCAAGCAACTTGAGGTAGTCGCCGGAATCTACAGCAACGAGATGTCACCAGGACCGAACGATAGAACTTTTGTATAGAAAAGTTATATGAAATGAATTTTAAGGAATATAGTAAACTGTGTTACTCGGAACAGTTAGTTCAACTCTCTAATTTTCCATCTGATAGTAACACCTCTGTACACCTTCGGAACGCTCTCTGGAACAGTATTAAATGTTGAAAACTAGAACTAGTGAAATAGGAAAAAGAAATCTAGAAAGTGAACATCTAGAAATTGTTACTAGAAAATTACCTTGTCTCTAGAAAAGTTGTTTGAGTGAACTGTTTTGAGAACCATCTAGTAGGTTCTCTAGAAACGTTGATCAGTGGGGAACTTTATCTAGATTTTTCTAGATCCTAGATACTGATATTTATATATTTTTTTTAATTTTTTGTGGATTACTGAACAATAAGGGTGGTACACAGTCTGAAAAATGTGTTCACCCGCTGTTGTTGTTGGTTAAGAGACATGTCTGTGGACATCGAATTTTTTTAATAAAAATATTTTTTTGTATTTTCTTTAGGTTAAGGATTTGGACACGCTGTGGTAGGCAGTTGCCACAGGTGTGGGACACGGGGTCCCTGAGAGGGAATATTTCTCTATATATTTTTGATGGAATTTGATAATTTGTTTTATTTTGATGACATTGATTTTTTTAATGTTTCTATGTGATGTGTTTGATCTTTATTCCAGGTGGAATACTGGGATAGCTGAAGGCTATCGGCTGACTTTAGCTAGTTGCTAGGTTTGGATTTGGTTTCTATATCAAGACAGGTATAGGATGTTTGGTCTTCCAGGTAGTTGGAAGGTACAGGGCTGTATCCAAGTGGACAGCCAGGATTAGAGACGGTCTCTGTCCTTATGTTATGTATTATTTCTGTGTTTGTTGTATGTATACGTGCTAGGGCACACCTTTGGGGGTGCCATTATTTTTGTTTTGGAGGAAACATTATTCTGTTTTATGTGTGTTGCCATTATTAGTTAGGATTAGATAATCATTTCTTTTGTTTGAGGCAATGGGTCATTTATTGTTGAGTTAAATGTTGGTTGTGGAGTAATGTTCATGATAGGTCAGGGTTTTGGATAAGAAAAGTGTGTGTAAATTTCTTTACACACAAATTTCTTAATTTCCGAGGAGGGGGAGTTGTAATGATCTGGCGCGTAGATCATTGCTTCTCCCTTCTTCTCCCTTCTCTCCCTTCTTCTCCCTTCCCCCCCCTTCTCCCTTCCTACTCTCTTTCTCCCCCCTTCCCCGTGGGCCACCCTCTTTCGTCAAGGGTCATAAAGCTTCCTGCCTTTTGCTCCCCTTGGCCGTCTTTGGAAATTAGTCAGTGACAAACTTTTAGAACAATACTCCAGGGCCAATAAACTTGGGTTCTCGGATGTCGGGCAGCCAGAGAGCGCCAACCGTCTTGTGGGCGTTTTCCTGTCGTACCGTGGGAACGGTGTGTGAGCCTACGGGAGGAAAAACAGAACGTTCAGAAACAAGGCCTATGCCCAGTCCTAGGAGGCGGGGCTAATCAAGAATTGTCTGGTCTGAGAGTGACACTCTGCGCTCATTGGTTGAGTAGGAAGTCAGTCTCAGGAGTGCCTGCCATGCCATTGGCCGGTCTCTAGTTCACCCAGTTATGTTTAAATCCATTGGCCTAGGCTGGGAGAGGCGGAGTTAAATTGGGCCTAGGAGTGTGGTAGCATTTTTTGTAAGAGAGAGAATTCAGTGTGTCTTGGGAGTTTTTCGGGACTGGAGGGCAAGCCAGCCCGCGTCCAAAGGGGCTGAGGGCCGCCATCAACATCTTGGCAAAGTGTGCGATTGAAGGTAGTGTGCTCCTACGTTTCTTGCATATTGGTATTGCATCCCATTGCCTCGTTTATTTTGGTAGATGTTATTAGAGTAGGCTATATGTCAATTGTGATTTAAATATACAGTTACAATAATAAAATAATTGTTAATTTCATCTTGGTGAGTTATCTGTCCCCTTGTGTTAATATATGTTATTCATGCGATTTTCATGTGCTGTGTTAGAACTTCCCTGTGTTTCTCCATTCTTAGGAATAATAAAGTAAAGCGAGAGCCTCCCCCGTTCAGTTCAATAAGACTAAAGTAATCCATTCAATTTCAATCACTGGTCCGTTGAGTTCCCTGATTATCGAGTCCCTTCCTTCCTGGGGACCGATAATTATAGACACATTCATTCCTTTGGAAGGTGGTGGCAGTGAAAGGAAAAGGGTAAGATTAATAATCCCTTTCCTTGTGATATTCCTCATTTAATATTCAGCTTATATTCGTGACAGTCCAGCGAGGGGTCATACTGGTCCGTTATTAGTGTTTGCTGGTTATTAAGTGTGGACAGAGATATTACAATAAATGATTTAATAATATTTCAATTAATTATATTACCATTACTATGGTAGTCATTACAAGGTAGAGTTTTAGGTATTGCAGGGAGTGACCTCTCACTCCTAATGATGTAATTTAAGAAGAAGGTTTTGGTGGCTAACAGTATCAAAAGTCTACGCAGGTCCAAAAATAACCCAACAGGGAACTCATTTTTATCAAGAGCTGCATGTATCAAGTTAATCATACTAATAAGCGCATCGCTAGTGTTTTTTGGGGGTCTGAAGCAATATTGGCAAGAGCTAAGTATATTGAGTTTGGCTAGATAGGAGTAAAGCTGCTTGTAGATTAGTTTTTCAAATATTTTGGCAAGTTTGGCAGAATGATATAGGTTGAAGTTGTGACATCAGCGAGATCACATTTGTCGACAGGGGTTGCTCTCGCTTTTTTTAG
>WNGS01001312.1:44151816-44163301 GCA_020271785.1 Procambarus virginalis
GGATTTTTTTTTACTGCACGTGATCCAGAACATGAAATTTGACACACACAGACGACAGCTACACTGCGTTGGTTCCACTTCGAATAATTTCTGCATTCTAAACTCACTCTGAACAAGCAAACGATGACAGAGTTTACTGGTACATTGTCAATGTGTATATCTCGTAGTCGTGCACTTCAGAACACAATTATAGCTTTTGATGTTTCAGTTGACAAACTGAATCTGTCACACAATGGAAACTTTTTTGAGACTTGTTCAGTTGGTTACGAAATTTGACCCAATCATTAAAGAACATTTGGGAAGGGTGAACAATGGATAAATTTATATATATCAACTAGGAAAGTAAATATATAATGAATTATTTTTATTTACGGAAAAGAAAGTACTACAAAAATTTCACAAAAAGCCTCTGAATTAATATTGCTACATTAGACTGACCACTAGATCTACGCAAACATTAACATTTTGCATTTCCTTAACTATTCGTTACAGTTCTTATAACGCTTTACTTAACAGTTACAAGCATTTCATAACGTTGGTAGAGGTGAAGGAAGTAACAGGTGAAACGCCTACTCGACATCTTATAGTACGAGCTGCAATATCTAGAATTTTACTTGAACATCCCTCGCCAAGGGAATGACGATGCTTATGTAAGAACAAAAAGCAGGCGATGAGTCACAATAACGTGGCTAAAGTATGTTGACCAGACCACACACTAGAAGGTGAAGGGACGACGACGTTTCGGTCCGTCCTGGACCAATCTCAAGTCGATTGTGAATCGATTGTGTCGATTGTGATTGGAGAATGGTCCAGGACGGACCGAAACGTCGTCGTCCCTTCACCTTCTAGTGTGTGGTCTGGTCATCAAACAAAAAGCAGTAAACAAACATGTCTTGCTGTACAAAATCCAATGCATCAACTCGAAGGTGGTCAATATTTCGAGACTTTAAGCAAACGCCGCGTTCAGAGCAGTGAAGCAGAAACTCTACTCAAAAGAAACTATAAATGCAAAATTTTCTAATGCAATAATTTATAGTTTTACATTTTATTCCATGTCTGCATGGAATTACTCCACGACAACTTTCTAAGATAGTCAAGTAAAGTCTAAGAGTCAGACAAGTGCAAGTGTCTAAAATAATATCGGGAAAGTGGCTTTAAAAGTGCACTTCATACTGATGTATACTAAATACCAAAAATGCAGAAAACAATTCAAGGACGGTGTCAGAATTCAAAGAAAACGTTTTTTACTTTCGAAGATGGCGATCTTGTCATAGATACTTAAGATCTTTCATGTTAATTGCTTCACACGGGTATCGAACACAGCTATTTCTTTCTTAAACAACATAGTTGACAACAACGTCTGAAGTTATTTGGATATATGAATATCAATCGAGTTGACAAATTGTACCTGCGAAAAACAAGTGTACACAGACCAGTATAATACTGATGGTTACAAGCTAACTCAAGTGATGGAAACTCTCTCAGAATTGTAAAATGTTGGCTTGATCCACATGTCACCATCGCAGCGTCTTTAGCTTCTAGTGAAATATGCTGAACCAAAGTAAATTTATAAAGTACTCAAGAACATCATTTCACAAGCTGCTAAATTGTCTATTGAAGCCGACATCGCCAAAAACTGTAAGTTTGGCGATTCCGTCAACAATTTTGCTTTCATAAACGCACAGACTGTCTTCGTTAAGAGAGGACTCAAAATATTTATACTATCAAAGATTCTTACAGATAACTTATGAGTTCTCCAGCTGTCCCAAACCCCACTGTTCACATTCTACGGGACCTGGAGCTTTACGGTCTGGTCTGTTCATTAGACACCTTTGCTGACCTTTTCAATAGTACAGAATCGAGGGAAGGGGGCCATACGCTTGACAAGATTAGCATCTACGAGGTTCCCGGAAAAATGGTTTACCCGGGAACCTACACGATGGTGGTTATACGCGCTAGGGAAGACCCAGACAGTCTAAGATCCCGTGGAGATAGAGCTTCGGGGCGGGGTTGCCACCTGTGTTCTTCAGGTCTCTCTCAACGTTCACAACCTTCTGACTCTCAATCTTCACGAGGTACTGAAGCTGTTCACCTGAGAACAGTGCATTCGTGCACTGGTCTATAGTGGCTTATGGGTTATGTAAAACCGGCGGCTATTGCTGTTTTTTCTGCTGACAATTACACATTTTTATTTGTAGATGAAACTTTAACAAGGAGGGTACCATTACTCATAGTTGTAATTTTCAGCAATAACTTTCAAGCTGTAGTCATATTTTCACTGCCAAGATACATGTCTATTTCCAAAAATATTTTAATTTCACTTACTCTCCAGCATCTTTTCACCCTTGGCAGCACTTCAGGCGAAGTTATTTGAGCATTTTATTCCTTTGGATGTGGGCCTTCGGCATACACACCCTACAGACAAGCACTCAAATCTCGGCTGGATTCGACAAGGCTCGAATAGGAGCCGGTGAAGCCAGAGCTCAGCCCATCCAGTAGGACCAGAAACATCACCCCAACAACATTCCAAGACGATTCGTATGGCAGACAATCACACTAGTCCACAGAACACACAATCAAAGGCTCACGGGTCACAGGGTCATTTGTCGCAACAACCGAACGAAAACGATCGGGCACCGACAGCTGTAACTCGCTAGTCCTTTGTCCATGTTCTAGGCTGGGTACACTTAGTCTAGCTACAACCATTTGGCCAGAAGCGAGGTTTGGTGGGCCACACTTAACTGCTCGCCGGGTCAACGTCAGAGCTAACCCCCGATCCCTCCCATACCCTCAGACACCCATCCACAACAAAGCCGTGCCCACAGGGAAGAACGGATGGGGGGAGGGGAATTGGGGGTTAGATTGAAGATGATATTCACTAATGATTATATACATAATTAATGGACGTATCAACGATTAATCATACTAATGATCATAAATATGATTTACAGTCACACTGATGTTTAATGATCACTTTGAATGAAGAACTACCTACTGACGATTTCGGGGATCAGTGTCCCCACGGCCTGATCTCTGACCAGGCCTTCTGGTTGCTGCTTTGATCAAACAGGCTTGATTTACCTCCGCGAGGATCCCAGACGCACCTTAATCGACTGAGCTACAACATGGTAAAAGAATTACAACCGGGAAATCAACTTGACATGGGGTGCATGGGGAAATTGTGTAAAAAACTGGTTTGTGTCTTGGAGAGACTGTAGATTTCGTGGTAGGTCAAGTTGATTTCCCGGTTGCAATTCTTTTACCATGTCGTAGCTCAGTCGATTAAGGCGCGTCTGGGATCCTCTCGGACGTAGGTTCGAATCCTCGTCACGGCCCTTGTGGATTTGTTCATTTGACGCATCACGCAATTGTGATTTCTGTGTGTATTGTAAGCTTGATCTGGTTTGATCAAACATACGATTAGCAGCCTGGTTGATCAGGTATCCTTTCAAGGTGCTTTGAAGAATAGCAATTTATATTTAATTTATGCTAATATTGATTAATGAAAAATATTAATAAAGATGACAATGATTGATGATAATTATGATAAATCATTATATTGATTATATTGATTATCATAATCAATAATTGTATAGATTACTTGGTTATCATATCTTCAGCCATGTTATTGTGACTCATCCCCTGCATAATAATAATAATTGTAATTAACTATCACGCTGCAAATAAACATTAATGATTATATTTTTGTCAGCCATCAGCTTGATAAATTATAATTGATAAATCGTACAATTTATCAACACGTTGATAAATCGTGTGTGTGTGTGTACTCACCTAGTTGTGCTTGCGGGGGTTGAGCTCTGGCTCTTTGGTCAAACACCAAAACACATGTGTGTACATGTGGAAATGTATATGTGTGTGTGTACGTGTGGACATGTGTATTTATGCTTGTATAAGTTTGCGAATTCATTGAAGTAGACTAAACGTCAGCCTATCTTTCCTAAAGTGAAAGTACTTACAGTAACTACATTGTCGAAAGTACAAATATGACTTAATAGATCAGCATGAAGTGGAATGTTATATTATTTTATTTGGTCAAGCATTTTATCCCAACCGAATCCAACCCAACCCAACAAACCCCAATCACCCTAGGCCCTAATACACGTTATCTGAGGCCTAACATAGTAAATATGTGCTATACTAGGCCTGCAATATTTCAGTTTGGTTTTTAGTTTTAGTTTTTCCGGACCGTAAACAATAAATAATATAAAATAGTACTGGGGCTGCATTACTACATATTGATACAATAGACCACACAGTTACAAAAAGTACAGTACTATCAAAGCAAGAGAATTTGATAAATTCATACTTTTTTTCTAATGCACATTTAGGTACATGTGCAGCTATCCTAGACCATATGGAGGGGAGTACCAAGTGTCAAGAGCTAGCTAAGTGATGCTAAAAATCCCCACCACAACGGATGATTTGTCAGACAGTGCTATGTGATCAGTATATTTTAAATAACACATTTAGGTACATATGCATTTGTGCAGCTACCCTAGGCTATATGAAGGAGAGTGCAGTGTCAAAAAGCTAGCAACGTAATGCTAAAAAATCCCCATCACACAGGATGGTTAGTCATAAAGAGGCATGTGATAGGCAGTCTGCACTGGCAGACTCAGGGTGCATTTTGAGAATATCATCAACACAAGAGTGAATAAGGCAGCAGTGGTAATACAAGTCCCCATCTCGCAGGATGGTTAGTCATACTGGGCCATATGTTTAGTAGCCTGCACTGGCAAATTTTAGGTACACTGTGAGGAGAATACGAGAGTGAATAAAGTAATTGCAAAGCTCCAGGTACCTCATGCCAACTGGTCTGAAAGGTCTAATAACTGAGCATTCAGTGATGTAGTGCGGGAGACCATGCTGCAGTTTCTGCTCACAGAGTTTGCACCTGGAGTGCTCAGGATTGGGAGATCCGTCACCTGCAGCCACCTGCTACAGGTAACGGTAACCCAACCTGATCCTGGCAACCACTGTGTCGCACAGTCTGGTCGACGTTTTGTACTGCCCATAGATATAGGTTTCAGATCTGAACAAATCATAGCTTTTTATACTAATACTTTCAGGTCGTTGGGAGTCAGTAATTTCTTTCCTATAAGACCTGAGTGTTTGGACCAATACAGTTTTGACAGCAGAAATGGGGATATCTAGATCTAATTCAACTTCATCTTTGTTGCACGCTAATTTGGCTGCAATGTCTCTCTCATTATGATGGGTTATACATTCTCCAAGAACAGCGCGAAAGTCTACGGACACGCCAGTCCCAAAATCATTTACATCAAACTAGATTACTAAACACTTAAAAATTTGATTTTGGCCCACGTGTGTACCAAAGGCGGAACAAGAATTTATGTTGTTGGCGCGCGCGCCTGTGTGCGTGTGCGCGTGCGTGTGCATGCGTAAGTGCGTAATTAGTTAGGTGTAGTTACAGGATGAGAGTTAAGCTCGTGGTGTCCCGTCTTCCCAGTATTCTTTGTCATATAACGCTGTGAAACTACTGACAGTTTTGACCATCTTTTCACTTGTTCCAACCATCTACACTTTGTTTGCAGAAGTGAAGTTTCTAATGTTTTTGCGGCAGCTTTGCTTCCTTAGTTTGAACCCCATGTCCTCTTGTTTTTGAAGTTGTAGTTTACAAAAGTTGTCAATTTTGTCGATACCTGTAACTATTTTGTCCGTAGTGATCATATCACCTATTTTTTTTATTCTATCTTCTAACTTAGGTATATTTAACACCTCTAACCTCTCCTCGTAACTCTTGTTGTTTAGTTTCGGAAGCCATTTTGTGTTATGACTCCACACCTTTTCCAATTTATTGATGTGATTATTCAGATATGGGCACCATACAACCGCTGCATATTCCAATTCTGGTCTTATGAAGGTCGTAAATAATTGCTTTACTATTTCACGATCTCTTTAAAGTGATTATAAAATTGGAAAGCGTAGAATTCGCTCCTCCCACAATGTTCTTGTACGTGTGTGTGTGTGTGTGTGTGTGTGTGTGTGTGTGTGTGTGTGTGTGTGTGTGTGTGTGTGTGTGTGTGTAATTACCTAAGTGTAATTACCTAAGTGTAGTTACAGGATGAGAGCTACGCTCGTGGTGTCCCGTCTTCCCAGCACTCTTTGTCATATAACGCTTTGAAACGTGTGTGTGTGTGTGTGTGTGTGTGTGTGTGTGTGTGTGTGTGTGTGTGTGTGTGTGTGTGTGTGTGTGTGTGTGTGTGTGTGTGTGTGTGTGTGTGTGTGTGTGTGTGTGTGTGTGTGGAGCTGAAAATTGTCTGTCAACAAAACATATCATGAACATGTGAACGAATCTGTATGAAACATGGTACGAGGCAAAAAAGCAAATGTTTATAGCCTTCGGGAAATGCATTCAAAACTATCACTTGCGGGAGCTAAAAAACAATAGGCGTCGTTTGGCTCCACCATGGCACTAAATATTGATGCCAAACATGACAGTGCCACACTCCCTGTGTAGAACTCACTGGGGAAATTGGCACTACCTGTCCAATGCCCTATACAACAGGGTGTTCATTCTGGCGCTTCTGGTCCATCCCGACTCTTAGTTGAAAGAGGTGCTGCAATTGCACACTTTGCACTTCTACCGTTTGAAAAGAATTGAGAAAAATAACAGTTCGCATTGTCACTCGTACCAGGACATGTAAATATATTGCGATATTCTATTTACAAACATTTCTACGCTTTTCATATAACAGATGAGCAAATAAACGTTTAATAATGGAATATGATGTCTATATTCACACAAACGCGCGCGTTTAACAAAGAGTGAGTGAGAGAGATAACAGAATAGAATTAGTGGATGCTAGAAAATGGGAGCCGAGGAACTCTGTTTAAGACTTGAATTGAATATAATTCACGAAATAAATTGCCTTTAGCCTCAATCACCTCTTTCCGAACACAAAATGACCCGTTCACAGTCATAGTTCAACAGTGACAGACATAAATAAACCATTTCGCGACGAGACGACTTCGGGCAGCCGAGTGAAAATTTACAGAATTCAGTATTCCCACCACATTACATTAAAGCAGATAGTGCGTGCGTGATCCTCCCTGAAGCTTCCTGGAAATGAAGATTATCCTCAGTAGAGCTATAGGACTTATGATGAAAAGTGAAGAATCAATGGACGGAGATAAGGGGAAATAGTGATTGAGGGAAAAACGGAGGAATCAATTTAAACAAATTAAGAAACGATAGATGGATTAAACAAAATAATAATTAATGTCTGGTGATGGAAAAGAATGCAGAAATATCAAGAAATGGCCACATCAATTTAATAAAAATTCTATTGGCATACTTGGACCTGTACAGACACGCTTTAGCCCATTCTCACAGACAATCCTTTACCACGAGCAACCACACTACCCCTCAAACCACATGGATAGTTATGTAGTTACTTAGGATGATCTGAAAGAATATTACGGTTCCAGTAATAACAGTAATATGTAAAACATGCCAGTCTACATGTAAACTGGCAAATGATCCTTTGTCGTAAACAGAGATAATTCCCAAATTATAACTTTACATTTTAAACCAACGATTTCTAATACATTAAAGTATATGTTGAAAAAGTTTTTTTGTAGAACTTTTTTTTTAGAATTCGCGGGCACACTTAACCAGTTTTCGAATTCCATAGTTCACATTATCGTCAAAGATATATCTCATTAATGTAACCAAACATATTGAAACTTAACCTAACCTAAAGTAACGTAAACCTGACCTAACCATAGATAGAAAGTAGATAAGAGCACAAATTATGCAGTCGTTCCTAATTCATTCCCTTGAGGGGATCTCCTTCCTGAGGACATCTTGCATGCTTACATAAACGCACTCACACAATAACATATACAAGATACAAAAGGAGATTGACAAAATATATATGGACGTATGAACAGTAGGAAAATGCCAAACTGACAGTGCACACCAAGGCACAAGTCTCCATGGCATGTGTGGTGAGTACACTTCTCTACGGCTCGGAATCCGAACGAGAGGACATATGTTTAAACTGGAACACAGATGTCAAAGAACTTTTTTCAATCTTCGAGTCATAAATGGTTAGAACGTGTTAGATAAGCATGTTATCGAAGCTAATTCGATCCACACTTATAAATATAAATATAATAAGACAAACGAGTGAATAGAATTATTCTGCATTGAGCAACTGATGGCTGAAAGATGATGAAACTTGGGAGCAAATGCTCGACTCTGCCAGCACAACTAGGTGTGTGCACACCCCTCTCCCCACTCACACAGGCAAGTGAGTGACGGTAATACCAGCAGAGTAAAACATCTCATTAATCATTTCACTCACTGCAGCATATTAATACTAGCTGTGGTTAAGCTCAGAAGATGAAACTCTTGTAACAAGATCTACGTAACAGCTCCATGAGATGGATTTACGTAGGAGCAGTTAAATCAATAGAAAGAATGATTGTACTGGAGGGTACACTTTAATAAATTTATCCCTAAAAAAATTAGGAATAAAGCAATTTATAATTAATGCGAAGGGAAACGGATAATAAAGACAGAGTAAGACGGCAACATTGTCTGACACGAGGCTGTCTTACGCTACTCAAACTTGGTTATTAAAAAATGCCTCAAGTGTAAAAAGGGAGGAATCCAAGCATTGCGGAAAATCCAATTTGAATTCTTGTCTTCCAAACGCGAGCCAAACGGCAATTAGAATCGAATTTTAGAGACTTCTAAATTCTAAAAGACAGATACGAGCATTTTCCGGTTCGCATAGACCGGCTGCTCGGATAATCCGATACTAGGAAACTGGGCTGCCGCTGGGGGCCTATATGGCTTGTGAAATGGGGTTAAAATGGGGGCTAGAAACGACCGCCTGGGCTAAGTTGGCTTGTGTAATGGTGCTAAAGGGGTACCAGAACCCCCACCCCCTCCTTGGATGGGATGGGGGTCCTTCCCACCACATTCCTCCACAGTAGGAACCCAAACTTCCGCACCTCCCCTCATTGTAACATCCCCTTCCATTTCCAACATCCATCCCACCTTTCCTACATTCCAGGAAGCGTCTCCGCGGACCGAGATAGGCGGGAGAGTTAGGCAAGTGCAATGGAGGATTCACAACACTACGCGGTGATCCCAGTTTAATGAGATCCTCGCTGCAGACCAACACATGAACGTGTGCCCAAACACACAGTGACTGAATATCTGGTTGGATGACTGAGTGGGCGTGTTGGTCTGTCTGGGTGGATGAGTCTGGCTGGGCGTCTGGCTGGATAGAGAGGCTGGCTGGGAGTGGGTTTGGCTGGACAACTGGCTGGCTGAGTGAATCTGACTGGCTATCAATCACTCCCCCCTCTGCCCATCAGAAGTAAATCTGTTGAAGTAGCTACATGCTCCAGGCCCTAGGAACATTTTTGTGAATTTAATCCCCCGTAAAAATTTGGTTTTCTGTATTAGTTATCACATTCGTTTGAGTTTGGCGGTTCAACTCCAGTTTTCTGTTACATTTTGTTTCTTCATCCTCCGCTTCCCTCCCTTGTTTCAGCCTCCTAAGTTATCTCTTTTGCGTCAGACAACCGAAGTCATCCCACTCTTTCTTCATACATCCTAAGTTATCCCACTCTCTCTCTTGCTCGACTCCACCAAGTTATCCCATTCACTTGCTCCATACATCCTAAGTTATCCCACTCTCTCTCTTGCTCGACTCCCCAAGTTATCCCATTCTCTTGCTCCATACATCCTAAGTTATCCCACTCTCTCTAGCTTCAGTTCTGTCAAGTTCTCTCTATCTTCTGACATAGAGAGCAAGTCCTCGCTTCCATCAGCGTAGTGGTCTGAGCCGTTGCTTCCCTCAGCACCACCCTGAAGACCAAACTCCCAAACCCTTGATCCCCAATAAGTATCCCGGGGATCCCTGCCATAAAGTCTCCGGCACAAAGTTTTAAGCCTCAGAGGAACCCCGGAGGCACAACAAGCTTCACCTGGTTGACTCTTAATGCATTAGCTTCCCATTAGAACTTGGTAACACCTGCCACTAAGTTACCCCTCTAGCGACACTCTGAGGAACTCTCCGCGGCACTCTTTTTCCATCGGCAAGAAACGCAGTACTGTTCCGCAGCTCGTACCGGGAAACGACGCGGCGCTCATCGAACGTAAGGGGTCTTTTGATGGTGTACAAGAATGATGTATCTCCCCATCGGAGGGCGTTTGCAGCGGGAAACTTAACAGATCCGTTCGTACAAGTTTCAGGCCGTCGTATTCTTTCGCACCGGATATCCTGCGCGCTATGCCATTCGTTGGAAACATTTTCCTTACAAAATATCGAAGGAGTCGCTAATGTGGTGTTTCCTTGATCGAGACACGCGGCACAGGCCTCCCTAGGGCCCTGAAGGCGCCGTCGAATCCACCTTTGCTACCGGAATGTTGAGGAATTAATTAGTTCCAAATATATCAGGGCGGTTAAACACACACACACACACACACACACACACACACACACACACACACACACACACACACACACACACACACACACACACACACAAGAACGTTTAGTACATATGACTTAGTCTTAAGTTTCTTAATTCGTAACTTCTAACTTGAGCCTTGTAATGAAATTTTTTGCGCGTGCGCTGCGCCCAGCCATCTCACGTCTTGAGCAATATTACCTCAAGTTAAGCTATTCAACGCTTCGCCGCTAACTTAACCTTTCCAGATAAGTGTCAATGACAAGTATTGCAAACATCTACGCTGGCAGCCTAATTGCTTGAAGTCAATACCAAACAGCTTCGTAATTAAAAAGCCCAAGGCATAGTCTCCGCGCACGAAGGAAATATTTCAGAAAGCTGTTTTTCCCAGAGATATTCCTGCATGGCCCTTAGCCTCTGACCCGCCAACAGAAGTGATGGTGAAGGAGGAGGTGGAAGATGATGGAGCTGAGGCGGAGGAAGAAGATGATGGAGTTAAAGCGGAGGAGGAAGATTATGGAGCTAAGGTGGAGGAATAGTAGAGATGGAAAGGTTCATGTGAAAGGTTTATAGGGTATAACTGGAAGAAATGTAGATGGCTGAGGAGGAAGTGATGGTGAACGTGTGTCGATGATAGTGATGCTGGCGTTGGTGCTTACCTATCAGTGACTTCGAGGGGTGTGAGGTCTAGCTTTTTATACCCCGCCTAATACCTGTCGTTAATTTAACAATCCTAATGCCCGAATTCCTTGTCGAACCTAACTGTAAAGCTTTGGATGGAGGTGGCTTCCACAGCAATCTCTTTCAGTGCATTCCATTTTTTAACCATCCTGACAGGATCAGATTTTTTCCTTACATTTATTAGATTCTCTTTGCATTTCCAGCTTTAATTTAAGTCCTATTGTCTTACCCTGTCTCAGTGTAAGAGGCTGTCCTTGTCCACTTTGTCTACTTTCTCCCCAGTATTCCCTCTGTTGCTTCTGTCCTCTAACAGGGTTGAGAATTT
>WNGS01001312.1:44184503-44199396 GCA_020271785.1 Procambarus virginalis
CCATTTCAACAACTTCCAGTGTGCACCCCCTTAACCAGTTAATTACCCCTAATTAAATAACTGAATCCTTAAGTACTCAACACAACTTAAAGAAACACAGTAGTAACCCTAAGGTTACATAGGTCACACATATAATGGCATGCAAACAACATAAAATAGCACTGCCCACATACAGTTGCGACTACTGCAACTCGGTTAATTACTATGCCCACACAGTAGTGACACACGGTTTTGCAACAAGTCAAGGTATTAACCATCTTACTGTCCCTCTAATCTTGCAACCGTTTCAAAAGACTCGCCGATCCCGGTGGCTTCAGCAAGACAATATTACCGTTAATATAAGACACCGTCCCTCTACGCGGAACAGTTGGCACTAATTCTCCCATAATTAGTCAAATTAACTAATTGCTCGCTTCTCATTAAGAGACTGAGAATTTCCCTGAATACTCAATGGGTCCCCTTAAATCCTCAACACATTCCTAGGACAGTAATATCGTATACCTGATATTAACACTGCACAAACCTGCACAGAATGATACCGTCAGCATGGCCCCCCCATGCTAATGACATCGTTAGGCAATCAGTCAGCGATCACATCTACTGACTAACCACACACAATACAGTACAACAATCATGCAAATAAAACACATGGAAATGCCCTACATAAACAATGTAAATTAATCTCCAGGACATATACAGACCTCAGGATATCCACTAATAACCCTGCCCACGGGCCTGCTTAATTAACTCTAACCTGGACTAATTACATAATGAGGTACCATGGCACTAACCCAGGCTGGACGATTATACAGACTCGCCAGACTGGATCATTTATATGATGATTTCTCTACCACTGACTGGTCCCCAACTCCCGTCAGTCTACACCCACAACAATATATCTACAGATATACAATTATAACACTGCGTGATTTACAGTGACAATTTCCCACGCCTCGCAGGTGCTGCCCCACAGTCACCTGGGCATGCCACATACGGCCGTCTCAGCTGCCTCCCTAGCCTGGCCAGGCTATGGGCCCCACACAATTTTTCTCTATTCTCTTTTTACTGAGACCATTTTATACACTAATAAAGTACTCACGTTTCCTCCCACACATTTCCTCATTTCCCAGGTCCTTACCACCTGGCATGTCAACACTTAGCTTGCTCCTCGTGCCGTCGACAAGATGTGGCCTTAGGCCTGTTCCTGGGAATGTGGCCAAATGGGTGGCCCAAATGGGGGAGGTGCACACCCAAACATGTGGCCACTGCGTGGCCTTCAGGAGGTTGGCCACGGGTGGCGCGTGAAGTCACAGCACCCAACCCTACCCGGGCTGCTCGCGCGCGGCGCGGGGTGGTAAGTGTGGTGCCCGGGGACCTTCCGTGCGCGGCCCGGGCGGCCGGGCCCGGGCCGGTGCCGTGGCTGGGCCGGCCGCCCGGGTGGCCCTTGGGATATGTGCCCACGTGGCGGCTGGGGTTATACACACATGAGTATGGGGGATCACTAACAACCCCCTCATACCAGAGCCTGACTCGCTCTCACACTGGGGTGACAGGAGTGACACCGGCCGGCGTCACCTACCACAAGGACGACGTCGGGCGGAATTCAAAGTCCAAAGTCCCCAGTTTCTCGCAAAATTTGGGCTTCGACACACCCAGGGTGGCGGGAGTGCCAAGCAATATGAGTAAACAGAAGGACAGGAGCGATAACGGTGGTTGGGGGTGGCAGGCCCGCCACCCCGCAACTAGACACTTCTTCACACCCAGGCTGCCCAATTCAAACTAACTCTCTTGGCGGCTAGAGATGCTCACATGCCCATACCATATTTCTCCCCCTACCTTGCTTGACCCATCAGCAGGAAGCCGGCACTGGTCCCTGATGCCGCTTCCATGACAGCTTTTCGCGCCCCCAAACTCGGGCATAGGAGTAGAGGTGCTTAGACCACTCACACGGGCCCCTCGCCTGTGGCGTGGCGTGACCTCACAAGGAGGGTGAGGCCTAAAACAACGTCTCATGTCTCCCTTGGTGGGGGGGAGGCTGCGTTCGCCCCACTGTCCCCCTCCTCACCTCTAACGGTTTTTTGTTATAACTACCCTCTCTGTTTCACAGACCAGGCAAATTTTGCTGTAATCCTCTCTACAGAAGCAATTACAGACTTCTCATTAGTTTTAACTGCCAGCATTTACATAAGCTTTCATATGACACCCCACAAGTATATGTAAAATTTGAAAGCTTCAGTTTCTAGAGTCCCGTAGGAGCGACTAGTCTATTCTAGAAACTAGGAAAAATAGCTGAGGAGATTCTACCTCTCCCCACACCTATATCTCCTTCCTCTCTCCTCTCTCTACTCTCTCTCTACTCTCTCTATACATCCTTTTCGGCTAGCTCTCGGGCAGTGCCTTTCCTGTTCTGTCTACTGCCACCCTGTTGTCCCCGGTCTTCCCACTAGGTAGGATTGGAAAATTTCATGGACAAGGAAAGGTTGCGAACCACAACTCAAGGCGCTCAGCCAGATGAAGAAATCATACTTCATCAGTGATCAATTATTCCTAGCTGGTTTGCATTTTGAACTCTCAATATGTAGATACAGGTGAAATAAGGTAAACCTAACATATAAAACCCTGATACACAATTGACTCCAGCCTCATCCCGTAAAAGCACGAGTATAACTTAACAATTATTATATTAATAAAAAACTAATTAAAACTTATTAAATAAATATATAAAGCTCAAAGGGGTCAAGCTTTAGCTGAGCTGATGTGGTAAATATAGCAGCTCTTAGCTTGCAGTTTCATTACGAACATCAGTACCATAACTAAAGAACTCAATTTTTAATTGAAAGTTGTTGTTGTTTAAGATTCGCTACCTGGAACAAAAAGTTTCAAGTAGCACGGGCTATGGTAAGCCCGTGTAATTGAAAGTATGAGAGGCAGATAGAGGAAGAACTTATGAGGATAAATTACTAAGCCAGTATGACTATATAGCATTCTGAAGAGGGGTATGAAGACGGTGCACATCGAGGAATCAAACGCCGAGCTTGCAAGATGCGAGGCTGTCGTACTGCCGACCAGTCCTAGTGGAGAGAGTTTTGAACAAAGTGCCGGAAACCCCCCCAAACAAGTGCAGGAAGCAAGACTGCAGAAAATCAGTGGGTTGATAAGGTAAGAGCAACGCGGCGCAACTTGTCTCCGGAGAAGAACCACGGAAGAAAATTATTGCCCCAAAAAAAAGAAATACAACAGCAAAAGAAGAGAAAGGCAGAGAGACTACGGGAATGAACAGGAAGCAACACACCACAAATCTATACAATTTAGGAAAGATATAACGATAAATACAAATTCAAAATATATTAAAATACTTAAAAACTATAAAACATAGCAAGCTTATTATGTTAAAGTTTGGACTAATTAAACAGAAAAATGAGATTGAAGTTAATGGCTAATTGCTGGCAAAAATTATTTGTACTCAAAAAAAGCCTTATGAAAGATTTCACAGCCGTGAGGGTGCCAGAGCTCTCCTCGACTCCTTGTACCACGGGAGTGTCTCCTGGTAGTCTAGACGACCTGGCTGAGGACCTCTTTCTGGACACTCTTGCATGACTCCTGGTAAGATTCCCCGGTGCTTAGAGGCAGCCAGTGGCAGAGCCACTAGAGGCTCGGGGAGGGAGGCGGAGGGGTGTTTAGGGAGGTAACAAGAGACAAAATAAACCACTTTTGGTGGAAATGGAGGCTCGTAAAAAAATATATAACGATGGGGGAGGCCTCTGTCGATGCCAGAAAATAATAGCTGTCACTTGCAGAGCTCAGTGTTCTTTGGCTAACTTGTGTGTTTGTGTATTTGCGGGAGATGAGAGAGAGCGAGGGAGGGAAGAGGGGGGGGGGGGGTCATATGGGTGGATGTGCGTGAGGTGGGCTAGCATGTATTCACCTATGTTGTGCTTGCGGGGGTTGAGCTCTGCTCTTTCGCTTTCGGCCCGCCTCTCAACTCTCAATCAACTGTTTCTAAATATTAACTTTTTTCAAACGCACACACACACACACACACACACACACACGAACCCCGGCCCGGAGCAGCCGGTGGCCGAGCGGACAGCACGCTGGACACATGATCCTGTGGTCCCGAGTTCGATCCCGGGCGCCGGAAAGAAACGCTGGGTAAGTTTCTCTCACCCTATCCCATGTTACCTAGCAGTAAATATGTACCTGGGAGTTAGTCAGCTGTCACGGGCTGCTTCCTGTGTGTGTGTGTGGATCTGTGTGTGTGTGTGTGTGTGTGTGTGTGTGGTGTGTGTGTGTGTGTGTGTGTGTGTGTGTGTGTGTGTGTGTAGTGTGTGTGTGTTTGTGTTGTGTGTGTGTGTGTGTGGTGTGGGGGAAAAAATAGTAGTAGAAACAGTTGATTGACAGTTGAGAGGAGGGCCGAAAGAGCAGAGCTCAACCCCCGCAAGCACAACTAGGTGAATACACACCAGGAAGCAGCCCGTAGCAGCTGTCTAAATCCCAGGTACCTATTTACCGCTAAGTAACAGGGGCACTAGGGTGAAAGAAAAACTGCCCATTTTGTTTCCTGCGGGCATCGGGAATCGAACCCCGGACCCGGACTACGTATCCAGCGTGCTGTCCACTCAGCCCCCCCCCCCAGCGCTTCCCGCGCGTGTGTGCGCTTGTGCTCGTGCGGGCGTGTTACACATATTTCATACACTTATTTGTGCCTGCGATATCCAACTTTAGCTCTTGGACCCCGTCTTTCCAGCCGCTGGTTATCTAATTATCGATCTCAACCTTGGTGGAGTTAAAGGCATACAGTTCTTCATCAGAAGTATTTTCGAAGTTGTATTATTTTTAAGAGAGTCCATCAGTCAAATCCTTGAAAAGCATTTTTCGTGATTAATTCCACCGCCTCTGCGTTGAGCGTATCTCACTACAGTAATTGCAGAAATTTAACTTTAAACAGCAAAGTCACTTTTTATCTACTTTAACATAAGAATATCATCTCGACCTTTCCTCTCAGAAAAATCTGAGAGAAAATCTATAATCTATATAAAAAAATGAAGATTCATGTAATTTCAGTTTTACAGTAAAGAAAGCGAGAGGCGAGAGCCAGCTCTTACAGTGTTGTTCTACATTGTCATTCCAAGTCTCGTCTCCGTCACCGACTCATTGTCAAACATGACATTCCTCGTCTTTTGCCTCCGCCTTCATGCCGCCTGATTCTGTTTTCTCTCCTCGATGAGGTTTTAGCATACATGCTCTCTTTCCTTTTTACAAACTTGTGCGCTATATTTTATACATTTTCCTCAGGATGTGTCTTGCCAAGACACAAGCTTGTAAGGCCAAGTAGGGCTTCTAACCCCGCCATCCGGACGTTCTTAGATTAATGAAATGACTCATTTCTCACATTTGCATCATCTTTACAGTTTAAAGTTTGGATTGAGTTCGCTTAAACGCCTTCTTCGTCAAACCAATTCCGCTTATTGACGGCTCTAACACTGAAAAAGTTCTTTTTGAACTCTCACACATTTGTGCCTCTTGTTCCCGTCCATGCCTCCTCCTGCTCCTAGCTTTGAACAATGCCGTTACGTTTACACTGTCAATTTCCTTTAATTCCTTTGTCACGTCCCTATTACCTCTCCTCTCTTCCAGTGTTATGAGGTCCAGCTCCCTCAGCCTTTCCTCATTGATCAAACCCTTCAGTTCAGAAACGAACCTCGCTTCGTATATTTGAACATTTTAGAATTTTGACTCTTTTTCAGGGTCTCACATAGTATGTGTATAGGGCCCCGGAAGGGTTTTGTGTTCAAGTTTCTGAAGTTACACGGACGTTAGCCAAATATGACTCCTGCTACTGACGGTATTATGTTAATGTGACATTAGATTTGGGGTTATGTCTACTCCAAGGTCTATTTCCTTTTCTGATGCAAGGACTTGTCTCTCCTTCATCGTACATTGCTGTACAGGTCTTCGCACTCCTGTTCCATTCCTCACAACTTTGCATTTGTTGTCGTTATGTCTAGCAGTCATTTTCCACACCACAACAACTGGAGTTTGTACCAAACCTTTGCCAGTATGGCAATCTTTCTATATTGATTTTCCAACCACTTGGGATGGACGGTAGAGCGACGGTCTCGCTTCATGCAGATCGGCGTTCAATCCCCGACAGGCCAAATGGTTGGGCACCATTCCTTCCCCCCCCCACTATCCTATCCCAAATCCTTATCCTGACCCCTTCCAAGTGTCATATAGTCATAATGACTTGGCGCTTTCCCCCCTGATAGTTCCCTTCCCTTCTATATTGATTTTACATTAGTTTTACATCGGCCGCAAACATTGATGTGAAGGAACCAATTTCTTGTCAAGTCGTTGAAATATATTTGAAACAGGATGGGTCTCATCATCGACCCTTGTAGTAATCTACTCATAACCTTTCCTCGCTGATATCTCCACTCTGTATCCAACTCCTTCCTCTGTATTCAACTCCTTCCTCTGTATTCAACTCCTTCCTCTGTATTCAACTCCTTCCTGATAAGGACTCTCTGACCCATCCCGATACACCAGATTGTTTCTCTAGCTTGAGTAGGAGTGCCTTATGAAGTACAGTATAAAATGCTTTCTGACAGTCGAAGAATATTCAGCCTGCTCGTCCTTCTCTCTCTCTCTCTCTCTTGTGTGATTTCTGTCATATTGTAGAACTTCACGTTTGTCAAGTTGGACTTTCCTTTGCTAAAAAAAAAACAGTTTTAATGCTTCCAGACAAAGTGTGTGTGTAAGTGTGTGTGTGTGTACTCACCTATTTGTGCTTGCGGGGGTTGAGCTCTGGCTCTTTGGTCCCGCCTTTCAACCGTCAGTCAACTGGGGTACAGATTCCTGAGCCTACTGGGCTCTATCATATTTTTTTATATCTACACTTGAAACTGTGTATGGAGTCAGCCTCCACCACATCACTGCCTAATGCATTCCACCTGTTAACTACTCTGACACTGAAAAAGTGCACCGAAAGTGTACTGAAAAAGGGACCTATACACCAGTTATTGACAGTTGAGAGGCGGGACCAAAGAGCCAAAGCTCAACCCTCCCAAGGACAACTATGTTAGCACAACTAGGTAAGTACACACACATTTTGAAAGACCCGCGAACAATGCTTGATTAATTTATATAAAAAACAAAAAATGCAAATATTCCATATAATGGGCTGAGCTGCCACCACATATTAGCAGTTTGCTGACTTAATAACAACAGCTCCAGGGAGAAAAACTCAAGAGAATTAATTAAGTTTCATAAAAAGAGCGAGAGCTATGAGCAGCATGTGCTGCATTTAAGTTAATTACATAAAACATGCATCGAAGTATGGTAGCTTGTTTTGTTTAGTGGAGTACCAGGTGTGTGTGTGTGTGTGTGTGTGTGTGTGTGTGTGTGTGTGTGTGTGTGTGTGTGTGTGTGTGTGTGTGTGTGTGTGTGTGTGTGGGAGGGGGAAGAGTTGTACATGTGTTGGTGTGTGCGTACATGTGTAGGTGTGCGTGTACATGTGTAGGTGTGCGTATACAGGTGTAGGTGTGCGTGAACATGTGTAGGTGTGCATATATAAGAGTAGGTGTGCGTGTACATGTGAATATATGTACGTATACGCCTTTGCGTAGGTTTGCTGGTACATGTTTGTGTTTAATCTATTCACATGTAGATGTTTTCATGACGATTAAATGTGTATGTCTAAGCGTGTATGAAAGCTACAGGTGTATGTGTAGGAGTTCATGAAGACTACAGGTGTATGTGCAGGCGTTTATAAAGGCTACAGGTGTATGTGTAGGCGTGCATGAAGGCTACAGGTGTATGAGTAGGAGTACATGAAGACTACAGGTGTATGTGCAGGCGTTTATAAAGGCTACAGGTATATGTGTAGGCGTGCATGAAGGCTACAGGTGTATGTGTAGGTGTGCAAATAGGTTACAGGTGTAGTTATACATGAGCATGTACATCTGAATGAGTGTGTACAAGTACACACAAATGCGCACATCTAGATGACTGTACGAACGTTACACATGTGAACACATGTGTTCCTTTGAGTAGGGTAATCACTTAGGATCGCGCTTCACCTCCTGGGACCCGGCATTTAACATTCAATAGGCTAGTGCACAAGTTCTTAAATATACTAATATTAGTTGTCAGTATTCTAATTCGTGTGTGAAGTCTGTCCCCACCACCTTGTCACGCATTTATTAAACTTCTTTATTAGGCGAGTCTCAGCAACATTTATGTGACTTTTTTGGGTACTTAGCTTACAATTACATCGCTCGGTGAGTTTCTCACTCTTAAATCAGCACGTTTCTTCACTCCTCTTGTGACTAGTTCCATTAGTTTGCCCTCGTAACAAGCGCCTTTTCACGTTGGAACTAGTCTGCTGTCATATTTCTTGACAATCTTCTGCTTTGCTTTGTGTACGGCGAAATATGGACGCTGTATACTACAAAATTGGTAAAAAATATTGTATATAATAGAGGCTTGGTCAGGGCCGCGGGGACGTTGATTAGGTTAGGTTACGCAAGGTAATTGCAGTACTAAATAACTAGAACTTCTTAATGGTAGTTGTAATGAGAATACAGTTGGCGGGGTGCGTCAAGTGTCCTATTCTCACAAAGTTAGTTTAGTTCATTTATTATGCACCCCATACCCATCCCGTGGGCGGTAGTGGAAAGGGTTACAGAGGCACATAATGGGCTCAGGGACTGAACCCCACAATTCATTTAGCTAAGCAAGTTACAATCTTGATGAGCTAGTTACAAAATTCAATGTACAAAGACAAGCTCGTTTCACAATACGTTAAGATAGTATGGAGCGTGTTCAAAATCATCACCGGTGAGCCGTAAATGCCCATCTGGTTTATATCCAGCCAGATTAAGGGATATACCTTCCATTCTCACTTGGTCTACGCTCGTGAATCCAGAATAATGAACGATTCGACTCGTAAAGACTTCCCGTCCATGCAGAGTGTGAGGGCAAACATTGTAGAGAAACTAATGCATAAAAAACTATATGTTTGGCAAAATACCTGTTTTTTTTTAATCAATTTGCTGCCCGGAGTATTTCCTCACCCACTTAGTATCCTGTGCCAGGCCTAATGTAATCGGGATCCATCTTGTTCACTTCATCTGTTGAAGAACTCTAACAGCCACTAGTATGGTCATTCTGACAGTTCAGAAACATCATAATCATCTAATGGTACCTGTGCATAGTACTGAAAACATTTTCAACCCTCAGCAACCACCAGTAGGGATGTAACCCACTTGCTTGGTGACAAGCATTTATCCATGAGAGTGAGGACTCAACCAGCTCCTCCATATCTGTCACTGGAAAAAAACTATGACGTGTATGAATACGCGTGCGCGAGCGTGTAGGTGTGTATACTTATAATGGACTGGTATACCAGCTGACTAGGCCCTGGCTTCTACCGTGTTTGCTTACAAACACGCAAACACGGTTATCCTGCCGTGTTTTTTTTATTTTATCCTATATCACTTCAGTCATCAGTTTCTTCCGCTTTGTCAGAACACTCGAGATATTTTAATATTCCTGCGAGCGTGATTATTTATTTTACTATTTAATATTTATTTACTAACTTACTATTTGTGCCTGCAAGATCGAACTGCTAGCTCTTGGACCTCGCCTTACTAACAGCTGCTTGTCAAATGTACTGACTCCTGACTTATTTTCCTCTATCATATATACTATATGTAATTTCTCTCTAACACACACACACACACATCCCCAGAATGCAGCCCGTGGCAGCTGTCTAACTCCCGGGTACCAATTTACTGACCCCCCTCCAGTGTGCGTGCGTGCTTTTGCTTATGCATACATACGAATAGGAATTATCTTGTTGTTTAACCTACACTGAGTTAAAAATGTTTCCAGTAATAATAAAAATAAAACAATCAAGCAAGTTATTCATCCGTATGGGTGATCGTCCGTCCAACTGATCGGCCGTATGGGTGACCATCCGTCCAACTTATCGGCCGTATGGGTGATCGTCCGCCCAACTGATCGGCCGTATGGGTGCTCGTCTGTCCAACTGATCGTTCGTCCGCCCTTGACTCCGCCTGCCGGTGTGTCCATCAGCCGAGCCACTCCTCTACAAGGAGAGTATGATGACGTGGAAATTGCCGCACTGTATTATACCTAATGCACATTACTGTTGATGGACTAGAGCCAGCCACTCCCAGTTCACCGCCGGCTCCTTGACTTGCAAATACCCCCCATCCATGGAGGGAATGATGGAGGGACGAATGGAAAAGAGGGGCAGAAGAGATTGATGAAGAGTTTGGAGAATGTCTGGGAGGGAAGAAGAGAGGAAAACAAAAGAAGAGAGATCTGAAAAACAGTTTAAAAGGAGAAAAGAAAATTTTACTGCTAAAAAAAAACAGAAAAAAGAAAAACAAACGAAGGAATTCACTCAAACTCCCCCCCCCCCCAACTCTCCCTTTTTCGACTCTTCCCCCCCCCTCTCCTCCTCCTCCCTTCCTCTCTCGTCCTGTAAAGACGAAAGTAAATTGAAGAAGAACCAAGAGGACCTGACAAGTACATTTCAAGACCAGTCGTCTCCTTGCATAAAGTGAAGGAGAGAGGCAGGCAGGACCTTTCATTAGTGGGAGTGCTTGCCCCAGGCACTCTCGCAAGGATCTGCAAGGATGTGACACATGTTGTCCTTTGTGTACGGGATGTGCTAATGGCCAATGTCGGGATAATCTCTTAAAATGCACAAGTTTGTGTGCTGTGTTTAGTGAGGATGTGTTATTGCGATGCAGTGGGATGTTCTATACTCTGTGAATGAACAAATTTACTTTACTAAGATTCAGTTTAAAAATATGCATATCAGGATGCGATAGACGCATGGTAGGACATGCACTTTGGATATGTCATGATATGATGTTGGATGTGCCAAGTTTCTTAGAATGCGCTATGATGTGCTCTTGGATGTCAGGAAATGTTCGTGAGATGTTCCATGGTGAACACCTGGTATGTGTAGAGAGATGGTCTTGAGAAATGACTGATATTTTTAATTTTCTAGTCTCGCAGCAACTTGTGTTGTAATGTGCTCTTGTAATGCTATTGTGTACTTCGGGTGGGCAAAATATATATTAATTAATTTATACATAATTTATCTGGCGCTGTACAACGAAGCCAACAATTATCACCAAATATTAATCAATCCTTCGTGATAGATTTACAATTTCGGTTCGATTGGTTAACAAAAAACTGAAAAAGAAAGATTTTGTGACTCAACAGGTTAACATGGCTTATCCCTAGAGGATGGGAAACCCTTAGTCTGTCTACTATCTATTGGCTAGAAGAGGGAATTCAGATTTCATGTTCTAACTCACCCCCCCCCCCCCTACACACAAGCCTTTGTCTCTAGAGTGTAGTGAATGGGAGTGAGAATGTGCTTTGTGATATCTACCTGTATTGACCTGAGGGTCACTATCTCCATGGGTTTATGACCTTATGAGTGACAAAGCATCTCCTATTTTCAGTCCTACATTGTGGCTTGTTAAACCTAAAACCCGTTCTCCTTGTTTGTGTTACGTCTGATCTTTTGAAGAAGTGGTCTAGATTAATATCTTCCAAGATGTTCAATATTTTATAAGTTTCGATGAGATCAGCCCTGTCATATCTGGGTTGCAGTGTTGTTAGCCTTGTGGCCTTCAACCGTTCCTGGTATGGGAGTCGATATAGCTAAACAAATATTTTTGTACCCCGTGTTAAGCTTTCTCCAAGCAGCTACGTCTTTCTGAAGATGAGGTCTCCTGCTTGGGTACAATAATCCAAGTGGTGGCGCGCTAGAAATTTATGTAGTTGTATAACTACCGCATTTTCCCTGAAATCAAAGTTACGTCTGCCTATTCCTAGGATATATATATCTTTGTTTACTGCAGCTCTCACTTCCTGTGGGATTTGTGGGAACAGTGATTTATGGATTCTGTTTCTAAGGTCCTTTTCTTCATTAATCTGCTAGATATGATACTGGAACAAGATAAATGGAAACGTAATAGGGGTACCACCTCTGGTGCAATTGTATGAACCCACAGCCTCGAAGAAGAAAATGAAGAGTATTCAGAGAAGACCTTGTGGATTCTCATTGAACACTTTAATCTTTTCTTCTCCTACCACCCTATTACTTTTTTATATATTTTATTTTATTGTATTGCACTGCAATGTTACAATATATATATATATATATATATATATATATATATATATATATATATATATATATATATATATATATATATATATATATATATATATATATATATATATATATAATATAATATAATATAATATAATATATATAGAGAGAGAGAGAGATATGTGTGTGTGTGTGGGATAGGTTATATGCTATACTACTTGAAAAACACCACAGAATGCACTGCTGGAATTTAGAGTTAAGAGTATTTGGAGTTACGAATTAATTCTGCAATGATAAAAGTTAATAATTTGAGATGCAACTCATGGAGAGATATTTTACTTTTTCATTGTATGTGACACTCAATAAGACAAGAACAAATGAATAAACTGCTAAAAAATAATAAGTAATCGACGTGAAAGCCAGTTATGAAACTCTTTAGTAATGAAGTTTAAAATATTATGAACCTCATAGGACGCAAAACTGATTATGTAGAATAAGCATATTACTAATTATTTAAGAACTAAATGCCTCTGACGTTAAAATAAACCTAGCCATTCCGGCATTACAAATAATCCCCTTTCATTTTGGTGGAAACATAATCCTGAAAATTCCATTCAAATATCGTTGACAATTTCAAGGTCACGCACGAGGATAACATAAACCAAATTCGTATCTTGAATGATATTTGATGAAAGTTGCCTCCCAGAGTTGTACTCAAAATTTATAAAAAATTAATAAGTATTACATTCATTAATAGAAAAATAATAATTTGATTATATTATGAATATACATGAATATGTTGGCTATGATAGAAAGTGACGAAACTCTGATGCGATATATTAAGACATAGTAAGCTCTGATGCAATATTATGACAGTATGCTATGTGATCACACAGTAAGCTATGTGATCACACAGTATGCTATGTGATCACACAGTAAACTATGTGATCACACAGTATGCTATGTGATCACACCACACAGTAAGCTATGTGATCACACAGTATGCTATGTGATCACACAGTAAGCTATGTGATCACACAGTATGCTATGTGATCACACAGTAAGCTATGTGATCACACAGTAAGCTATGTGATCACACAGTATGCTATGTGATCACACAGTATGCTATGTGATCACACAGTAAGCTATGTGATCACACAGTATGCTATGAGAGGACGTTACATCTTCGAAAGCGTCGATGGAGGCACTCTTCACCTGAGCACAATGATGAAGGGCTTACCCTAGCGTAGAGTGCCAAGTGACAGCCTCGTTTCCTTGTAGCCAGAACAGGTGGGCAAGCAAGCCCTCCAACGTGACACAATATACAAATACAAACATATGACCGATAAATAAATTGGTAAGTTTTTCTGAAGCACCACAGATTAATTTTATTTAAAGAAAATGAGAAGCAAAAAAATAAAACAAGAACATAAAGTATTTTTTACAAATTGTAAATACAAAAAATGAAACGAATACCACTCAAAATAATAAAACAAATCCACATCGAACAATATTCAAAACAAATGTTTTCGTTAAATAAGAATTGTAATAAAAGATATATCATGCTGTATCCGCGGACACAGTGTGTAACGAACCCAACGTCACACTGACGTGTCATCTGTTACTTTATCTGGGTCCCACAGGTGAGAGCTTGGCCAGGTGTCTCTAGCTTGTCTGGCGGCCAATTAAAGATTTATTGGAGGAGGAGCTTGTATGTGTCACTCAGTCCGCTGGGAACAGTGGCAGAGTAGGTGGTGGTGGTGGTGGGATGAGAAGGATTGTGAGAGAACACGAGGGAAGGAGGGAGAAAGAGTGGGAGGGTGAGAGAGAACAGAAGGAAGGGGGTAAAGGAATGGGAGAGAGAGCGAAAACGAGAGGAATGGATGGAGATAACGGAAATGAGAAGGTGAGGAAGGGGGAGAGTAATCACCAGTACTATAGGATATCACTTCAACAGCCAGACCCAATTACCGCAGGACCTGTGGCTCGGCGCATGAGTCGACACTCCTGTGATCTAACGTGTCTCGTTCGACACCGCCACTGACCACCAAATGTTCAACGATATTCACATTTATCTAATGAAACTCCTGAAATATCGCGGTGTTCCATATAATGAATTAATGATGGGAGAAATCAGATAAAAAAAAATTCTTGCGTGCAGCCTCTTAGCCACGTTCTCAAAGTGGAAACCGAAATAAAGCCTCCAGTGCTTGTCGTCCTTGTCATTTGTGCAACCCCCTAACTCCTCCACCCCATATACCCCCCCTCTCACCCTGGTCCCAAACCTCCCCTCGTTCCAAACTCTCCTCGTTTTCCCCACTTCTCCGACTCTAAAATACCTCTCCGCTCACACCTATCCCAAAGTCCCCAGCCTGACCCCTCTCATTCCCAACATATCCTTTATCCCCAACCCCAGCTGATCAAAACTGGGGATCATATGCCCCCCTTCAAAATAAAGTTGGTGTCGACGTGGGGAATCCGCCTTCAAACTTTTGACAGAGTTCAGGGGATTTGGAGGGGCAACTTGCATTAAAACCACCCACCAACTTCTATAGCCCTAGACAATTAACATCAGAGGGGGTGAGGGGGTGAGGGGACGTTGTGGGCATAGATAAGCGGAGTGGTGTATTAAACGTTTTGAAATATGGACTGTTTTGTGTAATAGAAATATTGTTGGTTTCTATTGAGTTTGGATTTATGAACTGCATTGTTTTATCGACTGTG
>WNGS01001312.1:44242431-44261166 GCA_020271785.1 Procambarus virginalis
ATTTGCTCGACTCATCTGTAGAGCAATTTCTTGACCTACTCATAAAATCTTCCTTTCTTCCGAGGTTGTGTGTATCGAGCGGTCATTAAGTTATAGCCCCGCTCCTGTGCCAGGTAAGTCCACTACGGGCTCACCATAGCCCGTGCTACATGGAAATTTTAGTTCCGAGTAGCTGAATCTAAAACAACAACAACAAGAATAGAGTCGTAATTTAAAAAACAACAACAATGAGCTGTTGTAGCGAGAATATGGAGTGACAAAACATGAAGGTACTATAAGCAAGTGTTGCATGTAGTAGCCATGGAAGTAACGGTAGATGAGCAGACCGTCCTCTCAAGCGTTCACATCACTAAACTGATGTACTAAATTGCCCGAACCTAACCTAATCTAATCGAGGACCCAACGAATAGAAAACGGAAAACCACATCAATTTTGCTGGCCGCTATGATTTTTAGTTTATCAGTATTTGGTCTTAGGGGATTTATACGGCAAAATACGATGTACTATCGAGAGGATGGGTTGCCAGGTAACTTTGCGGCAGAAGGCCTGTGACTTAAGGATAGGTTGAGTTGGGGGAACTAGTTAGTAGTTAGTAACAAGTTGATTGACAGTTGAAAGGCGGACCTAAAGAGCAGAGCTGAACCCCTCCGCAAGTACAACTAGGAATACAACTAGGTGAAATATTCACCTAGTTGTATTACACGAGTGTAATATACACGTGTGTATGTATACACACACACATGCTACAAAGCTCGCTCCTGAGTTATGAAGAAAGAGTGAGGACTGCTGCTTACTACACTGGAGGAAAGAAGGAATTAGGCAGCATGGTAACAAGATAGTAAGGGGAATCGACAAAGATATAGAATCAATGTTCAAATTATGAAACAGTAGACAAAGAAAACATAATTGGAAACAGGAAACTCACAGGAGTCACAGATGTGTGAAATATTTTTTTCCATCGAAGAGTCGTAAATAATGGAACGAACTAGACAGTAAACTGTTCATTGCACCTCAACTGATGATGTACGGACGGCAAAGTGACTTAAGAGCAGATGCACAAGTACATCACATGGTTGTACTTGAACCACAAGTGCAACCATGTGAGTAAAACTGAATACATATCTCCCTCAACCCGCCCAAAGACACACTAATTCTACTGAAAACGCCCCTAACTTTAGCAACTATATGTCTATCATCGATCTCCATCTTCGCCGCCACCAGCACCCCACATTGTCTACACTTCATCAGCAATTGATACACGATGAAGCCTCGACGTCTCCAGCCACAGCGTCGAGACGGTCCATGTTGAGCAACACGGACTGTTCCTGCAGTGGGATCAGGGTGAAAGAAACTCTGCTCATTTGTTTCCGGAGGATCGAACCCGGAACCTCAGGACTACGAATCCGAAACGCTATCAGGGCCCCTCATTTGCTGGTTACGTACATAAATATTAACACCTATAAATAGAAGGAAATTACAAGAAAATTAAATGCTTTAAATGTACTTCTGTGTGTGTAGAGAAACAACAGATATTATCGAACTATCAGAAACAAGGGTAAATATAGAAATCAGGGGCATTAAGCATGATAGGCTAATCGAGCTCCCCGTTGCTAACGACAGAGTACTAGGTGAGTACTTGGTGAGTACCCACGACAGCTGACAAGCTCATGAGGTGAAGAGTGGCACTAGGTGGAAGGAAGAGTGGCAATGGGTGTTAGGATACGTGCCCAAGCGTCTAACTCAGACCGGGAATCAAATCTGAACTAACATCCATTTTTACTATAAAGTTATATACTGACTTGTTTACTCTGAAGGAGACTATTACACGGGAATATACTTTGTTTACCTTTTTTACGAATTCCAGGAGAGTTCTCGAAGAACTCGAATTATTTACCTCAAATCATTCCTTCGTTTTAGAAACTTCAGCCTGGTTGCTTTTATAGCTAAAATATTAATGAAAGAATATTGAAATAAAAAATAAGTTGGTGCCAGCCTATTATGTGAGTAAATGAGTGTGCAGATAGGGTGACCTAGAATGCCACAGCTAATCTGATGCTCTTAAATGCGTTCTCTCCGATTTTGTGATTTTCCTCCAGGGAATTGGAGTAGCACAATTAATGGGCTTCAACAAGGAAATGTGGATAGCAAAGTTGAATCGTTAATGACATATCCCTGGAGGCGATGCCGATGATATTTAGCTTACTGTGCAGTGTACATGTCACAGCCACAAAATGGACAATTACCTGCACACTGGGGATTCTGATCCGAACAGTGGTAATTAGCGCAGTGTCCTCAGAGTGTGCAACATTTGCTGGTTGTGTCCCAACCCTCGGAAGACAAATCAGCCTGTCCTGACGAGCGTTCTCAACGTCAAGAAACCGTCGTACTAAAGTGTCTTTTCCTAACCGACCAGAGGACCCACGAACAGAAAACGGGACATTATGTAAATTTGCTAGCCGCAACCATTTTCTTGTACGACAGTTTTTGGTCTGAGGTAACGAATACGTCAAAATATGAGGTGCTATTAGGAGGACAGGTTGGGTAGATACCTTGATGAGGACATCAAGGACGCCTCAGCATCTCCCCAGGATTGAAAGTATATTTCCCTTCCACTGAGTAAAGTATTCTAATTTATTAAGGAGACTGGCCTCTTCCCACACATACAATGTTATACACTGTATCACATTGATACAATATTATTGTATGGGTTATGTATTAAAATCACAGTGTAATTTTCATCACATTGAATATTACATTAATTTTAGACTGAATTTGTTCGGCAACAATGGCTTCTTTGTTACGATGACCAAGACGCTACTGATTAAATATCTGTTACATTTATGTCTTTGTAAAGATTATTTACACGCATCGAGATATGGAGGAGCTCATACACACGCGACGAAAACTGCAACGTCTTGGTTTTGTATGGAAGGTCTATACTGCTTATCTTTATTTTTTGTTTAATAATATTGGTGTAAACTGCTACAGAAAATTGCCAGGTGTAAATATTTTATCAAAGACTTGGAGTTAGTTTATACTATAATTTACTGTTTACAAATAATTAGTGGTAGTGATGGTGAGGATAATGTGTGCTAGAGGTGATAGCCTTGTGGGGGGGTGATAGTATTGAGGGAGATTGAATGGGTAGCGGGGAAGGTATAGTGGTGACGGTCTATGTTATGGTAATGGATGAGGTGATACTGATGGGGTGGTGGTGGTGGCGTTAGGGGGTGAGGTAGTTTTAGGGTGTGGTGTGGTGGCGTTAGGGGGGTGAGGTAGTTTTAGGGTGTGGGTGGTGGTGGTGGTGGTTGGTGGTGACGCTGGCTGCCAGGCCCTCGGGGGAGCTGTGGCATCACCCGAAATTATTCGCCTGAGTTGAACGTTCCATGAATTATTCAAGCGACGGAACTAAATGTTCAGGTGGAGCCGGTGAATTACAAGAGCTTCCCCTCCTCGGGCGCGCACACTCACCACCCTAATGAAAACGATAAGGTTTTACCCATGTGTAATGTGGACGTAATTCTTCATTTTTATTTCTTTTTGTCTTCCACGTGAATTCCTTGGCGTTTAAAATCTTATTAACGTAATAGAAGAATGTTAATAATTTTTTCTAGGGGTGAGAAGTTTGGTAATTAATGCTTCATGTATATATATTTCTAAATATATATATGTTATTCATATATATATGTAATAAGTTATTAAATTTATTTTAAATATATAAATTCAAAGATACTTTCGTTTGTTATATATTTATCATCATTCGAGGGTTTCAACGGAATTTATTAATTTTAAATTTCATATTTCGTTTCTAAACACATTTTATTTATTAAGAAGCATAGGCAAACATGTTTTTATTATTAAGAAATGGAAACTAATCACTGAGTTAGTTTAGACCGGCAGGTATACCACTCTTAGTGTCGCTTAATACAGTTTTATCACCCCCGTGATATATATATATATATATATAATATATATATATATATATATAATTATATATATATATATATACCAATATTGAGGATAATTTATATATTGAGGTACACCTTTGCATTATAGCTGTGCTCAGTCCTTCCATTAGCTAATTACTCACACACTGTCCGCGCCCTGAATAAACTAGTTGGCAACAGCATACAAGATTTATGGAATCCGAGGCCTCCAAGAAGGCGCGCGCATGCGCTGTTCTATATCATCTACAGATAATTTACCGCGATCGGGGACAGGAAGCCTGTAACTTAGATTGGTCGAGGATCCCTCTAGAACAGATATACTGACCTTCACCAGGCTGTAATCCATAACAGATGACTAACTCACGGGTATCTATTTTTATCGCTAGGTGAACAGAACATCAGGTGAAAGGAAACGTGCCCAATCGAGCTAGCCGGGAAATGATCACGGGTTCCTCAGTTGAGTCGAGAATGTAGATCACTGCTGCAGGACCCGAATAAATATTCTTATATCACACGTGTGAGTGTGTGTACTCACCTAGTTGTGCTTGCGGGGGTTGAGCTCTGGCTCTTTGGTCCCGCCTCTCAACCGTCAATCAACAGGTGTACAGAATCCTGAGCCCATTGGGCTCTATCATATCTACACTTGAAACTGTGTATGGAGTCAGCCTCCACCACATCACTTCCTAATGCATTCCATTTGTCAACCACTCTGACACTAAAAAAGTTCTTTCTAATTTCTCTGTGGCTCATTTGGGCACTCAGTTTCCACCTGTGTCCCCTTGCGCGCGCGCGCGCGTGTGTGTGTGTGTGTGTGTGTGTGTACTCACCTAGTTGTGCTTGCGGGGGTTGAGCTCTGACTCTTTGGTCCCGCCTCTCAATTGTCAATCAATTGGTGTACAAATTCTGGAGCCTATTGGATCCTATCAAATCTTCATTTGAAACTGTGTATGGAATATGCCTCCACCACATTACTGTCTAATGCACTATGTGGTGTGTGTGTGTGTGTGTGTGTGTGTGTGTGTGTGTGTGTGTGTGTGTGTGTGTGTGTGTGTGGTGTGTGCGCGCGTGTGCATGTGTGCGTATGCCTGCTGATATTGCTGTGCGTGCGTATACACATTCATCTTCAAAGCAATAAAACCAATTAGACAAAATAGTCCCGCCCACAAACCACTGTGAGGGATCACCACCATCAACGTTCTTTATGCTCCTGTACAATTAATTGTTATGTGTTCCAATAATTTGAAACCATCTTCACTGCCCTGAGGAAGGGGAAAGCACTGCAACTTACATACCCTACACCCTCCCCATGCATATGGGAGAGTTACAGCGTAGATTAATTGATTGATGAAGATTAAGCCCACCAAGAGGTGAAGATTAAGCCACCGGGCTATTCATGCCCGTGGCACGGGCATGAATAGCCCGTAGTGGTTGATTTTTTTGGGAATGAATATCATCTTTGGTCGTGAAAGGATATACTGCGTGATGTGCTCGCATTTAAATCGTCAGTCCTTACTATGTGGCAGCTATCGCGGGGGAGGACACTGCTTGACAGTATTTATGAGGGTGTCCGGCTGCTGGACACCTTTCATTACCAGAAGAGTGGCAGTGTTGATGGCTTCAGGGTGATTACTGCAAGATTCAGGGACTCTTGAAGCTCTTCTGAGGTCCTTGGTTGCTTCACATTCCAGGAGATAGTGAAGTAGTGGCTTTTCTGTGATTGTTTGGCAGAAGTTGCATTCCCTCTCTCTGGTTCATCAATCTACCAGTTGTATCTGTAACCTTGACGTTGTCTGTATAACTGAACTGGTATTTCCCCATGGATTCCTCTCTGGATATTTAACCTGTCTAACTTGGTGGCCTGAAGATACCATATTGCAGAGGTGAACCTTCTGCTACTCTCTGGTGTAGATGGGCTTTGTTGAGGTGTGAGAGTTTTTTGGTGATGGTGTTTTTATATACTCTTGGCTGGGTTGGATTGTTTTGTGGATCACTGGATGACGAGTGGCCAGTTTAGCAGTTTCATCGACTCTCTCATTTAATGGGATTCCAACATGGGATGGGATCCAGTTTAGGGTTATGTTGAGTCATTTGCCTTTAGCTACTGCTCCTAGATACAAAATTGTGGTAATTATTTCCACGTTGTATTTCCACTGTTTTTCCTAATATTTGAAGTGCAGCTTTTGAGTTGTATGACTGCAGTTTGAGTGTTTTGTGCAATCACATATGCGAATGCCTGTTGTATGCCAAAGAGCTCGGTTTGGGTTGGCTTATAGCATGGGGCGGGGTCTTATGATAAAGGGAGGAGGAGAGGTGAGGGGCAGACAGTAAAAGAACAGAGGGAAGAACATATTTAAGGCAGATAAAGAAGATCTATAACACAGAATATCTGCTGGGAACACTAAACTACTGTCGCTGGTACTGCAGCAGAGTTGTATTGTAGATGAAATCTGTATAGAAGAGCAGAAAATAGGGAGAACATTTTTGAGAGGAGAAGAGTGTGGGATGGTGATAGAGAAGAAAAGAGGAGGAGAGAAGACAAACGGAGAGAGTACTAGCAGTGGGACGCCTACGACTGACTCATGTAAAGAAAAAGACCAGGAAGTCGTTAGTACAATACACTACAAGACTCACCCACAGAAGCAAATTAAATTGACCTCTCAAAGTATTCTCAGAAATATCGCCCCGAAAACCCTAATCTATGTCAATAGACTGCACCATGATGTTGAGCTATAGTTACCGGCAAGAGATGCTTTACAACGAAGCCAACTCTACCAAGAGAGAAAAACTCGTGGTGTTTCACCACAAAACCATCCATGTATATGGATCTTGGCCAAGACTTTCTCAGCCATCCTTAACAGTCAGGAAGGAAAAAAAGGTAAAGAAATTAGCATATGCGTCTTATTATATAGCTGAAAAGGAATGTCTTGCTATAAGGGTTACACAAACACCACACATATCTCACCTATCAGAACTGCCTTCAGAAACCTGTGTAAGGAATCTTTCAGAACCTTGTATACCACATATGTAAGGCCAATCCTGGAGTATGTGGCCCCAGCATGGAGCCCGTACCTTGTCAAGCACAGACGAAGCTGGAAAAAGTTCAGAGGTAAGTCACTAGGCATACTCATGTCTAGAACTAAGTGGCATGAATTACGAGGAAAGGCTGAGTGAACTGTGCCTTACGTCGCTAGAAGACAGAAGAGCTCGAGGAGACAATCACCACGTACAAAATTCTCAGGGGAATTGACAGGGTAGACAAGGATAGATTATTTAACAAGGGTGGTACACGCACAAGGAGACACAGATGGAAGCTGAGTACCCAAATGTGCCACAGCGACATTAGAATAACTTTCAGTGTCAGAGTAGTTAGTAAATGGAATGTACTAGGAAGTGAAGTGGTAGAGGCTGACTCCATACACAGTTTCAAATGTGGATATCTAGAGTTCGAGAAGTTCAGTAGTTTAATTTCCAACTGGCTTTAATGGTTTCCGGAGGGTAACCAGCTTGCATACTCATGCGTCCGAACCGGGTCAGTTCCAAACCTTTTGATGGATTTGGTTTGTCGTAGAGGGAGTTAGAAACACGTCTGAAGCTTTACACGTAATATTTCTAATTATGAAAAAATCTTTTTACAATTTATATTATTATCTTTCAACTCGCATCAGAAATGTTTTTTTTATTTTTTTTTTTTTTGGGGGGGGGGTTACCTGCTTCATGAATTACTTTAAGAAAAAGGTTGTATTAGTACTGTGGGGTGATACCTTGGGGTGATAAATTCTACTAATTCCTTAGTACGTCAATATTTGTATAGTTACAAAAACTACTATTTAAACAAGAGGATAGGCTCCTGTTTAAGTATACTTAGGAGTATCGTCGCTCGAGGAGGACAACAAGACAATTGATAAGAGGGTAGTATGAAGAGGAGATTAAACTCCGCAGGTATAGCTTAAAGCATGAGCGCTAGGGGTCCTCGTGGGGGGGTATAAGGGAGGGGGAGGGGGGAAATAAAAATTGTTTAAGTGAGGTGGATAATAGGGGCGGGTTGGAGGAGAAGAGGTATGGGGGTGAGTGTTCGTGTTGAGGGTGGTGTAGGGCGAGAGGGTGGGGGGAGGCGAGGGGGGAATTTTGTGGACGGGGGTCTAGTAAGGAATTAGTAGAGATGGTTCAATGCATTCTCGGGCAATGTGAGTCGGTAAAAGTGTACGGAAGAGAGGTGTGGCTGGAGGGCAGCGCAGGGAAAAGAAAAAAAAAAAAAAAAAACAAATTGGGGGGGGAGGTGGTGGGATGAGGGTGGGGAGGGCAGGGTAAGTATAGACAGAATAGTGGTGAGGGGATAAGGGGAGGGGGGGGGGGGTACCGGGGATGAGTCGAAAGGGGGGTGGGAGGACAAATAAAAGCGGTGAGGGGGAGGTGGGTGAGGGTGGTGGGTGAGGGTCTGGGTATGTGGAGGGAATGGGGGGGGTAAAGGGTGTCGCTGAGAAGCTTGTGGGTGGGGGTAAGGGTGTGGTGAAGGGGGGTACAAATGGGTGGGGGAAGGCGGGGTATGGGGTGGTGAGGGTGGGGAAAGGTGTGAAGGTGGAGGGTTGAGGGCTGTATGGTGTGGTAGGGGTGAAAACAAATGTATGATGAGTGTGAGCAACCTTGTTTTTGTGGGCTAAAAAAAAATGGTGCGTTGTAATAGGAGATATATGAGTAGTTTTAAATAATGTGTGTGGTGAGGTGGAGGTAGTAAAATAAAAGAATGGTGTTGAATTCGTGATAGGGTGTGGGTAAATGGCGTGTGGGTGAGCGCCAGTGAAGTATTAAAAAAAAAAAAAAAATATGGGTTATAATGGTGAGGGCAGGGGGGGTAATTAGCTATTCTCGGGGTGTTGGGGGGGGTGGGTGTGTTGCGGGTTAAAACATGAGCTTGTGAGCGATTGGTTATGTACCCCGAAGTACAAGGCAGTACTCATGGGTGCACCAGTTACATTGTGTTATGTACCAGTACACTGCTGGTCATGTACCTAAGGTAACCAGTGTGGGTCCATGTACAGGACAGTATGTAGGGGTCATGTATCCAAAGTACAGTGCGGGTCACAATGTACCCAAGGTTACGTGCGGGATCATGTACCAGGTACGTCTGTGGCAATGTACCAGCAGGTACATGGCGGTCATGTACCTGGTACATGCTGTCATGTACCAATAACAGTGTGGTCATGTAACCCACTCAAGTCTACAGGGTGGGTCAGGTACCAGTACCTGGGGTCCTGTACCATATACAATGCGGGTCATGTTACCACAAGTACAGTGCGGGTCATGTACGGTACAGTGTGGGTAATGGCCCAAGGGGCGGGGAGGGCAGTACAGTGTGGGTCAGTATCCCACAAAGAGGTACAGTTTGGGTACTGCGTACCGCCCATTCACCGTACGCCAAGTTACGTGCAGTCATTGTACCAACATAGTGGGTTAAACAGTGTGGTTGGGGGTCATGTACGGTCAGGGCAGGTTCATGGTACCAGTGTTGTACAGTTTTTTGTTTGGGGGGGTTCTATGTACGAGCTACAGTGTACAGTGTGGTCATGTCCAGTACATTTGGTGGTTCATGTACCTGATTCCAGGGCAGGGTCATCTTACCGTTCGAGTCCACAAGGTTGGGTCAGTACCAGACGCAATGGTATTGGGCGGTCATTACCGCTCAAGTGTTACTGTGTTGTGGGTTCATTCGTACCAGGAGTGATACAGGTTGGTTCCATGTGACCAGAAATACATTGCATGGTCAGTGTACCAGAGGGTACATGTGTGTGTCATGTAAAATTTAGGTACAGTGCACATGGCTCATGTAACTTGTAGGATACAAGTGTGGTCCTGTACCAGGTTACAAAGCGATCCATGTACCATGTACATGTGGTCATGTACCCCTGATTTAATCACGAATCATACATATCAGTACAGCTGTGGGGCATTGTTACCTTTAGGTACAAACAGTGTAAAAGCATAGTGCCCGAGATAGCACAGTGTTGTCATGTACCTACCTAAATTTAGTGTTTAAGGTACAGGGTGGGTCATGGACCCACAATAAATAACTAGTGGGGGTGCATGTACGCCTTATAGGTACATGTGGGTATCTATGTACCATAGGATCGAGTGCGGAGTCTCATGTATCCCAAGGTACTTGTGCTTGGGTCATGTACCAGGTAAAATGTTGCGGTTCAAATTACCCAATAGGGGGTACAGTGTGTGTCATGAACTACCTTAAGACAGTGTTGGTCATGTACCATGAAACAGTGAAGTACAGTTGTGGTGGGTCATGTACCATAGTACACGCTGTTCGGTGCATCTTTACAAGGACATGGTGTAGTCTGTACATTACAGGTCTAAGTTGCTGGTCATGTAACATTAGGTAACATCGGTCACATACCAGTACAGATGCAGGATCAACACATTTTACATAGAGATCAGTGCATTAGGTCTATTTACCTTCAGTAATCAGTGTGGGGTCTATTTACCCTATGTACAGTGCGTAACCGTGTGAGGTCATGCCTAGTTACAGTGGCATCTGTCCAGGCGGTAGCATGTGGGTTAAGGTACCATCTGAGCCGTACATGTTGGGTCATGACCAGGACTGTGGTAAAGTCATTGTGCTAAGGCTACATTGTGTGGTCATGTGCCAAAAGCGCTTCCAGATTGTGCAGGTCATGTCCCGTAGTGTTAGCAGTGTTGGGTCGGTACCAGGTACAGTGTGGTCATTGGTACCACTTGAGGTACAGTTGGGGGCATTCGTACATGTGGGGGTCATTGTACCACCTCGATTTAAAGTGTTACGTTCTTCAGGTAAATAAATACTATACTGGCCAGGTTTGTCAAAAATGCGACTACATATACAGTGTGGTTCATGTAACCCTCATATAACACCTGTGGTTCCAGTGTGGGTCATGTAACCGCCCGAATACAGTTACATGCGTGCTGCGCGGTCATGTACCAGGTACAGTGGGGGTGATGTAGCTCTTACCGTTACACGTTGTGGGTCATGTACCTAGGTATCAGTGTGGTTCATGTATCCTACCCAGGTAAAGTGTGGTCGGTACCAGGTACTTTGCCTGTCATTCCAAATGCTTACATTGCTGGGTTTCTGTACCAGGTACAGTAAGTGGGTCATGTACTTAGCTAGTGTTTACATGTGTGGGGTCCACATAGTTATAATTAAATAATACCCCACTTCTATTAATGTGGTCATGGTACCCAAGGGTACAGTTTGTTTTCATTGTACTATTACCGGCATTCTTTCTCCTTAACTAGCTCCAGTGTGGGTTTCCTTTGGTGACCTTAGAAGTACATGTGGGTCTGTCCTATAGAGTACATGTGTGGTCATGTACCACAATTCCATGTACAGTGCACAGTTCATGTCCGTGTTGCGTTGGGTTCACGGTACAGTGTGGGTGTCAATCTCAGGTACCAGCAGTAAACACAGTGGTAGAGTCCATATACAACTTATAGTCGCAGCGTACAGTGCAGCAGTACGCTGAACCTAGCTAAAGTGACAGTGGGGGGTGGGTGGTAATGGTACCTTCAGTACATAGTGTCGATGAGTCATGTACTAGGTACATCAAGTTTGCGAAGGGTCAACTTATATCATGTTACAGTTGGTCCCTAAGTGATACAGACAGGATTCAAAACACCTATCATTAAGAAGCTTCTTCTAATAGATGAGGTTTTGGCTTCAAGCGACAGATTAACATCTTAAGTAACCACCTAAAAAAACAAAACAAATTTCTAAAAACAATAATCGTTCTAATAATTTAATATTCACAAAAAAAATGAAGAACTTAAGAAATACTTTAAAATATTCCACAATCTCTTCCTATTCTATCATTAGACAAGTGCAATCTCAAAAAATTACTAGTCAATTAGTTTATTTTCCATTTTACCCTTTGAAGAAATGTTTATGGGGGGGTTTGTGAGAGACTTTCGAGGGTAAAGTAAATAACACAAAAAAAACACTAAACAACACCCCCAGAAAACGTACAACAACACTAATACCACACAGAGAAACATATCCTCATAAACCATAGCTCTAACATAAACCGCATACTTCTACCCTACAAAACAAATCCATCAAAATATTTTGAAAACCTACTCTTTACGATCTTATTTACTGCCCTTCTTGTACGGCAGGGTTCTGCATGGACGAGCATATTATTCCTCCAAGCTGTTTACCCCGCCGGTATCGTTCTGTTCCGGCAACGACTTAAAAGCCTAATTTTGTCAATTTAATAAACTAACTATCGCCAACTGTTATACTCTTGTTCGCCAACCCTTCTTTATAAACGCATAGCCTGTGTATTTTAAAGTATAGGTCGTAGCCCGTGGTTTGGGGTGTGTGTGTTGCTGGAATGATTACCTACGTTTCTTCTGCGTATGGGTTTGTGTCTCACCTTTTCTTTGTGGCTCTTGGTTCCCTCGCCGCTGCAACAGTCAACCCGCTACTGTTTGTGCAGATTCTAGAATTCTTTTCTCGGAACTTTTCTACTGATATAATCGCCCGATTTGAAACTGTGTATTTAGCTGGAGTCCATGCCGGTCTACCAAATTCACTTCCGAGTACATGCCATTGCTAACGTAAGATCTGACACTAGAAGACGTTATTTCTAATGTCGCTGTGGCACATTTGGGTACTATCCATATCTTTTCTCAAGCTTCACACTCTGTGCTTCCTTGTGTTCTTCTAAAACAACCCTTGTGACACTAACTACTCCTGTCTAACCCCTGTCAACTCCCTGAGAATTTTGTACGTGGGTGATTTCTCCTCCTCGAGCTCTTCTGTTCTTCTACGACGTAAGCGCACAGGTTCAACTCACGTAGCTTTTCCTTGTAATTCATGCCACTTAGTTCTAGACATGAGTATGCCTAGTGGCATACCCCGTGAACTTTTTTCAGCTTCGTCTTGTGCTTGACACAAAGTATGGGTTCCATGCTGGAGCCGCATATCCAAGGATTGGTGTTACGTATGTGGTATACAAGATTATAAATGATTCCATTCACAGGTTCCTGAAGGCATTCTTGATGTAAGTGACATGTGTGGATGTGTTTGTGTAACCCTTAATAGCAGAGACATTCCTTTTCAGGCTATATAATAAGACCATATTGCTAATTCTTTAATTCTTTTACCTTTTTTTTTCCCCTTCCTGACTGTTAAGGATGGCTGTAAAAGTAGTTGCCAGATCCTATACTGGATGGTTGTTGTGGTGAAACACCAAGATTTTTATCTCTTGGTAGAAGTTGTGCCTCTTCGTGTTTAAAGCATCTACTTGCCTGGTCAACTATAGCTCATCATCATGGTCGCAGGGTCTATTGACATAGATTAGAGGTTTTTCCGGTTCGATATTTCTGAGCCCACCGACTATTTTGAGAGGTGTAATTTTAATTTGCTTCTGTGAGTGAATCTTGGATATTGTCTACGACTTCCTGGTCTTTTTCTTTACACATGAGTCAGTTCCTGGCGTGTCACTGCAGCTCCTTCATTCTCTTCCGCTCCGTTTGTCTTCCTTCTCCTCACTCGTTTGTTCCTCCTACTTCACAATCCACAACCCTCTTCTCTTCGCCTCTCAAAAAGTTTCTCAACCATATTTTCTGCCGTTCTCGTCCTATACAGATTTCATCTACTAATAAAAACATCTGCGGCGCACCCGGTCAGCCAGTCTGACAGTATTTATGTTCCCAGCAATATTCTTGAGTGTCTATGATCTTCTTTATCTGCCTTAAATATGTTCTTCCCTCTGTTCTTTTACTGTCTGCCCCTCACCTCTCCCCTCCCTTTATCATATACCCCGCCCCATGCTATAAGCCCACCCAAAAAACCAAACCGAGCTCTTTGGCAGATCACATGCATTCGCAATATGATGGAGTTGCACAAACCACTCAAACTCGCCAGTCATACAATCAAAGCACTGCAGCCTTTTCAAATATTAGTAAAACCGTGGAAAGATACAACGTGGAAAATTACCCCACAATTTCGGTATCTAGGAAGGAGCATATCTAAAGGCAAATGAATCACATAAAACCTAAAAACTGATCCCATCTCCATGTTGGAGCATCCCATTAAATTGAATAGAGTCGATGAAACTGCTACAACCAATGTCCACACCTCTTCATCCCGTGATCCCACAGACCAACAATCCACCCACGCCAAGAGTATACTAAAACACCATCCAGACACCAAAAACTCTCACTACAATCACAAATCCCATCTACACCAAGATTAGCAGAGGTTGACACCCTCTGAAATATTCTTATCCTTACATGCCACCAAGTTATACCAGGTTATATATCCGAGAGGAATCCATGGGGGAAATCCATGTCAGTCTTACCACAGACAACGTCAAAGGTTAACAGATCAACTGGTAGATTGGGTATGACCCGATAGAAGGGGAATTCACTTCTCTTCTGCCAAACAAGTCACAACCAGCCACTACTTTCACCTATCTCCACTGAAATGTGAAGCAACCAAGGGACCTCAGAAGAGCTCAAGAGTCCCTGAATCTTGTAGTAACCACCATGAAGCCATCATCACTCTGACCTCTTTCCGCTCTGGTAATGAAAGGTGTCCAGCAGCAGGACACCCTCATTAATACTGTCCCAGCGGTGTCCTCCCCCCGCGATAGCTGCCACATAGTAAGGACTGACGATTTAAAGGCGAGCACACAGCACGCATATATCCTTTAACGACCAAGATGAACCTATTCTCTCCCCCAAAAAATCAACCTCACGCGCGCTATTCATGCCCTCAGCCACGGTATATGAATAGCCGGTGGCTTAATCTTCACCTCTTGGTGGGCTTAATCTTCATCAATCAATTAATCGACGCTGTAACTCTCCCTATGCATGGGGAGGTGTAGGGTCTTAGTTGTGCAGTGCTTTTCCCCTTCCTCAGGGAATTGAAGATGTTTAACAAATTATTGAACACATAACATTACTTTCAGAGAGCATAAAGAACCGATGATCCGGATGGTGATTCCCTCACGCCAGTGGTCCTTGTGGGCGAGGACGATCCTTTGTTAATTGGTTTTATATTGCTTTTGAAGATGAATGTGTATACGCACGCACCAGCAATATCAAGCACGGCATACTCACACTGCGACCGCCGCCACACACGCACAACCACCCACACAACCCACCAACTCGGCCTTGCCGACCAACCCCACACACACACCAACACATCCACACACACACACACACACACTGACAACACACACATAGCTTCTAGACAGTGAAATGATGTGGTGGAGGCATATTCCATACACAGTTTCAAATGAGATTTGTATTGATCCAATAAGCTCCAGAATTTGTACACCAATTGATTGACAATTGAGAGGCGGTCCCAAAGATCCAGAGCTCAAACCCCGTAAGCACAACTAGGTGATACACACACACCACACCACACACATCCAATCCACGCGGCGCTGGCGCGCGCAAGGGGACGTTGGAATTAGCCCAGATGAGCCACAGAGAAATAGAAAGATTTTTTAGTTCAGAGTGTACAGAATGGATGCTTAGGCTTGATGTGGTGAGGCGAACTCCATACACAGTTTCAAATGTAATATATAGAGGCCAGTAGGCTCATATTCTGACACCTTTGAGACTGTTAGAGGGCGGGACAAGAGTCAGAGCTCAGCCCCCGCAAGCACAACTGTGAGTAACACACACACTCACACGTGTGATATAAGAATATTTATTCGGGTCCTGCAGCTTGACTACATTCGTCGACTCAAACTGAGGACCCGTGATCGATTTCCCGGCTAGCTCGATTGGGCACGTTTCCTTCCACATGATGCCCCTGTTCACCTATCGGTAAACAGATACCCGGGGCGCTTATCATCTGTTTGGATACAGACCTGGTGAAGGTCCAAATTCTGTTCCGAGGGGATCCTCTACCAATCTAATACGGCTTCCTGTCCCCGATCGCGGTAAATTATCTGTAGATGATATAGAACAGCGCATGCGCGCGCCTTCTTGGAGGGGCGCGATCGGATTCCATAAATTCTTGTAGCTGTGTTCCACTATTTATTCAGGGCGCGGACACTTGTGTGAGTAATTTGCTAATGAAGACTTCTCAAGCTATATAATGCAAAGGTGACCCTCAATATAGACATCATCTCAATTACTTGTATATATATAATACAATCATATATATATATATATTAATATATATATATATATTATATATATATCACGTGGGGTGAAAAACTGTATTAAGCGACACTAAGAGTGGTATACCTGCCGGTCTAAACTAACTCAGTGATTAGTTTCCATTTCTTAATATAAAAACATGTTTGCCTGCTTTCTTAATAATAAATGTGTTAGAAAAACGAATGAAATTTAAAATTAATAAATTCCGGTTGAAACCCTCGAATGATTTAAATACTTACAACGAAAGTAATCTTTGAATTTTATTTAAAAATAAATTTAATAACTTATTACATATATATATGAATAAACATATATATTATTTTAGGTCTGGTCATATATATACATGAAGCATTAATTACCAAACTTCTCACCCCTAGAAAAAATTATTAACAATTCTTCTATTACGTCTCCTAATAAGATTTTAAACGCAATGAATTCACGTGGAAGACAACAAGAAATAAAAATGAAAAATACGTCCCATTACACAATGGGTACAAACCTTATGTCTTTTCATTAGTGTCGGTGAGTGGCTTCGCCCCGAGGAGGGAAGCATCTATGTATTCACCGGCTCCACCCTGGAAACATTTAGTTCCGTTCGCTTGACATAATTCATGAACGTTCAAACTCAGGCGAAATAATTTTCCGGGTGATGCCACAGCTCCCACCCGAGGGCCGAGCGCCATAGCCTGCCGTCCACCACCACACCACCACCACCACCACAACCACACGCCTAAACTACCCTCACTCCACCTCACCCGCCACCACCACCACACCCTAAAACTACCTCACCCCCACCTAACGCCACCACCCACCCCACCATCAGTATCACCCATCCTTCCATAACATAGCGCGTCTCACTATAACCTCCCCCGCTCCCATATCAATCTCCCTCAATACATCACCCGCCACAAGGCTATCAACCTCTAGCCCACATTATCCTCACCATCACTACCACTACTGATTTGTAAACATAATTTATAGTATAAACTAACTCCAAGTCTTTGATAAAATATTTACACCTGGCAATTTTCTGTAGCAGTTTACACCAATTTTTAAACAAAAAATAAAGATAAGCAGTATAGACCCTTCATACAAAAACAAGACGTGCAGTTTCGTCCGCGTGGTATGAGCTCCTTCCATATCTCGATGCGTGTAAATAATCTTTACAAAGACATAAATGTAACAGATATTTAATCAGTAGCGTCTTGGTCATCGTAACAAAGAAGCCATTGTTGCCGAACAAATTCAGTCTCAATGAAATGTAATATTCAATGTGATGAAAATTACACTGTGATTTTAATACATAACCCATACCAATAATATTGTATCAATGTGATACAGTGTATAACATTGATGTGTTGGAAGAGGCCATCTCTCTTAATAAAATTAGAATACTTTACTCATGGAATGGAAATATACTTTCAAATCCTGGGAGATGCTAGAGCGCTCCTTGGAGGTCGTCATCAAGGTATCTACCCAACCTGTCCTCCTAATAGCACTTCATATTTTGACGTATTCGTTACCTCAGACCAAAAACTGGACTTACAGAAAATGGTTGAGGCTATCAATTTACATAATTGACCCGTTTTCTGGTTCGTGGGTCCTCTGTCCGTTTAGGAATAAGAACTTTAGTAACGACGGGTTCTTGACGATTTTAGACTCGTCGTCCAGTACACTGATTGTCTTCGAGGTTGGGACCAACCACAAATGTTGCACACTCGTGAAGGACTCACTGCGCCCCTAATTACCACGGTTCGATCAGAATTGCCCCAGTGTGCAGGTTAAGTTCCTTCTTGTGGCGTCACATTACACCTGCACGTAAGCTAAAATATCCATCGGCAATAGCCTCCAGGGATATGTCATTAACGATTCAACTTTGCTATCCACATTTCCTTGTTGAAGCCCATTAATTGTGCTACTCCAATTCCCTTGGAGAAATCACAAAATCGGAGAGAACGCATTTAAAGAGCATCATATTAGCTGTGGCATTCTTGGTCACCCTATCTGCCACTCAATTTACTCCATAACATGCTGGCACCCAACTTATTTTTATTTCATTCTCTCAATATTCTTTCATTATATTTTACACTATAAAAGCAACCATCTGAAGTTTCTAAAACGCAGGAATGTTTGAGGTATAAATAACTTCGAGTTCTCTTCGAGACTCTCCTGGAATGCGTAAAAAAGGTAAACAAAGTATATTCCCGTGTAAGATTCTCCCTTCAAGTAACAAGTCAGTATAATAACTGTATAGTAAAAAATGGATGTTAGTTCAGATTTGATTCCCGGTCTGAGTTAGACGCTTGGGCACGTATCCTAACACCCATTGCCACTCTTCCTTCCACCTAGTGCCACTCTTCACCTCATAGGCTTGTCAGCTGTCGTGGTGTACCTCAACAAGTACTCCATCCAGTACTCTGTCGTTAGTCAACGGGGGACTCGATTAGCCTATCATGCTTAATGCCCCTGATTTCTATATTTACCCTTGTTTCTGATAGTTCGATAATATCTGTTCGTTCTTTCTCCTACACACAAGAAGTACATTTAAAGCATCTATTTTCTTTGTAATTTCTGTCTAATTTATAGGTGTTATATTTACTGTACGTAACCAGCAAATGAGGGG
>WNGS01001312.1:44261191-44266191 GCA_020271785.1 Procambarus virginalis
ACGGTTCGAGTCTCCCTGGAGTTCCAGGTCAGTGGAACAATTGTATACAATTAACATCATTGTGCTTTTGAAAAAGTTAAGATTTTTTTTTTTGACTTTCGAGAACTCCCGAGTTCCATTGTTGACCGCGGGAGGGAAAGATAAATTTCCGTTCCTATTGCCGCTGTCTCTTCCATTAAACAGGATGGAGGAAACTTTAGAAATAAGTATTATTGTTTTATCGAGAGAGGCGGAAGGAAGTAGGAGGAGGAGGAGGATGGTGCGAATGAGTGTGAGGGCCCGTCAGCGGGGGGGGGGGGGGGGGAGGAGTGGTACAGAGGGATGCGAGTGTGAGAGTGTAATTACCTAGTGTAGTTACAGGGAGGAGTTGTAACTACCACTACTGGATGAGGGGAGGGAGGTCCAAATGTGTGGCCAGCATCGCAGCAACAAAGAAATAGAACCGTCAACCCCCCCCACAGGTGTCTCCCATCATTATGACATATACGAGTTGTTGCTATCAGCACTAGTAATCAACACCGGGTTTTATCCACCCCTCTCCCTCGCCTCTTCCCCCCACATATTTCCCTCTACACTCCCCCCAATTTCCCTCCCTTCATCGCATCTCCTCGTTTCCTCCCTCTCCCTCACCTCGTCTGTCTTTTGTCGATGTTTAGTACACCTTAATTTCTGACTTGGCGCCTTCTTTGATAATTCTTAACTTTTGTCAATGTATCATGGCTCCAGGTCCCGAGTAGTGTTTACAATATTCTCTTAGCTAGGCAAGTGTCCCAGCTGTCCACAGGGTCTTAACAGGTGTCCCAGCTGTCTACAAGGACCTTAACAGGTGTCCCAGCTGTCCACAGGGACTTCAGAGGTGTCCCAGCTGTCCACAGGGTCTTCCACAGGTGTCCTGGCTGTCCACAGTGTCTCCACAGGCGTCCCAGCTGTCCACAGGATCTCCACAGGCGTCCCAGCTGTCCACAGGGTCTCCACAGGCGTCCCAGCTGTCCGCAGGGTCTCCACAGGTTTCCACCAGCTGTCCGTAGGGTCTTTACAGGTGTGTCTATAACCTACTTTAGCAAGAAGAGGGATATTCACTATTGATGAATATTCTTGACCAATGTACTAGACATGATTAAAGATTAGTTTGTTTTTCAGTGTTTTGTATTTAATATGTGCACCAACATACCTGTATAAACTACATACACCAAACATATATATGATTTAATACAAACGTTTGGTATTTCCTATACAAGATACTACATGAAAATCTGAAATATACAGACAATATGTTTTTACAGATGCTGACAAATTAATATTTATATGTGAATATAAACCCACAAATCACACACGTTTCGGCCATACAAAATGCAATTTCCCTTATTAAAAGATATCAATCAACATGCACAAAGAGTTCGAAGATGGGGGGAAAAGCTGATGGTGTTGAGGAGTTTCCAAACAAAGACCCAAATTTGATTCTCCTCTCCTCTCCCACATTCTCTTTGGCAACATATTTTGGGCTAAACTATTTTTTTCATACTCATTTATATTTTCACGGGGAGCGGCAAACCGTTGCACATGCACTTAGGTTATAGGGAAAATGTATTTCGGAATTCTCGAACCAAAGTTTCACGAGTTCGGGCAGGTTTAAGGGACAGAGGACAGAGCGATGGTTCCGACGACACACCTCACCTCACAGACCTATTTCCTCCCTGTCTTCTTTCCTGTTTGTAACATGTTGGAGTTTTATATTTTAGTGTGTCGTGTATTCCATTAGTGTTTCACTTAGTTGTATTTTACGGGGTGTGAGTTGACATGCTTTGCTTTTTCGGCCCGGAAGCCCCCTCTCAACTGTCAATCAACTGACTGTTTACTAACCTACACTCTACTTAGCTACTTTTTTTTTTTTTTCCCCACACCCACACACACGACGAACACACCCCAGGAAGCAGCCCGTGACAGCTGACCTAACTCACAGGGTACCTATTCACCTGTCCTAGGTAACAGGGGCAATTCAGGGTGAAAGAAACTTTTGCCCATTTTTCTTGTTCTCTTTCTGCCGGGGTGCGGGAATCGAACCCCGCGCCACAGAATTACTCAAGTCCTGCGGGCAATCCACCAGGCTACCACCACCACAACCACACATGTGGGGTGTGTGTTTGTTTGTGTGGTGGTTTGTGTGATGTGTGTGTGTGTGTAGTGGTGTGTTGCTGTGTGTGTTGTGTGTGTGTGTGTGTTGTGTGTTTGGTGGTGTGTGGTGTGTTGTGTGTGTGTGTGTGTGTGTGGGTGTGTGTGTGTGTGTGTGTGTTGTGTGTGTGTAAATGGACATACAAGCATTCACTCAAGTGTGGGTAGGAAGGCACTGGGGGTAAAACAAACTATTCTCCTTTTTAACACTTACCGTTCCCATTCTGCATTCCTAGTTGTATCTCTTTGTGAAACACAGCATCAAGTGGTAACTAATTGTAGTCCTAGTTATTTTCCTAATTTTGTAATGACATAGATGAAGAATCCTTCGGGTTTTGGAAACAATAATCATCAGCTTACCACTACTTGTACTCGCTCTGCCTTCCATAATTGGATATATTAACAAATGTTTTTACCTAAAGTCTTACAATTTTGGCTTGAAACATATGCACATTTACTTTCATGGACCAATCGAGAAGCTTCCAATATATGGCCATCCATTTCGGATCCATTGTGTGTTTGATCTAAGGACTTGATTTGAAATATTTGGATGTCAGAGATTCACAGGACAATGAGGTAAAAGTGTTGTACTTCGGTCTAGCAATAGAAATAGAGTACTGTTCACCAAACCCAAATCTTTACCAGCTAATTCCTGTATTCCCTGTCTATCCCTCTGTCCAGATGTTATATTGTCTAATCCTAGACACAGCCCCTTATCAACTCATCAGGACTAGCAACAGCCACCCTATCAGAGCCTCAATTACCTAACCACCACCCAACAAGAGGCTCAGCTACTAACAAAACGCCACCTATCAAATGACCTCAACTCCAACACTTACCAGGCATCACTCCTAATTATATTCATAATATTTCAGCTGTCACACCCAGCTCGCACTAACAACAGAATATATTTCTGAAAAGGGAGGGACTCTGAAGTTAAGCGGCTCGGTCGCACAGAGGGTGCCGTAAACACACAGGCCGGGGCAAGGGGCGCTGATGAGGCGGAGAAAATACGGCGCCGGGAGAAAGTCCTACCGAGTGTTGATGTGTGTAAAGCAATTACCTTAACAGCTTAATGTTTTAGGGTGAGAGGGGAGGGTAGGAACTTATACGTAACGTTCCAACCTGCCCTTGCGTTTTATCGTATGGACAGGACCTCAACACCTTCTCCTGGACCTAATCGGCCCTCCACGGGACCCTAAGGGCCTGTCCCAGACCTCAACACAGCACCACAACGATCCCTAAAAGCCCCACCTTGACCGTACAGGTCTCATTCCAACCCCCTACATCCGTAACCTCATACTTCAGCAGGGCCCATTGCAGACCCTCAACGGCCACCTACGCAATGGATAATAACAGCCCCTCCAGCAGCGTCATTACACTCCCTACACCCATACTTTATACCCTCACGCCATCACCATACGTAGGGGGAGGAGTGTTTCCCTCATTTGGTGAAGCTTGAGAAATGTTTAGTTTGCACCGCTACACAAACTAGACTCTCCTTCATCGACCTGGCTAATACACCTCTCTTAATTTATTTATACTTCCACCTACGTTCTATATAGTCGTAAAGGCTTAGGGAGTGGGCGGCGCTTCTCCTGATAATACTTTACCTTACCACCTTCGTCCACACTAGACAGAGACTACACCCACACTAATCCAGAGACTCGTCCACACTAGATAGAGACTAGCCAGGGCGGCCTGGACAAACTGGAGGAATGGTCAAGAAAATGGCTACTAAAGTTCAATCAGGAAAGTGTAAAGTATGAAATTAGGCAAAGGGGAGGCAGGAAGGCTGAACACATGATGGTACCATTTGTGAGATGAAATCCTGCAAGAGGTCAAATAGAGAGAGAGATTCCTGGGGGGATGATATCACATCGAACGTGATCCCAGAGGCCCACATCAACAAGATCATCATCAGCAGCATATGCTAGATTGGCCAACATAAGAACTTCCTTTAGAAACTTCTGTGAAAGGAAATCTTCAGGAACCTTGTATACCACTTATGTCAAACCAATCCTGGAATATGGAGTCCCAGCCTGGAGTCCCATACCTAGTTAAACACAGAACAAAGTTTAAATTAGATGTCAGAGAGTATGCCAACTAGTACCCGGAACTGAAAGTATGAGCTAGAGGAAGGCTAGGGAGCTAAACCTACGTCCTGGAATACAGAAGAGATGGGAGACATATACAACCTACAAAATTCTCAGGGGAATTGACAGTGTGGACAAAGACTAACTCTTTAGCACGGGTGGAACACGAACAAGGGGACAAGGTGGAAAATTTAGTACACAGATGAGCCACAGAGACATTAGAAGATTTTTTTCAGTCTCAGAGTGGTACAGATGGAATGCATTAGGCAGTGATGTGGTGGAGGCAGACTCCATACACAGTTTCAAATGTGATATACTAGAGCAGTAGCTCAAATAATCTGCACACCAGTTGACTGACAGTTGAGAGGCGGGACAAAGAGTCGAAGCTCAGACCCCGCAAGCACAACTACGTGAGTACAACAGGTATTTCACGGAACACCATGAACAACAGAACAACATCCACAGTTCCGCCTCCCCTGTCAATGAAATAATCCACTCCATCAATACCACAACCCCCCTTCCCCATCAACAAGACTTAATATACATCCTCTCCCCCATCACCCACTCCCTACCCCCTCCCATCAATCACACAACCCTTCCCATCAATCACACCACCCTTCCCATCAATCACACCACCCTTCCCATCAATCACATCACCCTTCCCATCAACACACAACCCTTCCCATCAACCACACCACCCTTCCCATCAACACACAACCCTTCCCATCAACACAC
>WNGS01001312.1:44271191-44285167 GCA_020271785.1 Procambarus virginalis
AATCTTTTATTTAACTCTTTTTTTAAACGTTAAAATTTAAATATTTAATCATTTCTATATTTAAATGTTTTATTACAATGAAGCACAGTATTCCTGTAAACTAATTCCATATTCAGAGTCGAAACCCACACCAAGCAAAATTTTAGCAGCCAATAATTAAAATACTTTACTGTAAAGTAAACAAAATAATAGAGTGAAGCAAAACCAAGACAGAGTGAAGTAAAATCAAAAGAGTGAATAAAGATAAAAATAAACTCATTTGGTTGCATGTTTACAACCAAATGAGTTGTATTCTCACTTAGGGAGAGTCACCCCCAGATGCTCAGCGTAAGAACATGCATCTATCTCACTTGGTCACTGGAGTAAAAGTTCCAGAGTCTTTTGTCGATTATAATAAATTATTCCTAAGTAGTCCTACAGTCCCGTATGACTAACCATACTGCGAGATGGGGGATTTTTAATATAGTAGTTACTTTATACACTAGGGCGTTCTTGAGGATATCCTCATAATACATCTTTGGTTCCACAGTATAGACTGCTGATCACGTGTATAATTAATCATCCTGTGAGATGGGGAGCTTTTAGTGTCACCTAGCTAGGTGTTGACAAACTATTTAACACTGCATATAGTCTAGGATAGCTGCACAAATGGCCATATACCTATGTTAATATCAAGCCCTATAGCAGAAGATTTTTTTTATGCTTCAAATGCAGCAACATTATTATTATTATTTTCAATGTAGCTATACCGTCCTCAGGAGCTGTTCCCTTCTTTATGCCCAGGCTTTGTCTGGCTCTCTTAGGCATTTCGTCTCCTTTCATGCCTCGGTTCCAGGCCTCTTAAATCACAAACTGGTTCATTTCCCCGGTCCTGCGTTGCTCTCTACGAGGCCAATATGAGCTAACGTCACAGTCGCTCGTATAAAGTTACAACCGCGAATCTAAACACTGCCGGCACACACAGCCTCAAGCTGCCACCACTCTCCTCTTTTTGAACCAGCTCAACTGTAGCTCTTGGATTCCTAGACATGTACAATATCAACAACTGTACTGTATGGTATTTTTTCTGTGCCTACAGATGTATTGTATTGTGTCTCATACACGAAGAGCATTTATCCCCATCATCAATGTTATCTGTTTCCATCAGCACACCCAAAATTATAATTATATTGTAATACATTCAGCTCGATACATTATGTAATCCAAAATACATTAATAATCAAGTAATATGTAGAATATTAACACTGCTCTTTTCTTTCTAGGCTGTAATTTGAATGTTCCATTATCAGTGGTGACAAAATTCAAGAATGGCATTGTTTCCACGTAGAATCAACGTTAATTCAACGTTGAAGACGTTGATCCGACGTTGAATTAGCGTTTTTCTTACATATTACCCCCTTATAGCAAATGAGACGCATTGTGGCAATATGTAGCGACGTTCTCGCTACCTGAGGGCCGGTTGGCAAACACTTGTCTGACATCAGCAAGAAAGCAGTCAACTCCGAGCTCTACACTCAACCCCGTGCGAAGGACTGACACATTCTTTTTGAGCAGCTACTAAATAAGAAAGTGTCGGTAGTGGTTGGAGGCTCGCTCTTACCAGCAGGGGCCATCAACGGTGAGAAGTTGACTGACGACCAACCCGTCCTTACGGTTGGTCCGTATGCTCGTGCAAACAGCGGCCTACTCCGAAAAAAGTATGCATAAATGTTAACGTAATATTATTAAAAAGCTATTTTCTCAAACACAATAAATATCGTATATTAAAATTTGGTGTATAGTTAGGTTTATATTCGGTTAGGTATTTAGGTTGTGTTGGCAATTATTTGTATTTAGATATTGTAAGAAATAAATTATGTGACTTGCTGATAAATGTAACTATAAGGTGTACAGGTTAGATAGAATTGTTAATGTAAAAATCTCCTATGAGGTCTGATTAAGACCTTTTGTGCCCTCTGTAATCCTCTTTTGCGTTACTGCTCACAGGATGATGATCAGGTGCACAATAAAGTAGTCGCCTCTGGTGGCATCAATCAAATCATCATCTCTGCATCCTTCAGCCTCTTCAAATTACCTGTCTCATCCATCCTCTCCCTTTTCCCTTTATACCTCATTCCCTCCCTCATTTGCCCTACATCCCCTCCCCCCTCTCATTCTCAATAACCTCTCTTCCATTTAACCATGTCTCCATCTCGCCGACCCCTACCTCAATTAATTATCCACCCCTTTCTTCCCCCTCTCACCCCCTCCCCTTCCTCTCACCCCTCCCCTCCCCCTTCTATCACGCTGGCATCCCCTTTAAGTATGACAAGCAAAATTGACCCTTGCAAGAATAATATATTTCCCAAGAGATAAAACAAAGTTTATATTACCCTGGCCTGGCTGCCTTCCTCATGCCCATGGGACAAGAGTTCTGAAAAATGTTCTTAGCAACACGGATTCATATTTTTCCAAGTTGGCAAGAAAATGTTTCCAAGTAATGGGAGAGACGGATCGGATTACTTGGGGTTTGCAGATAACAGGATGCTTTATGAGCGTAACGAGGTCGTCAACGGTGTGGTGAGTATCTATTAAAAATGTATTAATTGGAGGTAGGACCCCAGTTATATTTATGGGCTCACTATAGCCCGGGCTTCATGGACATTTCGTTCCGAATAGTTAAATGTAAAACAACAACACTCCAGTATATTTCTCAATGTGTTAAATGTGTACAAGACTGCTATAACCACAGGTAACTGATTTCTGCACTAGAGATTGTTTAAGAAATAGAGATATGTCTGATCAACTTCCTATAATATTAAGTTTCATTGTTAGTTTGGATTATAGTCTAATTTTTAACACACCCACAAGAAGCAGACCGTAGCAGCTGTCTAACTCCCAGATATTTACATCAGGTAACAGGGGCATCAGGGTGAAAGAAACTCTGCTCATTTGTTTCCGGAGGATCGAACCCGGAACCTCAGGACTACGAATCCGAAACGCTATCAGGGCCCCTCATTTGCTGGTTACGTACATAAATATTAACACCTATAAATAGAAGGAAATTACAAAGAAAATTAAATGCTTTAAATGTACTTCTTGTGTGTAGAGAAACAACAGATATTATCGAACTATCAGAAACAAGGGTAAATATAGAAATCAGGGGCATTAAGCATGATAGGCTAATCGAGCTCCCCCGTTGCTAACGACAGAGTACTAGGTGAGTACTTGGTGAGTACCCACGACAACTGACAAGCTCATGAGGTGAAGAGTGGCACTAGGTGGAAGGAAGAGTGGCAATGGGTGTTAGGATACGTGCCCAAGCGTCTAACTCAGACCGGGAATCAAATCTGAACTAACATCCATTTTTACTATAAAGTTATATACTGACTTGTTTACTCTGAAGGAGACTATTACACGGGAATATACTTTGTTTACCTTTTTTACGAATTCCAGGAGAGTTCTCGAAGAACTCGAATTATTTACCTCAAATCATTCCTTCGTTTTAGAAACTTCAGCCTGGTTGCTTTTATAGCTAAAATATTAATGAAAGAATATTGAAATAAAAAAATAAGTTGGTGCCAGCCTATTATGTGAGTAAATGAGTGAGCAGATAGGGTGACCTAGAATGCCACAGCTAATCTGATGCTCTTAAATGCGTTCTCTCCGATTTTGTGATTTTCCTCCAGGGAATTGGAGTAGCACAATTAATGGGCTTCAACAAGGAAATGTGGATAGCAAAGCTGAATCGTTAATGACATATCCCTGGAGGCAATGCCGATGATATTTAGTTTACTGTGCAGTGTACATGTCACAGCCACAAAATGGACAATTACCTGCACACTGGGGATTCTGATCCGAACAGTGGTAATTAGCGCAGTGGTCCTCAGAGTGTGCAACATTTGCTGGTTGTGTCCCAACCCTCAGAAGACAAATCAGCCTGTTCTGACGAGCGTTCTCAACGTCAAGAAACCGTCGTACTAAAGTGCCTTTTCCTAACCGACCAGAGGATCCACGAACAGAAAACGGGACATTATGTAAATTTTGCTAGCCGCTACCATTTTCTTGTACGACAGTTTTTGGTCTGAGGTAACGAATACGTCAAAATATGAGGTGCTATTAGGAGGACAGGTTGGGTAGATACCTTGATGAGGACATCAAGGACGCCTCAGCATCTCCCCAGGATTGAAAGTATATTTCCCTCCCACTGAGTAAAGTATTCTAATTTATTAAGGAGACTGGCCTCTTCCCATACATACAATGTTATACACTGTATCACATTGATACAATATTATTGTATGGTTTATGTGTTAAAATCACAGTGTAATTTTCATCACATTGAATATTACATTAATTTTAGACTGAATTTGTTCGGCAACAATGGCTTCTTTGTTACGATGACCAAGACGCTACCGATTAAATATCTGTTACATTTATGTCTTTGTAAAGATTATTTACACGCATCGAGACATGGAGGAGATAATACACACGCGACGAAAACTGCAACGTCTTGGTTTTGCATGGAATGTCTATACTGCTTATCTTTATTTTTTGTTTAATAATATTGGTGTAAACTGCTACAGAAAATTGCCAGGTGTAAATATTTTATCAAAGACTTGGAGTTAGTTTATACTATAAATTTAGTTTACAAATAATTCATGTTTAATTAGTGGTAGTGATGGTGAGGATAATGTGTGTTAGAGGTGATAGCCTTGTGGGGGGGGGTGATAGTATTGAGGGAGATTGAATGGGTAGCGGGGAAGGTATAGTGGTGACGGTCTATGTTATGGTAATGGATGAGGTGATACTGATGGGGTGGTGGTGGTGGCGTTAGGGGGTGAGGTGGTTTTAGGGTGTGGTGGTGGTGGTGGTGGTAGTGGTGGTGGTGGTGGTGGTGGTGACGGTGGCTGCCAGGCCCTCGGGGAGCTGTGGCATCACCCGAAATTATTCGCCTGAGTTGAACGTTCCATGAATTATTCAAGCGACGGAACTAAATGTTCAGGTGGAGCCGGTGAATTACAAGAGCTTCCCCTCCTCGGGCGCGCACACTCACCACCCTAATGAAAACGATAAGGTTTTACCCATGTGTAATGTGGACGTAATTCTTCATTTTTATTTCTTTTTGTCTTCCACGTGAATTCCTTGGCGTTTAAAATCTTATTAACGTAATAGAAGAATTGTTAATAATTTTTTCTAGGGGTGAGAAGTTTGGTAATTAATGCTTCATGTATATATATTTCTAAATATATATATGTTTATTCATATATATATGTAATAAGTTATTAATTTATTTTTAAATATATAAATTCAAAGATACTTTCGTTTGTTATATATTTATCATCATTCGAGGGTTTCAAACGGAATTTATTAATTTTAAATTTCATATTTCGTTTCTAAACACATTTTATTTATTAAGAAGCATAGGCAACATGTTTTATTATTAAGAAATGGAAACTAATCACTGAGTTAGTTTAGACCGGCAGGTATACCACTCTTAGTGTCGCTTAATACAGTTTTATCACCCCCGTGATATATATATATATATATATATATATATATATATATATATATATATATATATATATATATATATAAAAGTTTGTGAGGGTACCACCTCTGGTGCCAATGTGGGGACCCATAGCCTCGGAGAAGAAAATAAAACGTATTCAGAGGAGACCTTGTGGTTTCTCACTGAACACTAATATTTTCTTCTCCTACCACCCCCATTCTTTTGTATGTACACATATATATTTGCTTTATTTGAACTGTGTTACAAAAAAGGAGTTACATATAGGTTACAAAGATGGTTATCATAGGTTGTCGAGTTCCTCCAGCTCCTCAGATGGCGGGCTGGAACCCTGGATGCAGTGCGCATTTCCCCTCTGTATCGCCACGCTGAGGCGCTGGAAAAGAAAGCTGGCAGCTCTAGGGTCCCTTGTTGTTTCAATGAGCCTAGAACCCAGTTCCTTCAAAAAACTGGTAGCACTTTTACCCCAGGCGCCGAGTGTCTCAGAAGCAATGGGGACAAAATTGTAGTGGTGATCAAGTTCTCTATACTTACGGGATTTGGCTGCTTCCCTGTGGGTGGCAGCGCCACCTGGTTGTGCAACACTGAGGTCAATGTAGGTGTTAGCCAGGGTTGATACGCACGTGTAGTCCCATACCAACTGCTTGCCATTCTTCCAGGGGTTCACTGTGATACCATCCGGGCGACCAATAAGAGCATCAGAGTTACGGGGCGTTAGGTAACGAGGCTCTCTCTCGGCTGGGCATCCAGCTGTGGTGAGGCTCCTCTTGATGATGTCGTTAACTTCACTGTGCCTCGAGTGCCATCCTCCCGTGCTTTGGCAGAGTAGGCCATGGTGGCCGTACCTGTCAGCCACCACCTCGCCGCAAATACACCTATATCTGGTGTGGATTGGGGCAGCAAGGCGGAGGGCCACAGCATTTCGGAGGGCGTGTGGTGTGAGACGCGTGCCAGTTGCCGACATTGGGGTTGCTAACAGGAAATCCCCTGCATGAGGGGCTGCTACTGCTGTGAGGCGAGCAATGTCGTGCTGTGTTGATGCAGCACCCAGGCACTCTGCAGCAACTTTGTCTACAATGGGGCCATCCCAGCTGGATTGCCTGTGGGCTTTTGGGGATGGTGGTTGAGGTGATGGGCCTGCACGAGAGGCCCACTCTGTGGCACAGCGTGTAAAATTGGGATCATGTACACCTGCCAGCTGATGTAAGTATATATATATATATATATATATATATATATATATATATATATATACCAATATTGAGGATAATTTATATATTGAGGTACACCTTTGCATTATAGCTGTGCTCAGTCCTTCCATTAGCTAATTACTCACACACTGTCCGCGCCCTGAATAAACTAGTTGGCAACAGCATACAAGATTTATGGAATCCGAGGCCTCCAAGAAGGCGCGCGCATGCGCTGGTCTATATCATCTACAGATAATTTACCGCGATCGGGGACAGGAAGCCTGTAACTTAGATTGGTCGAGGATCCCTCTAGAACAGATATACTGACCTTCACCAGGCTGTAATCCATAACAGATGACTAACTCACGGGTATCTATTTTTACCGCTAGGTGAACAGAACATCAGGTGAAAGGAAACGTTCCCAATCGAGCTAGCCGGGAAATGATCACGGGTTCCTCAGTTGAGTCGAGAATGTAGATCACTGCTGCAGGACCCGAATAAACATTCTTATAACACACGTGTGAGTGTGTGTACTCACCTAGTTGTACTCACCTAGTTGTGCTTGCGGGGGTTGAGCTCTGGCTCTTTGGTCCCGCCTCTCAACCGTCAATCAACAGGTGTACAGAATCCTGAGCCTATTGGGCTCTATCATATCTACACTTGAAACTGTGTATGGAGTCAGCCTCCACCACATCACTTCCTAATGCATTCCATTTGTCAACCACTCTGACACTAAAAAAGTTCTTTCTAATTTCTCTGTGGCTCATTTGGGCACTCAGTTTCCACCTGTGTCCTCTTGCGCGCGCGCGCGCGCGCGTGTGTGTGTGTGTGTGTGTGTGTGTGTGTGTGTGTGTGTGTGTGTGTGTGTGTGTGTGTGTGTGTGTGTACTCACCTAGTTGTGCTTGCGGGGGTTGAGCTCTGACTCTTTGGTCCCGCCTCTCAATTGTCAATCAATTGGTGTACAAATTCTGGAGCCTATTGGATCCTATCAAATCTTCATTTGAAACTGTGTATGGAATATGCCTCCACCACATTACTGTCTAATGCACTATGTGTGTGTGTGTGTGTGTGTGTGTGTGTGCGTGTGTGCGCGCGTGTGCATGTGTGCGTATGCCTGCTGATATTGTTGTGCGTGCGTATACACATTCATCTTCAAAGCAATAAAATCAATTAGACAAAATAGTCCCGCCCACAAACCACTGTGAGGGATCACCACCATCAACGTTCTTTATGCTCCTGTACAATTAATTGTTATGTGTTTCCAATAATTTGAAACCATCTTCACTGCCCTGAGGAAGGGGAAAGCACTGCAACTTACATACCCTACACCCTCCCCATGCATATGGGAGAGTTACAGCGTAGATTAATTGATTGATGAAGATTAAGCCCACCAAGAGGTGAAGATTAAGCCACCGGGCTATTCATGCCCGTGGCACGGGCATGAATAGCCCGTAAGTGGTTGATTTTTTTGGGGAATGAATATCATCTTTGGTCGTGAAAGGATATACTGCGTGATGTGCTCGCATTTAAATCGTCAGTCCTTACTATGTGGCAGCTATCGCGGGGGAGGACACTGCTTGACAGTATTTATGAGGGTGTCCGGCTGCTGGACACCTTTCATTACCAGAAGAGTGGCAGTGTTGATGGCTTCAGGGTGATTACTGCAAGATTCAGGGACTCTTGAAGCTCTTCTGAGGTCCTTGGTTGCTTCACATTCCAGGAGATAGTGAAGTAGTGGCTTTTCTGTGATTGTTTGGCAGAAGTTGCATTCCCTCTCTCTGGGTTCATCAATCTACCAGTTGTATCTGTAACCTTGACGTTGTCTGTATAACTGAACTGGTATTTCCCCATGGATTCCTCTCTGGATATTTAACCTGTCTAACTTGGTGGCCTGAAGATACCATATTGCAGAGGGCGAACCTTCTGCTACTCTCTGGTGTAGATGGGCTTTGTTGAGGTGTGAGAGTTTTTTGGTGATGGTGTTTTTATATACTCTTGGCTGAGTTGGTCTGTTTTGTGGATCACTGGATGACGAGTTGCCAGTTTAGCAGTTTCATCGACTCTCTCATTTAATGGGATTCCAACATGGGATGGGATCCAGTTTAGGGTTATGTTGAGTCATTTGCCTTTAGCTACTGCTCCTAGATACAAAATTGTGGTAATTATTTCCACGTTGTATTTCCACTGTTTTTCCTAATATTGAAGTGCAGCTTTTGAGTCTGTATGACTGCAGTTTGAGTGTTTTGTGCAATCACATATGCGAATGCCTGTTGTATGCCAAAGAGCTCGGTTTGGGTTGGCTTATAGCATGGGGCGGGGTCTTATGATAAAGGGAGGAGGAGAGGTGAGGGGCAGACAGTAAAAGAACAGAGGGAAGAACATATTTAAGGCAGATAAAGAAGATCTATAACACAGAATATCTGCTGGGAACACTAAACTACTGTCGCTGGTACTGCAGCAGAGTTGTATTGTAGATGAAATCTGTATAGAAGAGCAGAAAATAGGGAGAACATTTTTGAGAGGAGAAGAGTGTGGGATGGTGATAGAGAAGAAAAGAGGAGGAGAGAAGACAAACGGAGAGAGTACTAGCAGTGGGACGCCTACGACTGACTCGTGTAAAGAAAAAGACCAGGAAGTCGTTAGTACAATACACTACAAGACTCACCCACAGAAGCAAATTAAATTGACCTCTCAAAGTATTCTCAGAAATATCGCCCCGAAAACCCTAATCTATGTCAATAGACTGCACCATGATGTTGAGCTATAGTTACCGGCAAGAGATGCTTTACAACGAAGCCAACTCTACCAAGAGAGAAAAACTCGTGGTGTTTCACCACAAAAACCATCCATGTATATGGATCTTGGCCAAGACTTTCTCAGCCATCCTTAACAGTCAGGAAGGAAAAAAAGGTAAAGAAATTAGCATATGCGTCTTATTATATAGCTGAAAAGGAATGTCTTGCTATAAGGGTTACACAAACACACACACATATCTCACCTATCAGAACTGCCTTCAGAAACCTGTGTAAGGAATCTTTCAGAACCTCGTATACCACATATGTAAGGCCAATCCTGGAGTATGTGGCCCCAGCATGGAGCCCGTACCTTGTCAAGCACAAGACGAAGCTGGAAAAAGTTCAGAGGTAAGTCACTAGGCATACTCATGTCTAGAACTAAGTGGCATGAATTACGAGGAAAGGCTGAGTGAACTGTGCCTTACGTCGCTAGAAGACAGAAGAGCTCGAGGAGACAATCACCACGTACAAAATTCTCAGGGGAATTGACAGGGTAGACAAGGATAGATTATTTAACAAGGGTGGTACACGCACAAGGAGACACAGATGGAAGCTGAGTACCCAAATGTGCCACAGCGACATTAGAAATAACGTTTCTAGTGTCAGAGTAGTTAGTAAATGGAATGTACTAGGAAGTGAAGTGGTAGAGGCTGACTCCATACACAGTTTCAAATGTGGATATCATAGAGTTCGAGAAGTTCAGAAATCTGCACAACAGTAGATTGACTGTTGAGAGGCGGGACCAAAGAGCCAAAGCTCAAACCCCGCAAACACAACTATATCAGTACACACACACACCCCACCTGCCTCCTACCCTGCTCTGCTACTACAGAAGGTGGCTAACAATAGTTCTAAGTTGCAGTAGTTTAATTTCCAACTGGCTTTAATGGTTTCCGGAGGGTAACCAGCTTGCATACTCATGCGTCCGAACCGGGCAGTTCCAACCTTTTGATGGGATTTGTTTTGTCGGTAGAGGGAGTTAGAAACACTTCTGGAAGCATTTACACGTAATATTTCTTAATTATGAAAAAATCTTTTTACAATTTATATTATTATCTTTCAACTCGCATCAGAAATGTTTTTTTTTATTTTGGGGGGGGGGGGGGTTACCTGCTTCATGAATTACTTTAAGAAAAAGGTTGTATTAGTACTGTGGGGTGATACCTTGGGGTGATAAATTCTACTAATTCCTTAGTACGTCAATATTTGTATAGTTACAAAAACTACTATTTAAACAAGAGGATAGGCTCCTGTTTAAGTATACTTAGAGTAGACAGTGTGATGCGAGCTGCGAACACGACCCCTTTTGATATGCAAATATCATTGTATATTTCTGGTCAAATAAATTCCTGCTTTGACTTGAACAGCAGAGCGACGCGTACTCAAGGGGCGGAATTACCATGAAAATGGGATGCTCTTCTTTTCAATACTTTTGTAGATGTAGACCGGTTTTCGTGCATCTATGTATGTTAGTAAATGCAAAGGCTGGCTTTCGTGAGTATAAACATCTGTAAATGTATAGTGTAATGTATAATGTATAGGGCTTTCTACGAGTGTAAAAATGCTTGTCAATGTACAGGCAGTTTTTCTAAAATAATAACACAAATTCCTTTGTTTCTATTTTTAAATTTATTTATTAATTATTTTACACAGGTAGGTACAGGGGAATACGACCTCTGACTCTTGTTAGCAGGTTGAGATCTTTCCCTTCCCATAGGTTCCCTTACATACATATGTATGCAAGTAGTGTGACGGGAAAGTGTTGGAGTGTTGATGTTCGGCAGTCCTCCAATGGCAGGTGTCAATGCCTGATCACACTTACAAAAAAAAAAAAGACTGCTTGCCTGTTGTCTGGTAAGTTAGAGGGAGGAACACGTAAAACACAAAGTATGAACAATAAAACTTTAATATATTTACTTTAAACATAAATGAAAATAAAGACAAATCTCGGGGAAATGAATAATGCAAAAATGACAAAAAAAAATACAAAAAACACAATAGATTAAATAATATAATGTGAAATGGTGCTGAGAATATTGGCTATGGCCTCCCTTAGTATACGAAAGCCAGAGAGCTTAGTATGCCAGAGAGAGATGTCAACTCTAAGAGCACAAAGAATATTCTGAAGTTGATAGCTGGTCAGGCCCAGACGTCGACTCGTGTAGAGGGCGCTGAGGTGCAGGTGTGCAGGTGTGCGGTCGGCGAGTCACCAATCAGGAGCAGGCAAGCTGGGATGGGTAGTTGGCTGGTTGAAGACGGCTGGCGAGCCGGCGTGAAGGGGGGTGAAGGGGGTTCAGGATACGTTTTGCCTCCTGGTCAAAACGTTTTGTGCTACTGGTGACGTATCTTGAATGTAGCATCTTGTACTTGTAGAATTGACGTAACTTTAAGTAGGAAAGAGCAGGCTCAATCTCTCTTGAAAGAGATTATCGTCACAGTAGCCTTACCAACTAGTTTTACCTGAAACTCGACTCGTCAAGCTGTTAACAACCAATTACTGTGGGGTGAACAAAGGCGAATAGTTAAGGATTAGAGCCCTGCCAATCCTCCCTGGGAAAGAATAGAATCCAGACCAACTCGCTCTGTATGTTGCGCATTACATTATATTACTACAATATTACCATTCGTAGGATTTAAATTATTTTCATATAATTTTAAATTCATGTTATTAACTAATTTGCAAAAATCCATTTTTATACATGCAAGCATACCTGTTTCCCACTTCAAGGGGGCGAGGAGGCATAAGGCCTGAGAAAAGATTGACATGAATAAAGATTACAGAAAATACATAATAAATAATATAAATATCTCTCGCCCATTCATTACTTCACAACGCATTACACATGAGTGATAAACACCCTCACAGTGCAGCAGTGATCCACACCAGCTGCAACCTGCCGCTTCATACAACACAGTATACATATACAGCATAGACCAATACATTCATTCCTGTCACACATACAGCTTCCACTCAGCTTAGTCCCTTATGTCTCGTGTCATGTCCACACTCAACTCCAGCTTCATCACACTCATTTTTCCGTCTCTTCACTATGTCCGCCAATCTTTTTTAAGCTGCGTAATTCTGTCACTGAAGGAGCTTACATAAACTCTCCTACATAATTTTCCATGGAAGAGAGTAAGAAAATGGTATAATCTCAAGGGCTCGGCTCTCTTACTGATGTCTATAGTGTCTCGTACCCCGTCAATTCTGTAAATAGATCAAAATGTGCACTCTGGCATAGAAGGGGTATAAATAAATCCTTGATACTTCCCCAAGGAAGTGGAACTCAGGATGAAGCTAATGTATACCTCCATTAGGCTAGGTTACCCCTTTCAGTGGAAACTGGGCATCGAAATACCGAACCCTTGGGCATTACTTAATGAACTGTCAAGCAACATAAGACGAAAGGACACTCAGTTTGACAAAATCTCGGGTAGAGCCCTTGTGTACTACACCCTCACGAATGATACGATCAAACTGATAAACATATTCACCACTGAGAGCGCCTGGCTTGGTCGAGAGCGCCTGGCTTGGTCGAGATGTGCCTGGCTTGGTCGAGATGTGCCTGGCTTGGTCGAGATGTGCTTGGCTTGGTCGAGATGTGCCTGGCTTGGTCGAGAGCGCCTGGCTTGGTTGAGGGCGCCTGGCTTGGTCGAGAGCGCCTGGCTTGGTCGAGATGTGCCTGACTTGGTCGAGAGCGCCTGGCTTGGTCGAGGGCGCCTGGCTTGGTCGAGAGCGCCTGGCTTGGTCGAGGGCGCCTGGCTTGGTCGAGGGCGCCTGGCCTGGTCGAGAGCGCCTGGCTTGGTCGAGGGCGCCTGGCCTGGTCGAGAGCGCCTGGCTTGGTCGAGAGTGCCTGGCTTGGTAGAGGGCGCCTGGCTTGGTCGAGAGCGCCTGGTGGCGATAACCTCACAGGGGAAAATAGCAGGAAGCTTAATGCTTGCTCAAATGAAAACCACTAAATTATATCACACAAAATAAGAATCCATATTGATCGGGTCCTTATTTTGTTGTGCTCCCTTCTCGCCTCCAGACACTGAATATCCTAAACTGTCAAGGTTTTGTATTCCACTCATCATTGGGATATTGAAGGTTTAAATATCCTACTCATCAGCGTGAAGATCCTCACATTAATATGGAACATCACTTCTACCTCCTCGTGTGTTATCGTGCTTCGTCAGGTGCACATTCCTTAATTAACCAGCTGGGATTACCATTAACCCGCTGGGATTACTACGGTCGATAACCACTCACCCGTAGGCACTCAGGTTCCTCGATTCTGAGTAGATTTTGATTGATATAAATGTAAATTTAACTTGTAATACTACCCGACCTAGCCAAACCGAGACCCACGAATAGAAACTGGGCCCTCGGTTTGGTTAGCTTCATCAATTTTGCTGTCCGCTATGATTGTTTACTACAACAGTTTTTTGGGCCTTAAGGAATGTATACGTCAAAATGCGACGTATTATTTGAGAGATTAGGTT
>WNGS01001312.1:44298771-44319850 GCA_020271785.1 Procambarus virginalis
GGTATTATAATTAAAGCTTTTGTTTAGTAATGTCCATTACTTTACCACAGAACGGCAGTGAAGTCCGTTACTTCACCACAGAGCGACAGTGATGTCCGTTACTTCACCACAGAGCGACAGTGATGTCCAATTCTTCACCACAGAGCTGCAGTGAAGTCCGTTACTTCAACACAGAGCTGCAGTGAAGTCCATTACTTCACCACAGAGCTGCAGTGAAGTCCATTACTTCACCACAGAGCTGCAGTGAAGTCCATTACTTCACCACAGAGCTGCAGTGATGTCCATTACTTCACCATTGAGCGACAGTGATGTCCATTACTTAACACAGGCGACAGTGATGTCCGTTACTTCACCACAGAGCGACAGTGATGTCCATTACTTCACCATTCAGCGACAGTGATGTCCATTACTTAACACAGGGCGACAGTGATGTCCATTACTTCACCACAGAGCTGCAGTGAAGTCCATTACTTCACCACAGAGCGACAGTGATGTCCATTACTTCACCATTCAGCGACAGTGATGTCCATTACTTAACACAGGGCGACAGTGATGTCCATTACTTCACCACAGAGCGATAATGATGTCCATTACTTCACCACAGCTTGACAGAGACGTCATTACTTCACCACTGCCTAACAGTGACATCATTACTTCACCTTTACTTGCCAGTGACGTCACTACTTTACCACAGTTTGAGAGCGATATAAATTATCTTCACAGCTTGACAGTGATGTCATTACTGTCCCATAGCTTAACAGTGACATCAATGCTCCACCACAGCTTTACAGTGATGTCACTACTCTACGCCAGCTTGGCAGTATTTGTTACTTCCACATGTTTAGCGATATATTATACCTTACCTTCCATATAATTTACATATAACCATTTTCACAAAAAACTAATATATAAACTACATTTTCTGCAAGACTCACTTTGAGAAACTATTTGACAAATTTCACATATTTCCAGCCAATTTTCGGTTCATATGACTGTAATAATAAATGTCAATTAGGAATATTTGTTTCAGATTATCGGTAAGTTGTGAAGAGGAGCGGGAGGTGGACGCACCTGGTGGAGAGGCTGAGAGAGAAACGCCGTAGTCAGCAACAACACACAGGAGCGAGCCGTCATCCTCACCCTGAGAGCTTCACCTTCCTACTGACGCATTGAGGTTACCCGCAGCCTGTCACCCCTCCCCTCTACCTACCACCCCCCATCACCACCATCACTACTACTACTACTACTACTACCAACCACCACCACCCACACCTCTACTACAATCTAAACTACCACTTTCTTCCGCTGTATATCTTTATAACAACCATTACTTCCCTTAATTGGACACTGGTGTTATATTAGTCTCACTAAACTTCGTATCTTTTATATCCAATGTTCTCTCTGTTATTAATATATTCTATGCAGGTCTTATCCTTCAAAAGCCACGTGTATCTTCTTTGTGTGTAATGGATGTCGATTGAAAAGGAATTCTCACTATAAATTTGCCGTTGGCTGCCTGTTCATTTTGTCCAGACTGTGTGATTCACACCTATGGGTATTTTGTGTGCGTTCGCGTGCTTGCGAGGGAGAAGGAGAGAATGTGAGATAGGGTAGGTGAGTGTGCGTGTGCGTGTGTGTACTCACTTAGTTGTACTCATATATTTTTACTCGCCTATTTGAACTCAACTATTTGTGTCTGCAGGATTGGGCGTTGGTTATTGGATCTTGCCTTTCTAGTCGCTGGTTGTTTAAAGCAATGTCTCCTGTCCTTCTTCTCTACTGTGTGTGTGTGTGTGTGTGTGTGTGTGTGTGTGTGTGTGTGTGTGTGTGTGTGCGTGCGTGCGTGTGTGTGTGTGTGTGTGTGCGTGCGCGTGTGTGTGTGTGTGTGTGTGTGTGTGTGTGTGTGTGTGTGTGTGTGTGTGTGTGTGTGTGTGTGTGTGTGTGTGTTGTGTGTGTGTGTGTGTGTGTGTGTGTGTGTGTGTGTGTGTGTGTGTGCGCGTGCGTGTGTGTGTGTAGGAAAAAGGAAAACCAAACAGGAACCAAAGCTGAATGAACCGAAAGCGTCTTGTTTACCCCTTATACTTAAAATATTTGCCTCGCGTCATTTATATTTTCGCCGACTAGTTCCCAGCTACTGACACCACCTGTTCCTGTCAGAATGAAAAAATGAATAAATTTCTCAAGAGAAACTTCTTTACATTTACGGGCTCCCATCTTATGTAGCGTGTATGTCACTAAGATATTAGTTCGACATGCTCATGGCCTCAACTTCCCCTTTTACATCTCGTAGTCCACGTGATGATATATATCCACAGGAGACGTGTAACCATCTGAGAATGTGTGGATATCTGGCACGATGCTCCTCGGCTTTTTTCTCTGTTGTTGGCCATTAAATGTTACTTGACAAGGGTGTGACCCATCAACGGTTGCGGCCACACGACACAGCCACACCAACACATCCATGTTAGCCAGAGTATCAACAGGTTCGTATTGTGACCTTCACGAATTCGCTAAGCGGCCCACGGGGGATTTAAGCGTCACTTGACATGTTACGTAATAACCTATACCGTTCTCACGGAGTTGACAAGCGTCAGATTTGAAGTGGTTTTTCCCTAACGAGAAGCGTACTAAGCTATCAAGCCGGACGGTCTCTAGTCCAAAGAGACGTTAATATTACGATGCTATTAGTAACACTAAGGCACTGAAAATGTTACGCTGTGATCGATAGCATCAAAAACACGTGGATTATTAATCAGAACGAGGAAGTTGCTATAGAGGGAGAGACTGCAAGAGCAGTCGCTGCTGGCGGCACCGCTGGACTGCATATCTTCCTGGGCACCTGAACAATGGCCCAGTGCCAAGTGTGGCACACCCGCAGTAACCTGGATAGTGGTGGCAGAATGATAATGTTCAAGTGCAGCTCTCAAGTTCATGCTGATGCCTAATGTTTGGGATCATAAGATATTAGTCTCATATATATATATATATATATATATATATATATATATATATATATATATATTATATATATATATATATATATATATATATATACTTGGTATAAATCCCAACTATGATACCCAGTTTCAGCAATGAAATTTGGCATTTTCATTGCTGTTCAGCTGAATTATTTTAACAATCTTTTATCATTTCATCGGATTAGAACTCTAAATTCGTGAGCATTAAATCGAATCTGCCAATCTTTAAACTGTCAAAGTTCAGATTGTTCTGAAGCTGTTTTAAAATCTTTATCTGAATTTTTTTTTATTTTATTGTCATTGGTAAATATGCTAATCTTGCAGTTCATTTCTGTTGCTATATTGTATATATAAGGCAAGCAACGCAGGTCCCAGGAGAAAGTTTACAATTTATATAAACCGCAATAAAATAAGCTTCAGTGAATTCTTCAAAATCGCCATTTAAAGACGTCGACAATTGTACAAAAAACTGTGGCTTTTATTTGACAATACCTGTTTCTGTCACAAGCAGCTCGGGTCCAACCAGCCTAGTATTCCTTGGGCTAGTGGACGACCCCGTAACTCAGTGAGGTGTGCAACCCGTCCTCGCAAATTAGTATAGTCAATATTGACTTATTAAATAAGTGCACAGGTGACATACTTAACATAATAGTTTCCCTTGAAAATCTTCATAGAAAACACCGACCTTACCTAACCTACTTAGTATGTTAAGATAAGCATCTTATTGCTTCGTAATTACAATTTTTACCTAACCTATACCTATAATAGGTTAAGTAACAATTGTAATTACGAAGCTATAAGATGCTTATTTTAACATACTAAGTAGGTTAGGTAAGGTCGGTGTTTTCTATGAAGATTTTCATGGGAACCTATTATGTTTAGTATGTCACCTATGCAGGTAACTAATAAGTCAATATTGACTATACGAATTTGCGAGGACGGGTTGCGGTGTGAGCTGGGTTCCCTAGGCATCGAAATAGCTGGTTACTCTTAAGATAAATGACTGCATTCCGACAATGTTTTCACACATAGCAATCAAGTTATGATGTCAGGGATATATCAACCATAAAATTCCTAACAATAACGTAGTTTCGTTGCGCCTCCAAAGTGTGTGTGCTTTCTAAATCGTTCCCCTGAGACTGATGACTGGCTACTTACCAACAACACAGACCCGACCTTGCAGCTTTCTACCCGGGGAACAAAGCGGCTCTGCACTCTCTTTATGAAGACGCACAGACATGGAACACTGACCCACACATTATTTCACTACAACGTCGATTCAACCCAACTTTCTCCGCAGCTAGATGGAAACAATCAGAAAAATATGTATTCAGTACTGACGGTTCACAATAGTGAGGTGGAGTGCGATCTGAAGCGTATAGTACAGTTGGGTTAGTTCTCGACCTAGAGTCAGGAATCCGGGATTCGAATGCCGGGCGGGACAGAAAGGGTTGGGAACGATTCCTTTCACCTAATGCCTCTATTCACCTAGCAGTATAAAGGAGTCAATCACGGGGTCTGACAGCTGAGTGGACAGCGCTTCGGATTCGTAGTCCTGAGGTTCCGGGTTCGATTCTAGGTGAAGGCGGAAACAAATAGGCAGAGTTTCTTTCACCCCCGATGCCCCTGTTAGCAGTAAATAGGTACCTAGGAGTTAGACAGCTGCTACGGGCTGCTTCCTGGGAGTGTGTAACAAAAAAGGAGGCCTGGTCGAGGACCGGGCCGCGGGGACGCTAAGCCCCGAAATCACCTCAAGATCTCAAGATAACGGTGTTAGTTAACTTGTAGTCGGGGTTACATTTTGGAATGCAGTGGAAGGGTGGATTTTTCAACCCTAGGGGTTCAGGGGGGGGGCGTTAGGGGGAAGACTCGACATAACAGGCTGCCTGTTCCCGACAAGACGAATTATGATTAATTATAATTATTAAAAGAAGGCACCAAGTCGAAGATGACTTAACACCGCTGAAACGTGTAATCATAACTCATTTGACGATCTATTCAATAGAAACGATTAAATAAATCCCAGCTGCGTCGGGGCACAAGTAACCGGATCACCCAGCGGGTTTGCTTCCTATTAATGGGAGTTGACTTATGCTCCTACTCCGGTACGTTAACTCACAGGATGAGTGACACTCTCCATCAAACTCGCCATACGGAACAACATTCAGTTAAAAGACATTACCTCCGCCCACATGGAGGAGTGTGTGTGTTACTGGGGGGTGTCCTCCCCGAGTGTGTGTTACTGGGGGTTGTCCTCCCCCGAGTGTGTGTTACTGGGGGGTGTCCTCCCCGAGTGTGTGTTACTGGGGTGTCCTCCCCGAGTGTGTTACTGGGGGGTGTCCTCCCCGAGTGTGTGTTACTGGGGTGTCCTCCCCGAGTGTGTGTTACTGGGGGGTGTCCTCCCTGAGTGTGTGTTACTGGGGGTGTCCTCCCCAGAGTGTGTGTTACTGGGGTGTCTCCCCGTGTGTGTTACTGGGGGTGTCCTCCCCGAGTGTGTTTTTCTGGGGTGTCCTCCCGAGTGTGTGTTCTGGGGGGTGTCCTCCCCGAGTGTGTGTTACTGGGGGGTGTCCTCCCCGATGTGTGTTACTGGGGGTGTCCTCCCCGAGTGTGGTGTTACGGGGGTGTCCTCCCGAGTGTGTGTTACTGGGGGTGTCCCACCCCGAGGGTGTTGTTACTGGGGGGTGTCCCCCCGAGTGTGTGTTAGCTGGGGGTGTCCTCCCCACTTTGTGTGACGCCACCAGCACCCACTTCCCACGTAGGGGGAAGTGGGTGTTTGTCTCGTGAAGGTTTTTCGAAGAAAATGCGAAGGTTTTTCTAGTGGCTTTTGTCTCGAAGGCTCTGCATCCGGGAGGGCGGAGAGGGGTAAGGGAAGGTAGAGAGGAGAGAGACAGCAGGTGGGGAGAAAAGGGGAGCACTGCATCAAGTATCCCATTATTTAGCATTACGATTCTCCTATAACCGCCACCAAACTGCCATATCAAAATTCAACACAATTAAATCCCATTAGCAAATAAAGTCAAAATCAATACTCGTGAATGAAACTGTAATTCATTACAATGAAAGTGTAATTCATTACAATGAAAGTGTAATGCATTACAATGAAAGTGCAATGCATTACAATGAAAGTGTAATTCATTACAATGAAAGTGTAATGCATTACAATGAAAGTGTAATTCATTACATTATCCCGGTTGATCAAGTACCCTTTTAAGATGTTTATCAAGTTCTCTTCAGAATACCAGTAGAGGTCGGCTAGTTATGCACAACAGAATAACAACAAAAATATCAAATTAGCCGACCAAAATAACCCCAAATCCATTACATGAAAATCTGTATTTATATGTAGTCAATATGTACCGAGAGGTTAAAGCAGCCCCGGTCAGCAGTGTTCACGTTCATGGGGTGAAAGGCTCCACTCTCTCCTGGACACTCCTGGAAAGTGTTCAGCCAAACATGTGGAAACAGCTCCAGGATCTGCAATTGTGTCTCAATTTTACCCACACAATGGACGATTTTGGAAGAACAGTAATAATATATATAAATATATATATATATATATATATATATATAATATATATATATATAATATTATATATATAAACATATATATCTATATATATCTATATATATATAAACATATATATATTATAAGTATATATATATATATATAAATATGGGCAATATCATATGAAGGGATCTGAAATATAGGTGGGCTCAATATGGAGAGATAATATAACGAGGGCTATAAAATATGGGTGTTCTTGTATCGCTTCATGTGCTCTTCATATCGCCTTAACTAATATCGTCTTCAGCAGTAAAGTGTAGTTAGCATTTATTAGAAATTTGAAAAAAGAAATCACCCAGACACCCAACACCTATATAGAACCCAACACACACTCGACATTCAGACAACCTAGACAGACAACAAAAGTGCAAAACCTCTAAGTACAACACAATAAAAGTTTTGACATAAAGGTGCAAGAATGCAGGGCCAGGAGATATAGAAAGCCTGAATATGCAACAGATGTCCAGAATGCATCAAGACACAACAGACGTACAGAAAGTCTTACAATACCTACACAGCAGAATACACACACAAAACTTTCTAACCACAAACACAATCCAAACCAACAGTCGTCCAGATCAAGCCTTAGCCAACCGTAGCCAAAAAAGAAAAAGAAAAAACGTAGAGTACACACGAAAGTTACCCAACGCCAAGGTCACAGGAGACTTGACAAGGGCACTGACCTTCACACTGTGTGCGCGCGCGTGCGTGTGCATGTAAAACAGATCCTCCCGGTAAATATATATCTTTTAATGTGACCCTCTAACAGCCGTTAAGAGCGAGGAATGTCAAATTATTCGAGTTAAGAAATCCAACTATCCGGAGAAGTCGGCCACTTTCGAGATAAAACTCAAATATTCGTATAAAAACCTCAATTACCCGGATTCACCAGAGTTTAAAAGTAAAAGTTTTAGAGAATACAAATTTTTACCCACAAAATAAGTTGTAAAGCAGGTGGATGAGTGCAGATACTCAGCTGCGCTTGAGATAGACGGGTGAGTGTAGTTACTCATCCAGCTGCTCTTGATGAGTAGCTGGCAGATTCAACCTGGGATTCAACACGATAAACAATGCAACGTGGGATTCAACTGACTCCTCTGGCGATCTTGTGCATTTGCAGACAAGCGTTGCAAGTAGGACTCGTATACCACTGCAAGAATGCATCTATGCAATACGCTAAACCTTGTTAGGGATTCAGTAGAAGCCTCAGAACCCCTAGAGGATTCAGTTGACTCCCAGGTTGCATTGCTTGTATGTCGTGGCTGAGTTGGTTAAGGCGTATAAACATGGCAATACCTAATGTGCAGGTTCGAATCGTCATCATGGATTTTACTGATTTTCTTAACACATCATTTAGTGAAATGACTTCTGCTCCCCCTGTTGTGTTTTGTGCGTGTGCACATGCGTGTGAACGCGTAGTTGCGTGTGTGAAAAGCAAGTACAAAGCGCACATAACTCCCGGATCTTCCCGCCCTCAGCACCTCTCCTCTCCCCCTCTCCTACACACACACACACACACACACACACACACACACACACACACACACACACACACACACACACACACACACACACACACACACACACACTCACACTCACACACACACGTACGTCTGCATTAACAGCACTTTAGAGTCAACACAATGTTTTCACTCAGATTATTTTAATTAACGTTCGGGAATTATTCGTCCTTGAAGTAGTTTTTCGTTTTCTTTTTATTAATTTCTACCTCAGACGTGGCCACACATTTACAATGATAACAGCATATATACATTTTCTTCTGTCCTCCATGGACAGGATTAGAGATCTGTTAAACATATTGTTCTCGATGGAGGTGCCATTCTAATGTTTGCTTGCATCCCATATTCCACCAGCGTTATCTTGTACATGTTCTCTCAAGGTCAGGCCATTCTCCAGATTTGTTACTCCGTAAGAAATGTAACTGTTTTGCCTTGCCAGAAATGTTATAATAAACACAAACAACTAGCAAAACCCACCGAGGCCGATGCCTAGAAAGCGTCAATATTACGGAGTTTTGTTATTAAATTCGTCGTATTTTTAAGATATTGGTCGATTCCGTAAAAAAAATACGACCAATTAGAAGAGAGGACCGGTTGGTGCCCGGCGTCAGCACTGGAATTACCTCAACTCCCAAAACGTTTTCTCTCCTAGATTTCTCTACTCTATGAGAGAAATTATAATTATATTATAATTATTATAAGTTTATTATAATCGACTTGAGAATGGTCCAGGACGGACCGAAACGTCGTCGTCTCTTCACCTTCTAGTGTGTGGTCTGGTCAACATTTCTCTACTCTCTTTCCTTGAGGGAAGAGACTTGAGGACTCACCCTAGGCCTAGTACCAATCTCTCCACCGCCCCAGGCCTATTATAAGACTATCCACCATGTATTATACGTGCAAATCACCACCGTATTCAACTCTTCACACAGCCCCCGTGTCTTACGGGAGGTAAGGAGACCCGAAGAGGAAGTGGTAACACTAACATCGCAAAACGTCTGGTAACACTGGCAGAGCAGAACGTCTGGTAACACCGGCAGAGCAGAACGTCTGGTAACACCGGCATCGCAGAACGTCTGGTAACACTAACATCGCAAAACGTCTGGTAACACTGGCAGAGCAGAACGTCTGGTAACACCGGCAGAGCAGAACGTCTGGTAACACCGGCATCGCAGAACGTCTGGTAACACCGGCATCGCAGAACGTCTGGTAACACTGGCAGAGCAGAACGTCTGGTAACACTGGCAGAGCAGAACGTCTGATAACACTGGCAGAGCAGAACGTCTGATAACACTGGCAGAGCAGAACGTCTGATAACACTGGCAGAGCAGAACGTCTGATAACACTGGCAGAGCAGGAGGTCCCGTTTAGGGTGAAACTGAGAGCAGTTGCCCCGACCCCATCAAAACTTTCTCCCTCCCACGGTGCACAAACATCCTCCACAGCTATATCCGGGGACGAAGGAAAAAAAACTCCAAGGTGCCGTTTTTTATTGTGTGTCGTTTTCATGTGCGCGATGCAGTGTAAAGCTGAAGCAGGGAAGGTTAGAGGGGAGGGGACTAGACAAGTTGAAGCCAGAATAGAGGTGAACTAGTATCAAGTTGAAGCTAGGAAAGTGTAGGGGAGACTTGCAATTCTGAAGCTAGTAGAGGGTAGAGTAGACTAGTGAAATAGTGAAGCTAGTAAAGGATAAGGGAGACTAGCGTAATGTTGAAGTGGGTTAGGGAAGACGTGTTAATTCGTAGCTGATGGAAGGGGAAATTGGTCAAAATTAACAAATGGTTGGGGTCAAGGAGACTAGGGAAGATTAGAAGCTGGGGGCTGGCAGCCTAGCGTCTGACACTCGCTTCATGCCTCCACCAGACTTTCACCTCACAACCATCTACTCTCTGTTCATTGTCAGTCCTCTTGTCTCTTCCTCTCTATTTATCCACGCTCCTGTTATTCCTTCTTCCCCACTCCCTCACCCCGCACGGATCCTTTTCATTGTCCTCCACCCACCCCCCGGTTCCCCAGCAAGGCAACACCCGGCAACATCTTGGAGAGAGTTGACTCAACCGCTCTGTGACTGTGAGAGTTCACAGTCACTCAGTTCACTACAACGAGTACTCTCCACAGCCACTGAGTTGACTCTAGCGAGTACTCTCCAGTCACTGACTGCTTCGCTGGGTATAATTCTACCAGACTTCCCCATTCGCTGGAAAACAAGCACATTTAATTGTTCATTACGTAATACTGCATCCGGCTCCGACTGTTCCTTCACTTGTGTTCTCTACTTCAACAGTATATCTCTCCATCAACTTTCAGTACAAGTCCACTGTCAACATTCGTTACCAGTCCACCCCCATCAGATTGGAAGAGACATCTTGAAGTATATAAATGGTTGAAAGGGTACCTATATCAAAGGAGTTATTAACAGGGACATTAAAAACATCGTTACCTAAACCAACACGAAACACGGGATACAAACTCCTCTCCTGCCTCAGCATCCCTCTTCTCTCCTGCCTCAGCATCCCCCTTCTCTCCTGCTTCACAACCTCCCTCCAAAATTCCGTCTCTTTTCCCCGCCCTTCTCCCCGCTAATATGACAGAACCCATGGAACTATTTGACAGAATAATACAGAATAACTCGCTCAGCAAAATGCTAGCATTCACCAAAAGGTACTTGGGGATGCCATCAACAAGATCCAGAAGAACTATGGGGAAGTACAATTTATTATTCTGCAACGAGAGAGCAACACTCCCTGGGACACTTAGGGAGCAACACTCCCTGGAACACTACGTTGCAGGAAATAACACCAGACAACACGAAAACACCAGTGAACACAACACTAGTCAACTCAAAAGCACCACTAAACATGACACCATTAGTGAACACGATAACGCCAGCGAACATATGAATAACGTGCAAGAACCTCTCAACACAACCACAAAATGGATAATCACAATGCAGAAAAAAGCATCGTACTAGAAAGGAACGGCAATGCAATTTGTTATAGACTTAATGACATATCACAGTACGTCTGAGAACACTAAACTGGTTAAGGTGCTGCAGGAAACACGGGAAAGTGATGACTTCAACCTAGGTTCAGCGGCTATCAGAAGTTCTCCCTACCCTATGGCGAAGGTAGACGAGTCCTCATTATTTAAATATCAATATACCTACTGAGAGTATTGACGGTCTCCACATGGGGATGATTGTATATCACTAAGAGTAACCCAACAATTTAATTACAACACACTGCATACAATTAATCTGTCATAGAAAAACTTGGCCTTCACATATTACCTGAATGTGCTAAGGAGGAACTCACCTTGCAGGTCGGTGATGTATATGCCAGGCACTCAGATTTTTATGCCAACAGTAATCAGCCCAATGCCAATGGATGGAAACTCTCACTCTATGTTCGAGGAAGTGAAAATGTCAGAGTCCTGGGAGATGGACAGCCAACCCACCTCAGAGGAAGATTAGCGTGTGCTCTCCTGCTGAATGCCAAGGATAAGGATGCCAGTACACACATTATGCACAGTGTATACAGTGACCATTGGGCGCTGCTTACCACCGTCGACATGAGCAAATGAAAGACACAAAAGAAAAAAACTGTCACTCGGAGCTGACATGAGGCCGCACTTTATAAATACGAAGAGTGACTGGTTCACTGAATACCAAATTCTATAAGACACACATATTTGACGATGATCTCAATAACCAAGTTGAGAGCCAATAACCAATAACCAAATTGAGACAACAGTCTCGCTTCGTGCGAATGGGCGAGTTAACCCTCAAAGCAAGGAAACCAAATGGTATGAAACTGATTACATAAATATGTTCAATAACGATGTACGGCATCCGAGAAGTGAGCACCGAAGACGTGTCACTGGAAGAGACCAAGAACTGTTTACAACTGTGTGTCAAGAAGCTCGGGAAGAGAAGATTGAAGAACGAAGAAGACAATGACTGCACTTCATTAGTTCCATTAGAAGAGAAACATCTGCACGACAAGTGTCGGCAAAAATGTAGAACTAAGGGAAGCAGAACCCGGCACATAAAGATCCCAAAGGTAAGGCTGAAGAACTCAATATAAGTACTGTATATATAAGTACACAATATAAGTACTGTAAGGCTGAACAGTACTCAAATGGTGAGATGCAGCATCATCATCTTCCTCCTCTCTCCCTGTGGAAATTAGCACGGGTCAGCTTCTACATTATCATGACAGAAAAATTAGGACAGCAAGAGCACAGTCTAGTGACTACGAGTATGGACAAGCATATTTATACTGTGTATGCTCAGCTGAGCAATGGAGCTGCAGAATTTGTGGTGCAAGTGATGGACAGCGCCTTAACTGAGAGATTGTGGCCGCCTATAAAACATTGGAAATATGAGTAGAGTAATATATTCCACACTGAGTTAGGGGAGTACTACAGGAAAATAGCTAAAGCACAGCAGTAAAAAATATTTCGAGCATTAAGTCATTCTTTACGTAGTTTACGATGTAAGTATTTTGTATCGTTTTCTATGTAAATATCGGTGGTCAATATATAGAAAATGCTTATATTAGGGTTAACTAAGTTTTCTGTGCTTCTACATATGTTAAAATTGTTAAATTTGTTCTAAGGATGCGATCAGTTTTACTCATCCTGTTAAAGAATATATACCGCCATAACAACATGTACAGCACCTTCAAATTGGAAGAAAACCCGATAGGTATTCTTATCTTATGGTTTTAGACGTAACTGGGACTCGTCCAATTGTATAAGGTTAACAGACCGTCAAACAATGATATTTTCTAATAATCCTTACGCTTACGTTATCTTGCATCCACAAAATAATTTAATCTTTTATGAACCATATCTATATTATACTAATTTATTTTCCCAACTCAATCGATGTGGAACTTACTAAATTACACACATTTATGGTTTCGTGGGTAGGCAGTCTATGAAGCAGCGTTCAAGGCGATGTCTTCTTCCACGTTACAGATTCTGAAACTGCTCTGATTATCTGTCACTTCCATCCTGAGATTTCAGGAGTACTTGTACACGAGACAATCCTTCATATTATGAGTTTTCTCCCTCGACCACCTCCAATGGAAAATGAATGGATGACTGAGGTTGTCGGCAGGAACTGTCGGAGTGTAGAATTTACCAGAATTTACCTGAAAGCCATTATCTCTATGACCTCAGAAACCGGAAGTCGGCGAACTGTCAAAGATCCTACCTCCCCTCACCTGCTATTATATATGATGATTTTTTTTTTAGTTGGGTTGAACTGGAGTACTATCCACAACTTTAAACCAGGACTCGACAAAGAATTCGGACGTCAGAACAATTCAATTATAGCACAACCCATACAACAAGGATAGTAGGCCGGGCATGAAGAGCAAAACCTCACTTTCCCGTAATTACCCCTAATTGCTCGGGCTCACCATAGCCCGTGCTACTTGGAACTTTTTGTTCCGAGAAGCTGAATCTAAACAACAACAACAACATTTCGCCTCCTTGTAGTGCAGTAGTCCACGTGACACTACCACACCTGGAGTCTAGTCGAGTGTGGGGCGTTTACTACACGAGACTACAACCTATGTTCACGGATTTTGACACGTCGGGGGAAGGAGGCTTCAATCTAACCGAGAAGTAATTTTTGCTTTCGAAGAGCTGCAATTATTACAAGATTTACCTCAAACATTTAAGTTCAAAGATTGGCTTATCGTCCAGTGTTTTCATCACGACACATTTCTCATAAACACAGGGGTTCACTAGAAGAATATCACCGCCTTTGGTATTACAACAATATTTGAATTTGTTTAAAATTGTTAACTCCTCGGCAGGAGGAGCCGAACCGAAGGGGACCATGCTCTGCGACCTACCAAAATCACATGGGTTGTCTTTAGGGTATTTTTTGTGCCTAAAAAGCAGATTCACGCCTGGCCAACCATCACATGGAGCACAAAGATAAAAGATGAAGAAGGTATACAAAGTAAGAGTTTACTTTCACTTCCATCACGGAGCCCAGCAGGGGAAGGTATAAGTATAGAGATGACCTCAGGGATAACATTGACAATTAACGTATATAACCTTTGTAGAGATCGTGAAAGAAACAGATTCTTTCTCTTAGACTCCTGCACCGAAATAGAGACGCAACATTTTCCCCGACAATAACACAAAGGAGTTATCTTGACTCCGGCTTCAAATATTGATGAAACATTCTCAGCCAGGCGCTTCGGCCCCCGCAGAAAACACCTCACCAGAGCCAAAGCTCTGGAGAGTGACTTGCACAAAAATAATTCGGAGAGGATATTGCGCTGGCAGCTTGCTGAATATGTGAGTGCACCGTGTAGACTGCAGAGAGATCAGAGAAGCAACACGTTGACGTGAGATTCTCGTATTTGTATAAACATAATTTAAAGTCATAAACCACCATTGGAAGAAATAACTATCTTTGACAAGAACATACTCAGCAAATGATCGTACCGAGTGTGAAGATCTAAGACCTCTGCTTTGTGAACAAGCGGCGGTTAACAGCCAGCACTCTTAACGGGGCTTTGTTAATGTTAGGTTAGGTTAGATAGGTTATAAAACCCGTTTCCAAACCGTCGTGTCTTCCCTAAGAAAACAAATAGAAAAAAATATATAATTTCATGAAAACTCAGTTTGTTATGCACCTTTGCGTTTTAAGTACAATATATATTTACATTTTAAACTCGTCACTCGTTAGGCTAAATATATGATCATGTTTGGATTCCATTAATGTCGTAATGATCTTTTAACATTCAAATCAGTTTTAGGTTCCAGTTATGACATTAGGCTCTAACAAGCCACCAGAATAAAGAGACAAATACATAAACCTGAACGATATTCGATACAATTTACAAGTTAATATAATTCAAACAAATAAATTGAATTCCATGTCCATTGTGGTGAGAGCAAATCGTATATCGCGACTGTTATGTGACTGACGCGAGATAATATCGCAAACAGCGACTGTTATGTGACTGACGCGAGATAATATCGCAAACAGCGACTGTTATGTGACTGACGCGAGATAATATGACTGACTGACGAGATAATATCGCAAACAGCTACTGTTATCACCTCTGACTGACTATTAAAGACGGCTTTACACTATCGGACTATGAGGCCGAGTGTTGCCCCGAAGATAAAAGCTGAAACACTGACTACTGAACTATCCAATTCACTTTACCGTCAAATATCACTGTACCGCTGCTGTACCCGACTAAGTCTACGTATACCGTTCGCTTCGACTCACTGTACCATATATGTCATCGTTCCACTGCTGTAACGTGTCACCTTACCCCCTGCTGTACCATGTCACCGTACCTCTGCTGTACTGTGTGACCGTACCACTGCTGTACCGTGTGACCGTACCACTGCTGTACCGTACAATATCACAGCTGGCTGCCTGACTCGCCTGGCTTTAGTACCCCGTGTCATTCTCAATTCTTTAATAACATTCCTGGTCCGAATTTCTGAAATAGTTGATACGTCTCCTCCCTCCCCCCTTCCTCCCTCCCCTCAGGTACTGAAGAGCAGCATTCTGCTCCCTGCTGTTATGCTGACCTAACGGTATGCTGCCAGTCAGGCTATATAGGTCAGTATTATTCTGCCTTCTCTGTTACTACTAACGAAATATATTATGCTGTTTTCTGAAGAAGAATTATCTTCACACTACATTTTAAGCATTATCTTCATTCAGCGCTATGCTAAATAATAATAATAATAATAATAATAATAATAATAATAATAATAATAATAATAATAATAATGCTGATAACTTTATTGCTAATATTTATGATGATACTGCAAAACCACTGCTGATAATACTACAAAAATAGTATTGCTTAAGGTAATGACAGTAATATTTCTGATGATAATATTGCAAAGCTGCTGATGCAATAGTGCTGCTGCTGGTGCTGCTGTTAACCTAAGCTATATTCCACTGCCTTCATGCTGTAATACTTGCCAGAATCTCTCGGCAGTCAAAGCAGCTAAATGATCAGCCTTGATATGCTGGTTCTACTGGCGTGAGAGCACACTGTGGTTCTACTGTGGTGAGAGCATACTCCGGTTCTACTGTGGTGAGAGCACACTGTGGTTCTACTGTGGTAAGAGCCAATATATACCATTAGTGCTGCTCTCTGATCCACAGTTCACCTATTATTGATGCCTTTACGCCTTGCTGCTGTCATCTCTCTCTACGGATTATAATAGAGCAATTACACAAACATTCCGCTCGTTGACTGCGAAAAATACTCGAGGCATTATTTTTTCCGAGTTTCCTCCACAATACACTGGTAAGGTGCTTTCTGTGGGCCGGTTGCTGGATGAATACAGGGTGCACAATAACCACCTCTTGCTGGATGAATACAGGGTGCACAATAACTACCGCTTGCGGCAACAACAATAATAAAAACCTATTCCACCCCTCGAGTATTATACTGCAGTCTCTTAATCATTATCTCAAAAACTCTTTCAATCTTTTAAAACATCAGTTTCCCAACACTCCGATTATTCAGTTTCCTGAATAATCAGTAATTTTTATTCAGTTTACTGAATAATCGAGTGTCGGGAATGAGCTTCATCGCTTCATCACATCGCGATGAAGCACATTCGATAGTGATCAGAACCCACATTAACCCCATAAAAAAAACATTAATGCCATTTAGGTGTAAAATTATACTCTGCGATTTAGTGGTCTCCAGCCGCTATGTGTGGCATTTTCATTCAGGAACTATTTTTGCGGCTTTGCGTAAAGGATATTAATGGAATTTTGGTAATTAGTGTAATTTTTAAGCAGAGCGGTGGCGCTATTTATATAACAAATAATAATAATCGCTTATTAATATTACTAGTTATTCAAATTATTCAAAATATATGATGTACTATTAATAGTATAAACGTATGATAACATCCAATAATGGAAGTTGGAGTAATACAGCTATTATCAATTACAAAAGTGGAAAATTAAAAGGCAGATATTACTAAAGACATAATGATGTCAATATAGATATAATTTAATTCGATCTATATTGATCAAACATTTAATTCTACACAGCCTACTGCCCAGTTATGGTGTGTTCTTGACCCTCTGTTGGCGGGCTCTGATGCAGTTTTGCTCTTCTGTTGACAACTTATGTTTTGATCTGTTGACAGATTATGGTGTGTTAACAACTTATAGTGCCCTTTGTTGGCAACTTTTGGTGTCGTCTTGACCCTCTGTTGACCAATTCGCTGTAGTCCTGGTTGCCATACTTCCATGCCTCTAATTTCTTGAGCAAATTACGAAAGACTTTCCTGATACAAAATAGATTTTGCAATACATTTAATTTTCAACAGACTTCTCTGTTTGTTTACCTGCTTACGTACTGCATACCTAACTTCAAATGAAATATTGAAATGTTGCTGTTGAACCCTCAGGCAAGCTTTTGGTGTTTTGAACAGTTAATGGGTGGGAACCAGTCGGTGGTTAAGCTTGTCAAGCAGCTGTGCTGAAAGCAACGGAGAGAACACAAATTTCATTACCGATGATGGATATTTCACGCGAGTTTATGTGATATATAAACCTGTCGTAGAAGGTGTGGAGCTCAGAGTGATGTTGTTGTGAAAGGTGTGGAGCTCAGAGTGATGTTGTTGTGGAAGGTGTGGAGCACAGAGCGGTGTTGTTGTGGAAGGTGTGGAGCTCAGAGCGGTGTTGTTGTGGAAGGTGTGGAGCTCAGAGCGATGTTGTTGTGAAAGGTGTGGAGCTCAGAGTGATGTTGTTGTGGAAGGTGTGGACCTCAGAGCGATGTTGTTGTGGAAGGAATGGAGCAAAAAGCTATATCCTAGTTTATATATCGTGAAGATTTTATTGACACTTTAGAAGGAATAACTAGAAGATATTCTATTACTATTATTAAGAAACTTATTATAATTATTATTATTATTTTTATTATTATTAATATTATTCACGACAATTTGTTATTCTCTTCGAAAAAGACAATGAAAGATACTTTTAATTATACTCACTTTAACCTCTCTATTAACTTTGAATTCAACACATCTATAAATTATCCCTAAAATAGATTTAAATAAAAATAAGTAATGATTTTGGAAACTTGCTCTTTACTTTGATAAGACTTTTATGACCGGAAGAACAGACTTCATTCTTCCCAGCACCGCTTACCAGGAATAGCTTTGCCTTCTGGGCTATCAAGCATTTGTGCAACCACTTACGAAGCCTGTACATCTTTCTTCAATCATGACGGCTTTGTTTACATTTAAACCGTTTATGAGCTCCGAGACACTTCGACGTTGTTTATAATAATAATAACCTTGGGTTGTGATGTTTAGAATTTCATAAACTGTTTAATAGATACCTCCATGATTAAGGAAATATGTACAGGTTTCGTAAATGGTTACGTAAATGCTTGATGAATATTGGCCTGTGTTGCAGGCTGCCAATCGTAAGCTTCCCAGCCACTCGGGATGGACGGTAGGATGACGATCTCGCTTCATGCAGGTCGGCATTCAAGCCCCGACAGTCCAAATGGTTGGGCACCATTCCTTTCCCCCCGTCCCATCCCAAATCCTTATCCTGACCCCTTCCAAGTGCTATATAGTCGTAATGGCTTAGCGCTTTCTCTTGACAATTCCCTTCCCTTTACTACAAACCGGCTCGGATGTTTCCCCGGCTCACACAGTCAAGGCAAGCGTTTAATACCTCACACCAGCAAGCTGTAGACGTACATAAAATTTTCTAAAATATACGAGGCACATAAACATACCTCGCCCAGCGCTGCGTTATCTCCGGGTTCCTCCTACCAGCAGGCCTTCAGCGGGGTTAACAAAGTGTAATATACAGTGTCAGTATACATATCCACACTGACAGTATCTCCAACCACTTTTTACGCTATCTAGACATGCTTGCCGGATGGGGGTATTTATGTATGGGTAGATCAGAGCACTGGAGGGTAAGGGTCGGGTGGGGGGTGGAGGAGAGGGTCTGCGGGAAGTCTGTTCAGATGTTTGGTGTCTGTGTGGCTCGGCTTCTGGATAGAGTGTTGTTCGCCGTTCTTCTTTCCTTTTAGTGAATCCCTCAAAATAAAACGTCAATTCCATCCACTGGTTTTCAACCACGGTTCCTTCAACTACGGGTCCTCCACCCACGGATGGGTTATCAGTGGGTGGAGGATCATAAATATAACTTTTATAAACACGTCTTCCTCATATTTAAAATCATGCACTGAAATAGCTTCAACAATTTCAGCTGACCTTTTGCACTTCATTTAATTTAAAGAATTCAAAATTTTCTGACCTCTGACCCATTTGTGTCCCAAGCCTACGTCCGTGACCTTCGTTCTGACAGTCCTCACTTTCAGTATAACTTATAAATTTCCCCGTGACTCATATTCTGGACCACATTATGCCCACGGTGTTCTCTCCTCCAGGGCGGTGAGGTCCAGTCCCCATTGTCTTTATATATAACTCAGGCAAATCGGCTCTGAAAAAAGCCTTGCTAGTGACTGCTGGGCAAAGCTATAGAAATATTTCAAGATACCCCAAGAGGAAAAAAATAAATAAAAAAATATGCAAAAACAGATTTGGCTAAAAAACACAGAAATTATGAAACAAAATAAAAATTGTAGTTCTGTTATGAAAAAAATCCTGCAGTTTGCGCTTTTATCACCAGCGAATATAACCGCGTACCAAAAAAAATCAATTTGCCCTATTATGAATTTCCAATTTGATTTAAAAACTCATTCACCAGCGAGATTTCTGTAGTAAAACTGGATGTTGGAAAAAATAGCACTTTACTGTTTCAATTCATTCCTTCTTTCTCACAGCTTTTCTTTATTACCAAATGAGGTAATTTTTTACACCAAAACTTTTAATTTTCATTTTCGTAATTACCAAATTTGCTTCCCCCGTGTTAATTATTAAACTTGTGGAAAAAGTTGATTTTCTTTTACATCCATAATTTAACATTAAGAGTAATCAGAAAAGTCAAGAGTTGCAAATTAGTAGGCAGACTATCCATTATCCTTGAGAATAGTGAGAGTTGCGATCCAAAGGATAGCCATCATTGTCGGTGGATAGAGGAGACCTTCCCTGGTGCTCACCGTGGATAGAAGAGCCCAATCCATAAGGTGTTTTTTCCAACTCATAAGGTTGCATAATCCAGTCCCATCCAGGTCATAAAATCGCGCCTTAGTTCATGCAGCATGTAAATTCACCAAGAATGTAGACTACCTGATTGCCAGTGCATGACGGGGGTCTGGAAGGTCTCTCGTGCATGCAAACAGGTGAGAATGTGATTAAGAATGGCCAGCAATGTCACACTAGTATGACGGAGCGCTGAGCTGAGTCACGTGGGCCCTCACACTCCTGGTAACACAGTCACAGTCTGAAGACTGACATGAGCGATGAGACACATCTATTAAGCTGTAGTGATCACAATCCTGCAACACGCAATGAGATCACAGGCACGTATCGATGAGATTATTGAGACAATTATAATGGGATCGAACTCCCTTCTAGCCCATCAAAGCCAATGTTTATTAGTCCTAGAAAGCGTCAAGATTGCTATGTTATAAGTTTTACAAAAAAACCGGAGTTTTGACGCAACTTTTGATACTTTATGAGTGGAAATACTTACTGCCTTGTTTGTGTAAACGCTTAGGCGTGAAAGTTCATTGAGCCGACAAACGAAACTTTCAATATTTCTTGAGCAAATCTTGATTTTATATATTAATTTCTGAGCATTTCAGAAAATAATGGAGTTGAATCAGAATTAGCTAAGTAATAAATGAATCAATTTACAAGAGCACAAAACATGAGAGGAGAGAGAGAGAGGGAGAGGAGAGAGGAGAGAGGAGAGAGAGAGAGAGAGAGAGAGAGAGGAGAGAGAGAGAGAGAGATGAGAGAGAGAGAGAGAGAGAGAGAGAGAGAGGAGATGAGAGAGAGAGAGAGAGAGAGAGGAGTAAAAATGTGTGTGTATCTGACCACAGTGTATTCTT
>WNGS01001312.1:44385755-44397526 GCA_020271785.1 Procambarus virginalis
AAAAATATTTGCAATCATGGGCTTTCCATCTCGCACCCTCTACACTCAACTTGATGAGCACTGCGGTCACGCACACGCACACGCGCACATATAAACACACACACGCGGATGGTACACGAACAAGGGGACACAGGTGGAAACTGAGTACCCAAATGAGCCACAGGGACGTTAGAAAGAACTTTTTCAGTGTCAGAGTAGTTAACAGGTGGAATGCTTTAGGCAGTGATGTGGAGGCTGACTCCATACACAGTTTCAAGTGTAGATATGATGGAGCCCAGTAGGCTCAGGAACCTGTACACCTGTTGATTAACCGTGAGAGGCGGGACCAAAGAGCCAGAGCTCAACCCCCGCAACCACAACTAGGTAAGTACAACTAGGTAATTACACACACACACACACCACACTCTCGCCTGAGTGGCTAACACTTGGGGGTCGCAGGCCTAATGGCCCCGGTTCGATTCCCGGCAGAGGCGGAAACAAATGAGCAAAGTTTCTTTCACCCTGATGTGCCTGTTCACTTAGCAGTAAATAGTTAACTGGGAGTTAGACAGCTGCTACGGGCTGCTTCCTGGGGATGTGTGCGAGTGTTAGAGATAAATATATGCTGTCGAAATACTAGAGGAAAAATAGATTGGTTAGAAAGGCGGGGTCCAAGAGCTTAATAGCTGGATTCTGCAGACACAAATAGTAAATACACACACACACTTACACTATCCCGTAATCAACATCGTTTGTTCATAATTTGTGCAACATTTGATATATTAGGCTGTCAATACAGAGAGGAGACGAGTGTGCCCAAACGTCTCCGTTCAATTTACAACAAATTATAAGAAAAAGAGAACCGACTCAAACATTAAACAAGAAGCTGCTAATCTTTCATTTTTTCGCATCGAAGACAACCAACAGACAAACAATGAAGGTTCATCAAACAAAACAAAATATATGAGTGAAATGTCTTTCCTCTTCCTTCGTACTTTGGGATGCTTGCGTGAAGGGTTAATTAGCGAAACGCAAATTGGGAAGTAAATCACGGTCGTTTGTATATATGCTTTGGTGAACACAAGTTACACAATTTTTCTGAAAGAACAAATATACATTTAAAAAGGCCTTTTGTACTTTTATCTGTCGTGATTAAACCATCTCGATACGAAACTTGAAATGAGGCCGTTTATCACGATGGCTAATGTGTGTGTGTGTGTGTGTGTGTGTGTGTGTGTGGTGTGTGTGTGTGTGTGTGTGTGTGTGTGTGTGTGTGTGTGTGTGTGTGTGTGTGTGTGTGTGTGTGAGGCGGGGCTGTGTGCCTTTTAAAGGCATTTAAATTATATATATATATATATATATATATATATATATATATATATATATTATATATATATATATAAAACTGCAGAGGCTGCAGTTAAGGATTGGCGCCAAGTAAATCCTCCCCGACCAAGAGACGAACCCGAAAACCTTAAGCGTCGGGCGAATGTTTTACCACTCCGCCAGGTGGAGTGCTTAACCAGAGAAGAAAGGTCATAACGTTTTGGACCATTATCATGTTACCGTGATAACGGTTCAGGGCGGACCGAAACATCTTATCTTCGTGGCTTTTCAGCAACTTGTCATCATTAGCAAAAAAACTAATTCTCGGTAATCCACCTGCAAAATCCCCAGTAACTTAAATATATAATATTAATAATATATAAATGAAAACAAATCTATTTTTAATACGCAGTTTTAAAATGAATGAATTCGTCTTGCGGAGGGGTACGGCCGCAGTTTTAACGAGCCTGGTCTGGGGACTGAGTTGTTTTTCAGATGCGTGAGTTGGGCGCGTATAGAAGTAGCATCTAAAAATGCCGCCGTTAACCTATACTCTTAACTGCGTTCAAGTTTTCTTTTTCATAGAAGGAAAATTTAGACAGTGTAGGACAGACGAGAATACACGTGTGATTGTTATCATTGTAAGAGCACTTTAATCACCTGTGGCTGAAGTGTTGTTAACTTACTAGCCAGCTTCACAAAAATATCACAGTAGCGTGATATATCAATGAGAAAATATTTTTGGACAATGAGTTGACTAGAATCGGCGTTCTTGTGTTCACCAGACACCTGAACCCACTCAGCCACGAGAGAACCAAAGCCGTAACAATACTGAATTTTCTAGTTCATCCAGCATTTTCTAATTTAAAAAATGCTGGATAAATGCCGTATCTGAAAACTTTTCAGATAAGGTTACTTTAATGTTCGTATTTATCCGTCACAGTACTTCGAACACAGTGCACCGCACCTCGCGATAAACTCAGCGCCTTAACGTGGTAAGCTATTACCCTTAATAAGCCATAACTGTGGCTCATTAAAGCCTTCTCTTTTTGACGAAGGTCGTAGCGTCCTCCAGAGATTGATGGGCCAAACCCCAACGCCAAACCTTACCGAAGATGAGGACTTAGACCAACGTAGATTATTGAAGTTTCTTGTTTAGATAATTTTTAAACTCGTGCCACAGAATATATTCTTTGTTATTCTTGTTTGTTGAGGGGAATATACCTCCCTTGACCACCTTCGTTGGTTTCACTTGATGTTCAACAAATAGATAGTAGGCGAGATAGTGATAGATTGGCGTAGAAGGTGTAATAAAGGGTCAGGTGGTGAGACTAGATGATGGTGTGAAGACGAAGGTGATATTGTGTTGCCTGGACTGGTTGGACCAACGACGGCCTTGTTTCTTGCAGGTCAGTGCTCGATCCCCGATGTTCCGAGTAGTGATGCATCTTTCATGCGTCCTTTTTTTCAGCTCGTTTTCCTGCCATCTTCCAAGTGGTGTATAGTCGTACTGGTATTATTGTGTGCAACTAATTAATCACTTAAATGATACAATTTATTCTTCATTCCTCTATCTTCCTTCTTCCTGCCTTCGCTTTCCCTTTCTCCCTTTCTTTCCCTCGCTTTTTCGATCTCCTTTCCCTCATTTTCACTCTCCATACCCTTTACTCTCCCTCTAGCTCCCTCCCTCACTCCCTCTTTCCCCTCCCTCTCATCTCTTCTCCATTTTTCCGTGCCTCTTCACTTTCTCTTCCCTTGCTCTCCATAACCCCCTCTCGCTCTACCTTTTCGTTTTCCCTCCTCTCCCTCTTCTTTGGCATCCCTCCCCTTCCCTTGCTCTTGGTCTGTTCCATCATGTTTCTCTCTCTGATTACATTCCACATTATTCCTTATTACGTTCCACCTCCCTCCATCACTATTCTGTTCTCAGCATTTGTGTTAATGTGTGAGAGTAGACAATATGAGAGTAGATAATGTGAGAGTAGATAGTGTGAGAGTAGACAATATGAGAGTAGACAATGAGAGAGTAGACAGTGTGAGAGTAGACAATGTGAGAGTAGATAGTGTGAGAGTAGACAATATGAGAGTAGACAATGAGAGAGTAGACAGTGTGAGAGTAGACAGTGTGAGAGTAGATAGTGTGAGAGTAGACAGTATGAGAGTAGACAGTGTGAGAGTAGACAGTGTGAGAGTAGACAGTGTGAGAGTAGACAATGTCAGCCTGGTGTTGCCGTTTTCGTTTAAGTGTTGTGAAGCAAGTTTTTCGTCTCGATTACCTTTTCACCAGACATCACCTGTATTGAATAATTAATGAACTGTCAGACTCTGTATTACTTGCAATTTGCAGTGTTTCTGTTGAAAACGTTAATTTCAACATTTCTGCTGTATTTCCGAGTTGTTTTTAATGTATTTTCTTTTTGTTATCATAAAACTGTACAGCAGATCGGATTGCATCGGCATATTGCTTGCAATTTTTAGGTTTCACTGAGCCGTTGTTGTTCTTAATTTTGAAACTGCTTTTGGAAATAGTTGGAAATCCCACCTGTTTTCTTGTCATTTTTAAGGTATAGCCTTTTTTCTTTTAACCTGTTCTGAGTGAAGCTTTAATTATGTATTAAATTTTCAACTTGTGGAATTGGTCTCGTTTTTAATGTTTAAGTAACTGTGTTTGAGGGGATTTGTGTTTAATTTTTTGACTATGTGGTAATTCTACATATGTTCTAACACTCCTACTTCTACGCATGTTCAGAGGCTCCTACTTCTACACATGTTCAGACGCTCCTACTTCTACGCATGTTCAGACGCTCCTACTTCTACGCATGTTCAGATGCTCCTACTTCTACGCATGTTCAGATGCTCCTACTTCTACGCATGTTCAGATGCTCCTACTTCTACGCATGTTCAAACGCTCCTACTTCTACGCATGTTCAGATGCTCCTACTTCTACGCATGTTCAGAGGCTCCTACTTCTACGCATGTTCAAACGCTCCTACTTCTACACATGTTAGAGGCTCCTACTTCTACACATGTTTAGAGGCTCCTACTTCTACACATGTTTAGAGGCTCCTACTTCTACGCATGTTCAGAGGCTCCTACTTCTACGCATGTTCAAACGCTCCTACTTCTACGCATGTTCAGAGGCTCCTACTTCTACACATGTTTAGAGGCTCCTACTTCTACGCATGTTCAGATGCTCCTACTTCTACACATGTTTAGAGGCTCCTACTTCTACACATGTTCAGAGGCTCTTACTTCTACGCATGTTCAGATGCTCCTACTTCTACGCATGTTCAGAGGCTCCTACTTCTACGCATGTTCAGACGCTCCTACTTCTACGCATGTTCAGAGGCTCCTACTTCTACGCATGTTCAGACGCTCCTACTTCTACGCATGTTCAGACGATCCTACTTCTACGCATGTGTGGATACGCATCGTCTTCTATAGTATTGCGTTATCTCGTTTTGCGTCACGTAGTGTTACGCTCTGCGTGCGTGTGCTTATGCGCATGCGCGGGTGTTTCAACTGCTGTATGTTCAAGCTAATTGTTGTCATCTAGATAAGTTTAAGGTTAAACAACATCGTTTGATCTGCATACATCGACTTCATGAAATTATTTTATATATTTGGACACAAAGTTCATATGCCTTTGTTACCCGTGTCTCCTATTCATCGATTCGACGACTAATCATTTTAATAAATGATACAACTTATCCTACATTCCCTGGCTCTTCCTGTCCTCTTCTTCGTCCCTTCCCCCCCCCTCACCGATCCCTTCCCCCTATCCCCTCTTTCTCCCATTCTCCCCCCCCCTCCCTCATTCGTGACGTGGAAGACTTAACTGTTGTCTATAATCAATGCCACCATGGGACAATATGTCGTAACTAATGCCTTTCTCCATCACCGAACTCTTTGGGAGTTATGATAATGGGTTTTTAATTTTCTCCGAGAAAGATCCCTAATTAATATATACTCTGAATAGAGCTTTAAAACGGGGGTAAATTGCCTCAATAAATCTAGTTAATGATGAGTGTGTTCAGGCATTAACTGTGGCGTCACCAATTTCGTTGCAGCTTGATTGGTCGAATAGGTGCTGGCCGCTGTGATGTCATCAAATTTGAGGTATCCGATTGGTCAGGATGTTAGCCTCTGTGACGTCATATGGTTCATTGCATAGGGCTGGTCAGATTCCCACATGAAGCAATATTGATTTGGGTGTTGTAATGGTATAGTTAACAAATTAAAAAGTCAAAACAGTATATGCATAATGGAAGAATATATTTCATTCCAGCGCGTCATTACGCCCTTGGCACTTCTAAGTTGGACAGCAGGCGAGGAGTCACAATAACGTGGCTAAAGTATGTTGACCAGACCACACACTAGAAGGAGAAGAGACGACGACGTTTCGGTCCGTCCTGACTTGAGAATGGTCCAGGACGGACCGAAACGTCGTCGTCTCTTCTCCTTCTAGTGTGTGGTGTGGTCAACATACTCTAATTTGGATAGTTCTCAATACTTTCCGTACACACAGTTGTATTGGGAATACTAGAGCAAACAGATTATATAAAATGAACTTTAAATAGCGAAAGGCTCACTGCTTCTGATATGAGCATGGGGCTTTTAGTATGGCGGGGGAGCATTTACTCCAGGTTCAAATGCAGATTAATCTAGAGCTGTAAAATAGAATGTTTGTCTGGTCAAAGTAAGATGTCAGACGCTTGTGGCTAGCCTCGCCCAACTTTCCGAGATGACACGTGGAAGGTATGTGAGTGTCATAGGCCAGTCGGGGTCGGCCCCACTTCCACCCTTTAAGATTTATCGGCATCTATAGCGATCCCCCTTCGATGTTTTTGAATCGGAAACTGGGAAAGTGTTTTCTATATTTTTTGGTATTGCTTCGTAATATTAAAGTGCCCGAGAGAAAGATTATATAGACGGAAGAGGGGAGACTGGGAGAGGGAAGGAATGGGGGATGTTGAGAGAGGGGAGGAGAATGGGGGTGAAAGGTGAGGAAAGGATTAAGAGGTGTAGTGGGGATAGCGGGAAGAGGCCCCGAGCACTGCCGGTTACCCCCATATTTTAGACATTGTGCTACATAACCGCTGTGACGGGAGACATCTCCCGTCACGCAGGGTGCAGTCGCACCTCCACAGATCTCCAGTATCAGCTCTTGATACTGGTAATGGCTCATAAGGGCCGCCACTTACGGGCTATTCATGCCCGTGCCACCTTTCGTGTGACTTAATCTTCATCAATCATCATCAATAACCGCTGAGTTTAACTTCTTCAGCTGCGACACAAATAAGCTCGCTGCGTTCATCACATCAAATTAACGTAAGATAACCTCTGAGCTCCACACTGTGGCGACCCAGAGTTTGGAGTCTGAACTCAATTTATTTGCAACTTGAATCTCTCTGATCTGTCTTCGTTGCAATTGGCATGCAACAAATGCAAAATGAATGACGCTTCAACACCATTTTCAACACTGAATCAGTGTGAATTGATTCTGAGGTGAAGACGACAGCTTAGGGGGCGGTGATTAGGAGCGCCTCAATGGTCCTCTAAGATAAAAATCTAATTTACCCTTTTTTTCTCAAGTATGTTCAAGGAAAAGGGGGAAAAATCACTTCCTCCTGTAATCATATAAGCCAATTTTTCCTCTTACAGCTTCGCATGTACCAAGCTCAAATGTGTGAGATTAAGGCCCGGATCTGAGTAATATCCTCGCATCATTCTTATTAAAGGGATCTTGCAAGAGGTTTCTCTGGTACTTGCAGAAGGGTAATCAATCACACGTGGGTCGGGTTGCCCTCTGACAGGTGCTCCAGTGAGCGTGTATAGGACTCTGATGAGATAGTTACGAATCCTGGGATGGGTGTATAATGTGTCCAATTATGTTTGTGGGGTATTTGTTTATTAATGTGTTTGCATGCATTTGTGGGCCTGTTTTTGTTGTGTGTGTGTGTGTGTGTGTGTGTGTGTGTGTGTGTGTGTGTGTGTGTGTGTGTGTGTGTGTGTGTGTGTGTGTGTGTGTGTGCGCGCTGGCACGTTTTTGTATATAATTGTTTATTGGTTGTGGAGTTCAGGGTGTCAGGGTAGACAGAAACATTGATTTAGACAGGATGAAGTAGGCAAGAGATTACCTTCAAGCAGCTATAACATGCTGTACGCAAGCACTGATAACTCTTCATTCTCCCACTCTCAGAACCAATCATTTAGCGTCATCTTTTAGAGCTGCTGATCAACGTAGCTATAAAATACACGATGCAAAGCTTCTTTTATACACTGTCAAAACAGCCTTACTCTGATAAGGGAACCCATAGCCTCGTCAACCTTAGTACCTGTATCTGAATTTCAAATCCCTCGTGTTATCTATAGAAGCGTAGAACATCTCGGTCGAAAATTAACTCCAACTAATTCTGTACATGCTGTAAGGAGACGTTATGTAAATTTCATGATTAGCTAATCACTTGGGATTAAAGTGTCTAAACAAATTAATCTTCCAGCGCGTGATTGTGTTAACTAGATTCCTCTGAAGCTGGTCTTTTGTTCAACCAAGCTTCCCTCTGATCTAAATTCTAGGCCGCCATCTTTGTTTTAAGTGCGGGATGGGTTTTTTGTCAACCATTCCGGCACAACAGGATCTCTTGATAGCGTCTGGTGCAACACCCACTTAGTACCAGGAACACCCGTTGCAACAGTGGCAAGAAAGAGCAACATCACTCCCTCATATCCACGACTACTACACACATTGTGGCGGCCTCAGAGAAAATTATTGCCAGACGAGAAAGCCGAAACAGAACGTAGAAAACGTACAGTTATTGACTGTCTGAACTGAACAACATGGTAATTTAGAGAGTAAACAAGTAACAAAGTGAAAAAGGTTAGCAAAACTTAGAGAACTTGTGTGATGAACTAACATCGTCCTTAAAATATTTTAGAAGTTATAGTGGAAGGGAAGGAGGGATTGCATGCTCCAATGATCCAGAAGGTAATAAAGTGTGCCTTGTGAAGTCTATCCTAGCTAAAGGATAGGGGACAGACTAAGAATGTTTCACTCTTTAACTGATTAGGGTAAAACCTTGTGGTCGTGTTTGGCCACATAGCACTGATTTTGTCTGGTTTTATTGCAGTTGAGGAGCAGAGCCGAGAGTGTAGGTATTTCCCTCTTTCCTCACCCCCTTTCCTTCAACCTTTCCCTCAGACCCCTTCCCTTACCCCTCTCCCTTTCGTCAACCCCTCACCCATCCCTTAAAATACAAGATGCTATAAGGTAATATTTTAGCATTTGCAGAGTTCTTTCCCTATCTTATGAGGCCATTTGACCTTTTATTCTTTCCTCCCTTTTTCACGATGGGGCCATTTTTTGTAGGTTTAAAGGAATTTGTGAACTAGCGGAGTGTATATCGCGCGGTTCTATATATATATATCCTATATGTAGTCGTGGTTTGCATTGGTTGGGACTGATTTGTGCAGTTGAATAGGGCTGGTTTGTTTAGCTGGCCTTGTTAGTCATGAGACAAGATACATTAATCGCCATATATATAATATAATGATTATATATATAATCATATATAATTATATCCCTGGAAACACAAACCGAAACTGTCTCTATTTTCCCGCATGTTAAAACTTTTAATAAAGTTGTTACATCTTGGCTTAATGTGTTTATGACGTATTAGAACGTTGTTACAACTTGCTATATTGGTTGTTATAACTGGTTAGGTGATAAAACTTGTTCGAACGTTGTATCAACGTCGTAGTTTCGGTGTGTGTTTGGCGGTGATCATGTAAAGGTGGAGGTGCACCGTGAAAATGATCGACTGCATGTGGTCGATCATTTTTCATATTCACACACGAGAAAGTTGTGAGATAATCCTCTCTGAGGAGGTATGTGAAGTGAGGTGATTATGAGAGAAAAGCGCTAAGCCAGTATGACTTTCTCAAGAAAAAGTAGACACGTTCCTGCAAGAACGATGAGTTTAAAGTCTATAACTGTAACCAGTTATAACCGTCTATAACCATCCTGGGGTTGTAGTCGACATGTGGGCGTACGGGCCTCTCCAAGCGACAACCTGGAGAGTAGAACAACTCCCAGAATCCACTCCAGGGAATAATATTTGACTGTTATGAGGACAATAAAGGAAGATGCCAAACAACTTGGGCTATCGGGGATCGAACACCGACCCTGCATGAAGCGAGGCCGTCACAGTACCGACCAATCCAAGGGAATGGACCGGAAGAAACACGTCAATCCAAAAAATAATAAAGTAATTCGTTTATTTAAAAGTTTCAATATAATTACATGCAACATACGAAGCAAATTTTCAGAGCACAATGTATTCACGTGTTATATTTATGAAGAAACATTGAAGTTGTGCTTTTAGTTCTTCTTATATCCCTTCTAAATAGTCATACTGACTTAACACTTTCATCCCCTCATTACCATACAAGATCATGGTGATCAATATGATATAGAGAAGTAAAGCATCTGTCCTTGAAGAACTGTATCCAGTTATTAAAACAGTTACAATTACGATACAGTTGGTTGTACTCGTTAATTAATCACTGCAGTGATCCCGGCAGAGCGGTAACATGCAAATGTCACGCATCGACACGTAACAAGGGAAAAATAAGCTTTTATTTAAAACGTTCTTCTAATCAGCTTCGGTAATTTGAATCCTCGTATAAACAAGTTGGAGTTACCAAAGAATTAAAAGAGTCCCAGCTTGGCTTTTATAGATAAATCTTTTTGTTATTCTGCAATTTCTTTCACGATACACTAGAAAAGCAGGATGGGGTGCATGATATATAATATTGAGGATAATAACAGCTCAGTGAATGCTAAGCTCGCAATTAAGATAGCCAGATAACACCATGACAGTGACGAAAACCTAATTTTGTTCAACAAGAGAAAACAGTAATAGCAAAAAGCGACATCACAGATCAGTCTACTACCTAGAAGACCTCCACCTGCTCGAGTAAGACCGTGATCTCATACCTGTAGGGATGTCACCTCCCTGGACGATGACCCCGAAAGATTATAATAAGAGATGACAACGAAAACATCCATCATGATTGATGGGACGACGACGTTTCGGTCCGTCCTGGACCATTCTCAAGTCGATTCTCAAGTCACAATCGACTTGAGAATGGTCCAGGACGGACCGAAACGTCGTCGTCCCTTCACCTTCTAGTGTGCGGTCTGGTCAAACTACTTCAGCCACGTTATTGTGACTCATCGCCTGCATCCATTATGATTCCACGAGAAATGAGGAATAAGTATGTTGAGGAAATTAATTAAATATCCGGAATGAATTAGATCAGATCTATACACTGATGGATCATCTAATCCTTCGAGTGGCAGGATTGGTGCAGCATACACTGAAATTGCGAATAATGTCTTTCAAAACGGAAATGAAAAACGAAACACTGAGAACTATGCCTCTTCAACGCCAGCAGAGCTAATTGTCATTGGTATATATTAAGATTCCTTGGAAGAAACACTAACAGTGCAGTGACATGCACTAATTGAAAAGCAACATTACAATGCCTTAGAAAAAATTGACGTAAGCCTAGAGATGAAATCAAGAGAGCTATGAAAATACTAACCAATGATAGAAGTATGATCAAGTTCCCATGGATTCCCTCCCACTTTGGAACCTGTGGAGATGAAGGAGCAGATGTACTGGCTGCTGAGGGCGCTGAAGGAGGACATATTGAATCTTCACACCAAAGACTCTTCTACAAATTAGAGGTATCATCAGGCAGCATCACCGTGTCAAAGTAATTACGGAAAGGAGGATAGACGAACAAATCAGTCAACCTGTACGGTCGTAACTTTTGGTTGCAGCTGACAATCCCGTTCATTATGGACGAAGAGGAGGTCGCTAAGGGAGAGAATCAGTAATAGCGAGAATTTGTCTTGGATACAAATATCTATAATTAATCCCCCCCCCTCACCATCACTGCATATGGGGTATGGTGCCATATTTAATCATCCCCCCCCCCCCTCCACACGGGGTTTATGGAAACCTAAGTATATTCATTTATTGTGTGTTCATGAGGCTTTTCCTTAATCTTTCATCCTATATCTCTGACCGCTTAATCCTCATTGACCCTTCCTGTTTCTGGTAATCCTTTCCCTACAGATGGATGGGTCAGGTCCAGGTGCTGGCCTGTATCCTCTCTCTCTTTCTCCAGTCAGTCTTGTGTTGACAACGGCTTTTAACAGCCGAAACGTTCATCTCTCTTCTCCATTTCTTTGTGGTTTTTCCGCATATATATATATATATATATATATATATATATATTTTCCAGTTATTCCATCTTGTTCATCATTGTGTTCTCCAGGATTCCTTGAGGAACAATATCAAATGCTTATTGGCAGTTTAGGAAGATGAAGTCTACCCAGCTTCATATTTTGGTGGTGGTGGAGTGCCAGAGGTGTTGTAAAGATAATTAAATGC
>WNGS01001312.1:44401964-44417576 GCA_020271785.1 Procambarus virginalis
CTATATATATATATATATATAGATATATTATATATATATACTATATATATATATTATATATATATATATATATATATATATATAATATATATATATATATATATACCTGCAAACTCTAAAACCTGTTGTAACAGGTCAGTGTTAAGGTTTCAATACATTATATTTTAAAATATTATTGGACATGACCTATTGGTTGTGACAGCTTACATGAATGATTGACAGGAGTATACAGTGGTACCTGTCAGTCAAGTTGTATTTCTTTTTATTACAGTTGCATAATTTTCATTTATAGAAATGTACACTATGTTAAGTGTAATCCTACGTACCTTGTGTAGCTTCCGGGGATCAACAGCCCCGCGGCCCGGTTACCAACCAGATCTCCTGGTTGGTGGTCTGGTCAACCAGGCTGTTAGACGCGGCTGCTCGCAACCTGACGCATGAATCTCAGCCTGGTTGATTCCTACCATAGGAATTGATCCCAAAAGTTTTAAGTGAGGGGATGGCCCTAGATGTTATCATTGAAGGATTGACCGTAGAAAGTGTGTACGGGAGACATCTCCTGTCCACGAGGCTAACCATAGCCCGTGCTTCTGTCCACTCCTGTGCCAGGTAAGTTACGGGCTCACCATAGCCCGTGCCCGTGCTACTTGGAACTTGTTCCGAGTAGCTGAATCTATAACAACAAACAACCGTAGAAAGTGTACATTGAGAGTAACTCTCCTAGAGGAGACATAAGGCATGAAGGCCTTACTGGAGGTACAAAAAAAAAACGAGTTGAGCTCCCAGCTACTTTTGCGGAGGTCGAGTGGTCAAACAAGAACCCCTTGGGCACATGCAGCGTCGTCTGGTATTAGAGTGACCCTGGACTGGATAGAAATATGGTAAACAAACGTGGGTTCGCTTTGTTATTGGGTGTAATAAACAGTGTGTTGGAACAGTGAATGAATGAGTGAGTGTACAGTGAGTGAATGAGTGAGTGAGTGATATCTCTGAAACGGCTCTAGCAAATGTTATTTTTTTTGTGATTTTTGTATAATTTTATACCTGACCAAATATCAAACTCCTGTTATATCAATATAATCTTGGCCATCAAAAAATTTGCAATCATGGGCTTTCCATCTCGCACCCTCTACACTCAACTTGATGAGCACTGCGGTCACGCACACGCACACGCGCACATATAAACACACACACACGGGTGGTACACGAACAAGGGGACACAGGTGGAAACTGAGTACCCAAATGAGCCACAAGGACGTTAGAAAGAACTTTTTCAGTGTCAGAGTAGTTAACAGGTGGAATGCTTTAGGCAGTGATGTGGAGGCTGACTCCATACACAGTTTCAAGTGTAGATATGATGGAGCCCAGTAGGCTCAGGAACCTGTACACCTGTTGATTAACCGTTGAGAGGCGGGACCAAAGAGCCAGAGCTCAACCCCCGCAACCACAACTAGGTAAGTACAACTAGGTAATTACACACACACACACACCTCTCGCCTGAGTGGCTAACACTTGGGGGTCGCAGGCCTAATGGCCCCGGTTCGATTCCCGGCAGAGGCGGAAACAAATGAGCAAAGTTTCTTTCACCCTGATGTTCCTGTTCACTTAGCAGTAAATAGTTAACTGGGAGTTAGACAGCTGCTACGGGCTGCTTCCTGGGGATGTGTGCGCGTGTTAGAGATAAATATATACTGTCGAAATACTAGAGGAAAAATAGATTGGTTAGAAAGGCGGAATCCAAGAGCTTAATAGCTGGATTCTGCAGACACAAATATTAAATACACCACACACTTAGACTCTCCCGTAATCAACATCGTTTGTTCATAATTTGTGCAACATTTGATATATTAGGCTGTCAATACAGAGAGGAGACGAGTGTGCCCAAACGTCTCCGTTCAATTTACAACAAATTATAAGAAAAAGAGAACCGACTCAAACATTAAACAAGAAGCTGCTAATCTTTCATTTTTTCGCATCGAAGACAACCAACAAAGACAAACAATGAATGTTTATCAAACAAAACAAAATATATGAGTGGAATGTCTTTGCTCTTCCTTCGTACTTTGGGATGCTTGCGTGAAGGGTTAATTAGCGAAACGCAAATTGGGAAGTAAATCTCGGTCGTTTGTATATATGCTTTGGTGAACACAAGTTACACATTTTTTCTGAAAGAACAAATATACATTTAAAAAGGCCTTTTGTACTTTTATCTGTCGTGATTAAACCGTCTCGATACGAAACTTGAAATGAGGCCGTTTATCACGATGGTTAATGTGTGTGTGTGGTGTGTGTGTGTGTGTGTGTGTGTGTGTGTGTGTGTGTGTGTGTGTGTGTGTGTGTGTGTGTGTGTGTGTGTGAGGCGAGGCTGTGTGCCTTTTAAAGGCTTTAATTATATTATATATATATATATATATATATATATATATATATATATATATATATATATATATATATATATATATATATATATATAATATATATATATATATTATATATATATATATTATATATATATATATATATATTTATATATATATATATATATATATATATATATATATATATATATATATATATATATATATATATATATATATATATATATATATATATATATATATATATATAACTGCAGAGGCTGCAGTTAAGGATTGGCGCCAAGTAAATCCTCCCCAACCAAGATACGAACCCGAAAACCTTAAGCGCCGGGCGAATGTTTTACCACTCCGCCAGGTGGAGTGCTTAACCAGAGAAGAAACGTCATAACGTTTTGGACCATTATCATGTTACCTTGATAACGGTTCACGGTGGACCGAAACATCTTCTCTTCGTGGCTTTTCAGCAGCTTGTCATCATCAGCAAAAAAAATAATTCTCATTAATCCACTTGCAAAATCGCCAGTTTACGAATGAAAATAGATATTAATGATAATAATATATAAATGAAAACAAATCTATTTTTAATACGCAATATTTTAAAATGAATGAATTCGTCTTGCGGAGGGGTACGGCCGCAGTTTTAACGAGCCTGGTCTGAGGACTGAGTTGTTTTTCAGATGCGTGAGTTGGGCGCGTATAGAAGTAGCATCTAAAATTGCCGTCGTTATATATACTCTTAACTGCGTTCAAGTCTTCTTTTTCATAGAAGGAAAATTTAGACAGTGTAAGACAGACGAGAATGCACGTGTGATTGTTATCATTGTAAGAGTACTTTAATCACCTGTGGCTGAAGTGTTGTTAACTTACTATCCAGCTTCACAAAATATCACAGTAGCGTGATATATCAATGAGAAAATTATTTTTGGACAATGAGTTGACTAGAATCGGCGTTCTTGTGTTCACCAGACACCTTAACCCACTCAGCCACGAGAGAACCAAAGCCGTAACAATACTGAATTTTCTAGTTCATCCAGCATTTTCTAATTTAAAAAATGCTGGATAAATGCCGTATCTGAAAACTTTTCAGATAAGGTTACTTTAATGTTCGTATTTATCCGTCACAGTACTTCGAACACAGTGCACCGCACCTCGCGATAAACTCAGCGCCTTAACGTGGTAAGCTATTACCCTTAATAAGCCATAACTGTGGCTCATTAAAGCCTTCTCTTTTTGACGAAGGTCGTAGCGTTCCTCCAGAGATTGATGGGCCAAAACCCAACGCCAAACCTTACCGAAGATGAGGACTTAGACCACCGTAGATTATTGAAGTTTCTTGTTTAGATAATTTCTAAACTCGTGCCACAGAATATATTCTTTGTTATTCTTTGATTCTTGAGGGGAATATACCTCCCTTGACCACCTTCGTTGGTTTCACTTGATGTTCAAGAAATAGATAGTAGGCGAGATAGTGATAGATTGGGCGTAGAAGGTGATAAAGGGTCAGGTGGTGAGACTAGATGATGGTGTGAAGACGAAGGTGATATTGTGTTGCCTGGACTGGTTGGACCAACACGGCCTTGTTTCTTGCAGGTCAGTGCTCGATCCCCGATGTTCCGAGTAGTGATGCACCTTTCATGTGTCCTTTTTCAGCTCGTTTTCATCCATCCCTTCCAAGTGGTGTATTGTCGTACTGGTATTATTGTGTGCAACTAATTAATCACTTAAATGATACAATTTATTCTTCATTCCCTCTATCTTCCTTCTTCCTGCCTTCGCTTTCCCTTTCTCCCTTTCTTTCCCTCGCTTTCGATCTCCCTTTCCCTCATTTTCACTCTCCATACCCTTTGCTCTCCCTCTAGCCCCCTCCCTCACTCCCTCTTTTCCCCTCCCTCTCATCTCTTCTCCATTTTTCCGTGCCTCTTCACTTTCTCTTCCCCTTGCTCTCCATAACCCCCTCTCGCTCTACCTTTTCGTTTTCCCTCCTCTCTCTCTTCTTTGGCATTCCTCCCCTTCCCTTGCTCTTGGTCTGTTCCATCATGTTTCTCTCTCTGATTACATTCCACATTATTCCTTATTACGTTCCACCTCCCTCCCATCACTATTCTGTTCTCAGCATTTGTGTTAATGTGTGAGAGTAGACAATATGAGAGTAGATAATGTGAGAGTAGATAGTGTGAGAGTAGACAATGTGAGAGTAGACAGTGTGAGAGTAGACAATATGAGAGTAGACAATGAGAGAGTAGACAGTGTGAGAGTAGACAATGTGAGAGTAGATAGTGTGAGAGTAGATAGTGTGAGAGTAGACAGTGTGAGAGTAGACAGTGTGAGAGTAGACAGTGTGAGAGTAGACAATGTCAGCCTGGTGTTGCCGTTTTCGTTTAAGTGTTTGTGCAGCAAGTTTTTCGTCCCGATTACCTTTTCACCAGACATCACCTGTATTGAATAATTAATGAACTGTCAGACTCTGTATTACTTGCAATTTGCAGTGTTCTGTTGAAAACGTTAATTTCAACATTTCTGCTGTATTTCCGAGTTGTTTTAATGTATTTTCTTTTTGTTATCATAAAACTGTACAGCAGATCGGATTGCATCGGCATATTGCTTGCAATTTTTAGGTTTCACTGAGCCGTTGTTGTTCTTAATTTTGAAACTGCTTTTGGAAATAGTTGGAAATCCCACCTGTTTTCTTGTCATTTTTAAGGTATAACCTTTTTTCTTTTTAACCTGTTCTGAGTGAAGCTTTAATTATGTATTAAATTTTTCAACTTGTGGAATTGGTCTCGTTTTAATGTTTAAGTAACTGTGTTTGAGGGGATTTGTGTTTAATNGTTTTAAGTTCTCAGCCCCGGGACTAGTGTTGTGAAAGATCTGGCACAGCTAATCATCTCTCATTGGATGATCTTTTAAGGCTAATCTTAGGGATTACCAGGATCCCTAAGCTAACTCGTCGTTAGCTTGGGGAAGTAGGAATGTTTAACAATTCCTAGCTGGGTTTACAGGGGATTTATTAACTCTGTATACTTAGATAAAAAAAAATCATTTAGTGGCGAGTGGATTAAGTGACAGTTAGACTTAGTAGCATTTACTGGATTAAAAAATGTTTCATTGTTTTATTATTCAGCTTGTTGGTGGGAATGTAGCATTAACGACGATGTTAGCTTCCTTTTTGGATTTCTTCGGTGAAATATGGGTTATGCCATATTTCAGTGTTGCAGTCAGGTGTGCTTGTCCTGCCGCCCTTAACCACTGCCGGGGACCTGAATTCTCCCTTGCCTAATGAGATATTCTCAGGAGAATCTTTTAAAGGCGTTGGGAGGAGCAAGAGTCTAGAGCGGCGGAAAGCCATCTAGCCCAGCAACAATTTAATATATCTGTTACTGCATCATATTGGCAAAAAAATTTAAGATTATTTGCTTAAACTCCCGATGAGTCCAGTTGTACTTAATCTACAGTGACGATTTTCTAAGGAAGTGTCTCGTACGTGAACGCTATTGCCACCGACTAATTATCCGCGAACAAGCTGTGTATGTGCTGTAATCAGTCTGCACAGGATGGTTCAGACTCGTCACATCCTCTCTGCTGCTTCCATTACAGTAGATACATGCATCTTAAGGTTGTGATACATGCATCTTAAGGTTGTGATACATGCATCTTAAGGTTGTGGTCGATGCATTTTAAGAGGATGCTTCGACCTTTCTTTTCTTCCTTTGTTTCTGCGAGAGAGTGAGCCTTCCCGATGCCAAAAGCTGGGCATTTTCTGACAATCTCTACTACAGGGAGTTGTTATATTGTTGTGTCTGGGTGGCCATACTACCCTCGCACGTCACAGCCTCGGCGAAAAATCTAGTGTGAACTCCAGGTGGTTAAACCTTACCTTGCGGTTACCTAGCAGTTACTTAAGGGTTACCTTGCGGTTACCTAGGGGTTACCTTGCGGTTACCTAGCGGTTACTTAAGAGATACCTTGCGGTTACTAGCGGTTACCTTGCGGTTACTGATTCTAGTCACCTCATTGCTCCAATTAATTTTCTCATTGATATATCACGTTAGTGTGATTTCTGTATTATTATTATTATTATTATTATTATTATTATTATTATTATTATTATTAGTATTATTATTAAGACTTATTTCATAAGCTGGTTGCATTCGGAAATGTGGAAATATATCAGAAAATTACATGAAACCATCGGGTGTTCTTATGAAGTGATTTGATTAATGTCTTTGTTTGGTTACCTTTAGTCCGGATTCCTATTGGTTAACGTAGTTTGTTGTGCTTCACTTAATTACTTTTCCTTTACCTCATGTGTGTTGTGGTCCGCCTGTCTTATGACGCACGCGTTCCTTTTGTGGTCTTAGATATTATTAGAAACACCTGAGCAAAGGAAAGTGCTGTCTGAGGGAGATGCCATCGCCGGCGCTGCCTGCAAGAGCTACCATCGCCGAGGCTGCCTGCAAGAGCTACCATCGCCGATGCTGCCTGCAAGAGCTACCATCGCCGAGGCTGCCTGCAAGAGATTCCACGACCGACGTTATTGCCCGAGTTTCCGGGATATATAGCAACTGAGATCCAGCAATGTCCGGCTGGCTAGTGGTCTCTTCGTCAACCTTCCAGAGCAAATGAGTCGTGAACTTAGTGCATTTAGCTGCGTCCTTCACCCTCTCCCCACAGCTGATAGGAATCACGTGCGCGGGGACTTAAAACAAAGGTGCTAATGTCTCTTAACAGTGGCTATATACCCACGTGCCCACCGGGACGGCACAGTGCCCTTTTATGTACACTGGGGGGCACGGTCCATCTAATGCCCAATGCTTGTACTAATAGCAGGATCATTTTACTCTGATCTTATGAATGGTACAGTTGGGAACATTGGAATCCCGACGCCATGAAAGGTGCCAAAGGAAACAGTTTTTGTTTCGGTTATTCTCGAATTTTACAAACGGAGACATTTTTCTCCAGAACCAATAAATGGCTCCCACGGGAGCTGCCGGAACATACGGGATCCAGAAATCGTAGTCGGGGTAATACGCAGTGTGTATAGTGTTCGTGAGTCGTGTTTTTAAGTAGTCGTTTCCAGTAACTTGTGTTGAATAATTATTTCCACTCTTGCATGAAAGAGCGGTAGAGCGACGGTCTAGAGGTCGGCGTTCAATTCTCCGACCGTTCAAGTTGTTGGGTACCATTCCTTTCCCAGCGTCCCGTCTAATGTCTTGATCCCTTCCAAGTGTTATATAGTTGTGTATAGAGAGGGAAGGGAAGGGGGATTCTCTCTCTCTCTCTCTCTCTCTCTCTCTCTCTCTCTCTCTCTCTCTCTCTCTCTCTCTCTCTCTCTCTCTCTCTCTCTCTCTCTCTCTACGTAAAACACAATATGCATAAGGCTGGGACTACTAAATAGTTCGTAGCGTTGTTACCGAGTCCGTTAAACCACTGGGATGATCTAGTTTCTGTAGGCGGGCCATCAGTCCTGGCTTCCAGCCCCGCACCCTCCTGCGCCTCCATATCCGGCGGGCGGTAGCCTCCATTTCCTTATTCTGCCGCCACTTCGATGCCCTGCACGCCGAGGAAGTTCAGGCCATCGTCCCAAGCAGGAAACTCTATTCGAGTTTCCTTGTCAGGAACTCTCTTGTTTAGTCTGCTTTTGCTGGAGATTTATTCTTTTATCTTATATTTCCTAGTTACTTCGTAACATAATTGAAAGACATTACAATATTTCAAAATACAGTTGGAAAAATTATCTGGCAGAATGAGGGGGAGATACCTTTGACAAGCCGCCGGCTTCGTGTTCCCGTCGTGGCCCTCAAGGAAATTCAGACAAATTTAATTGTATTTCTTGAACTTAAAGTACACAGGATGACTGTTTTTGTGGGGTAATACATAGTGTAGTGTGTGTGTAGACACTAGCCTCAGTGTAGTCGCTTCCCAACCGAGAGGTGCCGGGTTCGACTCCCGTGGCAGAACAGAAACGTTTGGGTGCTTTTGCCTTCACCCTGGTGTCTCTGTTCACCTAGCAGCAAATAAGGATCCGGGAGTTAAGCAACTGTATTCACCTAGTTGTGCTTGCGGGGGTTGAGCTTTGGCTCTTTGGTCCCGCCTCTCAACCGTAGGTTGTATTGTGAGGAAGGTGAGGCAGTAAACATATGACATATTGACTTATGTAAACGAAATAATGCCGTTCGAAATAACTTTATTTAGTGTTATAACGCTATCATGACCGTGAGTAGATTATTATTACAGAGTATCAAAGTCATAAATCATTGGTTATAGATGCAAGTATAACGATGAGATATAGAAGTCTCGGTGGCTGCAATCTCGACTCACAGTTGGGGATCCTGGGTTCGATTCCCGTGCGGGACAGAAATGGTTGGTCACGTTTTCTTTCACCTGATGTCTTTGTAAACCTGGCAGTAAATGGGCACCCGGGAGTTAGGCCTCGATACAAGCCTAAAGTATGTATATATATATATATATATATATATATATATATATATATATATATATATATATATATATATATATATATATATATATATATATATATATATACGCTTCCTACCTGTCTTATTATTATTATTATTATATCATTTGACCAGCTGAAGGAATATAATATAACTATCGTGAGATAGACTATCCTACAACAAGCTGACTAACTCCCGGGTATCTTTACTACCAGGTGAACAGACGCATTAGGTAATAGGAAATGTGCCCAACCATTTCTGTTCCGCCCGGGATTCGAACGCGGAATTCCAGATTGTGGATCGCGAACGACCCCGACTGTACTACAGAGATCTACATGTTAATAACAGGATCGTCGTGCACCTTTAAACAAATATACGTATTTATACGCAAATATACATAGCGTATACGCAAATATACATAGCGTATACGCAAATATACATAGCGTATACGCAAATATACATAGCGTATACGCAGATATACATAGCGTATACGCAGATATACATAGCGTATACGCAAATATACATAGCGTATACGCAAATATACATAGCGTATACGCAAATATACATAGCGTATACGCAAATATACAAAGCGTATACCAACAAGTCTCAACAAGTCATGAAATTTAAAAAAAAAAACTGCTTTGGCCCGAAAGATTTATGAAAATCTTTGTACTTCTCAAGCATAGAAAATAGGTACATCAATTTAAAAAATATAGTAATGAATTTTGAATATAAAATGGATTTTGAGAATACTTCTCTGCGTTGTCTCACGGAAAGGTTATATATATTTATGAACGAGTTTGGGTGGATGAATAGGGTAGCTGCCGTGTTTGAGCCAATAGGCATGCGGGGATGAAATTACCATGAGAGATGAAGAATGAAAAAGACTCTACGGAAAATATGCTTAAGGGACTTTAAAAGTCTCTCCACCGGGTATCCGGAGACGGGAACGAGTACTTCAAATGGAAAGATGTGTTTCTATCTCAGATTTACTTTTAGTAGACTGAGCAGTGTAGGATCTATCTTGATCTTGAGATGATTTCGGGGCTTTTTAGTGTCCCCGCGGCCCGGTCCTCGACCAGGCCTCCATCCCCAGGAAGCAGCCCGTGACAGCTGACTAACACCCAGGTACCTATTTTACTGCTAGGTAACAGAGGCATAGGGTGAAAGAAACTCTGGCCATTGTTTCTCGCCGGCGCCTGGGATCGAACCCAGGACCACAGGATCACAAGTACAGCGTGCTGTCCGCTCGGCCGACCGGCTCCCTCGAGGGATACTTTGAGGAAGAGGATTGACAGAAGATGTAAGATGTTCATGGCGGCTTACAGGAGATAGTGTGATAGGGATGATGGTTGGAAGACAGAAGGATGTGGATCATTGGGCGATGACTCCTTGAAGAGTCGTGAAGAAAAGTGTAAAGTGGATTATGGGAACACTGGTTAGGACTTCTTTAAGATGGAAAGCAGTAGAAGATTTGGCTGATGACAGGTGTAAGACAACGGAAGACAGTGATGATTGATGACAGGTGTAAGACAACGGAAGACAGTGATGACTGATGACAGGTGTAAGACAACGGAAGACAGTGATGATTGATGACAGGTGTAAGACAACGGAAGACAGTGATGACTGATGACAGGTGTAAGACAACGGAAGACAGTGATGACTGATGACAGGTGTAAGACAACGGAAGACAGTGATGATTGATGACAGGTGTAAGACAACGGAAGACAGTGATGACTGATGACAGGTGTAAGACAACGGAAGACAGTGATGACTGATGACAGGTGTAAGACAACGGAAGACAGTGATGATTGATGACAGGTGTAAGACAACGGAAGACAGTGATGACTGATGACAGGTGTAAGACAACGGAAGACAGTGATGACTGATGACAGGTGTAAGACAACGGAAGACAGTGATGATTGATGACAGGTGTAAGACAACGGAAGACAGTGATGATTGATGACAGGTGTAAGACAACGGAAGAGAGTGATGACTGATGTTAGCTAGTAGGAAGAACAAATAGGAAATGATTGTGAAAATTTGAAAAATTCCAACATTTTTAACAAAAGTTGGAAGTTTAAGTGGTATACAGAAATATACATAAGGTCACCTTTTGTATACTTCAGCAGTATACATAATGTCTGCTGATATTAAACTTGAGCCAATCAACACTGTTGCCCCATGAATGAACGCTGAACTTTTTGCATTGGTGTTTTCTTATTTTCGAAGGAAAAAATATAGTTATCAGCTAATCCTTTTTTGTTAGTTTTCATTTTAATATTTTCTCTGGACAGTGTTTTCGAGAGAGAGGAGAGAGAGAGAGAGAGAGAGAGAGAGAGAGAGACGGGGGGAGGGGGCAGGAGGAGCGAGATGAGCAAGTGAAGGAATAATTTTATTAAAAACATAAAATAAAAAATAGGTTCATATTACTGTGTTTTAAGCTATAAATACACAACGTCATAATGTACTGGGTTATAATGTCCACATTTCAGGGTACATGAGCATTGACGGTTTGCAGTAAGAAAGCAGGCAAGACTTATTAATAAGAAAGTAAAATACAGTTGGATCTGGGACTTTTAATTTTATGCAAATGAAAGAGGCTTTTATATTGTGTTTTAACGTAAGGTCAGAGTTCCTTGGGTATATTGTTTAGGCAGATTGTTACTGCAGTAGAGTAGCATCGCGCGATCCCAGGTCCTGGGCTCCAGGCCCTGGGCGCCAGGCCCTGGGCGCCAGGCCCTGGACGCCAGGCCCTGGGCGCCAGGCCCTGGGCGCCAGGCCCTGGGCGCCAGGCCCTGGACGCCAGGCCCTGGACGCCAGGCCCTGGGCGCCAGGCCCTGGGCGCCAGGCCCTGGGCGCCAGGCCTTGGACGCCAGGCCCTGGACGCCAGGCCCTGGGCGCAAAGCCCTGGGCACAAGACTGGCCGAGCAGCTGGTGCCCCATCATAGATATCCTCAACACTGCTTACCAAAACTTGGATAACGTATCCTGTCCCATCTGGCCAATAACTCTTGCGCCGTCTTCCTGCTTCTTGTATAAACACCACAGCCCGAAAACTTGCTTTGTTAAAGTTCTCACCCGAGGTTGAGCCAAGTTAGCGTTCTCTTCCATGGAGAGCTTCGCCCTACCTGGGTGACTGGAGACATTGCGTTTTCCTTTCGTGGAACTGCGTTCTCTATATCTTGTTTCAGTCTAGAGTTTTTGTTATATTAATACCAGCGTTGTGTCTCGTTGTATGGTAAGGTTAATCAGGGACAGATTACTCAAAGTGGACAGTTGAGGTTAATATGTACATCTTATATGTATAAATTATATGTACATCTTGTCTTTACTTCGGCTGCGATGTTTTCCCTTTTACAGAAGCAACTAGAGTCAATGAGTCCCTTGCTGCCTCTTAAGAAAGTGAGACACAGAGTTTAGGCAAAACATTTCACAGCCAAGTCAGCACTGTGTATTCCAACTGACGTCACCCGTAACCCAGAGATGCTGGTTAGCACTGTAACCAGAGATGCTGGTTAGCACTGTAACCAGAGATGCTGGTTAGCACTGTAACCAGAGATGCCGGTTAGCACTGTAACCAGAGATGCTGGTTAGCAATGTAACCAGAGATGCTGGTTAGCACTGTAACCAGAGATGCTGGTTAGCACTGTAACCAGAGATGCTGGTTAGCACTGTACCAGAGATGCTGGTTGGCACTGTAACCAAAGATGCTGGTTAGCACTGTAACCAGAGATGCTGGTTGGCACTGTAACCAAAGATGCTGGTTAGCACTGTAACCAGAGATGCTGGTTAGCACTGTAACCAGAGATGCTGGTTAGCACTGTAACCAGAGATGCTGGTTAGCACTGTAACCAGAGATGCTGGTTAGCACTGTAACCAGAGATGCTGGTTAGCACTGTAACCAGAGATGCTGGTTAGCACTGTAACTAGAGATGCCGGTTAACACTGTAAAGGCACTTGGCAGTTACAATCTGTTGTTGAAGGCACAGTGACACACTATATACTACGGCAGCCTTTTAACCCCTGCCTTTGTGATTCAGAAGAGAATGTATATATGTTAGTTAGCATTTTATAAGTGTATGGTCACGTCTGTGGGAGAAATGCAAAAAGACATATAAAAAATGTGTCGTGGGAGGGTTTTTCTGCTTGAAATTTTGTTTTCTAGGACTCCACATCTGATTCACAAGGAAGATTCTATAGTTGTTGCTGGTTTGGAGGGGTGGGGGGTGGGGGTGGGGGAGGGATCTGAATCCAGTCCACGTATAACCACCATGCACTCTGGCTTGGGAGTACCCCAGGTCGAGGGTTCGAATCCCCTACATTGTTCCAATTAACTGATTTTCTCAGTGATAATAAGAAAACTAATAATGTTAATACATTTTATCAAACCCTGTTTCCTCACTGCTCAGGTGTATATTACAGCTTAATACATACCTTGTGGAGGTTCCGGGGATCCACGGCGCTCGCGGCCCGGTCTCCGACCAAATCTCCCGATTGGTGGTCTGGTCAACCAGGCTGTTGGAGGCGGCTGCTCGCAACCTGACGTATGAATCACAGCCTGGTTGATCAGGTATTATTTGGGGTATTTGTCGAATTCTCTCTTGAACACTGTGAGGAGTCGGCCAGTATGTGAAATGTTGAACAGTCTTGGGTTCTTGTTGATAGAGTTCTCCCTCAGAATACTAATTGCACCTACGCTTTTCATTGGGTGTATTTTGCACATCCTGCCGGGCCTCCTGGTTTCATGTGATGTAATAGGTCAGTTATTGTATAAAAAAGTTAGCAGGAACGAGCTTAAAGGGCTGATCTTTTCGCTATGTTGGTCTTCTAATGCAACGATTAGACCTACTGCTTTTCATATTGTATTGGTTGGCCTGTGTGGGTATGTGCGTGTGTGTATATGTGTGTGTATGTATGTGTGTGTATTTCACCTAGTTGTATTCACCTAGTTGTGCTTGCAGGGGTTGAGCTCTGCTCTTTCAAATGTCACTCAATTATTACTAACTACTAGCTATTTTTTCACCCCCCCCCCCAGGAAGCAGCCCATAACAACTGTCTAACTCCCAGGTACCTACTTACTGCTAGATAACAGGGGCATCAGGGTGAAAGAAACTGCCCATCTGTTTCCGCCGGCGCCGGAAATCGAACCCGGCCCTTAGGATTATGTATCCATCGTGCTGTCCACTCAGCCACCAGCGCCCTTTTGTGTGTGTGTGTGTGTGTGTGTGTGTGTGTGTACTCACCTAATTGTACTCACCTAATTGTGCTTGCGGGGGTTGAGCTTTGGCTCTTTGGTCCCGCCTCTCAACTGTCAATGTGTGTGTGTGTGGTGTGTGTGTGTGTGTGTGTGTGTGTGTGTGTGTGTTGTGTGTGTGTGTGTGTGTGTGTGTGTGTGTGTGTGTGTGCCTGCCACACCTGTCACTTCAGACATACCTGCCTGACTTTTCCTGTTTGCTTCATCTATTGTCTTAATAGCCAGATATGACTGCTTCTGGCAACTTCTAAACTAGCTCAGAAGTTTTGAACATTTATTAAATAAATATGTTTGAATATTTCGCATCAGAATATTTCTTTCCAAAACGCCCATGTTCTAAATATATCGTATCCTCTCTTTAAAAATGTGAAACATAAGACATTGCAGTAGTAAACTTACCAAAGTTTAAGAAATTGTAATATTAATAGGCAGATATATCTATAATTATATACCAACAGAATCACCGGATTTTAGTCCTCTTAAGACTTGCACGCGATTCCTTGGCACTCAACACACTCAAAACGGCGTGCAGAACACCGAGGAAACACTCTATGTATAATTATTGGTGGCCAGCAGTCTTGCCAACACTTGGTGGCCAACAGTCTTGCCAACACTTAGTGGCCAACAGTCTTGCCAACACTTAGTGGCCAACAGTCTTGCCAACACTTAGTGGCCAACAGTCTTGCCAACACTTAGTGGCCAACAGTCTTGCCAACACTTAGTGGCCAACAGTCTTGCCAACACTTAGTGGCCAACAGTCTTGCCAACACTTAGTGGCCAACAGTCTTGCCAACACTTGGTGGCCAACAGTCTTGCCAACACTTAGTGGCCAACAGTCTTGCCAACACTTGGTGGCCAGCAGTCTTGCCAACACTTGGTGGCCAACAGTCTTGCCAACACTTGGTGGCCAACAGTCTTGCCAACACTTAGTGGCCAACAGTCTTGCCAACACTTGGTGGCCAGCAGTCTTGCCAACACTTAGTGGCCAACAGTCTTGCCAACACTTGGTGGCCAACAGTCTTGCCAACACTTAGTGGCCAGCAGTCTTGCCAACACTTGGTGGCCAACAGTCTTGCCAACACTTGGTGGCCAACAGTCTTGCCAACACTTGGTGGCCAACAGTCTTGCCAACACTTGGTGGCCAACAGTCTTGCCAACACTTAGTGGCCAACAGTCTTGCCAACACTTAGTGGCAACAGTCTTGCCAACAACTTGGTGGCCAACAGTCTTGCCAACACTTGGTGGCCAACAGTCTTGCTCTCTTCCTTCTCCTCCCAATGTGCAAGATCGTTATAATTATGGGTGGTTTTGTTCTGGTGTCCGAGGCCATACGGTAAAACTTTTTCTGGCTAATGCAAAAGGAAAACTATTCATATATAATCATCGACTTTTGCTGGTTATACTACCAATTAGTTTACCCTGCGTGGCGAGAGGGTGTTCACTCCATGTCAGTTCATCTGGGAACTGAGTTACCCGGAGAGGCTATGGTTCCTGGAGGCGTAAAATGCTTCATGGTGGTGTG
>WNGS01001312.1:44421164-44476316 GCA_020271785.1 Procambarus virginalis
GCAACACCATGCAGTAATATCGGAGGTGCCTTTTAGCCCAAAATGACTGGGAACACGCTACGACAAGCACATAGATAAGTGGGTGACGGAACCGTCACTTCAAACTCGTCCAACCAGTCACAAATATATATATATATAGCCTTAGACCTTTGGACATATTGTCTGAGAATGAGAAGAAGGTAAGATCGAAAATTAACTCCGATGTTGCAATGTACTGGACGGCTGCAGTCATTTCCCATTACTGCAATCGTGATATCTGCAACAATTCCGATCAAGCCAGTGTTTATATTGCTCTTACGGCCGCCAGTTTGTCGCGCCTTAAAGGGAGGTGTGTGTGTGTGTGTGTGTGTGTGTGTGTGTGTGTGTGTGTGTGTGTGTGTGTGGTGTGTGTGTGTGTGTGTGTGTGTGTTTTAGTTTGTTTATATACGACTGTGTGTGTGTGTGTGTGTGTGTGTGTGTGTGTGTGTGTTTCTTGACACACAAGGGTCCGGAGGGTATATATACTCCCCCCCTCCCCCCCCCTCTCGCCGAAGTCTTCGCTGGCAGCCTGCTAGACGCAATAATTACAATGACAGCCGGGAAATTGCTCAATTATCGCATCTATCTTGCTCGATTAATGACTAGTGGAAAGTGAGAGTCGAGCCGTCACTGTGAGTTAATGTTGAGTCCCCTTAGTGTGGTGGGCGGGGAGGGGCAGGGGCAGGGTGGTGGTGGGCGGCCAGGGGCGGGGGTTGTGGTGGTGGCGGCCAGGGGCGGGGGTGGTGGTGGGCGGCCAGGGACGGGGGTGGTGGTGGGCGGCCAGGGACGGGGATGGTGGTATTGGGAAGACCGTACAAAAAATGGACTGGTGCAGTCAGTAGCAATGTTCATGTTTCGTACTATTAATGATGTAGATGGAAAGAAGAAAAAGCTAAATATTAACTCTGAATTTACCCAGGCCTATTATAGCACATATATGTACTAACCTACGCCAAAGATAGCGCAGATTAGGCCTAGGAGTTCATGTTTTCTGTGAATAAATTAGGTCAGATTAGGTCGCGTTTTTTAAGTAACGTTTCCATTTAGGTTAATTAAAAGTTCAATACTCAAACTGCTTTTTTTATTTTGGGGGGGGGGGTTCAACAGTCCTTTTTTGTACATTTGTCCAAATAGTTACTGTTAAGTCAGCGGTCAGTGCTGACTAAGATAATGTAGAATCTGGAGTCGGCAAATCTGCCGGTCCTTGGCCAGTTAACTAATGATTTCTTGCTTTTGCTTTCCTGTTACGTCAGTAGTCACCTACCCCGCTGTCGAGTTTCGTGATGGGTGGGATGCAGGTAGTTTATAAAATCTGTAAGTTTTTTTAAGTTCTCAGCCCCGGGGACTAGTGTTGTGAAAGATATCTGGCACAACCTAATCATCTCTCATTGGATGACCTTTTTAAGGCTAATCTTAGGGATTACCAGGATCCCTAAGCTAACTCGTCGTTTAGCTTGGGGAAGTTAGGAATGTTTTAACAAATTCCTAGCTTGGGTTTACAGGGGATTTATTAACTCTGTATACTTAGATAAAAAAAATCATTTAGTGGCGAGTGGATTAAAGTGACAGTTAGACTTAGTAGCATTTACTGGATTAAAAAATATGTTCATTGTTTTATTATTCAGCTTGTTGTGGGAATGTAGCATTAACGACGATGTTAGCTTCCTTTTTGGATTTCTTCGGTGAAATATGGGTTATGCCATATTTCAGTGTTGCAGTCAGGTGTGCTTGTCCTGCCGCCCTTAACCACTGCCGGGGACCTGAATTCTCCCTTGGCCTAATGAGATATTCTCAGGAGAATCTTTTAAAGGCGTTGGGAGGAGCAAGAGTCTAGAGCGGCGGAAAGCCATCTAGCCCAGCAACAAATTTAATTTATCTGTTACTGCATCATATTGGCAAAAAAATTTAAGATTATTTGCTTAAACTCCCGATGAGTCCAGTTGTACTTAATCTACAGTGACGATTTTCTAAGGAAGTGTCTTAGTCACGTGAACGCTATTGCCACCGACTAATTATCCGCGAACAAGCTGTGTATGTGCTGTAATCAGTCTGCACAGGATGGTTCAGACTCGTCACATCCTCTCTGCTGCTTCCATTACAGTAGATACATGCATCTTAAGGTTGTGATACATGCATCTTAAGGTTGTGATACATGCATCTTAAGGTTGTGGTCGATGCATTTTAAGAGGATGCTTCGACCTTTCTTTTCTTCCTTTGTTTCTGCGAGAGAGTGAGCCTTCCCGATGCCAAAAGCTGGGCATTTTCTGACAATCTCTACTACAGGGAGTTGTTATATTGTTGTGTCTGGGTGGCCATACTACCCTCGCACGTCACAGCCCTCGGCGAAAAATCTAGTGTGAACTCCAGGTGGTTAAACCTTACCTTGCGGTTACCTAGCAGTTACTTAAGGGTTACCTTGCGGTTACCTAGGGGTTACCTTGCGGTTACCTAGCGGTTACTTAAGAGATACCTTGCGGTTACCTAGCGGTTACCTTGCGGTTACTGATTCTAGTCACCTCATTGCTCCAATTAATTTTCTCATTGATATATCACGTTAGTGTGATTTCTGTATTATTATTATTATTATTATTATTATTATTATATTATTATTATTATTATATTATTAGTAGTAGTAGTAGTAGTAGTAGTAGTAGTATTATTATTAAGACTTATTTCATAAGCTGGTTGCATTCGGAAATGTGGAAATATATCAGAAAATTACATGAAACCATCGGGTGTTCTTATGAAGTGATTTGATTAATGTCTTTGTTTGGTTACCTTTAGTCCGGATTCCTATTGGTTAACGTAGTTTGTTGTGCTTCACTTAATTACTTTTCCTTTACCTCATGTGTGTTGTGTCCGCCTGTCTTATGACGCACGCGTTCCTTTTGTGGTCTTAGATATTATTAGAAACACCTGAGCAAGGAAAGTGCTGTCTGAGGGAGATGCCATCGCCGGCGCTATCTGCAAGAGCTACCATCGCCGCGCTGCCTGCAAGAGCTACCATCGCCGGCGCTGCCTGCAAGAGCTACCATCGCCGGCGCTGCCTGCAAGAGCTACCATCGCCGGCGCTGTCTGCAAGAGCTACCATCGCCGGCGCTGCCTGCAAGAGCAACCATCGCCGGCGCTGTCTGCAAGAGCTACCATCGCCGGCGCTGCCTGCAAGAGCTACCATCGCCGGCGCTGTCTGCAAGAGCTACCATCGCTGGCGCTGTCTGCAAGAGCTACCATCGCCGGCGCTGCCTGCAAGAGCTACCATCGCTGGCACTGCCTGCAAGAGCTACCATCGCCGAGGCTGCCTGCAAGAGCTACCATCGCCGATGCTGCCTGCAAGAGCTACCATCGCCGATGCTGCCTGCAAGAGCTACCATCGCCGATGCTGCCTGCAAGAGCTACCATCGCCGAGGCTGCCTGCAAGAGCTACCATCGCCGAGGCTGCCTGCAAGAGATTCCACGACCGACGTTATTGCCCGAGTTTCCGGGATATATAGCAACTGAGATCCAGCAATGTCCGGCTGGCTAGTGGTCTCTTCGTCAACCTTCCAGAGCAAATGAGTCGTGAACTTAGTGCATTTAGCTGCGTCCTTCACCCTCTCCCCACAGCTGATAGGAATCACGTGCGCGGGGACTTAAAACAAAGGTGCTAATGTCTCTTAACAGTGGCTATATACCCACGTGCCCACCGGGACGGCACAGTGCCCTTTTATGTACACTGGGGGGCACGGTCCATCTAATGCCCAATGCTTGTACTAATAGCAGGATCATTTTACTCTGATCTTATGAATGGTACAGTTGGGAACATTGGAATCCCGACGCCATGAAAGGTGTCAAAGGAAACAGTTTTTGTTTCGGTTATTCTCGAATTTTACAAACGGAGACATTTTTCTCCAGAACCAATAAATGGCTCCCACGGGAGCTGCCGGAACATACGGGATCCAGGAATCGTATTCGGGGTAATACGCAGTGTGTATAGTGTTCGTGAGTCGTGTTTTTAAGTAGTCGTTTTTAGTAACTTGTGTTGAATAATTATTTCCACTCTTGCATGAAAGAGCGGTAGAGCGACGGTCTAGAGGTCGGCGTTCAATTCTCCGACCGTTCAAGTTGTTGGGTACCATTCCTTTCCCAGCGTCCCGTCTAATATCCTGATCCCTTCCAAGTGTTATATAGTTGTGTATAGAGAGGGAAGGGAAGGGGGATTTTCTCTCTCTCTCTCTCTCTGTCTCTCTCTCTGTCTCTCTCTCTCTCTCTCTCTCTCTCTCTCTCTCTCTCTCTCTCTCTCTCTCTCTCTCTCTCTCTCTCTCTCTCTCTCTCTCTCTCTCTCTCCGTAAAACACAATATGCATAAGGCTGGGACTACTAAATAGTTCGTAGCGTTGTTACCGAGTCCGGTTAAACCACTGGGATGATCTAGTTTCTGTAGGCGGGCCATCAGTCCTGGCTTCCAGCCCCGCACCCTCCTGCGCCTCCATATCCGGCGGGCGGTAGCCTCCATTTCCTTATTCTGCCGCCACTTCGATGCCCTGCACGCCGAGGAAGTTCAGGCCATCGTCCAAGCAGGAAACTCTATTCGAGTTTCCTTGTCAGGAACTCTCTTGTTTAGTCTGCTTTTGCTGGAGATTTATTCTTTTATCTTATATTTCCTAGTTACTTCGTAACATAATTGAAAGACATTACAATATTTCAAAATACAGTTGGAAAAATTATCTGGCAGAATGAGGGGGAGATACCTTTGACAAGCCGCCGGCTTCGTGTTCCCGTCGTGGCCCTCAAGGAAATTCAGACAAATTTAATTGTATTTCTTGAACTTAAAGTACACAGGATGACTGTTTTTGTGGGGTAATACATAGTGTAGTGTGTGTGTAGACACTAGCCTCAGTGTAGTCGCTTCCAACGAGAGGTGCCGGGTTCGACTCCCGTGGCAGAACAGAAACGTTTGGGTGCTTTTGCCTTCACCCTGGTGTCTCTGTTCACCTAGCAGCAAATAAGGATCCGGGAGTTAAGCAACTGTATTCACCTAGTTGTGCTTGCGGGGGTTGAGCTTTGGCTCTTTGGTCCCGCCTCTCAACCGTAGGTTGTATTGTGAGGAAGGTGAGGCAGTAGACATATGACATATTGACTTATGTAAACGAAATAATGCCGTTCGAAATAACTTTTTAGTGTTATAACGCTATCATGACCGTGAGTAGATTATTATTACAGAGTATCAAAGTCATAAAATTGGTTATAGATGCAAAGTATAACGATGAGATATAGAAGTCTCGGTGGCTGCAATCTCGACTCACAGTTGGGGATCCTGGGTTCGATTCCCGTGCGGGACAGAAATGGTTGGTCACGTTTCTTTCACCTGATGTTTGTGTAAACCTGGCAGTAAATGGGCACCCGGGAGTTAGGCCTCGATACAAGCCATTAAGTATGTATATATATATATATATATATATATATATATAATATATATATATATATATATATATATATATATATAATATATATATATATTATATATATATATACGCTTCCTACCTGCTTATTATTATTATTATTATTATATCATTTGACAGCTGAAGGAATATAATATAACTATCGTGAGATAGACTATCTACAACAAGCTGACTAACTCACGGGTATCTTTACTACCAGGTGAACAGACGCATTAGGTAATAGGAATGTGCCCAACCATTTCTGTTCCGCCCGGGATTCGAACGCGGAATTCCAGATTGGGATCGCGAACGACCCGACTGTACTACAGAGATCCACATGTTTAATAACAGGATCGTCGTGCACCTTTAAACAAATATACGTATTTATACGCAAATATACATAGCGTATACGCAAATATACATAGCGTATACGCAAATATACATAGCGTATACGCAGATAACATAGCGTATACGCGTATACAAGCGTATACGCAGATATCATAGCGTATACGCAAATATACATAGCGTATACGCAATATACATAGCGATACCAAATATACATAGCGTATACGCAAATATACATAGCGTATACGCAAATATACAAAGCGTATACCAACAAGTCTCAACAAGTCATGAAATTTAAAAAAAAAAAACTGCTTTGGCCCGAAAGATTATGAAAATCTTTGTACTCTCAAGCATAGAAAATAGGTACATCAATTTAAAAAATATAGTAATGAATTTGAATATAAATGGATTTTGAGAATACTTCTCTGCGTTGTCTTACGGAAAGGTTATATATATTTATGAACGAGTTTGGGTGGATGATAGGGTAGCTGCCGTGTTTGAGCCAATAGGAATGCTGGGATGAAATTACCATGAGAGATGAAGAATGAAAAAGACTCTACGGAAAATATGCTTAAGGGACTTTAAAAGTCTCTCCACGGGTATCCGGAGACGGGAACGAGTACTTCAAATGAAAAGATGGGTTTCTATCTCAGATTTACTTTTAGTAGACTGAGCAGGTAGGATCATCTAGGAGGTATCTTGAGATGATTTCGGGGCTTTTTAGTGTCCCCGCGGCCGGTCCTCGACCAGGCCTCCATCCCCAGGAAGCAGCCCGTGACAGCTGACTAACACCAGGTACCTATTTTACTGCTAGGTAACAGGGGCATAGGGTGAAAGAAACTCTGGCCATTGTTTCTCGCCGGCGCCTGGGATCGAACCCANATTTAGATGGACGCCCAACGAAATATTTTCAAACGTCGAAAAACTGGAAATGAATATTGGAAGAGATTGAGAAAGAACCCCAACCTCCCCTTCCTGCTGGGAGGCTTCAGGCGCTGTGAGGAAATTCTCTGTTGGGGGGTAAATTCCCCAGAGTTAGAGGACTACATTCAGGAGGGGGATGAGGAACAGGGATGTTGTTGTTGTTAAATATTCGCTACCTGGAACAAGAAGTTCCAAGTAGCACGGGCTATGGTGAGCCCGTTTCAGGAACAGGGAGGAACATAGACGTTCAAGGTGAAACGAGTGTTTATAGAACATAAGAACAAAGGCAACTGCAGAAGGCCTATTGGCCCATACGAGGCAGCTCCTATTTATAACCACCCAATCCCACTCATATACATGTCCAACCCACGTTTGAAACAATCGAGGGGACCCCACCTCCACCACGTTACGCGTTAATTAGAGAGCGAGGCGATGATGATTTCATGGTTCGGTGTGTGAACTTGTGTAGATTACATATATCATTTAGTACTTTTTTCTTCAAAAAATAGATATTTTAAATGTGTTATCTTGTGGAGATAACTATAAATTCAAAAAGAGATTTGAGGCGTTTTCTTTTAATGTTTTTAATTCCTTTTGTTTTCAATAATATAACATCTCCAGATGAGCCATTGAGAAGTCAGGAAATACAGGACTAATATAGTTTAAGACTCGCACGTAAATGGAAGGAGTTACAATGGGAGATAGTTGAGGTATTCAGCTTTACGGGGGAAATACAATGAATGAAATTAATTGACCAGGGGATGGAAAGACTTGTCTAGGAGCTATTTGCTCTACGGTGTGAGCACAACTTGCCGAGTACACACACACACACACACACACACAACACACACACACACACACACACACACACACACACACACACACACACACACACACACACACACACACACACCACAATCGTGTGTGGGAATCGACAGGGTTGATAAAGACAGGCTGTTTAACACAAGGGGCACACGCACTAGGGGACACAGGTGGAAACTGAGTGCCCAAATGAGCCACAGAGATATTAGAAAGAACTTTTTTAGTGTCAGAGTGGTTGACAAATGGAATGCATTAGGAAGCGATGTGGTGGAGGCTGACTCCATACACAGTTTCAAGTGTAGATATGATAGAGCCCATTAGGCTCAGGAAACTGTACACCTGTTGATTGACGGTTGAGAGGCGGGACCAAAGAGCCAGAGCTCAACCCCCGCAAGCACAACTAGGTGAGTACAACCAGGTGAGTACACACACACACACACACACACACACATACACACACACACACACACACACACACACATACAAAATCTCAACTTATAAATTAACGATAATCACAATTTCTTATCGTAAACGTCTTAAGGAATTATTTCGAAATGTCTCTGTACGAGATATGGTCAGTTCGTGCACTAGAATTGTTTTGTCCAGCAAAACTCGATTTATCTATGGCGTTTGCATCGTTAGGTTAGGATATAGTTTGGGTGGGTTGGTTTGGTTTGGGTAAGGCTTGGTTGGTGTAGGTTAGAATGGACTTGACTGGGCTTTGCTGGGCTTGGCTTAGCTGGGCTGGGCTGGGCTTGACTGAGCTTGGCTGGGCTGGGTAAAGTTAGGTATGTGTTAAAAAACCCGTTGGTGAACTAGGAATTATTCTTGTTTAGCTGGCTAGTTATGTATGATTAACTAGCGAACTAACACTTGTTTATCTAATAAATTACGTTCCTCAGAGCGTCCTTAATTATAATGAGACTATCTCCCTTTTACGTGACGCCGCTATCAGAACGCAAGAAGGCAATTACTGATAATTGGAAGGTAAGAAATATAACAATATACGCGAGTAATGAGATTATCACTATGATTGTTGTTTTTATGGAAGGTGATTGTAGCTCCTGGCCCCGTCTCCTGCACGCTGCTGCTAATTGCCCACGTTACCTGTCCAGTGTCTGTTATATCCTTGTTGATGGTGATGACATTGATGGTGATGACATTGATGGTGATGACACTGTTGTTGATTAAGGCTTTAGGGGTTGATGTTGGCCAAGGTTGAGAGTTTCTTTTGTTTATCAAAAGTCTTCGGACAGTCAGAAAGTGTCATCTTTCCCTCCATCTNGAACCTGCATGAAGGGAGACCGTCGCTCTACCGTCCAGCCCAAGTGGTGGGCACAGAGGGAGGGAGCTAGACTTGCTTCCTTGCCATAGATTTAATGCCAGTGAAGCTGACAGTGACTACCAGCATTATCCTCACTTTAATAAGACTTAATCGAAATCCTCAGATTAGGCAAAATTGTAATTAATTTTGTCAATAAAGATGTTAATAATAATAAGTGGAGCTGAGGATCTTGACGTGGTGGTTGTGGCCTTCTCACTCGTCTATTTATGCATTTAAGTATTCATTTACCTGTCAAGTTGTAATGGAGTCAGTTGTCAGGAAGTGCTTTAAGTAATGCATAAACAGTGTCTCATTTAGCTAGGATTTTATTTTGTGTGTGTTAGTAGAATTTAAGTGTGCAACCTGTAGATTAGTTATGTACCCAGGTTAAGTGTTTAGTTGGGAGTATTGGTTTAATAAGTTCTAATGTTTTATTACTTATTCCTGCAGAGTGGAACTTGGATTTTAGTAGACATCTAGGTGTATAATTCATAATATCCCAGTTTCCTTTAGGTATCTTTAACTGTTTAAAAAACCATGAAATTGTTACTTGTAGCAGTAATGTCTTTTCCTCATATTTTTTCCTGACAGCAGGAAGTCGTACACTTTTTTTCAATGCATACTGGACTGGGGTCTCGGGATGAGTATTGCTTTAGTTAGTTTAGTTCATTTATTATGCACCTCATACCCATCTTGTGGGCGATAGTGGAAAGGGTTACAGAGGCACATAATGGGCTCAGGACTGAACCCACAATTCATTTAGCTAAGCAAGTTACAATCTTGATGAGCTAGTTAAAATTCAATATAAGTCGTCACATCAACAATGGGTTCGAGATCGACCTCAGGTACAGGTTCTAAATTAAGCAACTGACATATGTGGAGAGCTAGTGTCAAAATTTATATGTTTGTCCTGCACACCGCCCCCCATCTAGCGGGCAGCGGTAGGCTAACAATTCCATGACATCGTCCACTAATGCAACGCAGCAGTAGTCTTCACATTGCAAATAGTCACAGTCAAGTGAAACCGTTAATGGTGACAATGTTGTACTCACCTAGTTCTGTTTGCAGGGGTTGAGCTCTGGCTCTTTGGTCCCGCCTCTCAACCGTCAATCAGCTGTGTGTACGGTGCTGTACCAGCGGCAATCCAGTTACCGTGGTGCATAAATTAAGGCAAGGACAGACAACTGATATCCCTTAGGATCAACGGGCTCACCATAGCCCGTGCTACTTGGAACATTTTGTTCCAGGTAGCGAACCTTTTATCAACAACAACAACCCTTAGGACTACGTGTTCTAAACGTGGTAGCGACGTTGTCATGCTCTTTACATTTAATCTCAGTCAATGAGTAGTGTGTTGACTTATTGAATTAATTAATTACTGAGAGGTTTGCTTTAATTGTAAATTGTTTATTGGATCGGATATGCAGTTTGTTTTCAATGTTAACATTATGTCCTTGACATATTCTTGGTATTGTCACAGCGTTATTTATATACTAGTGATGTGCGGCTTGCCGGCCGTCGTATTTACAATAGACTTGTTGAAGGTATTAGCTTGTTTTTCTAATCCAGTGAGGAACAATTGTCTCTTCAGTGTTTAATTGACATTCATATATCCATTTATGTACACTATTATCTCAGACTGATTTATGACAATCATTCTGTTTGTTATAATGTTATGTAGTGTTGTAATCGTACGATATTAAATGAGGCTTACGCCGGCTAAGTCGAATTTTCAGCGGGAGATTGTCATTGTCGTACACAATTATTGTCATTATTTTGCTGTTATGCCTTGATTTAATGTTATTTTAATTGATGCTGGAATATTGTTAGTAAACGATTTCATGAAATTCAAATTATAATAATCTCTGTTTATAGTCTCGCTGATGGGTGGTGATTGGTGTAATCAATCACAAGGTGTGTGCGTATGTTCCTTGCGTCAGCGGCTGCGTCAGAGGCTATAAGCTGTTCCACGTCGCTATAGCCTTATGTTCATTCTGTACACACTCCCAGTTTGTCATGCATCCGTGCTGTGTACTCATTCGGCAGTGTATGTATAATACCTAGGGCATAAGTCCACTACGGGCTCACCATAGCCCGTGCTATTTGGAACTGTTTGCTCCAAGTAGCGAATCTTAAACAACAAACAACTACGGCATATAATCGTGTAATTGTTGAGGCTGGCCAGAAACCGGTTGTTGGAGGTCGAGCGAACAGCCTCTCCCGGGGCTGGAAAGGAAAGGAAACTATCAGGAGGAAAGCGCCAAGCCATTACGACTATATAGCGCATGGAAGGGATCAGGATAAGGATTTGGGATAGGACGGGAGGAAGGAATGGTGCCCAAACCACTTGGACGGTCGGGGAGTGATTGAACGGTTGTGTGATGACCTCGGCAAATTTAATTAACAGGGTTTTTATTCCCGATAATGGTATACTGTATCTGTATCATCTACTCAATGTTTGTAGACCATTGCTATTGGAGTTCTATCCATATGTGAATGAAAGATGTTCTTCAGTTTTCATGTGATTTGAAGCTTTGTGGTCTTTATTCTTGCGTGTAATTACCTAAGTGTAGTTACAGGAGGAGAACTACGCTTGGGGGTGTCCCGTCTTCCCAGTGCTGTTTGTCATATGACGCTCTTAAACTATTGACAGTTTTAGCCTCCATGTGTCTGTGTATGTGTGTGTGTGTGTGTGTGGTGTGTGTGTGTGTGTGTGTGTGTGTGTGTGTGTGTGTGTGTGTGTGTGTGTGTGTGTGTGTGTGTGTACTCACCTAATTGTGCTTGCGGGGGTTGAGCTTTAGCTCTTTGGTCCCGCCTCTCAACCGTCAATCAACTGGTGTACAGATTAGCGTACACCAGCGTACGATGTGTGTGTGTGTGTGTGTGTGTGTGTGTGTGTGTGTGTGTGTGTTTCTGTATATAAAAACACTAAACAACATCGAGTGGGGCTCGACGTAATGAGGTGTTTTTGCACATATCACTCCAAGCAGGCCGGTTGGAAAATATGTTTAGTTTTCATGGCCTCTTGTCGAAGACGAGGCTTGATTCATTTTTGAGAATCTGTCAACAAAATGTTCACGACAACGGGGGGACAAAGACATCATATTGGCTTGAGCGGAAGGTTGCTTATGGGTACTATGGATGGGCTTAGTAGTCTCGGGCACCAAATCCTTGATGGTGTTCTGTTTCCACATACATCACTCGAAATACCCGAGTTTATTCTGTATTTGATCATTCCATTCCCTCCTTGAAACACTATCTCTAAGTGTTGGAAAGTGTGGGGTGTTTTTGCTTGCTCCGACATCCTAAAGGACAGTTGTGACGATTGTGATTCCCTTCTTCTGATAAAAGATAGTCTACAGACTAAGAATTTTTCATTAAGAAAGGGCAGTGTGGCCCTGAGATACAGAGCTCTGGCCCTCTCTGTTCGAATCGAACTGTACAGGACTTAAGCCACAATCTGCGTTAACCTATCCTGATGGCCAGTTGAATATTCTATTTGTGCAATGCCTGCCTCGTCGTTGCGATAAAGGAGAAGTATGCTGTAATGGAACTACAAAATGTCAGAGGCTGTAACATCTCCATCTTTAGTCCGTATTCTTAATCGAACGTAGTGTTTTGTAATTTTTAAACACTCAAAATAACTAACCAAGTAGTTACACTCTAACCAAGTTAGAATTTTTCAAAATGTAAACTGGCTGTATAATTTAAGCAATATCACCTATTTTACTGGTATACATTTGTAAACTTCATGGATATAGAAAGTCGAAGGGTTAAGTTGGAACAAAATACTATATACAAGGTATTTACTCGGGCGTGACCACGAGTGTTTGTGGGTGGGGAGAGGGTGGGGGAGAGAGGGAGAGGGTGGGGAGTGAGGGGAAGGGTAAACCAATCATGGCTATACTTCACGAAGCCCAAAGTGTATACATTATTAATATTTTTATTCTAAAGAATTGGGTGCATAAACTTTACGTACATGATACAAAATAAGCCAGATGAACGTGGGAAATTGAGGACGTTTCGGTCTGTCCTGAAGGTTAATTGACAGGGACGTTTCGGTCATCTTAGATGCGTGATGAGGATTGACCGAAACGTCGTCACTTATCTTTTCGGAATGTGCGAGTTGTGTTGTGAGGGTTTAATGAGGGTTGGTGTTTACCGTGTGAGCCGCGAGTATAGGTGGTATGGGTTGTGTGGTATCCCAGAGTGTAGGTGGTATGGGTTGTGTGGTGTCCCAGAGTGTAGATGGGATGGGTTGTGTGGTGTCCCAGAGTGTAGGTGGGATGGGTTGTGTGGTGTCCCAGAGTGTAGATGGGATGGGTTGTGTGGTGTCCCAGAGTGTAGGTAGGATGGGTTGTGTGGTGTCCCAGAGTGTAGGTGGGATGGGTTGTGTGGCGTCCCAGAGTGTAGGTAGGATGGGTTGTGTGGCGTCACAGAGTGTAGGTGGGATGGGTTGTGTGGTGTCCCAGAGTGTAGATGGGATGAGTTGTGTGGTGTCCCAGAGTGTAGGTAGGATGGGTTGTGTGGTGTCCCAGAGTGTAGGTAGGATGGGTTGTGTGGTGTCCCAGAGTGTAGGTAGGATGGGTTGTGTGGCGTCCCAGAGTGTAGGTAGGATGGGTTGTGTGGTGTCCCAGAGTGTAGGTGGTATGGGTTGTGTGGTGTCCCAGAGTGTAGATGGGATGAGTTGTGTGGGGTCCCAGAGCGGTAATCACTCTCTCCCTCAGTATAAATGCATTCGATCGGTAATATGACTGTCAGGGTCCCTTGACGAATGTGTTTCTGCTAGAAAATTATGACAAAAAATCTCTACATTCAGGCAGATATTACTGAATAAACATACGGGCATTTACATGTTTTGTGAATTAGTAACTGCCACGCGTGTTATAAATTAGGATTTATGAAAAAATGTAAATTAGTTTGAGTTTGTGAGATTTGTTAAATCGTAATTTTCTGTATTATTCAGAGTTTTAACCTGGGAAGACTGTGTTATAATATCGAGAGAGCAATCTTCCGCTCCTTCTCCTGCGTGAGGTGCTCGACAAAGCGGTGATAATTACGCTAAGAATTATTACGCCAGATACCTGAAATACAGGACCCCTGGTGGGCTGTTAACGCCACTACTGACTCTGTAACTGTCGAGAGTGACGAAGGTGGTGTAGTATTTCTCCTGCTGGGGAAGTCATTGTTCCTCCTGGAACGTTCTGCTTTTATGCCTTCTCTGCTCGCCGCCTTTTCTTGGGAAGTTCTCCCCCTTTAGAACACCCCTTTTTAATGTGAGGTGGAAGGACTCCCTTCTCAGGCCTCACTTTGTGTAGCGCCTTGTTGTTCGATTGCTAATGGTCAAAGTAGTTGGGCACTGTTCCTTCAATCTGTCCTCGTATCACTTCCAGATGCTACATAATCATACTAGCTTGGCGCTTTTCCTGATAAATACCTTATCTTGTCAAGCTCCTTTTCTGGCCAGTGGATAGGAGACAGACTAAATGTGTTCCATCCTCTAACGAGAAGCGCTGGGGTCCTACAGAGTTTCTTCCACTAAAGTTAAACTCCTGTTCGAATTCCGACCCCAAGATGTGTCAAAATTCAGATATGTTTTGCAATAAAGATTGTCAGAATGTCGTATTGATATGCACCAGTGACGTGTGTGTCATGATGGTGCAAGATGGTAGTCAGCTGCAACAGACCATCGTAGGGTGATCACAAGATGGCTTAATTGGTCCACTTTACCATTTTGGGACTAAAGGGTGAAGATACATAGCATTATTTTACTGGTGTACTTTTCAGGTTCATGAATGATTATTCCACATCATCATCGGAAAAATAGGTAATTATTGAGGTGTGGTTATGAGTTTATAACCAATTGCAGCGATACTGGCTGGTTATACACATACATAGGTTGTATTTGTTTGTTATACACATACATTAGTTGTATTTGTTTACTGGAGAGCACTAACGAAATGTGGAGAAATCAGAAGACAATTTACTTGACTTCAAGAATAAGCAACTCTTGACTAAAATATATGCTCTTAAGGGCGAATCTTATATCATTACCATACATAGAGTAATGAGGGTATGTATATGTGTAATGCATGCACATGTATACATATATATTATGTATATTATTTACCCACACACCATAAAATGTGAACGGTATTATTGGCAAAATGAGCTGATTTATGGCATTTGTTTAATATGTTAAAATTCATATGAATATGATAATAAGTATTATATATTCCGCTCTACACTGGGCGTTTTGCCGAATATAAACGACTGAAATTGTGATAGTTTTAATGAACTTTAATAATTAGATTATGTACAAAGTATTGAAAACAGAGAGAGCGAGCTGCGTGTAGTGTTAGAGAGTGTTAAATAGTGTTAGATGTAGTGTTGAATATCGTGTTTGAGAGTGTTAGTGTCTGACAGGGTGTTAGAGGGGTAGAAAGAGTGAAGCATAGATGTTTTATGTATTATGGTGTTAACAAAGGCGATAGCTGTTTGCTAACGATCATTCATGTTTATGTACTCATATCGTATCGGGCTCACTGGGATATGTGTGTGTGTGTGTGTACTCACCTAATTGTACTCACCTAATGTGCTTGCGGGGGTTGAGCTTTGGCTCTTTGGTCCCGCCTCTCAACTGTCAATCAACTGGAGAACGGTCAGCCATTACGCAATCAACTGGTGGTGTGTGTATGTGTGTGTGTGTGTGTGTGTGCGTGTGTGTGTGTGTGTGTGTGTGTGTGTGTGTGTGGTGTGTGTGCGTGCGTGTGCGTGTTGTCACTTGCGGAAACCATTGTATTAGTCTGTTATTAGTGCCCCTTTGTTGACCGTCTTCCACGTTGTTTGTATCCATAATGACCAGATCACACACTAGAAGGTGAAGGGACGACGACGTTTCGGTCCGTCCTGGACCGTTCTCAAGTCGAATGTGAGAAACATTCGACTTGAGAATGGTCCAGGACGGACCGAAACGTCGTCGTCCCTTCACTTCTAGTGTGTGGTCTGGTCAACATAATTTAGCCACGTTATTGTGACTCATCGCCTGCACTTGTATCCATGACGTTGTTGATAAATGAGAATAGTAATATTGCACTAGTGAATTCGTGGCGGTGGGGCGGGGGTGTTCACAGGCTGATGGAACACACTTCCGTCCACCCGTGTTCTCTATAGAGGTGAACACGAGTATGATGCCTTGCATAACGGCTCACACTCGCGGCGTTATGAAGGCATAAAATACCTCCTTCATAAGCCTCTTCAAATCTATCGTACATTAGCAAATTAATATTCCAAATGGCCGTAATTAGTTAACTAGCCAAGCTAGATTTTCCGACTTTGCCATATTACAGAAACGCTTCAGTGGTTCAGAGTTACGTTAGGTTTAAAACTTCACGGAATATAATTGAGAGATTGACCGTTAATGGCGACTCTGAGGAGGAAGCAAAAATTTTATAGCCATTACGTAATTAAGTTTTTTTTCAAGATTTTCACCATCGGAAGTGGAAACATTTTTCAATATAAACCCTCCATAGTTTTAAACTAACGATTTGTTACAGTAATAGCAGACTAATTTGGGCAGGAGATTTATAATAATGAAGCAATTATTTTGAATGGATTTTAAGAGCCTGGGTTGGTGATGGTGGCCAATTTTGTATTAAATATTGAACTGCTTTCACGAGCCGGTGTGTGGGGACACGACTGTCTCTCACCGTCACACTCTCTGGTCTTGGAGAATGCATGTGACTGTTTACTGGTAATTTGAGTGTCCGCTAACAACTAGATCTAATGTATTACTGTACATGGTTGGCTCTGTGAAACACTGAGAAAGCAGTTCTCAGTTGCTTATGGACTAATTTCTTGTTTTATTTGTCCATTTTATTTGTGTAAAGTTTGAGTCACCTACAATGCAGCCGTTGTTACACCAACATATCAATACATATATATTAATATATATTAATAATATATAGGGGGTACCACCTCTGGTTGCGTTTGTAGGGACCCTCGACCTCGAATAAGACGATATGTAGCATCCGGGAAGCCTTGTGGGGCACCCACGAACACTCACATATTGCATACCTCCTACCACCCCCTATATTTGCTGCATTTTGTCATTTTATTTTATTTAAACTTCATTACACAAAAAGGGTTACAACATTGGTTACATGCAGATTACAAGGCTACTTGTCACAGGTTGTTGAGTTCCTCCAGCTCCTCAGATGGCGGGCAGGAACCATGGATGCAGTGTACATTTCTTCTCTGTATCACCACACTAAGGCGCTGAAAGAGGAAACTGGCGGCTCTAGGGTCTCTAGTTGTTTAAATTAGCTTAGAATCCAGCTCCTTCAAAAAACTAGCAGCACTTTTACATTACCGGGCACCAAGTGTCTATGAGGCAATGGGGACAAAATTGTTGTGATCACGATCTCTATATTTACGAGACTTGGCTCACTTGGTTTCACTCACCCGAAAGGGTGAGTGAAATCAATTATTCTAGCATGAATCTTCTCTACTTCCCTTACATTATTTTCACTTGAGAAGGAAGTTGAAAAATTAACTCTCCAAAGTTAATTTATACAGTTTTATTTGGCCTGATGCTAAGAGTTGCGTTTCGTTAAATCTTGTTCACATTGTCAAAGACAATGATTACAAATTGTCTTGCTGCATGATATTTAGCCAAGGATGAGGTGAAGGTGATGAGGTGAAGAACCATCTAACTTATAGGTCCATATCTTGTCACTCTCCTGTTTGCATGATGGACCTACAAATGAGATGCTTATAATGTTTGATTTTTAACGTCTCAGTTCAGCTTGGTATAAACGACATCATTGGATGCTGGAGTTTCCTTACGGGCTCACCATAGCCCGTGCTACAAGGAAATTTTATTCCGAGCAGCTGAATCTTAAACAACAATAACAACATGCTGGAGTGTGTGAAGCATCAGGGGGTAAAAATATGACACGGATATAGACAGATCGGATTAGCTTGGGAAGAGTTCCAGTTGAAGGTCAGTTGACACAACAATTGACCTTTAGTCGCCATTAAAGTGTCAGTCGCCATTTAAACTAACGAGACTTAGAGAGCTTCATAAGGCCGTTCATGTGACTGTTCGAGTCATTTTAACTCACGGTCTTTTGGTCAGTGGTTCTGCTTAATCGTCCCTGATGTGATCTCACCAGACACAGGTCATTTATATGAATCTTTAGATGCTAAAGTTAGCGCTGTGTCACACAAGAGTTGTAAAGGTCGAGGAGAATATCCGAAATAGATCCTGGCGAGGCTTGGAATGTCTTCAAGCACCAGTCACACTCAGAATAAATCAAGGCTTACTCAGAGTATTTTTGTAACTCTTATTTACAATTGACAGTTGAATTAGTCTGTTGTCGTGGTCTCTGTTGTGTCCGTCGTGGCCACCCACACCACCATGGGCCACCATGGGCCACCGTGGGGCACCATGGGCCACCATGGGCCACCGTGGGGCACCATGGGCCACCATGGGCCACCGTGGGGCACCATGGGCCACCATGGGCCACCGTGGGGCACCATGGGCCACCGTGGGCCACCGTGGGCACCATGGGCCACCATGGGCCACCGTGGGGCACCATGGGCCACCATGGGCCACCGTGGGCACCATGGGCCACCATGGGCCACCGTGGGGCACCATGGGCCACCGTGGGGCCCCATGGGCCACCGTGGGGCCCCATGGGCCACCGTGGGGCACCATGGGCCACCGTGGGCCATTGTGGGCCACCGTGGGCCACTGTGGCCACCGACAGTGTCCTCATCACTGCTCTATTACCCAACATTACGGACTGCAGCATCTTCCCTTCTCACCGGCCATATCAACGCCCAAATTTAATTCAAGGAAATCAGAATTGCAATTGAAATGTTCATTCCCTTCCGTCCGACGCATCAAACGCCTTCATTCCCAGTCTAATAAAACTCAATGTATTTCTTGCTCCTTTCCACTCAGATATTGCATCACTTGCAACTCTGGATGCGTTCTAAATTATTGCAAACTGATAAGTAATTGCTTTTTAAACGTTATTTTTCAATGTATAGCGTTTTGAGACGATAAGAGGTGAAGACAGCAAAATTATTGGGTGTTGCAGGACTAGGTAGTTTATTACCCAATTAAAGGTAAAGGGATGATAAGATGCTGGTTGCAGTTGTTGAAGTTAATGCAGGAGTGTTGGTGGTAGTGAGGCTGGTTGTTGTGGTAGTAGTGGTGGTTGGAAGTGATGTGGTGCTGGTGGGTGAAGATAAAAGTGGTAGTGGTGGTTGGAATTCTGGCGTTTGTGATGCTTAGAGTTAGGGGATAGTGGTTGAAAGAGTTGTGATGTTGGTTGTTATGTGTGTGGTGAAGATGGTGGTGATGGTTTTCATGATTATTTAATAATAATAATGATAATTCAGTAATATATAATAATTATTATCAGTATTATCAATGCTGGCCTTTAACCTTGGACATCATTATGTCACTATTATTCTCACTGTCGTCATCACCATCACGCTCGCTGTCATCATCATCATCATCATCATCACCATCATCATCATCATCATCATCATCATCATCATCATCATCGCGAATAACATGGTAAATATTACATTAAATTCAGCTCAAACAGAGCAACAAAAAACATGATTGAGTCGTCTCCTCTTTCCGGTGTGAACACGAACCCGATACCCCTGAGCCTTAAACCCTCTTCCCCTGTCTCTTCTTACCCCTTTTTCTCTTCTCACCCCCCTTTTCTCACCCCTTTCTCTTATCTCCTCTCGCAGTACTATCAAGATCAGTTCCCTCGTTTGTCTTCAGATTGTTTATGTCCCTCTCACCCAATGAGTGATGCGATATTTCAGTGTTCAATGGTAAAAAAAAACTAATAATTCCAGCGATAATTCTACTGCCATTACTTCAACTAATTACAGTTAGTTGTATCTGAAATTAATAGCAATTAAAAGTATAAATCTCGCTGTTCAATAAGCAGAAAAGTAACAAGACGCATTTCCATAGAATTTACGTAAAGTACTACCAAAGTTTGAAAGTAAAAGTAACAAAGAGTGTCTTCCGAGGTAGAGAGAGAATGTTTCGTTGAAAGTAGCGAGGAAAGAAATATTTCAGAATATTTGGCCTAGAATATATCAGTTAACTATAGATCTATAGTTTGTTAGAAAGCGAGCGTAGGAAGTGGAGACAAAGTAGCAAGTAGCATTGCTACTTTCCTGTTTGAAGGAAAGTAGCAATGGACGAAAAGCTAGAGTGAAAGTAACAATGAAAGAAATTACTTTTCGATATAGGAACAAGTAGAGTGAAGGCAGGAGCAGCCCAATATCTGTAGCCACTCTTTACTCTTATCCTTGACAATGACAGGTAATGATCCAACCCGTCCTATTAAAAATAACGTCACTTTTGGCTGGTATGCGCGCTATGACCAAATTTGAACGTAATTTGAAATGAAATTGACTCACAAAAGTGACGTACTGTCCCGTTTTCTGTTTGAGTCGTCCGGCCGACTCTGTAAGATTAGAATAGATGACTTTCAATTCACGTTTTTCATAACGTTTTGAAACTTTATGAGAATTTCCTGCCCACCTAACCTATCAGAGGACCCTTATCTTACTGTTGAAAAAAATCCCAATTTATTTTCATTTTCAAATTACGTCCAAATTCGCCATACGGGTAAACGGCCAAAAGCGACGTCTTTTTCACTGTTGGTCTCTGATGACGCNAAAATGCTATGCCCAAGATAACCATCCAGGTGCCGGCGGGAAGTGGTTCATATAGCTCAGGCTATCACTTCCTTATGTCCGGTCGTGATGGTCAAGCGGATTAAGGCGCCCTGTAGTTACCAGTTGCTTGCTCCTGGGAGTATGGGTTCGAGTCACTTCTGGGGTGTGAGTTTTCAGTTGTATCTAGTCCTGGGGACCATTCAGGCTTGTTTGCATTTGTGTTCCTCACGTGTTGCCCCAAAAAATGAGGTGATTTGATAAAATGCTATGCCCAAGATAACCATCCAGGTGCCGGCGGGGAAGTGGTTCATATAGCTCAGGCTATCACTTCCTTATGTCCGGTCGTGATGGTCAAGCGGATTAAGGCGCCCTGTAGTTACCAGTTGCTTTGCTCCTGGGAGTATGGGTTCGAGTCACTTCTGGGGTGTGAGTTTTCAGTTGTATCTAGTCCTGGGGACCATTCAGGCTTGTTTGCATTTGTGTTCCTCACGTGTTGCCCCAAAAAATGAGGTGATTTGATAAAATGCTATGCCCAGATAACCATCCAGGTGCCGGCGGGGAAGTGGTTCATATAGCTCAGGCTATCACTTCCTTATGTCCGGTCGTGATGGTCAAGCGGATTAAGGCGCCCTGTAGTTACCAGTTGCTTTGCTCCTGGGAGTATGGGTTCGAGTCACTTCTGGGGTGTGAGTTTTCAGTTGTATCTAGTCCTGGGGACCATTCAGGCTTGTTTGCATTTGTGTTCCTCACGTGTTGCCCCAAAAAATGAGGTGATTTGATAAAATGCTATGCCCAAGATAACCATCCAGGTGCCGGCGGGGAAGTGGTTCATATAGCTCAGGCTATCACTTCCTTATGTCCGGTCGTGATGGTCAAGCGGATTAAGGCGCCCTGTAGTTACCAGTTGCTTTGCTCCTGGGAGTATGGGTTCGAGTCACTTCTGGGGTGTGAGTTTTCAGTAATATATATATATATGCTTCATCACTATACATATGTATTAGATGCCTTCATCACTTTAGATCGGTAAGTACATGCATCAGTATGAAGTAATTATATAAATATGTCTATGTAGACACATACACTTTTATAGATCAGTATTTATAGAGTAAGTAGATATATAAGTATAAATACACCATCGAAATAAATTATATCGATGAAATACATTCATATAAGTACATCAATATACAAACATGATCATAGATAAATACATCGATACAAATACAATTACCTATGTAGATTTATATATTAATACACTTATTTTGTTCCAAGCCTATCACTCAAAATGTATCACCCATATAATAAAATATATCTTATTGACAGCAAAACCACAACCCTTAACCTATCACAGCCAAGGCTTATATATACATGAAACTGTTATATATATATATATACATGAACTGTTATATATATATATATATATATATATATATATATCTATATATATATATATATATATATATATATATATATATATATATATATATATAGTAGATAAGGCTATTAATTATTGACCATTTAGCATTATTTAAAGGTTACGCTGTGTTGAAACATCGGTTCTTCATTGTGACAGTTCCCCAAAAACACTTGGGCTGGACGGTAGACCGACGGTCTCGCGTCATGCTGGTCGGCGTTCAATCCCCGACCGTCCAAGTGGTTGGGACACCATTCCTTCCCCTCGTCCCATCCAAATCCTTATCCTGACCCCTTCCCAGTGCTATATAGTCGTAATGACTTGGTGCTTTCCCACTGATAGTTCCCTTCCCCCCAAAACAGTTAATTTCGTTACTTAATAATATAATTTTGCGATTCTGGTAAATATGTAATTATATCGTTAATAAACATAAAACCTTTGCAGCTGTTCTCCTCGTTATTTATTAAAAAATGAAGAATAATAATTTAAAAAGATTAATGATTAAGATTACTCATTTAAAACACACTTTCAATATACGTAATGTTCGTATATTAAATTAATGGGTGTTTTAAGTGACATAATATATAATTTATCTTAAATTTTGTGTATACATTTGAATTGATTCGAAGCTTCGTAAAGGCTTAGCCCGCTCTTATAAATGCGACTGTAGGTAAATGCATAAGACATTTATGCATTTACCTACATTTATTTATTGATCGCACATCATAACAAGGACAAGTTAGAACATATAAATATATTTTATAGTAATAGGGTCGAGGAGTCGCTGGGCGAATGAATCATAACAAAAAATTCAGATTGCTGTAAACATTTAGTTTAATTTACATATTAGGTTCTTATGTTTAGTTCTCCTTATGATTGCATAGAGGAATTTAATATTTATTTTGCAATATGGTATATGCAAATCAAGGTAGATCAACGTACATTTATATTAAGAGAATATAAGTTTGTAGGAGAAGGTATTGCAAGTTTTGTCACCTTGTCGGATAGCCTATTGTACACAACGTGTCCAACATGAGCGATAGTCAGGCCTTTGTTGCTGTTCGAATCTTGCCTTTCTCAGTACATTGTTACATGCTCTGACCCCAAACATCATCTGTTGTATCTTTCATGTCTTTACCCTCTCTTTTTCTCTTAGGTTGCTATCCCTTTCGCCTATTTCTACTCTTTCTCTTTGTCATTAGGCCTTCTATATTTTCTTTCATGCTGTTAACAACTTCGTATCCACTCGATTTTCACGTTTTTTCTTTACCTTATATAATCCCTATCTCTACCACTCTTATCTTTACCAGATAATGATCCAGTACGTACGTACCCAAACGCCATCAATTCCATTATTTTCATGTGGATTATTTGTGTATGTAATGTATGCATAATTACCAACTAAAGAGTACAGGAGAAAGGACTTTGACTTTATAACTGCATTTTTTGTTGGCTAAGAGCTCTTCCTACCACAGCCTATTTTATAATCCTGACCTACATGTTTTCCCAAGTGCACATTATTTTTGTATATGAAAATTTAAACCATATTAAGCTGGGTATTAAAGGAACAGTAAGAAAGTAGAATCACTAGGGAGTGAGCTTTGTGGTAGTTTGTGCGCTTTAGGGAAAAATAGGGATAATTGTACTAAGCTGAGTATGAAACCATTAGTACTTGACTGTGTAAAAAATATGAATGTAGAATACTAGGTTGTGAAGGCAAATAGTGTGCCGGGGTTTGGTAGAAATACTGAGTTTATCTCAGTAATACTTCCGAACCCCAGCACACTACTTGCCTACACAAACCTGAAATATGGTATATATACATCAAATAAGGAAATGATATGATATTGACCTATCAACATAATGTTAACATTGCGTGCACAGTCTCTATACACAATCTTTGTTTTATTGCGGTCGCTTGGGGAGGAAAAAAACACATTACCGTGCACTCCCGAGCTGTGTTTTATGAACCATGAAGTCGTAATATAGGTTATATTACAGTGTTTGAGGGTTTTCTCACCTTCATGGTATTGACCATGACGACAACTGTTCGTGTAACGAAAGCGCGCGCGCGCACACACACACACACACACACACACACACACACACACACACACACACACACACACACACACACACACACACACACACACGGTTGAGAGGCGGGACCAAAGAGCCAGAGCTCTTTGGTCCCCCGCAAGCACAACTAAGTGAGTACACACACAAACACACACACACACACACACAGTAGTTAACAACAAATGGAATGCATTAGGCAGTGATGTGGTGGAGGCTGACTCCATACACAGTTTCAGATGTAGATATGATAGAGCCCAGTAGGCTCAGGAATCTGTACACCAGTTGATTGACAGTTGAGAGGCGGAACCAAAGAGCCAGGGCTCAATCCCCGCAAGCACAACTAGGTAAGTACACATTAGGAATATCATCAGCCATCCCATTGTTAGCAGTTTCAAATTGATAACCTCGAAACACAGCCTGTCCTCACGCTTGACCCACCTCAATCTTGACGCAATCACAGTGTCAACATTCCTGTGATTTTGTGAAATTAATAGCTCCGCTATATTGACACACGTCAATATAGCAGAAAGCCATTTCAAATTTGAAATGGCAGGCCGGGAAGGTATGAACCAGAGGCTGCAACAGCGCTTCCCTTCGCGAACTCTAAGAGTCCGTCAAGATTCAAAAAGCCATTTCAAATTTGAAACATGTCAAGCCGTGAGATAGCGTTCCACCATCAGGCAGGTCGGGAATAGGTCTCCCATACTAAACCGTTTTAACGCACTGGCCATGCCTAAAAGTGAAGGAAAAAACAAAAAAGCCTGTTTACCAAACTGTTAGAGACAAAACATTTCGTCTTTATTGACAAAATTAATTACAATTTTGCCTAATCTAAGGATTTCAATTAAGTTTTATTAAAGTGAGGATAATGCTGGTATTCACGTTCACGCAGGACAGAGGGTCATACATAAGACAATAGGTCTAAACTGTAGGCTGATAGGGGGAATATTATATATATAGGGGATAGGGGCTGGAAGAAGGGTCCCCCTTCTTCCAGCCAGAGGTGGTACTCCCTTCCATATTTTTTATATATATATTTATATATATATATATATATATATATATATATATATATATATATATATATATATATATATATATATATTTATATAATGTTAGGGGTGTCACAACCTGCCTGTATTTTGTCTGGCTGGAAAAATGATCTTATATATGTACACACAGTTGTCTTTATCATAATTATATATATTGTTATTGTCTTCCATTGTTTGCTCAAGTTCCTTCGTTTTCCAAAATCGATCGAAGCTTGTGAATTGGGATCGAACCTGCGTTCTAAGTTACTCCAGACCGATGACATCTGGGGAGACATAGGATGCGGGTTCGATTCCACTGCCCTGTTCCAAAATTTAAACTTAATACTTAAACATTATCTCATATTTAAACATTTCTCATTAAAATTCCAGTTTGGCAACAGGGTGCTGCTTCTGGAAACTTTCCTTATTAAGGCTACTCATAGCCCAGTCGATAGAGCTTCGGCCTCACATGCGTGGGGTCGAAGGTTCGAGACCCATACAGCCCAGGTGACAGGAATTTCTCATTACTTTGTGTCATTACTTTTAATATTCCTATTTCGTTGTGTCTCACTGCTGAAGTATGTGACTGGCATTTTTTAGATGGTTCATGATTATATCTCTTGAATTTTAGGTTTATTCTTTGCCTCCTTTGATGATAATTTGTTATCTTATGGGTCAGGTTTAGAGAGAAAATAGTGTCAAAATCCTTTATGTTATCCACATGAATCTTTCAAGGAATTTAATAACTGTATCTTTTGCATTGCTCTCTACCTTCTTCCTACCTCCTTTGTTGGCCAAATACTAACCTTAAATATTGGAATTACTCATCACTTTGCCACCCCCATTTTTATTCTGGCGAATAGAACAACAAAACCAACCAATTTACTCAACTTCATATAACCTCTATATATATTCCTTCCTATTCTTCTACCAGCATTACACTTCCTACACACTTCATATATACTTCATAAGCAGTTCATATACACCTCGTATACACTTCAGTCACCACTTTTACACCTCTTCCTTGCTCTCTGCCGTCAATACTACGCCATCAACAAAAGATCTAATCGGCAAGGATGGACAGGTTTCCAAATCCGGCTCCATCTTAGCTGCCCGTCCTGCGCTCTCTCGTCTGTACTGTAGTTTCAGCCTGTGTGAGTGATGGAGCTACAGGGTCACTACACATCCTATAGTCTTGTTCCAACACCTTATAACATTTTCCTGCCCGGTATCCCATTACATTTTACGCGAGCTTTGCTTTCATTATAAAAGGAATTTATTGCAGCCAACCTACACCATAAATTATTATCACGCTCCGTAAGGCAATCCACTGTTAGCATAAACATTTCTAGGACCATAAAAGCCACATATATATTCTCTAGTGTTTTTCATGCATTTCTCTGTTATTGGCTTTATAGTTAACATCGGATTTAACATAGCACAGGGTCGTGAGCCACTCTAATGACCCGGAGGAAAGTTAAATGAGGGTTATGAAGTCCCTTTTCTGTTTGCAGGAAAGCAGAGATGCCAAATTGTCCAGGCTACTCATTTGTGCCCTGAATTTTCCACATTTTCCTTCTTCTGAAAGTTGAGTCTGTTTGCTTATGTGCAGCGGCTTGTGAGGGCAACATGGTGGGGAAATGGGTAAGACCGGTGAATCAGTGAGGCCCAGTTGAATCAGTTTGCTAGTCAAACATGCATTAAAGAAGTTGTGAAAGAATTGGTGTCATTGTTAATCCCTGGAATGCCATTCAGACCGTCGAATGGCTACTGAAGTAAATTTTCTTGTAACCCTTGGGATTGTCAAAGTGTTTATACTTCATTGTATTGGGTTCTATTTTGGGTGGTGGTAAATGAAAGGTCCATGTTACTGTGATTGGTGTTGTTTATTTCCCCGGAGGCTCGTGGTGACTAGGCTCACAAGTTTTCATATCCTAGGGACAAGCTTGGGCATCCTGATGGATAACAAAGCATGGCCCCCTCCGGTTCCTACTCCTCGTGTTGAGGGTCTGGCCATAGTGTGACACTGTCACTGAGGTTCACCAGTGTGAGAACCCATACTAAGACGCTAGACAATTAATGCAACTATCATAAGTTAAATATTATTAGGGTATATTGACCCCGTACTTAAGAAAAGTATACAGAAGTTAAAGCATTGGCTGGAAAATTAATCAAAGATTCAAAAGTTTAAGGAGAACAGTTCCTTCAACAGTTTGAGGGTGGAGAGCGAAAATTAGAAGTCAGATGGAAAATAAGAAGTCAGAAGTCAGAAAATTAGAAGCTTCCTAATTGGAGCCTCATGTCGTTCCTAGTAGGTAATGAGTGAGGGAAGTGTCTCTGAATGTATTATACCTGTTTACTCATAGCTGTTTACTTCCTTCTCACCTTCGTTGTGTTGTACTCTACTTAAGATGTTGACAACAATTATTAATAAAATTGTTTTAATTTGATAAATGTTAAAATACTAGAATTTTGGCTAATCCCAAATATTAATATTTTGGGAGTATTTTGGAGGCCCGGAGCGACTAATAACATGCATATCCAAATATTTCAACAAGTTAAAGTAATTATCAGGAAAAAGCGCTAACCCATTAAGATTATATAGCAAATTTTTTAACAAGTTCTCCAAGACTTAGTAGTTAGTTATCTTACCCAGCGCACTTAATAATTATCCTAAGATTGTAAACAGGGCCAGGATTTCTAGAACGTTTAGGCATCCACTGTCGAAATCTGTACATCTTTCTTTAATCATGGCGACCTTGTTTACATTTAACAATTTGTAGTGCTCTGAAGCGCTACGAGATTGTTTAAAAATAATAACATTTGGTTGTGAAGTTTTAAATCTCGTAAACTGTTTAAATGTTAAAGCCGTCATATTTAAGGAAAGATGTACAGGTTTCATAAGTAGTTGCATAAATGCGTTTTGAGTTGATTTATGATTCAGGCAGGCAAATGAGGGCTTATTGTTCAGCATAGAATACTCTGGACCAGTAAGCGGATTGGTTTGGTGTTGGACTTAAGGTCTCTCAACCTCTGGAGGGTTCATTAAACTCACCACAATACCTTACTGACCGACCACCAAGAATACTCTGGTCCTGAACATAGGCCAAGGACTAAAGTAATCTCTCGGTGAATGTACACAGAGAAGAGGGCCACACCTTTCTGTATATCTCCCTGCGAATAATCAGTATATACATAACGCCCAGTTAAGGGCTGAGGCCACCTGAGATCTCTATCGGTTTACCTACTTGAAGTCTACCGGTCTACCTACTTGAGGCCTCTACCCTGTTAGTCGCAAAAGTTCACAACGCACATAAAACGAAGAATATTAGATTTTTCTTAAAGTAATTTCATAAACTTTTGTCACATGAGTTATTCTGTGATTTTGGTAAATAATACTCTCCTTCGGGTCCCCTTATGTGAGTAATTAATTTTCCTGACATATACTTTATTGATTTGTGTGTAAATGTGGGCCATTTTAAGTTATATGCAAATTAGGGTCATTTTAAGCTATATGCAAATTAGGGCTATTTTAAGTTATATTTCACTGGGGGTTTAGGATAGTGGGTGATAGATTAATAAAAGTATAGATGGGGTAGGTGTAAGTTTAGGTGGTGAGTTAACTATTGGTGGTGGAGGGCTTATCTTACTTATCACACCATATCTTATCGTATCACACCATATCTTCAAGATGGTGTGAAGACGAAGGTAACATTGAATAACAGACATTTTTTCTTCGCAGGTATGTGTGTGTGTATTTACAACTCCTGGAGTGACCACAGGTTTCCTGCAAGAGGTAAGTTCACTTTTTTTTATTAATACTTTAGGTACATCTGTATTTGTGCAGCAGCCCTAGACTATATGAAGGGGAGTACAGTGTCAAAAAACTAGCTACGTGATGCTAAAAAAATCCCCATCACACAGGATGGTTAGTTATACAGAGGCATGTGATAAATAGTCTGCACTGACAGACTCTGGGTTCGTTATGAGGATATCATCAACACAAGAGTGAATAAGGCAGCAGTGGTACTAAAGTCCCCATTTCGCAGGACGGTTAGTCATACAGGGCCATATGTTCAGTAGCCTGCACTGGCAAATTTTGGATATCTTCATCTTTGGATATTTTGGATGAGGATATCTTCAAGAACAAGAGAGTGAATAAAGTAATTGCAAAGCTCCAGGTACCTCATGCCAACTGGTCTGAAAGGTCTAATAACTGGGCATTCGGTGATGTAGTGTGGGAGATCATGCTGCAGTTTCTGCTCACAGAGTTTGCACCTAGAGTGCTCAGGATTGGGAGATCCGTCACCTGTAGCCACCTGCCACAGATAAAGGTAACCCAACCCGATCCTGGCAACCACTGTATCGCACAGTCTGGGAGGTAGGTTCACCTTTCTTTCTTTTTTGGTGTCTTCACTCCACGGATCTTTGGTACCACGGTGTTGGTAAGCTTGAGAATCAGTGTTCATACTGTTCTCTAGTTTGTGATTTGTGAGCTACAACATCCTGGAAGAACCAGACTTCACCCATTTGACTCTCAGAGAACTTATAAGTGACTTGCTGTTCTCTCTCTCTCTCTCTCTCTCTCTCTCTCTCTCTCTCTCTCTCTCTCTCTCTCTCTCTCTCTCTCTCTCTCTCTAAACAAATTTATTTGTAACAAATATATGTATAGGTACTGCAGTTTGTGGGCAGCTACACTTAAGAATAATGTCCAACTCAAATGAAGAAGAATGTTAACTTTCAGTGAAAAATTAAGTGGTGTGAAGATGGTTCTCAGTACCCCGAAACTAATTTAAAATATCTGTTTCTCTAAGCAAATTTGCGTGTATCGCTGCAAACTCCTGGTCCTGGATTTATTAAGCAGTTACTTAAGTACTTATGAACCTGTACATATTTTCTCAGTCTTTGACAGTTTTGTTTGCATATATTAAACAGTTTATGAGCCCCTAAGCACGAGGAGGCTGTTTATAACAGTAATAACATTTGACTGCGAAGTTTCAATGCACGTAAACTGTTTGATAAATGTCATCAATGGCACCAATGTAAACAAAGCCGCTACTGTAAACAATGCCGCCACTGTAAACAATGCCGCCACTGTAAACAATGCCGCCAATGTAAACAATGCCGCCAATGTAAACAATGTCGTCAATGTAAACAATGTCGCCAATGTAAACAATGCCGTCAATGTAAACAATGCCGCCAATGTAAACAATCCCGCCACTGTAAACAATGCCGCCAATGTAAACAATGCCGTCAATGTAAACAATGCCGCCACTGTAAACAATGCCCCCACTGTAAGCAATGCCGCCACTGTAAACAATGCCCCCACTGTAAGCAATGCCGCCACTGTAAACAATGCCGCCACTGTAAACAATGCCGCCACTGTAAGCAATGCCGTCACTGTAAACAATGCCGCCACTGTAAACAATGCCGCCACTGTAAACAATGCCGCCACTGTAAACAATGCCGCCACTGTAAACAATGTCGCCACTGTAAGCAATGCCGCCACTGTAAACAATGCCGCCACTGTAAACAATGCCGCCACTGTAAACAATGCCGCCACTGTAAACAATGCCGCCACTGTAAACAATGCCGCCACTGTAAGCATTGCCGTCACTGTAAACAATGCCGCCAATGTAAACAATGCTACCACTGTAAACAGTGCCGCCACTGTAAACAATGCCGCCAATGTAAACAATGCAGCCACTGTAAACAATACCGCCAATGTAAACAATGCCGCTAATGCAAACAATGAGAAAAGATGTATAGGATCGTAAGTACTTGGGTAACTTCTTAATTAATCCTGGCCCCGGAAGTGGACACCTGCGGCCATGACCTAATGTGCCTGAAGAATCTACAGAATGAGATCATTCTATTTAAATTTTCATATATTAGTTTACTAGCAACATTCCAGCAATAATAATAGTAAAGAAATTGAGACAATCTTTGGGGGATCGAACCAGTTTCCTGATTCGATCCTCTTCCCCACGTCCTGTGCCAAAGATTTTCTAAGCAAAATATCACGTTATTTCCTTGTACAGTATTCGTGTAATAATAGGTAAAATAAATTATAAGAAACCTCAAATAAACAATATATATATATATATATATATATATATAAAACAGCAAAACAAGAAGTAATATATATGTACGTCGATAATCTCAATTTAGCTTAATCTCCAGCTAAAAATCGATTGGGCATGTGAATATCTCATGACAGTATTAGTATATATTCAAGCATATCGCTCACAACGGTGGATAATGTAGGATCATTATAATAAATGAGTTTCGCATATAATAAGGAATATATATGAATGTGTCATACTGTGAAGATAATGTTTTCAACAGTTATTATTTTAATAAAAAAAATCTTGTACCTTCACCGTGTCAGTAAATACTAGGGACAGCAAGCCAATCATTAAGGCAAAATTAATAAACTCTGTTCCAAGAATACAGTGATTGACATAAAATGTAATTGCTTTAGAATAAACAGCATGTCCTCACCCATGAATATTGTATATACAATACCCACCTGGAGTCCATCATCACATCACTACTCACAGAGTTGATTAAATATGGACCACAAGACAAGGTTGACATTTCACTTACAAAGTTTCAGACCTTTGGCCTAACAGTCTTGTAATAACTGAAGTATATAATGGACTTACGCCCACAATTTAGGCCATAAGTACTCCGTGGTACCTGGCTGGGCGGGATGAGAGTCAATTTCTAATTGTAGTTGATCCGTTGCAGAATTTATTGAACAGCTAAACCTGGCCACTGGCGGATCAACACTGTTGCATGACCCTGAGTCTTCGTTACGAGTGGTTTATACTTACTGAATCATTAATCTTTGAGCAGGTCCAATCTCGCAAAGGAGTTAGCAACAGCTGGAGACTCGTAAATAATATTTGTCAACGGAAATAATAATCAGGAAGGCTCAATGATCTGCCTTCCAAGTGCTGCATAGTCGTAATGGCTTGGCGCTGTCTCCTAATAGTCCCCTTCCCTTCTTGCCGTGAGACGAAGGCTCAGGCTGTTAACATTGATTGTTGGATCATCACTGTTACACAACAATCAATTTTCAACGCCCTGTTGTTCCAGCAAACAGTTAATGTTAGTGATCGTATGAGCAGTTGGAAGGTTTTATGGCTGTGTAATTCTGCGTGTGAGTGTACCAATATGTGAGAGTACTGTTGTGAGTGTACCAACATGTGAGAGTACTGTTGTGAGTGTACCAACATGTGAGTGTACTGTTGTGAGTGTACCAACATGTGAGTGTACTGTTGTGAGTGTACCAACATGTGAGTGTACTGTTGTGAGTGTACCAACATGTGAGTGTACTGTTGTGAGTGTACCAACATGTGAGAGTACTGTTGTGAGTGTACCAACATGTGAGAGTACTGTTGTGAGTGTACCAACATGTGAGTGTACTGTTGTGAGTGTACCAACATGTGAGTGTACCAACATGTGAGTGTACCAACATGTGAGAGTACTGTTGTGAGTGTACCAACATGTGAGTGTACCAACATGTGAGTGTACTGTTGTGAGTGTACCAACATGTGAGTGTACCAACATGTGAGAGTACATGGGATTTGAAATAGCCTAGGATCATTTACACATGTGAACTTTAAGCTACATATGTAGAGAGTAATTACTGTATCGTCTTGAGTATGCATATGTAAGATTAACTAAGAGTATGCAAATTAATGCATAGGCTTTTTTAATCTTGCTGAATTTACATGTATAGAGTGAATGTTTTAGTTTAATCCGTATTCGTGCTAATTTGCATAATTTATAAGAGCATATGTAAATTATGTTGTTGCCTTATGTAAACATTTGGTACAATGAACATAGAGATTTAAATGTAATCTCTTGCAGGTCATATTATTTGGCATATAAGTTTCAAGGGACTTTTTAACTTTGTAAATTGATATGCAAATGTAGCTAATGAAACTTAAAAAAAGAGTTAGATAATAATTGTGTGTGAGGCTTACACCATTGTTAAACCTATTTCTGACCAATGTTACCAGGTAAAGCTGGCAGTCAGTGTTTCATACACCCGCTGGTAGTGACGCTCTGATACGTCTCAGGCTGAATTTAAAGAGATTTATAAGCTTAGTTTCAGTCAACTTGCGAGAATTATATGTCAGGTTTTTTTGTGTTTTATTAATATTCCATAAAGTTGAAGATGATGGATTGTCACTCAATAATGTTAGTGTAGAGGGATAGTTTTAATGAATAATATATTTACACTGGCATTTAGTGGACATTTGGCAACAGAGGGAGGGAGTGGGGTAATTATCAGGGGAAAATGCCAAGCCATTACGACTGTATAGCACTGGGAAGGGGTTAGGATAAGGATTTGGGATGGGACGCGGAGGGGGGGGGGAATGGTGGCCAACTACTTGGACGATCGGGGATTGAACCTGCATGAAGGGAGACCGTCGCTCTACCGTCCAGCCCAAGTGGTTGGGCACAGAGGGAGGGAGCTAGACTTGCTTCTTTGCCATAGATTTAATGCCAGTGAAGCTGACAGTGACTACCAGCATTATCCTCACTTTAATAAGACTTAATCGAAATCCTCAGATTAGGCAAAATTGTAATTAATTTTGTCAATAAAGATGTTAATAATAATAAGTGGAGCTGAGGATCTTGACGTGGTGGTTGTGGCCTTCTCACTCGTCTATTTATGCATTTAAGTATTCATTTACCTGTCAAGTTGTAATGGAGTCAGTTGTCAGGAAGTGCTTTTAAGTAATGCATAAACAGTGTCTCATTTAGCTAGGATTTTATTTTGTGTGTGTTAGTAGAATTTAAGTGTGCAACCTGTAGATTAGTTATGTACCCAGGTTAAGTGTTTAGTTGGGAGTATTGGTTTAATAAGTTCTAATGTTTTATTACTTATTCCTGCAGAGTGGAACTTGGATTTTAGTAGACATCTAGGTGTATAATTCATAATATCCCAGTTTCCTTTAGGTATCTTTAACTGTTTAAAAGAACCATGAAATTGTTACTTGTAGCAGTAATATCTTTTCCTCATATTTTTTCCGGACAGCAGGAAGTCGTACACTTTTTATTCAATGCATACTGGACTGGGGTCTCGGGATGAGTATTGCTTTAGTTAGTTTAGTTCATTTATTATGCACCTCATACCCATCTTGTGGGCGGTAGTGGAAAGGGTTACAGAGGCACATAATGGCCTCAGGGACTGAACCCCACAATTCATTTAGCTAAGCAAGTTACAATCTTGATGAGCTAGTTAAAAATTCAATATAAGTCGTCACATCAACAATGGGTTCGAGATCGACCTCAGGTACAGGTTCTAAATTAAGCAACTGACATATGTGGAGAGCTAGTGTCACAATTTATATGTTTGTCCTGCACACCGCCCCCCATCTAGCGGGCAGCGGTAGGCTAACAATTCCATGACATCGTCCACTAATGCAACGTAGCAGTAGTCTTCACATTGCAAATAGTCACAGTCAAGTGAAACCGTTAATGGTGACAATGCTGTACTCACCTAGTTCTGTTTGCAGGGGTTGAGCTCTGGCTCTTTGGTCCCGCCTCTTAACCGTCAATCAGCTGTGTGTACGGTGTTGTACCAGCGGCAATCCAGTTACCGTGGTGCATAAATTAAGGCAAGGACAGACAACTGATATCCCTTAGGATCAACGGGCTCACCATAGCCCGTGCTACTTGGAACATTTTGTTCCAGGTAGCGAACCTTTTATCAACAACAACAACCCTTAGGACTACGTGTTCTAAACGTGGTAGCGACGTTGTCATGCTCTTTACATTTAATCTCAGTCAATGAGTAGTGTGTTGACTTATTGAATTAATTAATTACTGAGAGGTTTGCTTTAATTGTAAATTGTTTATTGGATCGGATATGCAGTTTGTTTCAATGTTAACATTATGTCCTTGACATATTCTTGGTATTGTCAGAGCGTTATTTATATACTAGTGATGTGCGGCTTGCCGGCCGTCGTATTTACAATAGACTTGTTGAAGGTATTAGCTTGTTTTTCTAATCCAGTGAGGAACAATTGTCTCTTCAGTGTTTAATTGACATTCATATATCCATTTATGTACACTATTATCCGAGACTGATTTATTACAATCATTCTATTTGTCATAATGTTATCTAGTGTTGTAATCGTACGATATTAAATGAGGCTTACGCCGGCTAAGTCGAATTTTCAGCGGGAGATTGTCATTGTCGTACACAATTATTGTCATTATCTTGCTGTTATGCCTTGATTTAATGTTATTTTAATTGATGCTGGAATATTGTTAGTAAACGATTTCATGAAATTCAAATTATAATAATCTCTGTTTATAGTCTCGCTGATGGGTGGTGATTGGTGTAATCAATCACAAGGTTTGTGCGTATGTTCCTTGCGTCAGCGGCTGCGTCAGAGGCTATAAGCTGTTCCACGTCGCTATAGCCTTATGTTCATTCTGTACACACACTCCCAGTTTGTCATGCATCCGTGCTGTGTACTCATTCGGCAGTGTATGTATAATACCTAGGGCATAAGTCCACTACGGGCTCACCATAGCCCGTGCTATTTGGAACTGTTTGCTCCAAGTAGCGAATCTTAAACAACAAACAACTACGGCATATAATCGTGTAATTGTTGAGGCTGGCCAGAAACCGGTTGTTGGAGGTCGAGCGAACAGCCTCTCCCGGGGCTGGAAAGGAAAGGAAACTATCAGGAGGAAAGCGCCAAGCCATTACGACTATATAGCGCATGGAAGGGATCAGGATAAGGATTTGGGATAGGACGGGAGGAAGGAATGGTGCCCAAACCACTTGGACGGTCGGGGAGTGATTGAACGGTTGTGTGATGACCTCGGCAAATTTAATTAACAGGGTTTTTATTCCCGATAATGGTATACTGTATCTGTATCATCTACTCAATGTTTGTAGACCATTGCTATTGGAGTTCTATCCATATGTGAATGAAAGATGTTCTTCAGTTTTCATGTGATTTGAAGCTTTGTGGTCTTTATTCTTGCGTGTAATTACCTAAGTGTAGTTACAGGAGGAGAACTACGCTTGGGGGTGTCCCGTCTTCCCAGTGCTGTTTGTCATATGACGCTCTTAAACTATTGACAGTTTTAGCCTCCATGTGTGTGTGTATGTGTGTGTGTGTGTGTGTGTGTGTGTGTGTGTGTGTGTGTGTGTGTGTGTGTGTGTGTGTGTGTGTGTGTGTGTGTGTGTGTGTGTGTACTCACCTAATTGTGCTTGCGGGGGTTGAGCTTTAGCTCTTTGGTCCCGCCTCTCAACCGTCAATCAACTGGTGTACAGATTAGCGTACACCAGCGTACGATGTGTGTGTGTGTGTGTGTGTGTGTGTGTGTGTGTGTGTGTGTGTCTGTATATAAAAACACTAAACAACATCGAGTGGGGCTCGACGTAATGAGGTGTTTTTGCACATATCACTCCAAGCAGGCCGGTTGGAAAATATGTTTAGTTTTCATGGCCTCTTGTCGAAGACGAGGCTTGATTCATTTTTTGAGAATCTGTCAACAAAATGTTCACGACAACGGGGGGACAAAGACATCATATTGGCTTGAGCGGAAGGTTGCTTATGGGTACTATGGATGGGCTTAGTAGTCTCGGGCACCAAATCCTTGATGGTGTTCTGTTTCCACATACATCACTCGAAATACCCGAGTTTATTCTGTATTTGATCATTCCATTCCCTCCTTGAAACACTATCTCTAAGTGTTGGAAAGTGTGGGGTGTTTTTGCTTGCTCCGACATCCTAAAGGACAGTTGTGACGATTGTGATGCCCTTCTTCTGATAAAAGATAGTCTACAGACTAAGAATTTTTCATTAAGAAAGGGCAGTGTGGCCCTGAGATACAGAGCTCTGGCCCTCTCTGTTCGAATCGAACTGTACAGGACTTAAGCCACAATCTGCGTTAACCTATCCTGATGGCCAGTTGAATATTCTATTTGTGCAATGCCTGCCTCGTCGTTGCGATAAAGGAGAAGTATGCTGTAATGGAACTACAAAATGTCAGAGGCTGTAACATCTCCATCTTTAGTCCGTATTCTTAATCGAACGTAGTGTTTTGTAATTTTAAACACTCAAAATAACCAAGTAGTTACACTCTAACCAAGTTAGAATTTTTCAAAATGTAAACTGGCTGTATAAATTAAGCAATATCACCTATTTTACTGGTATACATTTGTAAACTTCATGGATATAGAAAGTCGAAGGGTTAAGTTGGAACAAAATACTATATACAAGGTATTTACTCGGGCGTGACCACGAGTGTTTGTGGGTGGGGAGAGGGTGGGGGAGAGAGGGAGAGGGTGGGGAGTGAGGGGAAGGGTAAACCAATCATGGCTATACTTCACGAAGCCCAAAGTGTATACATTATTAATATTTTTATTCTAAAGAATTGGGTGCATAAACTTTACGTACATGATACAAAATAAGCCAAGATGAACGTGGGAAATTGAGGACGTTTCGGTCCGTCCTGGAGGTTAATTGACGGGGACGTTTCGGTCATCTTAGATGCGTGATGAGGATTGACCGAAACGTCGTCACTTATCTTTTCGGAATGTGCGAGTTGTGTTGTGAGGGTTTAATGGGGTTGGTGTTTACCGTGTGAGCCGCGAGTATAGGTAGGATGGGTTGTGCGGTGTCCCAGAGTGTAGGTGGTATGGGTTGTGTGGTGTCCCAGAGTGTAGGTGGTATGGGTTGTGTGGTGTCCCAGAGTGTAGGTGGTATGGGTTGTGTGGCGTCCCAGAGTGTAGGTAGGATGGGTTGTGTGGTGTCCCAGAGTGTAGGTGGTATGGGTTGTGTGGTGTCCCAGAGTGTAGGTGGTATGGGTTGTGTGGTGTCCCAGAGTGTAGGTGGTATGGGTTGTGTGGCGTCCCAGAGTGTAGGTGGTATGGGTTGTGTGGTGTCCCAGAGTGTAGGTGGTATGGGTTGTGTGGTGTCCCAGAGTGTAGGTGGTATGGGTTGTGTGGTGTCCCAGAGTGTAGGTGGTATGGGTTGTGTGGTGTCCCAGAGTGTAGGTGGTATGGGTTGTGTGGTGTCCCAGAGTGTAGGTGGTATGGGTTGTGTGGTGTCCCAGAGTGTAGGTGGTATGGGTTGTGTGGTGTCCCAGAGTGTAGGTGGTATGGGTTGTGTGGTGTCCCAGAGTGTAGGTGGTATGGGTTGTGTGGTGTCCCAGAGTGTAGGTGGTATGGGTTGTGTGGTGTCCCAGAGTGTAGGTGGTATGGGTTGTGTGGTGTCCCAGAGTGTAGGTGGTATGGGTTGTGTGGTGTCCCAGAGTGTAGATGGGATGGGTTGTGTGGCGTCCCAGAGTGTAGGTGGTATGGGTTGTGTGGTGTCCCAGAGTGTAGGTGGTATGGGTTGTGTGGTATCCCAGAGTGTAGGTGGTATGGGTTGTGTGGTGTCCCAGAGTGTAGGTAGGATGGGTTGTGTGGTGTCCCAGAGTGTAGATGGGATGAGTTGTGTGGTGTCCCAGAGTGTAGGTGGTATGGGTTGTGTGGTGTCCCAGAGTGTAGGTAGGATGGGTTGTGTGGTGTCCCAGAGTGTAGGTAGGATGGGTTGTGTGGTGTCCCAGAGTGTAGGTAGGATGGGTTGTGTGGTGTCCCAGAGTGTAGGTGGTATGGGTTGTGTGGCGTCCCAGAGTGTAGGTGGTATGGGTTGTGTGGTGTCCCAGAGTGTAGGTGGTATGGGTTGTGTGGTGTCCCAGAGTGTAGGTAGGATGGGTTGTGTGGTGTCCCAGAGTGTAGGTAGGATGAGTTGTGTGGGGTCCCAGAGCGGTAATCACTCTCTCCCTCAGTATAAATGCATTCGATCGGTAATATGACTGTCAGGGTCCCTTGACGAATGTGTTTCTGCTAGAAAATTATGACAAAAAATCTCTACATTCAGGCAGATATTACTGAATAAACATACGGGCATTTACATGTTTTGTGAATTAGTAACTGCCACGCGTGTTATAAATTAGGATTTATGAAAAAATGTAAATTAGTTTGAGTTTGTGAGATTTGTTAAATCGTAATTTTCTGTATTATTCAGAGTTTTAACCTGGGAAGACTGTGTTATAATGTCGAGAGAGCAATCTTCCGCTCCTTCTCCTGCGTGAGGTGCTCGACAAAGCGGTGATAATTACGCTAAGAATTATTACGCCAGATACCTGAAATACAGGACCCCTGCTGGGCTGTTAACGCCACTACTGACTCTGTAACTGTCGAGAGTGACGAAGGTGGTGTAGTATTTCTCCTGCTGGGGAAGTCATTGTTCCTCCTGGAACGTTCTGCTTTTATGCCTTCTCTGCTCGCCGCCTTTTCTTGGGAAGTTCTCCCCCTTTGGAACACCCCTTTTTAATGTGAGGTGGAAGGACTCCCTTCTCAGGCCTCACTTTGTGTAGCGCCTTGTTGTTCGAATGCTAATGGTCAAAGTAGTTGGGCACTGTTCCTTCAATCTGTCCTCGTATCGCTTCCAGATGCTACATAATCATACTAGCTTGGCGCTTTTTCCTGATAAATACCTTATCTTGTCAAGCTCCTTTTCTGGCCAGTGGATAGGAGACAGACTAAATGTGTTCCATCCTCTAACGAGAAGCGCTGGGGTCTTACAGAGTTTCTTCCACTAAAGTTAAACTCCTGTTCGAATTCCGACCCCAAGATGTGTCAAAATTCAGATATGTTTGCAATAAAGATTGTCAGAATGTCGTATTGATATGCACCAGTGACGTGTGTGTCATGATGGTGCAAGATGGTAGTCAAGCTGCAACAGACCATCGTAGGGTGATCACAAGATGGCTTAATTGGTCCACTTTACCATTTTGGGACTAAAGGGGTGAAGATACATAGCATTATTTTACTGGTGTACTTTTCAGGTTCATGAAATGATTATTCCACATCATCATCGGAAAAATATGTAATTATTGAGGTGGGTGGTTATGAGTTTATAACCAATTGCAGCGATACTGGCTGGTTATACACATACATAGGTTGTATTTGTTTGTTATACACATACATTAGTTGTATTTGTTTACTGGAGAGCACTAACGAAATGTGGAGAAATCAGAAGACAATTACTTGACTTCAAGAAATAAGCAACTCTTGACTAAAATATATGCTCTTAAGGGCGAATCTTATATCATTACCATACATAGAGTAATGAGGGTATGTATATGTGTAATGCATGCACATGTATACATATATATTATGTATATTAATTTACCCACACACCATAAAATGTGAACGGTATTATTGGCAAAATGAGCTGATTTATGGCATTTGTTTAATATGTTAAAATTCATATGAATATGATAATAAGTATTATATATTCCGCTCTACACTGGGCGTTTTGCCGAATATAAACGACTGAAATTGTGATAGTTTTAATGAACTTTAATAATTAGATTATGTACAAAGTATTGAAAACAGAGAGAGCGAGCTGCGTGTAGTGTTAGAGAGTGTTAAATAGTGTTAGATGTAGTGTTGAATATCGTGTTTGAGAGTGTTAGTGTCTGACAGGGTGTTAGAAGGGTAGAAAGAGTGAAGCATAGATGTTTTATGTATTATGGTGTTAACAAAGGCGATAGCTGTTTGCTAACGATCATTCATGTTTATGTACTCATATCGTATCGGGCTCACTGGGATATGTGTGTGTGTGTGTGTACTCACCTAATTGTACTCACCTAATTGTGCTTGCGGGGGTTGAGCTTTGGCTCTTTGGTCCCGCCTCTCAACTGTCAATCAACTGGAGAACGGTCAGCCATTACGCAATCAACTGGTGTGTGTGTGTATGTGTGTGTGTGTGTGTGTGTGCGTGTGTGTGTGTGTGTGTGTGTGTGTGTGTGTGTGTGTGTGTGTGCGTGCGTGTGCGTGTTGTCACTTGCGGAAACCATTGTATTAGTCTGTTATTAGTGCCCCTTTGTTGACCGTCTTCCACGTTGTTTGTATCCATAATGACCAGATCACACACTAGAAGGTGAAGGGACGACGACGTTTCGGTCCGTCCTGGACCGTTCTCAAGTCGAATGTGAGAAACATTCGACTTGAGAATGGTCCAGGACGGACCGAAACGTCGTCGTCCCTTCACCTTCTAGTGTGTGGTCTGGTCAACATAATTTAGCCACGTTATTGTGACTCATCGCCTGCACTTGTATCCATGACGTTGTTGATAAATGAGAATAGTAATATTGCACTAGTGGAATTCGTGGCGGTGGGGGCGGGGGTGTTCACAGGCTGATGGAACACACTTCCGTCCACCCGTGTTCTCTATAGAGGTGAACACGAGTATGATGCCTTGCATAACGGCTCACACTCGCGGCGTTATGAAGGCATAAAATACCTCCTTCATAAGCCTCTTCAAATCTATCGTACATTAGCAAATTAATATTCCAAATGGCCGTAATTAGTTAACTAGCCAAGCTAGATTTTCCGACTTTGCCATATTACAGAAACGCTTCAGTGGTTCAGAGTTACGTTAGGTTTAAAACTTCACGGAATATAATTGAGAGATTGACCGTTAATGGCGACTCTGAGGAGGAAGCAAAAATTTTATAGCCATTACGTAATTAAGTTTTTTTTCAAGATTTTCACCATCGGAAGTGGAAACATTTTTCAATATAAACCCTCCATAGTTTTAAACTAACGATTTGTTACAGTAATAGCAGACTAATTTGGGCAGGAGATTTATAATAATGAAGCAATTATTTTGAATGGATTTTAAGAGCCTGGGTTGGTGATGGTGGCCAATTTTGTATTAAATATTGAACTGCTTTCACGAGCCGGTGTGTGGGGACACGACTGTCTCTCACCGTCACACTCTCTGGTCTTGGAGAATGCATGTGACTGTTTACTGGTAATTTGAGTGTCCGCTAACAACTAGATCTAATGTATTACTGTACATGGTTGGCTCTGTGAAACACTGAGAAAGCAGTTCTCAGTTGCCTTATGGACTAATTTCTTGTTTTATTTGTCCATTTTATTTGTGTAAAGTTTGAGTCACCTACAATGCAGCCGTTGTTACACCAACATATCAATACATATATATTAATATATATTAATAATATATAGGGGGTACCACCTCTGGTTGCGTTTGTAGGGACCCTCGACCTCGAATAAGACGATATGTAGCATCCGGGAAGCCTTGTGGGGCACCCACGAACACTCACATATTGCATACCTCCTACCACCCCCTATATTTGCTGCATTTTGTCATTTTATTTTATTTAAACTTCATTACACAAAAAGGGTTACAACAATGGTTACATGCAGATTACAAGGCTACTTGCCACAGGTTGTAGAGTTCCTCCAGCTCCTCAGATGGCGGGCAGGAACCATGGATGCAGTGTACATTTCTTCTCTGTATCACCACACTAAGGCGCTGAAAGAGGAAACTGGCGGCTCTAGGGTCTCTAGTTGTTTAAATTAGCTTAGAATCCAGCTCCTTCAAAAAACTAGCAGCACTTTTACATTACCGGGCACCAAGTGTCTATGAGGCAATGGGGACAAAATTGTTGTGATCACGATCTCTATATTTACGAGACTTGGCTCACTTGGTTTCACTCACCGAAAGGGTGAGTGAAATCAATTATTCTAGCATGAATCTTCTCTACTTCCCTTACATTATTTTCACTTGAGAAGGAAGTTGAAAAATTAACTCTCCAAAGTTAATTTATACAGTTTTATTTGGCCTGATGCTAAGAGTTGCGTTTCGTTAAATCTTGTTAACATTGTCAAAGACAATGATTACAAATTGTCTTGCTGCATGATATTTAGCCAAGGATGAGGTGAAGGTGATGAGGTGAAGAAGCACCTAACTTATAGGTCCATATCTTGTCACTCTCCTGTTTGCATGATGGACCTACAAATGAGATGCTTATAATGTTTGATTTTTAACGTCTCAGTTCAGCTTGGTATAAACGACATCATTGGATGCTGGAGTTCCCTACGGGCTCACCATAGCCCGTGCTACAAGGAAATTTTGTTCCGAGCAGCTGAATCTTAAACAACAATAACAACATGCTGGAGTGTGTGAAGCATCAGGGGTAAAAATATGACACGGATATAGACAGATCGGATTAGCTTGGGAAGAGTTCCAGTTGAAGGTCAGTTGACACAACAATTGACCTTTAGTCGCCATTAAAGTGTCAGTCGCCATTTAAACTAACGAGACTTAGAGAGCCTCATAAGGCCGTTCATGTGACTGTTCGAGTCATTTTAACTCACGGTCTTTTGGTCAGTGGTTCTGCTTAATCGTCCCTGATGTGATCTCACCAGACACAGCTCATTTATATGAATCTTTAGGTGCTAAAGTTAGCGCTGTGTCACACAAGTGTTGTAAAGGTCGAGGAGAATATCCGAAATAGATCCTGGCGAGGCTTGGAATGTCTTCAAGCACCAGTCACACTCAGAATAAATCAAGGCTTCTCAGAGTATTTTTGTAACTCTTATTTACAATTGACAGTTGAATTAGTCTGTGTCGTGGTCTCTGTTGTGTCCGTCGTGGCCACCCACACCACCATGGGCCACCATGGGCCACCGTGGGGCACCATGGGCCACCATGGGCCACCGTGGGGCACCATGGGCCACCATGGGCCCCATGGGCCACCGTGGGGCACCATGGGCCACCGTGGGCCATTGTGGGCCACCGTGGGCCATTGTGGGCCACCGACAGTGTCCTCATCACTGCTCTATTACCCAACATTACGGACTGCAGCATCTTCCCTTCTCACCGGCCATATCAACGCCCAAATTTAATTCAAGGAAATCAGAATTGCAATTGAAATGTTCATTCCCTTCCGTCCGACGCATCAAACGCCTTCATTCCCAGTCTAATAAAACTCAATGTATTTCTTGCTCCTTTCCACTCAGATATTGCATCACTTGCAACTCTGGATGCGTTCTAAATTATTGCAAACTGATAAGTAATTGCTTTTTAAACGTTATTTTCAATGTATAGCGTTTTGAGACGATAAGAGGTGAAGACAGCAAAATTATTGGGTGTTGCAGGACTAGGTAGTTTATTACCCAATTAAAGGTAAAGGGATGATAAGATGCTGGTTGCAGTTGTTGAAGTTAATGCAGGAGTGTTGGTGGTAGTGAGGCTGGTTGTTGTGGTAGTAGTGGTGGTTGGAAGTGATGTGGTGCTGGTGGGTGAAGATAAAAGTGGTAGTGGTGGTTGGAATTCTGGCGTTTGTGATGCTTAGAGTTGGGGGATAGTGGTTGAAAGAGTTGTGATGTTGGTTGTTATGTGTGTGGTGAGATGGTGGTGATGGTTTTCATGATTATTTAATAATAATAATGATAATTCAGTAATATATAATAATTATTATCAGTATTATCAATGCTGGCCTTTAACCTTGGACATCATTATGTCACTATTATTCTCACTGTCGTCATCACCATCACGCTCGCTGTCATCATCATCATCATCATATCATCATCATCATCATCATCATCATCATCATCGCGAATATCATGGTAAATATTACATTAAATTCAGCTCAAACAGAGCAACAAAAAACATGATTGAGTCGTCTCCTCTTTCCGGTGTGAACACGAACCCGATACCCCTGAGCCTAAACCCTCTTCCCCCTGTCTCTTCTTACCCCTTTTTCTCTTCTCACCCCCCTTTTCTCACCCCTTTCTCTTATCTCCTCTCGCAGTACTATCAAGATCAGTTGCCCCGTTTGTCTTCAGATTGTTTATGTCCCTCTCACCCAATGAGTGATGCGATATTTCAGTGTTCAATGGTAAAAAAAAACTATAATTCCAGCGATAATTCTACTGCCATTACTTCAACTAATTACAGTTAGTTGTATCTGAAATTAATAGCAATTAAAAGTATAAATCTCACTGTTCAATAAGCAGAAAAGTAACAAGACGTATTTCCATAGAATTTACGTAAAGTACTACCAAAGTTTGAAAGTAAAAGTAACAAAGAGTGTCTTCCGAGGTAGAGAGAGAATGTTTCGTTGAAAGTAGCGAGGAAAGAAATATTTCAGAATATTGGCCTAGAATATACCAGTTAACTATAGATCTTTAGTTTGTTAGAAAGCGAGCGTAGGAAGTGGAGACAAAAGTAGCAAGTAGGAGGCTACTTTCCTGTTGAAGAAAGTAGCAATGGACGAAAAGCTAGAGTGAAAGTAACAATGAAAGAAATTACTTTTCGATATAGGAACAAGTAGAGTGAAGGCAGGAGCAGCCCAATAGCTGTAGCCACTCTTTACTCTTATCCTTGACAATGACAGGTAATGATCCAACCCGTCCTATTAAAAATAACGTCACTTTTGGCACGTATGCGCGCTATGACCAAATTTGAACGTAATTTGAAATGAAATTGACTCACAAAAGTGACGTACTGTCCCGTTTCTGTTTGAGTCGTCCGGCCGACTCTGTAAGATTAGAATAGATGACTTTCAATTCACGTTTTTCATAACGTTTTGAAACTTTATGAGAATTTCCTGCCCACCTAACCTATCAGAGGACCCTTACTTACTGTTGTTGAAAAAAAAATCCCAATTTATTTTCATTTTCAAATACGTCCAAATCGGCCTACGGGTAAACGGCCAAAAGCGACGTTATTTTCACTGTTGGTCTCTGATNGTTCATCTTCCTCTCCCTTTTCCTCGCCCTAATCCTCTACTCTTCATCCGTGACCGCTCCTGCTTCCAGGGCACCACCTTGTATTCCAGCACTGAGTTTCCCTCAGGCGTTCCCTGTTCGTAATTCCCTGTTCTTACCCCTCTCCCTTCCTACACAGCCTCCTCTTATCTTTCCATTGTATTTCTTGCACCCCGTTGCTACGTAATCCATTGTCCCCTACAGTACAGTCTCTTTCCCCAGTTTACTGTTATTAGGTCTGTGTTTTCTTGGATCTCGATTCATCCTCGATCAATCCCTTTGTTCTCTTGTCGTCTGTTATTGCCTGTTGTATCCCCATATCTTTTTGAAAGGGAATTTTGCCTCGTGTACGAAGCGGAGAGGGTCGGGAATATTAACCTTTCCGGTAGTTATGTGAGTGCGTTCAAGCTTTCCACTAGTTGTGCGAGGAATTAAAAGCTATGCATTAGTTAGACGAAGTATTTAAACATCTTTAGGTTGTCATGCCAGTGATTTAAAGCGACCGTCGACGACCAGGAGACAACAGTTGCTAACTTGGCCTCCCGGAACGTGGTCTGTTCCTCTGGGAATTTTTGTCAACAGTTAACTGTAGAATGAAGACATCAGAGCTGCACGTCAGATGAGGGACACTCTTGAAAGGTCGGTGAGAGTATATACTCACCTAGTTGTACTCACCTAGGTTGCGAGGTTGAGCTCTGGCTCCTTGGTCGTGTTGGGAGGGAAGAGTAAAGACAGCGTAGGATAAAGTTCAATGCCCCTGCAAAACACACATCATAATAGCGTATAACGTCTTTATATTACAAAGTAAAAATATAGTTTTGGAGAATATTGCAACAAAATCTGTCTAGATGTTGGGATTGTATTGGCTCAGTGAGCAGTCTGATATATTTATTTTCAGTCGTTATATAGAAAACAGAATTGGAACCGTTATTAACCCTTCTCAACGGGGAATGGGGTATGGATAGGTCGTACACTCAATGAATAGACAAAGCTCGTTTACTATTTGGTAATACTGTATAAGAAAATCATGAGGAGCAACGCAAGATGTGAAGTAGCGTTCTAGTGACTCTCAGATGCTCGCTCTAACCCACTCAGCCATGACATGACAAGCTATTCAAGCTATCGTGCCGATTAGGTTAAGGCAAGCATATAGGAATCACTAGAAAATTTGTTCATATCCCCATGTGAATCCAAATGGGTTTCTCGTTGATATATCACGCCATTGTTATTTCTTTGTGTTCCGTATATATGTTACGTTAGTTATTAGCTCAATCCATTTTTTTTAAATGATATTACGTATTGAGACTATTTGGCCGTACGTAATAAAATAGACTGTTGCAGCCAACGTTTCCCGTTTTCTGCTATAGTGTGGAGGATTCGAGCAGAAAAAAGAGCCTAAAACCATACTTAAGCATTCTTAGGCCTAGTAAAGCACACATATGTGTAGTGTTATAGGCCAAAGGTAGCATATATTAGTCTAAGGATTGTGAATTTACGCTTTGGACTGTTTGTATTTGGTTCTTTAGTTACTGTTCCTCTTTAATAGCATTCCATTTGGGTAAATTCAAAATAATACAAGCCGTGAATTTGTATAGGTCATCAGTTCATTTTCGTATGTTTGACCAAAGTATTGCTGTACGTACTATTGTTACTGAAGGATGGGTGTTAGGCTCGGTTGGGTTAAGGTAGGTTGGGAAAAGTTAGATTAGGTTCGGTAATGTTGGATTGGGTAATGTTGGGTAGGTTTTAAAAGCAACGAACCTTCTTGACTACGACAGGACTTCTCATACGGGACTAGGTATCCTTATCAACCTAGATTCCTGCAGGAGCCGCGTCTGTTACCCTACCAAAACCGGTTCTTGTTTTCCTGTAGAGCCACTTACTGGGTTCATTTCCTGGCCCCCCTCCTCCTCTCTGAGCAGAGCTGCCGTCTTGGAGCTGGAGGCTACTCTCCTATCTCTTGATGAAACTTCTTCCTGGCACGTAGCATCTTCAACAAACTCGGTCACTTATCTCGCTTTTATTCTGCCTCCTCCTCTTCACACTTTCCCTTGGAACACCTCTTATTCGAGGTGGGGAGATTGATTGCCTGCTCCGACGACCCGGAGGGCAGTTCAGTGTGGCGTGTGAACTCCCTCTGCTAGCCAAGGGATAGGAGACAGAATAAAAGTTTTACATATAGTAGGAATAAATATTGAGGTCTTGTTGCGCCTCAGTTTATATGGCGATTTGACTGGGGAACGAAATTGTCAATTTAACCCATGTGTTGTGAACGTTTGTTATATATTTACCAGTAACCTCGTTTTGGCGCCAGTGACCTCGCTGTGGCGGCGTCAGTGACCTCGATGTGGCGGCGCCAGTGACCTGATGTGGCGGCGCCAGTGACCTCGCTGTGGCAGCGTCAGTGACCTCGTTGTGGCGGCGTCAGTGACCTCGATGTGGTGGCGCCAGTGACCTCGATGTCGTGGCGTCAGTGACCTTGATGTGGCGGCGCCAGTGACCTCGATGTCGTGGCGTCAGTGACCTTGATGTGGCGGCGCCAGTGACCTCGATGTGGTGGCGTCAGTGACCTCGATGTGGCGGCGCCAGTGACCTCGATGTGGTGGCGCCAGTGACCTCGATGTGGCGGCGTCAGTGACCTCGATGTGGCGGCGCCAGTGACCTCGATGTGGCGGCGTCAGTGACCTCGATGTTGTGGCGTCAGTGACCTCGATGTGGCGGCGCCAGTGACCTCGATGTGGTGGCGCCAGTGACCTCGATGTGGCGGCGTCAGTGACCTCGATGTGGCGGCGCCAGTGACCTCGATGTGGCGGCGTCAGTGACCTCGATGTGGCGGCGCCAGTGACTTCGCTGTGGCGGCGTCAGTGACCTCGATGTGGCGGCGCTAGTTACCTCGCTCTAGAGGCGCCATAGTGACCTGGTGCTAGCGGCGCCAGACAAAATATTTATAAATCACTCTCTCGTTTATCGGTGACCTTTAACAACTTATAACATTAATGAAACATTTCGTCACGAAGAATCATATTGCATTTTCAACATTTTTCTACACTCCCGGTGTCATTTTGCCATCAGAGGAGGGTGTGAAATAAACCTTTGTCTGTGTATGTGCTCGTAAAATAATATTTATTCACCCTGTGGGCATTGTTTACATCCAAAAATTGTTACATATTTATCCGATAAACGCCATTATTGCAAGAGCCGGACCCGGCTTAGTTTTTTTAAATGTCATTTTTTTTCACCGCAAAATGTCACGGAAGTAATTATCTAAAGAAAAGTTCGAGCTGATGAATAATGTATCTAGAGAAAGTATGATAACTGGGAACAAAAAAAGGGTGTTTTTCGGTAGAAGGGAGAGTGGAGGAGGGAGCCGATGTGTGTGAAAGGTATTCGGTATTAAATTTGTGTGTGATTAGTTGAATGACGTCACTATGGCGGCCATTGATTCTTGATTACGAGTTGCTGTTATGGAGGTTGATGACGAATTAGCAGCTGGGATTGATGTTTTATGAGAGTACAAATATTTGCGAATGAAAGGTCATGTTTTCAGTTAAATCTAAATCGTGTCAAATTTTCCACAAATGCAAAGTTTTCTATTTTTTTTTACTTTTACTTCCTCGACATGCAATATAAAAAGTGTTAATTTAAATTAGAAAATGTAACGAAATAGAAAGCTGTATAAAATAATTACAGATTTGACTACAGGTATTTTGCAATACATTCTCTCGGCTTTATAATCTGTTCTACAAGACGTGCAACGTGTTCTACAAGACTGCAACGTGTTCTGTAAGACGTGCAACGTGTTCTACAAGACGTGCAACGTGTTCTACAAGACGTGCAACGTGTTCTACATGACTGCAACGTGTTCTGTAAGACTTGCAACGTGTTCTACAAGACGTGCAACGTGTTCTACAAGACGTGCAACGTGTTCTACAAGACTGCAACGTGTTCTGTAAGACTTGCAACGTGTTCTACAAGACGTGCAACGTGTTCTACAAGACGTGCAACGTGTTCTCTCGACGTCATAATCTGTTCTTCAAGGCTAGATATGAAGACAGTCTTGCCTCTGGAACAGAACCTCTGTAGTTGTTGTTATATTACCAGGACCTAGACGTGACCACACACGTGACTCACAGCGCCACACACGTGACTCACAGCGCCACGTATGTGGCTTGGAAACTACACACAACAAACAGTTTACCTGCGCGACTGCACACGTCTCTTGTCTTTAAAATTCTTCACATAAACCATGTGGTGTGTTCCACAAGCATTGAGAAACAGTCTCTGGTTCTGCACATGAGGTGGTAATGAGTGAATGGGTTAGTGGGTGTGTGGATGAAATGAGGAGTAGTTGGGAATGAGTGGAGGGGATATTAGGTGATATAATGCATGATATTAGGGGATATAATAGATGAGATGATGCGCGGGAATGAGTGGGTGAGCAAATTAGCTAGCGTGCGTGTCAACTAACACTGTAGTGGACATCATATTATTCCTGTCATACGCGAGATTCCTTGCAGCGGCTGTCCGGTAAAGAACCGTGTTTCCCTTCCCAGGAATCGGTAACATAACATCTAAAAAAAAATTTTGAAGTTGACGGGTAGGGGAAGGAGGGGTGAGGGGGGGGGATATACCTGACATTACGTAACTACACCAGTTGATTGACAGGGGGGACCAAAGAGCCAGAGCTCAACCCTCGCAAGCACAATTAGTTAAGTACTCCAGTGATAGTCGATCATGCAGTTTTAACTAGCAATCCTACTCTCATTGTTCTGGCCTTTATCTCGTGTGTTTGGTAATATCTTGGCGACATTTACGGTATATTTTAATTTATCGTATTTTTTGGGAATGCGTAGTCTGACCCCTTTAACAAGGGTCTCCAATTAGAATACCATATTACAGTGCGGGAGATACAGCGGACCAAAACGAAGGCGGCAGTTTGGTATAGCTTGTGAAACCCTATCACTGCCTAAAGGATAGCAGACAGAATAGAAGTGTTCCGTCTTCTATTGATAGGCGCTGTGGTCCTGTTGGGTACCAAAATATATGTTCCTGTCGATTTATATATTTTTTGGAGATGTCAAGTCGAGAGTTTAATCTTTAAGATTAGATGTTTATTGTATTTATACAACACGAAGTTTATATGACTGCATTGATATTAGCACTCACTATGCAACCTTTTCAGTAAACAATACCCGTATTTGTCGGGTGTGTCGGGAGCCGCCTCACCCAGCAACAAGTCTGGTGATTGTCCCTGAAATACAGTGCTCCTTGGTACCCCTTGGTGCTTCCTGGTGCTCCTTGGTGCCCCTTGGTGCTTCCTGGTGCTCCCTGATGCTCCCTGATCCTGGAGGGTAGTTGAGTATGGCTTACGAAGCTCCTCTGGACGAGTCAGGCCAACCTGTTCACTATGTCTTCATGCTTCCCACGATCCTGCTGCGCATGGTCACCTTCTTCACGTTCTCTCGACCTTGAGTCTATCCTGCGACTTGATTTGTAAGGCTGTTGTTGATAGTAACCTGCAGGGCCACATAGCTTTCCAGAACTTGCTGCAAATCTCCATAGTTCACACTTAAAGTATAACCTGCCATATCACCTTTCATTTGTTAATATTTTAATACGATTTCGATCAGTTTTTTCTTTGTTCCTAGTAAAAGACAAAATAATTAAATTTTTTCTGCTCCAAATAAGGAGTCTATACGAACAATAATAATTACTTTCCTAGTTATATGCAACAACTTACTCAATATTAAACCAAATCAGGAAATTATTAAATTATATTTAACCACATATATTCGTTATTCATGTTCAAAGCATAACTGACAGTCTACTCATAATTATTAATCATTCTTAGCATCCTAGCCTTCCGAGTGATGATCTCACAAGGTTATCATATTAACTTACTACATAAAACCAGGGTTAGAGTGGAAGTTACCCACTTACCAGCCCCAGCCAGGATTTTTACTTTTAAAACACCTGCCAGGATTAAAAATATATTTTTTTCTTTACTATGGGCCAATTTGATTTAAATATAAACTTGCTTTTTTTATTAAATAGATACAAAAACAAGGTGAGCACACACACACACACACACACACACACACACACACACACACACACACACACACACACACACACACACACACACACACACACACACAAGGGGACACAAGGGGCACACGCACTAGGGGACACAGGAGGAAACTGAGTGCCCAAATGAGCCACAGAGATATTAGAAAGAACTTTTTTAGTGTCAGAGTGGTTGACAAATGGAATGCATTAGGAAGCGATGTGGTGGAGGCTGACTCCATACACAGTTTCAAGTGTAGATATGATAGAGCCCAATAGGCTCAGGAACCTGTACACCTGTTGATTGACGGTTGAGAGGCGGGACCAAAGCCAGAGCTCAACCCCCGCAAGCACAACTAGGTGAGTACAACTAGGTGAGTACACACACACACACACACACACACACACACACACACACACACACACACACACACACACACACACACACACACACACACACACAAAATCAATAAGCCTGTATTCTTCACAGAACATAAAATATACCACAGTATATTCATTACTGTCTTAATACCCAGCTTAACCAGCTTACTGTCACTTACCTGGCAGCTTGACTATACACACGAGGCGCCAGCAGCTGCACCCAAGGGTTCAAGCTGCCGTCAGCCCAATTAAGTCATCTCCTGAGCAAGATGAGTCAACGATGAGCACGCTTGACGTGAGTCTCCCGTACCACAAGGACCAGGATTCATCAGGCTTTTACCCAACCACTTTCGAAACTTGTACATCTTAATTATGACATGTTTGTCCGCATTTATTGTGAGACCCGAGCTCATACCTCACAGCTCGGGTACTCTGGTGGCAAACCTTTGAACCTTTTCCAGTTTAGTCTTATGCTTGACTAGATATGGACTCCATGTTGGAGCCGCATACTCCAGGATTGGTCTGACATATGCGGTATATAATGTTCCGAAAGACTCCTTACACAAGTTTCTAAATGCCGTTCTTATGTTAGCCAACCTGGCATATGCCGCTGATGTTATCCTCTTGATATGAGCTTCAGGGGACAGGTTTGGCGAGATATCAACCCCCAGGTCTTTCTCTCTGAATCCTGAAGTATTTCATCTCCCAAATGATACCTTGTATCTGGTCTCCTGCTTTCTACCCCTATCTTCATTACATTACATTTGCTTGGGTTAAACTCTAACAACCATTTGTTCGACCATTCCTGCAGCTTGTCCAGGTCTTCTTGAAGCCTCAAGCTGTCCTCCTCTGTCTTAATCCTTCTCATAATTTTGGCGTCGTCAGCAAACATTGAGAGGAATGAGTCTATACCCTCTGGGAGATCATTTATATATATCAGAAACAGGAGAGGTCCGAGTACAGAGCCCTGTGGGACTCCACTGGTGACTTCACGCCAGTCTGAGATCTCACCCCTCACTGTAACTCTCTGCTTCCTATTGCTTAGGTACTCCCTTATCCACTGGAGCATCCTACCAGTTACTCCTGCCTGTTTCTCCAGCTTATGCATCAGCCTTTTATGGGGTACTGTGTCAAAGGCTTTCCGACAGTCCAAAAAAATGCAGTCCGCCCATCCTTTAAGGCAAAATTTACCCTCCCTGAACCCGTGTTGATGGATTGTCACGAAGTCTCGTCTCTCCAGATGTGTTACTAGGTTTTTTCCTCACAATCTTCTCCATCACCTTGCATGGTATGCAAGTTAAGGACACTGGCCTGTAGTTCAGTGCCTCTTGTCTGTCACCCTTTTTGTATATTGGGACTACATTAGCCGTCTTCCATATTTCTGGTAAGTCTCACGTTTCCAGTGACCTACTATACACTATGGAGAGTGGCAAACAAAGTGCTCCTGCACACTCTTTCAATACCCATGGTGAGATTCCGTCCGGCCCAACAGCTTTTCTCATGTCCAGCTCCAATAGGTGCTTCTTGACCTCATCTCTTGTAATTTCGAACCTTTCCAAGGTCGCCTGGTTTGCTGCCACCTCTCCTAGCGCCGTGACTTCTCCTTGTTCTGTTGTAAAGACCTCCTGGAACCTTTTGTTGAGTTCCTCACACACACACACACACACACACACACCACACACACACACACACACACACACACACCACGCACACACACACACACACACCACACACACACCACACACACACACACACACACACACACTGTGTGTGTGTGTGTGTGTGTGTGTGTGTGTGTGTGAGAGCCCCACGTGTGCATGCGTGCGTGTTTGTGTGTACTTTTACTGCCCTTCTCTTTTCCTGTCAATCTTTAATTTGTTTGTATGCGGGATCTCTCTCTCTCTCTCTCACTCTCTCTCTCTCTCTCTCTCTCTCTCTCTCTCTCTCTCTCTCTCTCTCTCTCTCTCTCTCTCTCTCTCTCTCTCTCTCTCTCTCTCTCTCTTTCTCTCCTCTTATTCCCTCCATCATCTCATAGAAGCTTTACCTCTTTCATCAGACAAACACACACTAGTGAAGCATCAGCCAGCTCTTAAATTAAAATGGTATTCATGCAATGACGTTTCATGCAAGCAGAAACCAATTAGAGGGTAGTATATATCCGCACACGCAAATTGCATAAGGAGCAATGTTGTTAAAGCTATCGATAAAGCTGCAACATCAGTCTCTGTTGATTGACTGTGCTCCAAGCTAGTGTCATTTCATTACAGATGACTGAGGTGTTCGTGTTTGTAACAACAAACGAACTGCGTGAGGTTAGATATTTGTCGACGAAGACAAAACGTAATTCTATTAGGCTAGATAACCATGCACGCTGTTCACACACACTATTGCGATATGCTGCCTTGTTAAACGCACACGTAACTAGTTTCCTAGTGCTTCCCTACGGTGCATGCAACACAAGCATAAAATAGATTACGTGCATGCATTAACTGAGTTTGTATAGTCCAAGTACTCAATGCGCATTTAATCACAATACGTATAAATATATGTAATAAATAAATATATATATATATATATATATATATATATATATATATATATATATATATATATATATATATATATATATATATATACAATATTGGGATTTTGGGCTCAAACTAGGTTCTGGAACCGGTTAGACTATTCAACGACAAGTTTTTTTTCCAGAACACGATCCGCCAGGAGTTTTACATCTAGGTCCCCAATTACTGTTGGGGGAAGAGGGACGCTTAGTGAAGGAACATTGCCTATTCATCCCCTTCTCGGAGAGCCATCTTGAAGTTCGTATATGCCAAGGATGAGTCTTATATTCATGAAATCATAATCATGTTTCTCTTTCTCAATATTTCCAATATATTGAGTTCGTTTTTGTCTTAACATAAATTGTTGGTTTAATTTGTTCTCTTTTGTGTTTTTTCCAATCTCTTCTACGCCTTTCTA
>WNGS01001312.1:44492130-44547364 GCA_020271785.1 Procambarus virginalis
CCACACCCGTTACTGGTGGAGCTCTCCACACCCCGTTACTGTGGAGCTCTCCACACCCGTTACTGTGTGAGCTTTCCACACCCGTTACTGGTGGAGTTCTCACCACCCCCGTTACTGGTGGAGCTCTCACACCCGTTACTGGTGGAGCTCACCCACCCCGTTACTGGTGGAGCTCACTCACACTCGTTACTGGTGGAGCTCTCCACACCCGTTACTGGTGGAGCTCACCACACTCGTTTACTGGTGGAGCTCTCCACACCCGTTACTGGTGGAGCTCTACACACCCTTTACTGGTGCAGCTCTCCACACCTGTTACCGCTGGAGCTCACCACACCTGTTGAGGCGGACTCGTGTCCAAGCACCCAGACGCCTCTCACATGCCCCGTCACCTCTTGGGTGGGTTGATCGCCATCAATCATCTGGCAGACCTTCGTCAACTATGGCGTGGAGGGAAGGCAGCGGCGGTAACACCGTCCCCTCACCTGTGTCTGCACGTTGGAATTCATAACGAGATTCTTTGTCATAACAATGAAACAACCTGAAGACCCGGGAACTACTGACCACCGTAGCAGGCATGTTGGTCCACACGAGACACGGCCAGTTTTAGTCCTTTCACTCTCACCCAGAAGTGTATATTCTACCTGTTCTGGAACCCTGGTGAACCGTCTGGGTGGTAGCTGGCCGCCCTGGTGAACCGTCTTGGTGGTAGCTGGCCGCCCTGGTGAACCGTCTTGGTGGTAGCTGGCCGCCCTGGTGAACCGTCTTGGTGGTAGCTGGCCGCCCTGGTGAACCATCTGGGTGGTAGCTGGCCGCCCTGGTGAACCATCTGGGTGGTAGCTGGCCGCCCTGGTGAACCATCTGGGTGGTAGCTGGCCGCCCTGGTGAACCGTCTTGGTGGTAGCTGGCCGCCCTGGTGAACCACCCGCATGGTAGCTGGCCGCCCTGGTGAACCACCCGGTGGTAGCTGGCCGCCCTGGTGAACCACCCGGTGGTAGCTGGCCGCCCTGGTGAACCACCCGGGTGGTAGCTGGCCACCCTTCCACTCCTCACGCCTGGTCGCCAACACAACAAATGGTCGCAGTGTTGGCTGAGTGGCCCAGGTTCACTTGGTGTACTGACTCACTATTGACGTACAACGGTATAACGTTCCCTTCATGTACACACTGATCATTAATGTATAACAACGTCACATACCTTGTACACCTGTGACATGTGCAGGTGAGACACATGAGACACGTGCAGGTGAGACACACGGTACACGTGCAGGTGAGACACACGGGACACGTTCAGGTGAGACACACGAGACACGTGCAGGTGAGACACACGAGACACGTGCAGGTGAGACACATGCAACACTTGCAGGTGAGACACATGAGACACGTCCAGGTGAGACACATGAGACACGTGCAGGTGAGACACACGAGACACGTGCAGGTGAGACACATGAGACACGTGCAGGTGAGACACATGAGACACGTGCAGGTGAGACACACGGGACACGCGCAGGTAAGACACATGAGACACGTGCAGGTGAGACACATGAGACACGTGCAGGTGAGACACACGAGACACTTGCAGGTGAGACACATGCAACACTTGCAGGTGAGACACATGCAACACTTGCAGGTGAGACACATGAGACACGTGCAGGTGAGACACATATGAGACACGTGCAGGTGAGACACATGAGACACGTGCAGGTGAGACACACGAGACACGTGCAGGTGAGACACATGCAACACTTGCAGGTGAGACACATGAGACACGTGCAGGTGAGACACATGAGACACGTGCAGGAGAGACACATGAGACACGTGCAGGTGAGACACACGAGACACGTGCAGTGAGACACATGCAACACTTGCAGGTGAGACACATGCAACACTTGCAGGTGAGACACATATGAGACACGTGCAGGTGAGACACATGAGACACGTGCAGGTGAGACACACGAGACACGTGCAGGTGAGACACATGCAACACTTGCAGGTGAGACACATGAGACACGTGCAGGTGAGACACACGAGACACGTGCAGGTGAGACACACGAGACACGTGCAGGTGAGACACACGAGACACGTGCAGGTGAGACACATGCAACACTTGCAGGTGAGACACATGAGACACGTCCAGGTGAGACACATGAGACACGTGCAGGTGAGACACACGAGACACGTGCAGGTGAGACACATGAGACACGTGCAGGTGAGACACATGAGACACGTGCAGGTGAGACACACGGGACACGCGCAGGTAAGACACATGAGACACGTGCAGGTGAGACACATGAGACACGTGCAGGTGAGACACACGAGACACTTGCAGGTGAGACACATGCAACACTTGCAGGTGAGACACATGCAACACTTGCAGGTGAGACACATGAGACACGTGCAGGTGAGACACATATGAGACACGTGCAGGTGAGACACATGAGACACGTGCAGGTGAGACACACGAGACACGTGCAGGTGAGACACATGCAACACTTGCAGGTGAGACACATGAGACACGTGCAGGTGAGACACATATGAGACACGTGCAGGTGAGACACATGAGACACGTGCAGGTGAGACACACGAGACACGTGCAGGTGAGACACATGCAACACTTGCAGGTGAGACACATGCAACACTTGCAGGTGAGACACATGAGACACGTGCAGGTGAGACACATATGAGACACGTGCAGGTGAGACACATGAGACACGTGCAGGTGAGACACACGAGACACGTGCAGGTGAGACACATGCAACACTTGCAGGTGAGACACATGAGACACGTGCAGGTGAGACACACGAGACACGTGCAGGTGAGACACATGCAACACTTGCAGGTGAGACACATGAGACACGTCCAGGTGAGACACATGAGACACGTGCAGGTGAGACACACGAGACACGTGCAGGTGAGACACATGAGACACGTGCAGGTGAGACACATGAGACACGTGCAGGTGAGACACACGAGACACGTGCAGGTGAGACACATGCAACACTTGCAGGTGAGACACATGAGACACGTGCAGGTGAGACACATGAGACACGTGCAGGAGAGACACATGAGACACGTGCAGGTGAGACACACGAGACACGTGCAGGTGAGACACATGCAACACTTGCAGGTGAGACACATGCAACACTTGCAGGTGAGACACATATGAGACACGTGCAGGTGAGACACATGAGACACGTGCAGGTGAGACACACGAGACACGTGCAGGTGAGACACATGCAACACTTGCAGGTGAGACACATGAGACACGTGCAGGTGAGACACACGAGACACGTGCAGGTGAGACACACGAGACACGTGCAGGTGAGACACACGAGACACGTGCAGGTGAGACACATGCAACACTTGCAGGTGAGACACATGAGACACGTCCAGGTGAGACACATGAGACACGTGCAGGTGAGACACACGAGACACGTGCAGGTGAGACACATGAGACACGTGCAGGTGAGACACATGAGACACGTGCAGGTGAGACACACGGGACACGCGCAGGTAAGACACATGAGACACGTGCAGGTGAGACACATGAGACACGTGCAGGTGAGACACACGAGACACTTGCAGGTGAGACACATGCAACACTTGCAGGTGAGACACATGCAACACTTGCAGGTGAGACACATGAGACACGTGCAGGTGAGACACATATGAGACACGTGCAGGTGAGACACATGAGACACGTGCAGGTGAGACACACGAGACACGTGCAGGTGAGACACATGCAACACTTGCAGGTGAGACACATGAGACACGTGCAGGTGAGACACATATGAGACACGTGCAGGTGAGACACATGAGACACGTGCAGGTGAGACACACGAGACACGTGCAGGTGAGACACATGCAACACTTGCAGGTGAGACACATGCAACACTTGCAGGTGAGACACATGAGACACGTGCAGGTGAGACACATATGAGACACGTGCAGGTGAGACACATGAGACACGTGCAGGTGAGACACACGAGACCGTGCAGGTGAGACACATGCAACACTTGCAGGTGAGACACATGAGACACGTGCAGGTGAGACACAAGACACGTGCAGGTGAGACACACGGACACGTGCAGGTGAGACACACGGGACACGTGCAGGTGAGACACACGGGACACGTGCAGGTGAGACACACGAGACATGTGCAGGTGAGACACACGAGACACGTGCAGGTGAGACACACAGGACACGTGCAGGTGAGACACACAGGACACGTGCAGGTGAGACACACGAGACACGTGCAGGTGAGACACACAGGACACGTGCAGGTGAGACACACGAGATACGTGCAGGTGAGACACACAGGACCACACGTGCATGTGAGACACACGAGATACCTGCAGGTGAGACACACAGGACACGTGCAGGTGAGACATACAGGACACGTGCAGGTGAGACACGCGACACGTGCAGGTGAGACACACAGGACACGTGCAGGTGAGACATACAGGACACGTGCAGGTGAGACACGCGAGACACGTGCAGGTGAGACACACGAGACACGTTCAGGTGAGACACACGAGACACGTGCAGGTGAGACACACGGGACACGTGCAGGTGAGACACACGAGACACGTGCAGGTGAGACACACGAGACACGTGCAGGTGAGACATACAGGACACGTGCAGGTGAGACACACGAGACACGTGCAGGTGAGACACACGAGACACGTGCAGGTGAGACATACAGGACACGTGCAGGTGAGACACGCGAGACATGTGCAGGTGAGACATACAGAACACGTGCAGGTGAGACACATGAGACACGTGCAGGTGAGACACACGAGACACGTGCAGGTGAGACACACGAAACACGTGCAGGTGAGACACATGAGACACGTGCAGGTGAGACACATGAGACACGTGCAGGTGAGACATACGGGACACGTGCAGGTGAGACACACGAGACACGTGCAGGTGAGACACATGGGACACGTGCAGGTGAGACACACGGGACACGTGCAGGTGAGACACACGGGACACGTGCAGGTGAGGCACACGAGACACGTGCAGGTGAGACACACGAGACACGTGCAGGTGAGACATACAGGACACGTGCAGGTGAGACACGCGAGACACGTGCAGGTGAGACACGCGAGACACGTGCAGGTGAGACATACAGGAAACGTGCAGGTGAGACACGCGAGACACGTGCAGGTGAGACACACAGGACACGTGCAGGTGAGACATACAGGACACGTGCAGGTGAGACAAACGAGACACGTGCAGGTGAGACACACGAGACACGTGCAGATGAGACACACGAGACACGTGCAGGTGAGACACACGAGACACGTGCAGGTGAGACACACGGGACACGTGCAGGTGAGACACACGGGACACGTGCAGGTGAGACACACGAGACACGTGCAGGTGAGACACGTGCAATACACCAGAGTTGAGAAACATGGCTGGCAATGCCAATTTAAGCTGAACTAGTGCAAGAACCCCATCATAGTCGGGTCAGGGGCCGGGGTCGTGACCTGACCATTGTGGAGGAGAATGGAACGACCTGTCGTCGTCCACCAGGTCTTACCTAACCACCCGCTCCTCCACTTGGGGTCATACTAGGGTCGTTACTGTACCCGTGACCCGACCCTCGGCAGGTCAACTTGGTGGTCACGGCATATGAGTTAAGTAGAAGCATTATCTGCTAATGGACAACATACTGTATGACTCTTAATTTTAACTCTAATTCTGTGTTGGTGGGCGTTGTATTTGCTGGCTAGCGGGGAACTTGTTAAGTGAGTGTGGCATTGTTAAGTGAGTGTGGCATTGTTAAGTGAGTGTGGCACTTGTTAAGAGTGTGGCACTTGTTAAGTGAGTGGCACTTGTTAAGTGAGTGGCACTTATTAACACAGTGTGGCACTTGTTAAGTGAGTGTGGCACTTGTTAAGTGAGTGTGGCACTTGTTAAGTGAGAGTGGCACTTGTTACGTAAGTGTGACACTTGTTAAGTGAGTGTGGCACTTGTTAAGTGAGTGTGGCACTTGTTAAATGAGTGTGGCACTTGTTAAGTGAGTGTGGCACTTGTTAATTGAGTGTGGCACTTGTTAAGTGAGTGTGGCACTTGTTAAGTGAGTGTGGCACTTTTTAAGTGAGTGTGGCACTTGTTAAGTGAGTGTGGCACTTGTTAATTGAGTGTGACACTTGTTAAGTGAGTGTGGTACTTGTTAAGTGAGTGTGGCACTTGTTAAGTGAGTGTGGCACTTGTTAAGTGAGTGTGGCACTTGTTAAGTGAGTGTGGCACTTGTTAAGTGAGTGTGGCACTTGTTAAGTGAATGTGACACTTGTTAAGTGAGTGTGGCGCTTGTTAAGTGAGTGTGGCACTTGTTAAGTGAGAGTAGCACTTGTTAAGTGTGACACTTGTTAAGGGAGTGTGGCACTTGTTAAGTGAGTGTGGCACTTGTTAAGTGAGTGTGGCACCTGTTAAGTGAGTGTGGTACTTGTTAAGTGAGTGTGACACTTGTTAAGTGAGTGTGGCACTTGTTAAGTAAGTGTGACACTTGTTAAGTGAGTGTGGCACTTGTTAAGTGAGTGTGGTACTTGTTAAGTGAGTGTGACACTTGTTAAGTGAGTGTGACACTTGTTAAGTGAGAGTGGCACTTGTTAAGTAAGTGTGACACTTGCTAAGTGAGTGTGGCACTTGTTAAGAGAGTGTGGCACTTGTTAAGTGAGTGTGGTACTTGTTAAGTGAGTGTGGTGCTTGTTAAGTGAGTGTGACACTTGTTNTGTGTGTGTTAGTATGGTTCCTCCCAGGAGGCTCCAATGTCCTGGGACCATGGTGTGGTGGTGGTGGTCACATATGCATGACAAAAAATAATGTGTGCAAACTTTAAATTTATATAAGATTGTCGAAAGTTTAACACTAACATTGCAGTTCCTGTGTCACCGCCAGGTGGCTGTGACCTTAACGCACCTCCTTGACTCACCGCCAGGTGGCCTGTGACCTTATTGCGCCACCATTGTATCACCGCCAGATGGCTCTGACCTTAACGAGCTATCTTTATTCTTGTCACGTTGTCAGCGGAGTTAATTGGGCCCGAGAGTGACATATATAACAACTTTAGAGTGAAAACAATGATTATATACGAAAACAGTTACTATTGACGGAGAGAATACACTGGAGAAGTAGTTTAACACGGAAGAGATACTTATATATTTATCATGGTAGGATTACTCGTAAGATGATTATAATTTGTAGTAAAGATACTTAATATATATCTATATTAAGCTTTCAGTCGCATATAGTCCTGGGGACCATTCAGGCTTGTTCGCATATATATATATATATATATATATATATATATATATATATATATATATATATATATATATATATATATATTATATATATATATATATGTCGTACTAGCAGCCAGAACGCACTTCTCAGCCTACTATGCAAGGCCCGATTTGCCTAATAAGCCAAGTTTCATGAATAATTGTTTTTCGTCTACCTAACCTACCTAACCAAACCTAACCTAACTTTTTCGGCTACCTAACCTACCTAACCTATAAAGATAGGTTAGGTTAGGTTAGATAGGGTTGGTTAGGTTCGGTCATATATCTACGTTAATTTTAACTCCAGTAAAAAAAAATTGACCTCATACATAATGAAATGGGTAGCTTTATCATTTCATAAGAAAAAAAATTGAGAAAATATATCGGTAGTTTTTCAGTGCTTGTGTTGTCTATTATCTCATGCTAGGGATTTATCCAAGTGTTCCATGATAAATTTATTCGAGTGTTCCATGATATACTTTCTCCAGTTTTCCGTGGTAAATATGTTCCAGTGTTCATAATAAATGTATTCAGTGTTTCCTGCTTGGTAACAATCCAAAAATCAATTTAATCCCGTTATTTGTTACTATGGTTACTAAGGGAGCCGGTCGGCGAGCGGACAGCACGCTGGACTTGTGATCCTGTGGTCCTGGGTTCGATCCCAGGCGCCGGCGAGAAACAATGGGCAGAGTTTCTTTCACCCTATGCCCCTGTTACCTAGCAGTAAAATAGGTACCTGGGGTTAGTCAGCTGTCACGGGCTGCTTCCTGGGGGTGGAGGCCTGGTCGAGGACCGGGTCGCGGGGACACTAAAAAAAGCCCCGAAATCATCTCAAGATAACCTTAAGATGGTGTCTCCTTGTCGTTCTGTGAGGGGGTTGTACAGACGAGAAAGTGTTCATACGACGTCAACAACCACAAGGTGTAAAGAAGACTTGGAGGACAAGGTCGAAAAATTGCGTTGTTATAATTCTGTTTCACCGACGTACACTTTTATCTGAATGACTTCAGGGAATAGTGTATAGTACACCCCTTCCTTTGTGACCTTAAGTATTGGTTCTGTTTCTGGCGAGAGGGTATTCAATGAAGTGAAATCTTGCTTGTGTACAGAAGAATTGGCTGTCGATGATTGCTTTTTGCATTCTCTCGTGAAGTCTGAAAGGCACTTAAGGTTTGAAGTAGATCGGTATGTGTGTTACAATAGTTAAGTATCCATTATTTACACTGGTACTCGTCTTCAAGAAAGTGCTAGGTATATATCCCAAGTGCCTTGAAGAATTCACTGCCCCATTTGACTATTACCACAGAGTAATAATAGGTTCTCCGTATATATTGACCTCGAATGTGTCACATTTCATTATTTTTTTAAAGGGACCCATCTCGCTGTTTCTGAACTGCATAATAGGTTCTGCTTCATTATGTTCCTAAAGTAATCAAAGTCAAAATGGCATGGTTTGACGATTAAGACATCGTCAACACGGCGAAGCTATTTCACGGTGTTCTGGATGATGCTGGAGAATGGTCGTGCTTGCAGTGTTCCATGAATATATTAGCAAGCACAGCATTAATTGGAGACCCCATCGCCACGTCGAATTGTTGACGATAGAATTGAGGGCAGAGAAACAGAAGTAATTGTTGCATGTGCATTGGTTGATCAAGTCGAGTGGCACCGTTGCAAGTCACTGTTAGAGGATGATATTATGTTTGTCATTTATTATGTCACCTCACTGCTTGTCAAGTTTCCAAATAACAAAGTCACCTGATTACTGAAAAAATTAAATGCCTTCCGCTAACACTCATCTTCCTCAGTTCTAAAATGATTTCATCGACCTGTACATACTCTATAGTTTCTCTTATTTCGCTCTAAATTCCATATTAATGGGGTCGCTATTGAGTGCTACGCGCGTTAATTTATGTAATAACGACACCAGATCAGTGTTTATACCGATTTATGGAACAATTTTCTAGGCAGTACTAGCAAAACACTCTTTTAAATACTTTAAATGAAGATTCAATCACCTGGTTAAAGTCTACTCTAAAACTCTAAATTTGTATTTTAGCAGCTGACTAATTTGTTTCCAACTGTATCCTCTTAACTTTTACATCTCTGTGTAAAACACCATCCCCCATTTTCTTGTTCAGTCTTACATAGTTCTTGTTATGCATTTGGGGAAACCTCTAGATATTTCTCCCTTGCTTTGATGCCATACTCCGACTCGCTTCTTTGCACAAGGACATAACCAATTACTCTTTTCTACTCATTCAACACTTGTAGTATACAACGTATATTTATGTATAGACTTATGCCTTTAATAAACGGTAATAATTAAACACGGTGGTTGTATAATACACGGTGGTTGTATAATACACGGTGGTTGTATAATACACGGTGGTTGTATAATACGCGGTGGTTGTATAATACGCGGTGGTTGTATAATACACGGTGGTTGTATAATACACGGTGGTTGTATAATACACGGTGGTTGTATAATACACGGTGGTTGTATAATACACGGTGGTTGTATAATACACGGTGGTTGTATAATACACGGTGGTTGTATAATAACGAGAGCGAACAATTTCATGCCATACACTTAAAACTTTTTCAACAAACTTTTCCTATCGAGATGACTAAATCGTGTCGTCATAACAAATTAAACATTTGATCTTTAAAACTTTTTTTTTATTATTTAGTCTTCGGAGAACATCAACGCTGCTTGAGAATGCAAATGTCAGTGTGATCAACAAGGCTTGGCATATCTTCTTCTTCTGGACTAACAGAGAGCTACACTGAAAGAGACAGACAGCTTGACAGACACACAGAAAGACAAACAACCAAAGGAGATGTAGATATACAACATTTCACGCATCTCCCTCAGAGTCCAGCTAGACAAAGGGAAGATAACGTGGCTCGTTAGTGAAGCAATCCAAGGCTGATGATGGTCATTAGCACCAGGTAGTGTACATTTTGCGCCGTTTATAATTTCACTAAACCACGGCAATTTTCATATTAGGGTCGATAGCGTAAAAATTGGTGCAAATTAAGTAAGTGGACAGGTTAGTACAGCAATTGGCGCCCCAGGTTGTTCTTGGAGGAAGCTTGGGATATAATCTATAAACTAGGTTTATAATAAAAAAGATACCAGAGTATATGGTATAATCCCACAGAATATTGCTATTCAAACTGAAGCTTCTATCTTATCTCCACAGGTTTATTTATTATCTCTAACCTGTAACAATATTAAATCAGTATTGGAACATTGGTAATATCGTATTTATGATGACCAAGCCACACATCTGAAAATGGAGAAACACATGATTTGGTAATGGTCCACGGCGGCCCGAAACGTCGTCGTTTCCTCATTTTCTGATGTGTGGTTTATTGATATCTTCAGCCACGTTATTGTGCTTCATCGTCTGAAATTATTCAGTCAATAATTCAAATTATTCGTATAATTTGTATAATTCTAATTTGTATAATTTGTAATAATTATTGTATAATAATTATATATATATAATAATTATATTATAATAATTATATATTATATAAATATAATAATTTGTATAATTTGTAATAATTCGTATAATTTGTAATAATTCGTATATAATTCGAAATTATTCAGTCAATAATTCAAATTATTCGTCTGAAATTGATTTTTTTTTAGATTAAGGACCTGCCCGAAACGCTGCGCGTGCTAGTGGCTTTACAAGATTGTAATTACTAAGTTATGTATCCCCACATTCACAATGTACCTTCTTGTATATGTATAAATAAATAAATAAATAAATAAATGTCGTATTTACCACAAACTCTGCTTATGTGTTGATGACGTCTCTGTGTAATTTTGGGAACATGATTAGTTGGTCTAGGGCCTTCAGACACGAGAGATAGCTCGTAGCTAAATATATAAGAAGAACTCTTTAACTCTTCCGACGGAGTTATTTTTGTCTATTTCAGATATAAGGATATTTTGAAACATTATTTGTTATGTAATTGGGCAAATGAGATAACCATTCAAACTACCAGTAGTGGAATAAATAAATGCTTCCAGGATATAATATTGTTCGTAAAACCTTCAAGTGTTTTGTGTCGTAAAACCCTCAAGGCTTGAAACTTTCACGTGAAGCAGTCACAGGACCTTAGGGCATGAATGACCTCGGTCAAGGGGGAGCCGTTTGAAGGCCTGACATCTTTTTTTACCTTTCGGTGAGCACCGCATGGGTGTCTGTCTGCATCCTTTACTTTACCTTTTATTGCCACTACATTCGTGACGATCACACGAAACCATCTGGTAGTTATGAATGGTTGGTTAAAACCAAGATCCACGTTGAAGAGGAAGACATAGAGAGAAAGAGAGAGAGAGAGAGAGAGAGCACAGATGAAGGTGTAACATATTAAAAAAATTAAAACAGACTCATCAGTAAAAATGCAAAGTTCATAAATATTGTGTTAAATACATATCTTGGTGATTTACATTCACTGAGTGTGAACATAAACAGAATCCACATTATGCTCTGTGTTATGAAGCATTGTTCAAACCGGCCAAGTTTCCCTGACGTCTAGAAATAAAATAAAAATAAATACAAAAATCTGTTTAATATTTGCAAATGAGATTGCTAGATCTGCTTTGGATAAAAATCAACATAAAAATTTATTTTCTATCTATGATGACAATGCTGCTTCGTGTGAAGTGTGTTTATTAACAACAAAGAATGAAAAATCTCAAACAATAACACGAGGAGTAAATTCTACCTTTTGCGAAAGCAATTGCCACCAGAATGCAGGGAGGCAAAATAACAAAGAATTATAATTTGATTTAACTTTCAAACTCCACTGTAAAGCGGTCATTGGAGTACACGTGTACTAATGTGAAAAGCCGACTAGTGAAAAAGTAAAAGTCAGTATTATTCTTTGAAATTTAATGAAAGTTCGAATGTTTTTAACAATGAGTTGCTTGCATTCACACTGTATTAATTCCATGGTAAAATTAGTAAATATTTTCTCTTCTGCCAGCCATTGCTAACACACAATACAGGTGAGGATATTTTTGAGAGTTTGAATGTTTTCATAATTGTAAATGAAACTGGATGATCACCGTATATAGCAATTGGTACAGTTGGGACTCTTGCAATATCAGCAACTCATAGTAAAATTTCCAGTATTCACATCAAGTGGTTTTATTGGTGCAAACAGTCACTATACTAGCAAGAATTATGGGAACATTTAAGATTACGCTGGATGAAACAGTAAAAGTAGATATATTTTTAATTTCCTCTTTTTAAATTTGCTTACTTTTAATGTTCTTTGAAATAGAGAGTAAGAAAAACATTTGATACATTCTGAAGTGTGTTGAATATGTCATGGGAGAATAAGCGACTTGCCCCTTATACAGGCCGTGACTAAAAACTCGTATTTCTTCATTATAAAAATTGCAATGAAGACGAATAGTCAAGGAACTTATCGTGACTATCTGTTGTGGCATTTCTGAATGAACTTTTCTTCATATTTGAATGGACTAAATTTGATTATATTAGGGAGAACAGTAACAATTTTTAAAGTTGATAAAGCAGAAGCCAGAATATATGTCGTCCGAACGTCCTCAGAACGCTGTGTTCGAATCCTTTATGATGGTGGTTTATACAGCAGAATCCTTTGACAACCTCTAAAGAAATAAGAAAGTTCATCATTCATCACCTGCATGGTATAGAGGATCAGATTGTTAGGTATTAAGGACTATGTTCTTATGTCAATAACAAGAGACATATGGATGCATTTAATAATATAACAGTAAATGAATAACAAATTGTAAATGAAAGTGAAGGAACAAGGCTTCCGAGTGATACACTACAGAGATCAGACATCATTCAGGGCAATTTATCAGACTTTGTTTCATATGAGAATTGAGTACCCAGAACTGCCATCAGAGATATTGTATATATTCAGCTCAAACACTCTTCAGTTGCCACAACGGGCAAAATACAGGGTACTAAAGCGTGCGAACCCACTCCACCCCCCTAACCTATTCGACCCACATATAGAACACGTTAATGTTTGTGAGCGGCTACTTTTCATAGTACCCCGTATTTTGTCCGATGGGAATTATAGCGTCAAAATGGCGAGTGGTATTTGAGAGGACAAGTTGAAATTCCATTTCCCGCTGTATATCATGTAAGAAGGTTTACTCTTTATCGTTTTAAATAAAATCCAAATATAAAAACTGACTGAAAGTGTAGCCTGATCTAAGATTAAAATTGGATTAGTCACCTGTATTGATTTTTCTTTTTTTGGCTTTCTTACCCTCGACGACTTTCTCAATTAATGTTTTTCGTCTTTGTGTTGAACACTTACCTGCATAAAACACAAATGACGTCATGCACTTTTCATGCTACCACTCCAAGACTTTAAAGGTAATTGGTAAGGTAATCTTTAGCCATTCAGTCATCGAATCTGAAGTGAGAGTAGACGTAACTGGATCTGTTTAGACTCTTACCATACACCTGCCATCACCTAGAGTGCCAGTAGTGTAACGATCACAGATCACGCAACGAAGGGTCTCAAACGACAGTCTATTGTGCCGTGCTCCGTGCATCGGTCAAAATGACCTATACTTTGTCCGAACGCTGCGTCTCTTCCATGGATGGTTCCAACTGACCAAACCATTTGATCAGTGACACTGATCAAATCTGTGTCAAGTTGATATAACTCATTCCTGATCCTCTGCCATTGCATGGTTACTAAAATTTCAAAGACACCTAGAACTCTCAAGCTAAAGTCAGAAATTATCACTTCCATTGTGTTTGTGACTGTTTGAAGAGCAAATGTCAGGCAAGGTGAAACTTTTCCCATGAAAATACTGCAAGACTTCATATTTTGATTTCGTTTTGCCTTTATGTGCTTACAGGGTTCAGAGAGTTCGGAGAAAACAAACAATGTGTAAAAACTTAACAGGGTTTTTGTGGCACGGGGAAGATTAGTCAGGAAATTGCATCATTTGTGAAAGAATATCAGTTAAGAAATACATGAAGGTTTTATGGAGTTTCAACTTGATTAAGCCTATATTAACTTAACCTAAGTCAAGTTTATTAGCTCTTCAACATTAATTCCCATTCTGCTTTTTAAACAAAATTAAAAATATTGTATCTGCTTGTAATAAAGTCGCTTGATAGTAAGAAGACTTAAGGTGGTTTATTAACTGGCAAATATTCCTGGGCTCAAACTGCTCGAACTAAAAGATGGTTGAGAAGAGAGTAAGAACTGTGTAAAATGTACGTCGTTGATGGTTTGGTGTAGTGGATGGTTGAGTTGTTGATTGGTTTGATTGGTTAGATGGTTGATTTGCGAGCCACTCCTGTATGTTCCGTGAGTAGAATAACCAACTATGCGNTTGCAAATCAGCGCGAATAGGGCCTTCAGCACTTGTTTATGACAAATCTATATGTATTTGTTAAATGCGATTGAAAATATATAACTTAAAACAAGATTTGTTTGCGTTATGAACATGCATATGTCCAAACTGGAGGGTACGATGAATTTTAAGCTAATGTAATTTGAATTTTTCAAACACGGACATTTCCATAACGAAACCTGGTTCGTATTTATTATCTGCAATGTGAGATTTGTTGAACGATCCCCCTCTGAGGCTGGCGTGCCAGCTTGTCTGGTGACTGGTCATAAATGCAACGCGAACTGCTAATGGTTATTCTGTCCCATTTTGAAAGAGTGATCCATTATCTCGTTTAGATCGAATTTGAACGATTTAACCGCTATGCCTCTTAGATCTACTCAGTATCGCACTTTGAAAGATTCACCCACCTCCCAAGTTCACCACGCCCACCCACCCAGCCCACGCCCACATTTAAAGACCCATCTGCTCTCCATCTTTGCTAAAAACACACACACACAAGCCCGCCTCTTTTTCCCATTTTGACAGACGGAATGCAAATTCACAAGCACTTAATGACAATGATCTTTGCAGCTCCTGATCCCTGATTTCCTCTCATTCCTGCCTACCCTTACTCCCTCTTACTCATGCTCCCTCTTACTCATACTCCCTCTTTCCCCTCATACTCAACTAGTTACTTTCTCCCTCACAATTAGGGTGTTGGGAACCATTTAAATGTCTCCTCATCACGACAGCCAGTGTCAGTAAACTTGAGGAGTATCGATGTGTTTGGAGGTGATGGTCGTGGTACCGCTGGGGCATGGAGCCTGGTGGTGGTAGTTGTTGTGGTTGTGTTGGTGGTGGTAGTTGTTGTGGTTGTGGTGTTGGTGTTAGTTGTTTGTGGTTGTGTTGGTGGTGGTAGTTGTTGTGGTTGTGGTGTTGGTGGTGGTAGTTGTTGTGGTTGTGTTGGTGGTTGTTGTGGTTGTGTTGGTGGTGGTAGTTGTTGTGGTTGTGTTGGTGGTGGTAGTTGTTGTGGTTGTGTTGGTGGTGGTAGTTGTTGTGATGTGTTGGTGGTGGTAGTTGTTGGGGTTGTGTTGGTGGTGGTAGTTGTTGTGGTTGTGTTGGTGGTGGTAGTTGTTGTGGTTGTGTTGGTGGTGGTAGTTGTTGTGGTTGTGTTGGTGGTGGTAGTTGTTGGTTGTGTTGGTGGTGGTAGTTGTTGTGGTTGTGGTTGGTGGTGGTAGTTGTTGTGGTTGTGTTGGTGGTGGTAGTTGTTGTGGTTGTGTTGGTGGTGGTAGTTGTTGTGGTTGTGTTGGTGGTGGTGGTTGTTGTTGTGGTTATGTTGGTGGTGGTAGTTATTGTGGTTGTGTTGGTGGTGGTAGTTGTTGTGGTTGTGGTGTTGGTGGTAGTTGTTGTGGTTGTGGTGTTGGTGGTAGTTGTTGTGGTTGTGTTGGTGGTGGTAGTTGTTGTGGTTGTGGTGTGGTGGTGGTAGTTGTTGTGGTTGTGTTGTTGGTGGTGGTAGTTGTTGTGGTTGTGTGGTGGTGGTAGTGTTGTGGTTGTATTGGTAGTGGTAGTTTGATTGTGTTGATAGGGGAAGCTGTTGGAGTCGTGGTGGTGGTGGTTGAAGTACATGTTTTGATAGTGGTGGTTGCTTAGCAAGAATGGTAATAGTAGTGGTAGTAATAATTGCATCATCAGCAGCAAGAGTATAATGGTAGTCGATATACATGGCATCAGCGGTAGAAGGAGTCATATTGCAATAGTTTTTAATGGTAATAGAAGCTCTGCAAGTTGCAACCATAGTATGCTCGTGTGTGCAACAACGGTCGACTTCATTAACATTAATATCAAAGTTCATACAAAAACCAAGATTAACAAAAACCCGGTAACAGTTGTTTGGACGCAATATCCTTAATTGGTAAACTAGAAGCAGCAGTTTTGGTTCTAATGATGTATACAGTAGTAATTTGAATCACAAGAGGACTACTGATAATTGTAGTTAGTCTTCGCCATAGCAATAATATCACACACACATCGAGGCATGGCAGCAGCAGTTGGCTTCTATGAAGGACACTGACAATACCAGCAGCAGCTGGAGTACGTACTGGCGCCAATAGCAGTAATAATAGCAGCAGTACAGACGGTGTTGTCGATGGTAATAATGGTAGTAGATTGTCGTCCATCTGGGTCTTGCCTCCAGCACACCCTCACATTACCCCAAGTTGATGTATGTGTTATGGGGACGCTGGCGGAGGGCGGGGAGGTGATGGGGGAGGAAGGGAAGGGAGAAGTGGTGATGGGGGAGGGAGGGAAGGGGAAGGAGGTCGGCGTGTCCGACCTCAATAATGCTCCACCGACGGCCCGATGACGCTTATGTGAAGCCAAATTGAATTTCTGGAGGATTATTATATACAGCGTTCGTGTTATGATACGACGCCCTCACTTTCTAATTTAATCCACTTTGGCCCCTTCGTATCGGAGGAGAAAAAATTATTAGACTATGCATTCTTCCACCGTTATTTTATTTATTCCTCGGGCTGGATTACAACAATTAGGGAGTTTCCCCTTTAAATTACAGGGATGGTATACTAGGTGCATGTGGTATTTATAGAAAACGTAAGATGCGTTGTATAGTCTTGGGACATGCTCTTGATAATTGGGATTAGATTAGTAAGTGGTGTCTCGCTCTTTTTCTCTCTTTGTTTCTCTCTCTCTGTCTTTCTCTCTGTCTCTGTCCAACCACTTGGGCTGGTCGGTAGAGTAACGGCCTCACTTCTTGCAGGTCGGTGTTCAATCCCCGACCGTCCAAGTGGTTGGACACCAGTCCTTTCATCTATTCTATCCTAAACACTTATCCTCATCCCCCCTTATAAGTGCTACATAATCATAATGGCTTAGTGCTTACTCTTAATAATTTCCTTACCCTTTTCTCTCTCTTAGGCTGCACCTAAGTCTCTGTCCCTCTTACCCCCACTCCCACCTCCCTCCCCCTCTTTCCTACCCTTCACCGCCTTCCCTACCCTTCAACACCTTCCCTACCCTTCAACACTTTCCCTACCCTTCACCACCATGCTTATCATTCGCCAGCTTCCCTACCTTACACCACCTCTACTCTTTAACATTTGTTTTCATCCCTCTAACAATAATTGCTAATATTTCTTGAAGCATTTAACTTAGGCTTATCTCGACCAGCCTATATCCGTCCCGTACCCCAGGTCACTCCCTCTGCAAAGTTGAATGAAACTAGCCCCAAGCATCTGACCTCCAACTTTGGATAGATAAACACATTTTCTCTTATATGTATAAATATAATATCTTTGCTCACATCTTCGTGAGGGCACAACTCATTGCTTATTACAGAAGTGAGCAGATAATTTAGCATTTAGCACATTATTCATACTATTCTCTCCTACAGAGTAAACTGCTTTATTTAAATACAACTTTCCGTTCATTTTCAACTGATGAAAAAAGCTTATAATGGATAACCTGCCTTTAGTTTAACAAGTGGTTGGGTGGGAGGAGGTGGGGTTGATGGGAGAAGAAGACGGGGCTGAGGGGAAAGGAGAGGGGATAAGGGTGGAAAGATAGGGATTGAGGGAGGGACCGAGAGTAGTTGAGAGGGGACAGGAGTTTGTTTGAGAGGGCTTGAGGCAGTTTCCACAACACGAAGATTTTTCTTTGCCATCCACATACGAAAGCGAAACTTTAAAAGGTACACAAAGAAAATTTACAGTAAAATTATATAAAATATTCATACAACTCCGAATCGACAAAACTCTCAACAAAGAAACTTGATAAAAGTTGTTTCATCTGGCGAGGGAGCCATTCACAGCCATCAATATTCCATGATATAGAGGCCAAAAGTTGGAAAACGTATAAAGGTTTGAAATTTGTCATTTCAAACGGGGTATTTGTCCGAGTGAAGTAGCCACCTGGGACTATGGTTGGCGCACTGATGGCGGTTGTTAGTCGCTTTATCGGGGCCACCTTGAGGTCAGGCCCTCTGCCTGACCTCTCTAAGGGAGGTTATCGAAATGTGAATTAACTTCTGGCAGAGGTTTTCCTGGAACTGAGTTCGTTTTCTGAAGTCAAATTGCTATTTTTGACTATCTTCATGGTCATTCCCGACCACTTGAAGCTCTAGGTCAAAAATAGACGAAGGCCATATGGCCACTATGGCAGAGGCGTCGAAGTAAATCGATTCTTGGAACTGAGTTCGCCACCGATAATACAGATTGTCATTTGGCTTACCTTCCACAGGCTCTCCCAGGAGAGTCCTCCCAGGGCAGTTATCGAGAATCGTGAACAGGGAACGGTGATTTCTCGTGTCCGAGGTCGCCTGCGGAATTACAAGTTGGCATTTAGCTCTAGAGAGTCGTTTTCCGTGTCTTCGGCCACACCCGCCGCCCTCTCATCCATCAGTCGCTTGAGTAAAGACTTGTTTCGGGAGGTCCAATGATACCTTCGTGATCATCTCTGCCTGCATTGACTGTTAACAAACGTCTGCCAAAGTTGTACCTAACGAAGTCTGCCCAAGCTGTATATAACGAAGAGGTCTGCCAGAGTGGACAAAGTTTCAGCCCCGCTTCTGTGCCAGGTAAGTCTATTACGGGCCCGTGCTACTTGGAACTTTTAGTTCCCAGTAGCTGAATCTTAAACAACAACAACCAGAGCGGAACGTAACGAGGAGGTCTATCTAAGCTCAACGTACGAAGAGGTCTGCCAAAGCTGAATGTAACGAAGAGATGTGCCAACCCCCGGTGTTTGATGTTTCGTAGCGAGTTAGTGTTTTAAGTAGGCGGGTTGAAGCGAACAAGGGAAGTCGGTCGGTGTATTACTGTAGCGAGCTTTCGTATGTGGTATATGCAAATTAGAATTTCCCAGAAGCCGGAATGCGTTGTGCGTTCTGCGTATTTTGCCTCACCTGTTTACAATTTACAAAAATAATATGTATTCATTAAGAAAAATACTATTAATCGTTGTAAGAATACCACACACACACACACACACACACACACACACACACACACAAAACGGGGTATTGTGTTGGGGGGGCCTCGTAGCCTGGTTGATAGCGCGCAGGACTCGTAATTCTGTGGCGCGGGTTCGATTCCCGCACGAGGCAGAAACAAATGGGCAAAGTTTCTTGCACCCTGAATGCCCCTGTTACCTAGCAGTAAATAGGTACCTGGGAGTTAGTCTGCTGTCACGGGCTGCTTCCTGGTGTGTGTGTGTGGCGTGGAAAAAAAAGAAAAGAAAAAAAGTAGTTAGTAAACAGTTGATTGACAGTTGAGAGGCGGGCCGAAAGAGCAAAGCTCAACCCCCGCAAACACAACTAGGTGAATACAACTAGGTGAATACACACACACACACACTATCTTACATAGCTACACATAACACACATATGTACATGTTGGAATTCTCTTGCATATACAATGAAGTGGAAACGACAAAATTCCATCGAGTTAGACTTTGAGACTTAGCTTTGAACTCTTTCTAAAAGAATAATTCCACGTAAATTCCTTCCTATTTTTTCACGGAAAAAATTTTCCCCACTACAGACTCCTGTGAACTTTTTCCCTGGAAACCTCGACTGAACAAGACAACTTTGATATTCTGCGTCCAGAGAAAAACATAGATATCTGTGTTTCATTTTTCTATGCATAATTTAGAGCATCATATAATACAACGGCGTGTGAAGGCTAGCTGGAATATATGAGGCTTTATAAGACTTTTTTTGAGATAGAATCCAATGGTGATCGCCTGCGCCTAATATGAAAATTTTGTTCAATAATATTAATAGGTAAAGAGTGTTCTGCCCCTAGAAGATTATTTAAGATAGGAAAAACGTGTGTGTGTGTGTGTGCGCGCGCGATAAAGATTTAGCATGTCAGAGCATGGTAAATGTCCGCTGCCTGCCCTACCATCACTACTGCCTACCCTACCATCACTGCTGCCTGCCCTACCATCACTGCTGCCTGCCCTACCATCACTGCTGCCTGCCCTACCATCACTGCTGCCTGCCCTACCATCACTGCTGCCTGCCCTACCATCACTGCTGCCTACCCTACCATCACTGCTGCCTGCCCTACCATCACTGCTGCCTGCCCTACCATCACCGCTGCCTGCCCTACCATCACTGCTGCCTACCCTACCATCACTGCTGCCTGCCCTACCATCACTGCTGCCTACCCTACCATCACGGCTGCCTGCCCTACCATCACTGCTGCCTGCCCTACCATCACTGCTGCCTACCCTACCACCACCACTGCCTGCCCTACCATCACTGCTGCCTGCCCTACCATCACCACTGCCTACCCTACCATCACCACTGCCTGCCCTACACATCACTGCTGCCTGCCCTACCATCACCACTGCCTGCCCTACCATCACTGCTGCCTGCCCTACCATCACCACTGCCTGCCCTACCATCACTGCTGCCTGCCCTACCATCACTGCTGCCTACCCTACCATCACCACTGCCTGCCCTACCATCACCACTGCCTGCCCTACCATCACTGCTGCCTACCCTACCATCACTGCTGCCTGCCCTACCATCACCACTGCCTGCCCTACCATCACCACTGCCTGCCCTACCATCACTGCTGCCTACCCTACCATCACTGCTGCCTGCCCTACCATCACTGCTGCCTGCCCTACCATCACCACTGCCTGCCCTACCAACACTGCTGCCTGCCCTACCATCACCACTGCCTGCCCTACCATCACTGCTGCCTGCCCTACCATCACCACTGCCTGCCCTACCATCACTGCTGCCTGCCCTACCATCACCACTGCCTGCCTACAACACTGCTGCCTGCCCTACCATCACTGCTGCCTACCTACCATCACCACTGCCTGCCCTACCATCACTGCTGCCTGCCCTACCATCACTGCTGCCTGCCCTANTAAACATCCGCTTGAGACACTCTACAAACAGTTTTATCAGACCACGACACCTTAACATCCTCCATCCGCCTTCTCGAAGTTCTATAAGCTGCTGAGCAGATTGCCCTTGCTTAAGCCCACAGAATCAGCCTTATGTCTCTCCAAGATATCACAATTCGCTGAAGTTGGCAAAATGGATTTTACAGACAGCTGATTCTTTGTTCTACCGGATCTTAGCCAATACGTGTTCGCGGACCAAATATCCATTTCCTCGGCCCCCAACCCTCGCTGGGAGTTTTTTTCGTCTTGGCCCCCCCTTTCCATTTGCTAGAGTGTTTTTGAATAAAGCCTCGGAGGGCGAGACTCACTCAGGCGTCAGAAGGGAGAAACCGCCCCGGCAATGCGAGTCACTGTAATAAACACCAAACCATTTTTACAATCCCTCAAATAACTCCACCACCTTTATTGTACCTTTCTGATGTGTTTTCAAAAAATTAGTTTTTGTCGCGGAAGCCTCCCCCATAAGGCCTCGAAGTTTTGTTACTGAAACTTTTTTTTTCCATTTGTTAACTGACATTCATGGAGAAACTTTATTTTACATGTTAGAAAAAGTGAGTAGTGCAAGGGCGAGGGATCTATGGTGACCTGTGAAGAACGTGGGGATTGTGAAGACGATGAAATCGTCAATGTAATGATCTGAAGAAGAAAGCTTTTGACCGTATTTGTATTATTAAACTGCAGCATTTGTCGAAACCTTTGATAATGGACTTACCTGACTTTTTTTTTTTAGTAGGGCTTCCTTTGTTAACTAATACCAGAGACAAATTAATGCAAGAGGATATCTGGGAGTTTTACGTCTTCAATCACTATGGGAGAGGAAGCGAAGGTAATGGATGGAGGGAGTGTGTTGACTTATACTCCTTCAGTGTCACATGGGAGGAGATTAACACCTTACTTAACACATGTTTAAGGTTATATTTACCTAATAACTAAATACTGATTTAAAGTTCACTTGATCTTCATAATTGACTGTATAGCTAAAATAATGTTATACTTATCTATACTATAAGAGTGTTTATTTGTCTGTCCAAATTTGGAGGTCAGATGCTTGGGGCTAACCTTACCCAAATTTGCCGGAAGAATGATCTAGTGTCCGGGACGGACATGGGCGTGTTGAGGTAGGCCTAAGTTTAATGCTCTAAGAAATATTAGCATTTATAAAAACCCTAAACCCATTTTCATAGTCAAGTGTGAAATGTGTTGTGAGATTTCTATGGAGTTATTAAAAAGGAAAGAAACACATCTGAGAGAGTCATACAGTTGTTTCAGTGCTTCTTGAGGGGAAGGGGAGAGGACGATAGGGGATGAAGGGGTAAAGGGGGAGATGGAGGAGAAAGGATTAAAAAAGAGAGAAAGAATCCCGGTGCAGCTAGATACACCCTTCTAATAAATAAATTAAAATGTCTGTCTGAGGTTGAAGGGAAAGAGGGTGGAAAGATGTAAAGGCAGAGTATGGGAAAAAAAAGAAAAATGGGAAAGGTGGGAGAGAAGAGGTTGCGGAAGAGAGGAAAACAAGTAGGGGAATTGACAGGAATGGAGGGTCGAGGTAGAGACTATTCCGGGCACCCCCAGGTCCCCCCTCGTAGTATCTATATAAATGGAAATGTCTGTTTGTCTGCTTGAGGCTGGATGCCAGACACTTAGAGATAATTTCACCCAATTTTTCCGAGTAATTGCTGCTGGATACCTGCCCAACATGGACGGGTCGGAATTGGTGTCAATGAAAACACTGCCAAGTGACACTATGCCAACGTCACTCATACAAACATTTCACACTTCTGTATGACTCGACTCTGAATTATTATTATTATTATTATTATTATTATTATTATTATTATTATTATTATTATTATTATTATTATTACTGTAATATCAGAAACTATAAGACCTGATCACGCCAAAATTAATATAATCATAATTATAACATTTACCCTTTAAACCCCACAAAACTGATGCTTTTGTATTCCCTTAGACTTTATTAGAACATTTCATACAGTCGTTTCTTATTGTTATAGATTAGTGATATTTTAGGAGAAAGTAGGAGGGAAGAGCAGGAAGAGGGGAAAGAGAAGGGAGTAGAGGAGAGGGTAGCTGACATTGATCACTAAATACAGACCAAGGATGCATTCCAGTGAAGTTCCATGCTGTTTCACTCATGAGATGGAGAGTGAACGTAGGCTGCCTTTCCTAGACGTAACAGTTTTGGAAAGGAATGGTGCTTTCACACTGCAGTCTACACTAAGGGAACCAATGGAAGAGTGCCTGTAATGTTACCAGTGAGTGTTGTGACAAGTACAAGTGAAGTGTTATTGATGCCTATACTAACCGTGCTCTCACACAAGCTCTAATTGGAAGCAGGTTGTTGAATTCAATAGAGTAAGGCTCTAGTAGTCTATGCGATAATGAATATGTTGAAGACATCGTTAAAAAGAAGGTGACTGTCATGCTACCTCCAACGAAACAGTCAGCAGCACTACAGTATCTGTCCCAACTTTTAAACTATTCTACCGAAACTTCTTTCCATAGCTCATAGAGACGAAGGAGAAAGTTCTGAAATGTGCTATTGATATCAATAAAATAGAATGTCGGAGGCTGGAGGCCGGATGTTTGAGACGAGCCTCACCCCAGCTTTCTAAGATGGAGGTATGGGAATGTCAAGGGCTAGTCGAGGTCGGCTCCAATGCTGCCCTTGAAGAAATACCAGCATTTATAGCGACCCTCTTTGATTTTCTCGGCCTGAAATCTGGCATTCGTTTCCCTAGAGTTTTTAGCCTTTTTCATCTTTACGTAATATTAAGTGGTTGCAAGGATCAGGTTGGGTTACCGTTACCTGTGGCAGGTGGCTGCAGGTGACGGATCTCCCAATCCTGAGCACTCCAGTTGCAAACTCTGTGAGCAGGAACTACGGCACGATCTCCCGCATTACATCACTGAATGCCCAGTTATTAGACCTTTCAGACCAGTTGGCATGAGGTACCTGGAGCTTTGCAATTATTTTATTCACTCTCGTATTCTTGAAGATATCCTCACAGTGTACCCAAAATTTGCCAGTGCAGGCTACTAAACACATGGCCCTGTATGACTAACCATCCTGCGAGATGGGGACTTGTATTACCACTGCTACCTTATTCAATCTTGTGTTGATGATATCCTCAAAATGCATCCGGAGTCTGCCAGTGCAGACTGCTTATCACATGCCTCTGTATGACTAACCATCCTGTGTGATGGGGATTTTTTAGCATCACCTAGTTAGCTTTTTTGACACACTGTACTCCACTTCATATAGTCTAGGGTAGCTGCACTAATGCAGATGTACCTCATACTTTAATAAAAAAAAAAGTAATAATAAATTTTCTGATATGAAGATAGAGAGGGAGATGAGGAATGCTGCGAGAGACGAGAAGGGAGAAAGGTGGCGAGGGTAGAACAGGAGACGTAAAGAGAAGGGAGAGGGTGGGCACATTGAGAGAAGGGGGGAGGGATGGAGAGACCCGGGCACAGCCGGGTACCACATCAAGTATTTACATATATTCCTCATTAACATGACTGGTAGTAGAGTAAGGACAAGTGTCCTTGAGACACAACAGACTTGGACGCCTTAACAATGTTGATGAAATATTATTCATTAAGAAATTACTCTTTCCATATGTTCGATTTTTTTCCCATTTCCCATATATACATTTGTGTTTTCCCAAATTTAACACAATTTTCGAATTTTACACATTATTCTGACTTTGTTTATTATGTCGAAATTAACAAATGTGACAGTGTACAACAAATACATTTGAATGGACCTTTGCTTTATATCTGAAAAATGGGACTTTCTCAACTCGTGGCCCATTTGCGTTTTATTTAATGGGTGTAGCGTAGAGGGGTGCCGTAAGGCGGGTGCTGTAACTCAGGTGGTAATGGCCACTTCTGCCTCAACTCTCCCAATCAGTCTTGCTGCCGGAGAGGAATGTGTAGTGTTATAACTGCTGCCAATGTGAATTGTTTTTATATTTGTTTCAATTTTTTAGAAGTGGTTAGGTGAGAGAGTGTATTTTTGAAATAGATTCGAGCTTTTATTTACTTGGCAACATTTGGCATTAGTGTAGATTTTTAATATACCTGATTGTATGTGGTTATGGAATGTATTTGTAATATGGTGTCTTCTTGTGTCTGATTAGTGTGTCTAAGGAGTTTAAAACAAGGATCAACAATGTAAACATATAAAACCATCACTAAACCTCCAGAAATCTAAAATTCTATAACCACTTCAACAAAAAAATAAACTGAGTTAAACCTCCATGCTGGTTTAACGCTTCCAAGAAAGAAACAGAATGGCAAATGCACACGAGTTTGGTGTTTTCTCTTCAGCATTTCTCAATACATAATTTTCCGATATTGTTCTTGCGAGAGAATTGCAATGGTTGTGTATCGCTGCGCGAGGTAGTGAGCATTGTCATACAAAGGTCTTCTTCCAGATGAGTTTCATTTAAGTGCTGTTTTGACGCATATTTACAAGTATTTCTGGTTATATTTCCACTGTATACGGCACAATTTCCCTCAATATTTCCCTTTTTAACAAATACTGTTTTTCTCCGTAAGCAGTATTTAATTCACAATGATAATATACATTTCCATATTACATGTAGTGAAAATGTTTATCTGTTTTCATTCATTTTTCCCCTCCAAGAACATTATTTTCACAAATTGTGGCCTTCACACTGCATGTCGTGTTCTTAATAAAAACAAATAAGAATCCCGCGTACGCATGCATACACGCCAATACGAATACGCACATGTATACCCGTACGAACACACGCATGCACATGTATACACTGGTAGGATTCACGATTTTAAGGATATTCCCATTGTCGCTGTGGATAGTTGCTCTACACGTAAACTCTACTCTCTTTAAATTGAAGAGTTTGCATTACTATTCGTGTGTATGATTTTAGGGCGTCCGAAAGGTGATATATGTGTGTTGTAAGAGCATTTATGTTGGCATGAGAGGGCAAGTTAGGGGTACTGTGCGTGTTGAGGGTATGTATAGTGAGGGTGAAATTATAGAGGGGAGTGTACGGGGTTGTGTAGTGGTTGGCGGGGTTGTAGATGTGTATAGTGGGGCAGGGGGGGGGGATGAAGGTGCGTGTTGTGAGTGCGTAGAGTTCGAGAGTAAAAAAAAAGGGTTTCGAATCTCTTTTGTATGGATACCATCACACATTAATATAGCCCATCATAATGAGACAGACATTGCAGTCAAATTGGCGTGTAACAAAGATGAAGTTGAATTAGATCTAGGTATCCGTATCTCTGCTGTCAAAACTATATTCTTCCAAGCACTCATGTCTGATAGGGAAGAAATTACCTGAAAGCATGAGTATAAAAAGCTATAATTTGTTCATATCTGAAACCAATATTTATGGACATCACAAAACGTCCACCAGACTGTGCGACACAGTGGTTGCCAGGATCAGGTTGGGTTACCGTTACCTGTGGCAGGTGGCTGCAGGTGACGGATCTGCCAATCCTGAGCACTCCAGGTGCAAACTCTGTGAGCAGGAACTGCGTCATGATCTCCCATACTACATCACCGAATGTCCAGTTATTAGACCATTCAGACCAGTTGGCATGAGGTACCTGAAGCTTTGCAACTACTTTATTCACTCTCGTGTTCATGATGATATCCTCATAATGCACCCAGAGTCTGCCAGTTCAGACTACTTATCACATGCCTCTGTATGACTAACCATCCTGTGTGATGGGGATTTTTTAGCATCACGTAGCTAGCTTTTTGACACACTGTACTCCCCTTCATATAGTCTAGGGCAGCTGCCCAAATGCAGATGAATCTAATGTATTAATGGAAAAAAAGAGTGCGTCGAGTTCGTGTGTGCTGTGCATGTGTAGAGTGGGCAAAGTTGGTATTTGTTGTAGAGTGCATGCTTGTTGGTCTATATAGTGGTTGGCAGTAGTTGTAGTTGTATTGCGTGCCCTTTTCAGTCATTTCAAAATTTGTTTGAATATTTACAAGTGTTGGGTATAGATTTCAGAAAAGAGTTACATGGCAAGCTGAAAGCCACGTACTGTAACGCATTACAGACAAAACTGAAAGCCTTTACTATCATCGATGCCCAGAAGGGTATTTTCATGCAACGTAGACCAAAGCTTGCAGACTGCCAGTGGCGACGATAGCACACTGCAGCTATATTGTCGGGTCTGAACGGTGAGCTCCGGGGACCACAGTGGGTTGCTGTTTCAGGGACATGTTGCTGTTCCACGAACCTCTAAACGTTTGCTGTTCCAGGGAGCTCAGTGTATTTCCGTGATCAGCACCTCTGAATGTTGCTGTTCCAGGATCCTCGGAATGTTTGCTGTTCCAGGAACCTCAGTATTGGTGTTCTGTAAGAACCCTGTTCAACTTAGTTTACATTTGTGAAATAGTTTACAAGCTCTGAAGCGCTACGAGGTTCTGTATTGCGAAAATAACCTTGGGTTGCGAATTTTCGAAGTTCGTAAACTGTTCAATAAATGCAAACTGAACCGCCATGATTGAAAAAAGATGTACAGGTTTCGTAAAAGGACACGTATAAATGCTCGAGGAATCCTGACCCAGATATATCGCTAATGACAGCACCAAATGAGAAATAGACACAGCACGACCTCTGGATTGCCTGCTAGGTTGAAAATGTATGATGCGTATTTCTTGCAATATTTTGCACGAAGTATGTTATTTTGTTGCAAACAAGTGTCTATAACTCTGGCAAAGCCATCAGTTACAGCCCCAGAATACCATTTCGTGTGTGGAAGCAGTTCGATCTAATCTACACAAACGGGGAGACGAGTTAGAACTATATGTATTATTGAAGCTTAAGGCGCCATCATGGCTACATGCTTCACCTTCCTTGCCAACTTGACGGCTGTAGCTTGGAAAGCTTTCTGACACTGAGTTGTATAAAATAATGCTACTAAGCACATCTTCAGGTAAATGAATATTCTGTATACCAAAACGGTTGGAGTCGTGCTTCATAAGTCCAGTTTCAGAGGAGTTACTGTAATCTGTTTGCTTCATGCTCAGTATACAACAGCCGCGCAGTATATTGTCAGTATTATACGAGACATCAGCATACAGTAGAGGAGACCTGGCATAAAAAATATACAGTAATAATATAAATGGATTGATTGATAGATCACATTTAAACAAAAATAAACTCAACCCCTTCCAACATAGACAAACTTTGAATCCGACTTCATAGTAAAACCTATATTTTGTCTATCCTCGAAGCCAAGAAGTTTCTAACACAGTTCGCTAATTTTTCACTTTGTCATTGCAGCTTCCAATGGAGTTGAGAGGAATAAGAATCACATTGTTCTTCATCACACAAAGGTCTTACCTTGAACCTTCACGTGAGTGTATGGTTTTCTTTGGTGAAGCATGTGTCTAACGTGATTCATTCTTCAATAACATTAATAGGTAAAAATGTAACAACAATCCTTGGAAACAATCTAAGATGTCTCATGAGAAGGAATTATGTGTGTGTGTGTGTATACTCACCTATTTGTGCTTGCGGTGGTTGAGCTCTGGCTCTTTGGTCCCGCCTCTCAACTGTCAATCAACTGGTGTACAGGGTCCTGCGCTCTATCATATCTACACTTGAAACTGTGTATGGAGTCTGCCTCCACCACATCACTTCCTAATGCATTCCATTTGTCAACCACTCTGACACTAAAAAGCTCTTCTTAATATCGTTGTGGCTCATTTGGGCACTCAATTTCCACCTGTGTCCCCTAGTGCGTGTGCCCCTTGGGTTAAATAGCATGTCCTTATCTACCCTATCAATTCCTCTGAGAATCTTGTATGTGGTGATCATGTCCCACAATGCGTGTGTGTGTGTGTTGCGTGCAGGAATCTCGGGCTGTGAGGGGACGAGGTGAGGAACCGTTAAATTGAAAGTGAGTGTCTTTATTGTAATTGTTGTTGCTGGTGCAGTTTATGGTGCACTGAGGCCTGCAACACAACAATAACATCTACTACTTAACGGTCGCAAATTATAAGAAACTCGTCTTCGACAGAAAAGTGTTCGGTAATATTCACATTATGACTCAAATGACTTGTTATAAATTAATAATAATATTACACCTACCAATATTCCCCCTTCCTCCTTACCCTCAAGCTCCCCCTATCCTCTCTACCCCCTCCCTTCTCTCCTCTCTCCCCACTCCCTTCTTTCCTCTCCCCCTCCTCCCCTCTATCCTCTCCCCCTCCTCCCCCTTTATTTCGTGCTCTTGGCGATGACTAGTCAATATCACATTTTTTATTATGGCCATCTTTCATCGACTTACTGATTTGTATCGGCTCTTTAAGGCTTCAAGAAGCATTACAGGAATTGGAACCGCAGTGGCTTTTGCTTTGCGCAGTGTTGTGAGAATTTCTGAGAAAAACAGAGTTAATTAGGAAGGGGGAAACAAATGAAAAGAAAGAGAGAAAAAGCGATAGCAGGGAGGGAGAGAAGACAAAGAGGGCAACTAGAGAGGGAAGGACAGATGTGGAAACAGGAAGGAGGGTGGGGGAGGGGGAGAGAAATCACCTACAGGACCCGGAAATATAAAATGATTTGGGAGTGTGTGTGTTTCCAGCACCTCCATGAGAACAAATCCACAAGGGCCGTGACGAGGATTCGAACCTGCGTCCGAGAGCATCCCAGACACTGCCTTAATCGACTGAGCTACGACATGAGAAGCATGAACATAAACAAGGCAACATCGACAGCACATATAATGCTAGGAAACAAGAGCGAATTTAAAACTCTGATTAAGGACTTAGAAAAAAACATACAGCCTATTGGACCCCAAATACTAGAATATGCAGCACCAGCATGGATTCCGCACTTTGTAAAATATAAAATTATATTTAAAGTAATAGTTTGCAACACGTTTAGTGCCTCACAACACTAAATGAGAAAAATTAACAGGGGGGATATGATCGCTACATGTAAGGTACTGAGAGGAATAGAGAATGTGGACAAGGACTTCCTCTTCAAATTGACAGCAAATTGGTCAAAGATAACGTAGGGGGAAGCTGCAAACGTAAATACGTTCAAAGTAAACAAATAATCACACTGTTCGGGGAGTGAAAGAAAGAAAGCAGTGAAAGAAGACGTTGTGGAAACCACTTCCATCCACAGCTTCAAGGTCAGATACGAAAGCATTTTCCAACAGCATGAAATTTCAAATAATAAGCCTAATGGACAAGGCTAGTAGAAAGGGCAAATAAAAGATAGACCTCACTTTTCCATTATCAATCCCAGATAAGCTTAATTACCCGCCACATTTGTTCCTAAATATTCTGTGGTTGCCATTCGGCACTAGAGACTTCTGACAATCGTTTGACATAGTGGGATAAAATCCTGAAAGCCTGAATTGTTTTCCTGGGCATTATATAAAAAAATCACTATATCAGGTGCATTACCATATATTTACTGAGAAATATGCTCAGAACCATTGATACCATTAAAAATGTCAAGGACTTTTATTACCATGAAGATATTTGTATAAGGAGAAATCTATGACAGTTTATTTGAAAATAAATTTTCAGAATTTGAAATTTTAAAAGTTTTTTCACCTCACTACATTTAAAGTAAATTAATATTTATTTGTATTTTACCGACATTAGAAATAAATGTTTTAAGATATGGATTTTTTTTATGTTTTATAGTTTTTTTTATGGGCACCTGAAAATCGACTTAAAAACAGGTGCGCAGTTTGAAGGTTAAGAGATGGTAGTTGTGGTCGTGGTTAGAGGTGGTGGTTGTGGTCGTGGCTAAAGAGGTGGTGGTTGTGGTCGTGGTTAGAGGTGGTGGTTGTGGTCGTGGTTAGAGGTGGTGGTTGTGGTCGTGGTTAGAGGTGGTGGTTGTGGTCGTGGTTAGAGGTGGTGGTTGTGGTCGTGGTTAGAGGTGGTGGTTGTGGTCGTGGTTAGAGGTGGTGGTTGTGGTCGTGGTTAGAGGTGGTGGTTGTGGTCGTGGTTAGAGGTGGTGATGGTGGTGGTTTAAAAGCTGGTCGTATATTGATAAGCGGTGGCGGTTTTAGAGCTGTTGGTGGTGGTGTAAGAAGTGATGATGGTTTAAGAGGTGCTTCATGCCATCTGAAAACTGCTGTGATTTCCAGTCTTTCCAGGTGGTAGCTAAACACAAAATCTGAACTATAGGTTATTGATCATAGAAGAAACATCTTGATCCAGGACTTTTACACGCTGTTATGTAAGACTTAAGTGTCACCCGAGTCTGTGACCTTGACAGGTGTGCTGTGTGACCTTCAGGCCAAAAGAGGTCACGATTGCCAAGTATCTTGACGTGAATGACATAGATTGTGACACACATGCAACAAGGGGGGGGGGTCCTATAGTGCAGTGGTCTACGTTCTACGTTTTTAAGATTAAAAAGCCGAGGACCCCAGGTTCGATCCCAGGCCGGGAGAGAAGTGTTTTGGTACGTTTTCTTTGACCTGATGCCTCGGCTCATCTTGCAGTAAACAGGCGTCCAAGAGTTAGCCAACTGTTGTGAGTTACATCTTGGGTCTGATCAGAATAGTTCGACCTGAGGGGGGGGGGGTAGATACAAGTCTGGCTACAGGCTTCCTGTCCCCGACAATGGGACATGTAAATTGTCATCCACACTTCCGTGGAAATAAACATTCCATTGACCTGTGCTATTGAGTAGTCTTAATAAGGAAAGTCTCCAGAAGCAGCATCCTGCTTTCCTTATTAAGACCTCTCAATAGCTCGGTCGATAGAGCTTCGCCCTCACACACGTGGGGTCCACGGTTCGAGTCTCCTAGAGCCCAGGTCAATGGTAGAGTACATGTGTTCAGAATATTGACACTACAGTGAACTACTGTAATCTGTGACTACTGAGGCCTGAATTGTNGCTGTGAACAAGGAGACTGTCGCTGTATAAATGATCATGGTAGTAAAAAATGCATGGCTCCCGAAAATTCATCGTTCAATGCGCCAACACAGGTGATTAAATGACTGGCGAATGGTGCGTCCAGGGAAGGAGCGTCCGCAGTACTTGGAACAACAGACGAGTAGTAAGAACTACAGTTTCTTCCGGCGTAGTTGAGTTTACCATTGTGTGTGCAAATGAGGAGACACGCCAGTAGTGAATGGTCGATCGTAGAGTAAACATCGCCAGATGTCATTAGTCTAGTATAACATTAATAGTACAAAGAAGCCTGCAATACCTGACGGCTTTCGCTGCACGCCCCTTCGCTGGACGCACCTTTGCAGGTCTCACCTTCGGTGGACTCACCTTTGCTGGACGCAGCCTCGCTAGACGCACTTTGCAAAACTGATACTGTAGCGAGCTCTGAATCACTGCTTTGAACACCTAATTGCTCAGTTCTTTAACGCATTGTGATTCCACCTCGTTACGTCCTTTTTGAGTTGTGAAAAAATACGAACAAAAAATATATATGATATTACTCAACTAAAAGAAAGTTTGGAATTAAAACGTTCGGATTTTCCGCTTGGATCACTTACGAAGCTCGTATAGAGAGTTATTTAAGATAAAAGTATATTGTTTAGTATTCCGTGGAGTTGAAAAGTCACAGTCCACCTTCATATAGAGAGGTTTTTCCCCCGTTTTCTAAGGAAGTGAATGTAAATAGAGTAGAAAATGGCGTAAGGAGGCGCCTTCCGTTGGGTCCTGTTAATTATTCCTGTTTTACACTTTCTATTATAATGCTTTTTTTACTTTCTCATCCGCTTTCTTTTTTTGCTTCCCTTGAGCTTTCTTTACGCTTTCTATTTATAGCACGTACATTGACCTTAATAGTTAATACTCATAAAATTTTGTCTTACTTTGATTATTAGCATCATTGCTTTTGTAGTAAAAGAGTAAATTTGCATCCGAGTACAGTCAGCACCTGTCGTACTTGTCACACATCGTTGGTATCCACTCGTCGTTGAGGCGACAGCCTTCATAGAGGGAATATAATAACTGCGGGAGAAGGAAGGAAGGAATTATCAAGGGAAAGCGCCAAGCCATTACGACTATATAGCACTGGGAAGGGTCAGGATAAGGATTTGGATGGGACGGGGGATGGAATGGTGCCCAACCACTTGGACGGTCGGGGATTGAACGCCGACCTGCATGAAGCGAGACCTTCGCTTCGTAAATATCAGCTACGTTCAACTATTGCTTGCTAGTCGTTTCCTCTGGGTCCTTCTCACCATGTATTGGTGACATTAGTAGTGACTGATTCAACAACCTTTCTCCCTCTCTGGTATCATTATACCTGCTGAGATATAATAATTCTCATCTCTCATTATCTCGATTCGCAGATACATACATTAATACATATATACGTGCTTTAAGCATATACATAAATCCATACATGCCTGTACACATACACATGTTTTCATAATGATATACGTAATTACAAATACACATGCAATTACCGTCTGTTAAAGACAAGCAATTATATATGGTGTAATCATTTGCATGCAAGCAAGTATATACACCAACATGGCATCGGTACACGCAGTCACACTCTAAATTACCAAAACATGAAGGGTGTAAACACTTTAAATTCGTGAATTCATTTGCAGTTAGAGAAACACGCAAACGCATCTTTTCGTACCCTTAACAGAATCACAGAACAGTGTAGTGTAAACACAGTAAAACACAAACGTAATCACCCGACTTAATTGATACAAACACTCGAAAACACTCAACAAAATTGTAACAGAAAGACAAGCTCAGAGACAAGCATGATAAAAATCAACACACACAATTCGACGCAATCGTTAAAACAGACATACCCATGCATGCTACGCGCCACACACACACACACACACACACACACACACACACCACACACACACACACACCACACACACACACACACACACACACACACACACACACACACGTACGAGATGCCTAAACATTCAAAAGCGATGCGCGCCCCAAAACAAGCAAGTGAAGTCGTGAACAAACAGACAAACACGGCAGATTATATTGCATGCATTGTACATAAGCCAGCCAGTGCTAATATCAGCTACGTTTGTAAACAGGCAACAGGTGAATATTGGGGAGCAAGGAGCCTTTTTCTGTGGTCTATATGTGTTTGTTTTACCATGGATATCACGTTTGTTTTAATGTATTATCCAGCTTATATTTGTTTATTACGGATTAAGTAAGCTTAGGGGATTTTTTTTTTTGCATTGTTCAGCTTAATGGATAGTTTCTTAGGGATGGCATACAGAGAGAATAAATAAAAATAACGGAGCTGAAAATTTATCCAACTCAATTCAGCCCTCATGTGTGAGAAGAAGGGAAAATGACGATGTTTCGGTTAGTGTGGACCCTTACCAAGTATCATATAATCCCCCTTTGGAATATATAATTTGGTATTTTGTATAAGTTATCAACATTTGTCTTGCTTCACCAAAGTAACATAATATTGATGTGCAGAACAACTGATGTGTTATTGAACATCAAACATGTTACTAATGTATTACTAATGTATTAAACTAAATTAAGTTTGATGTATAGAACATCTAAAGAATTATTTATGTATTGGACATGTTGTATCACAGGTAAAACTGACAATGAAATTAGAATACAAGGAAAGGAAAGAATTGCGTAAAACCTAGTTTGTGTCTCGGAGAGACTGCAGGAACCGTTGGTAAATCAGGATGATTTCACGGTTGCAATTCTTTACCATGTCGTAGCTCAGTCGATTAAAGCAGCGTCTGGGATCCTCTCGGACGTAGGTTTGTACCCTCGTCACGGCCCTTGTGGATTTGTAGAATACAAGGTTTATTTCTATGAGAATTATTTCATCAGGATGATTAAAAGAAGACGATTTTCTCCAGATGATATTTTTGGCTGCGATATACATTACCTTTCATCTATTGGTGACAAAACTGGAATAACCAACAGCCTGTTGACCAGTCCAGCAACGAGGAGGCCTGGTCGAGGACCGGGCCGCGGGGACGCTAAGCCCCGAAATCATCTCAAGGCAACCTCATGGTAGGTAATAGTAGTAAGAAAAATGTGTTAGATAAAACAATAAAAATAATATAAAATACATAGGATGTCTTATTGGGTGCAAAAATAAGAAATGTATTTCGGCCCGTTTTGGACCATTATAGAATATTGTGAAGAAAGAGTAGCAAGGTAGCATATTTAAATTAAGAATGTGAGGTGAAATAAATACGGGTCAAGTATATAATAGGAGTTAACAGGATTAATGAAAAGGGCAGAAAATCACAATGGCGAAGAAAAAAAGGTGAAATAGACAAAAAAGATACCAACTTAATGGAAAGAAAAAAAGAGAACTTAGAGGGACTAAAGCTAAGCCGGATCACGTTTGTTAAGAAAGTTAAGAGCATTTAACTATGTACTGAGACGAACAAGAGTCAACAGTAACAAAGCGAGGACTAAGGTTCATGTTGGGCATGTTGTGTATGAGAGCTGATTTAACAAGACTTCGTACGTGAAGAGTAGAGGCAGAAAACATTTTAGTAGACCAGTCTGTAGAACGAGTTTAGAAAACCCCAAATATGACTAAAGAGAATATTGTTTGTGTGTAGCATTAAAACTTGTTTTGTGGTCTTTTAGTCTGTCATTAAATATGCGACCAGTTCACCAGTTCACAGAACTATTTACAGAGCAAGATTAGTAGAAGATGTTATGAAATATATGAGCAGGTTGTAGTAATCAACCCCAGTAGAAATTTATACGTAGATAGGATATGTTATTGTTGTTTAAGATTCAGCTGCTCAGAACAAGAAGTTCCAGTAGCACGGTCTATGGAGAGCCCGTGCTAGGATAGGATAGGTCGAGAGTCACTACATATGCCATCCGTCTGCCGGAAAGGGGTCCAGGAGTTGGAGCTCGAGCCTGCAGCCACAAATAAGTGAGTTCACACACGTTCTAAATTAAATAGACTTCCGCGCATGCCTCCTTTACAATATATATATATATATATATATATATTATATATATATATATATATATATATATATATATATATATATATATATAGATATACATATATATATATATATATATATATATTATTATTTACATATATATATATATACATAATATATTATATATATATATATATATATAATATATATATATATATATATATCTATATACATATATACATCTGAAAACTCACACCCCAGAAGTGACTCAAGAGTCAACAGTAACAAAGTGACTGTTGACTCCTTGTCCACAATAACTGTCACTGTTTAGACACCTTGCTCCTGGGGACCATTCAGGCTTGTTTGCATTTGTGTTCCTCACGTGTTGCCCCAAAATGAGGTGATTTGATAAAATGCTATGCCCAAGATAACCATCCAGGTGCCGGCGGGGAAGTGGTTCATATAGCCTCGGCTATCACTTCCTTTAGTCCGGTCGTGATGGTCAAGTGGTTTAAGGCATCCCTGTACATACCAGTTGCGTTGCTCCTGGGAGTATGGTTCGAGTCACTTCTGGGGTGTGAGTTTTCAGTTGTATCTAGTCCTGGGACCATTCAGGCTTGTTTGCATATATATACATATATATAATATATATACATATATATATATATATATATATATATATATATATATATATATATATATATATATATATATATTATATATACATACACGGTCACTGGTGCACTGGCCCCGTCTTGGAATTTGTGCTCCCTAACTCAGTAATAACACCCTGGGTGCCAGTAGGAGGCAACAAAACAGCAATATCGGCCGAGCCCAGCTGCTATTAAAGGGTTGATTTGGCATCCTGGCAGAGGCTTAATTCTCCCAGAGACCGACTCCTTGTCCACAATAACTGTCACTGTTATAGACACCTTGCTCCCTCTCCTTAATTTATTTTCATGGAAAATTTCGACCCTCTTTGCTTCAGTTTTGACACCTGGCAGAATGTAAACAGTTAGGATGCTGTTATATAATTTATTTATTTGTGCCAAGTTGTACCTGGAGCTAGGCTATATTTGGTGTTAGGCCATTACTGATGCTAGGCTGTAGTTGTTTACAGCTCTTTAGGTGTTATTTATTCACGATTTTATTAGTGGTTACCATTCATTCAATTTATGATTTAAGCGTTTTCGATAAATATGTAAACCAAAAATTTTAAACTACAGAGAAACCAAATGATCTAATAGAACTCGGCGATCCTAGAGAGTTCAGTCTAAAAAAGCACCACACACACACACACACACACACACACTTATGGGGCCGGTGGCTGACTGGATAGCATGCTGGACGCGTGATCCTGTGGACCCGGGTTCGATTCCCGGCGCCGGCGAGAAACAATGGGCAGAGTTTCTTTCACCTTGATGCCCCTGTTACCTAGCAGTAAATAGGTACCTGGGAGTAAGTCAGCTGTCACGGGCTGCTTCCTGGGTGTGTGTGAGGGTGGAAAAAAAGTAGTTAATAAACAGTTGATTGACAGTTGAGAGGCGGGCCGAAAGCCCGCAAGCACAACTAGGTGCACAACACACACACACACCACACACACATACACACACACACACCACACACACACACGTGATCTGTGGATCACGCACGTGATCCTGTTCACAGGATCTTGTGATTACAGACTTGTGATCACGATTACAGACTTGTGATCACGTGTCCACAGGACACGTGATCCTGTGGCACACACGTGATCCACAGGATCACGTGTGTGATTACACAGTTTCAAGTGTGATTACACAGTTTCAAGTGTAGAGATGATAGAGCCCATTAGGCTCAGGAAAACTGTACACCTGTTGATTGACGGTTGAGAGGCGGGACCAAAGAGCCAGAGCTCAACCCCCGCAAGCACAACTAGGTGAGTACAACGAGGTGAGTATACACACACACGAGACACTGTGTAACGAAAACCTACTGATGTTTGCCGTCATGTCAATTTGCATATGTATCGATGGTTGCAGTGCTCACTACCTGTCCATTACACTGCCTCGCAAATTTGTTCCTTCAGAACGACTCTCCTCTGTCGCTCTAACATATCCCTACTGTATTATGTTTTTCCTAGTATTGTTGCATCCACACTGTATTTATATGCTGCACATTTTATTCTTTTTGTATTTGTATTTGCTATTGTATTCCAACCTATTCGTGCTAGGTTATTGTTGTATTACACTGTAGGTGTACTGATGTATTCTCAATGTATTATTTCCAGTGTCATTATTTTATTTTCATATAATTATTGTTCATTACCGCTATATGACTGTAATAATAAAATTATATTAGCAATTGTTATGACTAGGCTAGCCATAACGGAATTTGAAACCAAAGATGCTAATTTGCATATGTAATTTGCAATGTAGAGAGAGAGAGATTAATTAAAGACTACTAAGGTGACATGCTGTATGTAAAGTTAGCATCTTGCGTATATGAGGTATAATAGATAACGATATCAAGTTGTGTGAAAAATTAACAAGCGGCTAGGCTTATAGTTTGAATGAAAAGAATGTTCAACATTAAGTTTGGTTCTGCTTATTTACATAGAAGAATTTAGCGATTGATCCTACCTGGATATTCATACAACATTATGTACATTTATTTAGAGAGAATAGGAGTTTGTAGGAGTATGTAAAGTAACAGCTAGTTGCGGTTAATTGCACAAACGTTTTCATGGAGTTTAAGTTGTTGCTAAGATGTAAATATTATTAGGTAAATTAGGGAAATATGATTAATATGAGCGATATGCACTTATTGATTCAGTCAACCATATCCGGCTATAAGCCTGCCATGAGCAATGTCGATTTTCCCTGAGGAAAGGGGGCTGGTCTTCTTTTAAATCACATTTCAACATGTGATTTAAAAGGACTGATCGTGTAGTCCTATATTCAGATAACAATTATGTATTATGGGAACGTCTGTGGTACCATTATTGCTTATTTTTGTAGGTGTTCGTTACTACCTAGTGAAGTTATTTATAGATTAACTTGTTAAAGATAGTCTTAATTACTTTTATTTTCTTATAGTAGACACACACACCTTTGGATAGCAGAGTTTAAAGCTAGTTTATACAGCTGTAGGCTGGAGTGGGGGCTGGGTCTAAAGGAGTTACTTGGGCTGTATAACAGTTAAACCATAACAGTAACAAAGAAAGTAGTCAAAATATTTTACAGAATACAGAAAGTAGGATTTTCTCAACGAAAGTAGTGTTAATAGTAATGATTAAAATAACCGTAAAATAACAATCAGCACATTTGACTGACTTTCCCAATGTCAAACAAGATATAGCCAGATTCTGGAAACGTAAACCCCAAATAGGACAAACACAGAGGCATCCATCACACCCAGTCAGTACAAACATGCTGTCAATACTAGTGACAGATATATAGCAGACTTCAATACACAGCCTCAATGCACACAGTTCACCAACATATTTTATTATATTTGATGCTAGGATATATTTATATATTATGCCAGGCTGTACCTGGCTTCAGGGGGCTGGGTTCGTTCATACCCTTGATGGGGTGGTTCTTCTCTGGCCCCGACCACGGCGGTCTCGGGATGGAGGTCCCTGTGCCCTTCTTCACGACCTTCAAGGTCAACCCCGGAACTCACAGTTCCTGCGACGGCGCTGGAACCAGTCGTATTGGCGTATGCCTTTCCATTGGAGGCTTTCAGCGCCGTGGAGAGGGGGGACCTGTTGCTTGGGTAACAGCTTCTCCCCCGAATCAACCTACCCTGGCTTTGCGCCCTAGGCCACTCCAGACCGACAACCAGAGCGCAACTCCATAGTCTCCTGAGACTGATGGATGCCTACTACTACTACTACCTGGTGCTAGGCTATAGCTGGTGTTGGGCCTTATCTGAGACTAGGCTAAATGTTGTCTTAAAATTGTCTATATGTAGTGTCGTGTCTTGTTGCTATGCTGTATCTGCTCAATCCAAGCAGATATTTTATTTTGTATCTGCTCAAGCTCTAGATACTAGGGTATAAGTAGTGTTAAGCTTCTTTGGTTATATAATATACTGCTCTTCAGCCTGCCATGGATATTAAATACTTCCCTGCTTATAACAGTCTTTAAAGCTTTCATTTAACTCTGTTGCTTTCATCTGCATGGTGCGGATCTTTCCTTTAATACTAGTCTTTAACTGCATTGGTGGCCTTGACATTTGCATGACTTGTAATATAAATGGTAGATAGGCTTGATCCCCAAGTCCTTTGGAAGCTTTTCAAATTGCGTTTTTTCTCAGTATCGTTAAGCTCCTCGACATCCTCCTTCGACAAACCTTAATAATTCAGACCATTGTTACAGTTTCCGAAAATCAACTTACAGCAACTATTTGGTCGTAAGTACTAATATGTAGTGATGAGCCACCACGAAGTTTACCTGTACTTTTGATTTTGTAGAGTCCATCAAAAATAAAGCTAAAACCCAAAGTTAAACATTATTGATCCTAATATAGCACAAGGCCTAGAAAAGTATATGTACCTAGGCCTAATGTAGTATATGCACCTTATATATCATATTAGGCCTAGTATTGCTAGGAGAGGTTAGGTTACGTTCTATATTTAGAATACGGTTAAAAAAGTTTCTGTTTGTTCAAATTCAATATTACAAAAGTCAAATTTCTGGGGGTCTATCATTAGATATTGTTACTCTGGACCAATAGTTTTATAAGTACTTAAATTTTTGGAGAATGGGCTTAGGAAAGATGAGATACAGTATTTGATACCGGATAAGTTTGGCTGATTTAACTTGATATTTACAGGTCAAATTTGTATTCCCTCTTGTGGCACAGATATCTTCTGTTGATGGTTCAGACAAGCCTCTCGCTTCTTTATAAACAATGCAAAATAATTCCTTCTCTAGGCAGATTTTACCATGAAACGACCAAATGATTTTCGCTTGAGCCTGCAACCTGGTGAGTGTGGTGGGTTGCAGAGGGTGAGTGTGGTGGTTGCAGAGGGTGAGTGTGGTGGTTGCAGAGGGTGAGTGTGGTAGTTACAATGAGAAGGTTGCAGAGGATGAGTGTGATGCCTGTAGAGGGTGTATACGTGGTGGTGGTTGCATTGAGTGATTGCCGAGGTTAAGTGAGAGGATTACAGTGAACAGTGCAAGCAAGAAAGCAAACGAACGAACGAGCAAAGCAAGCAAGTGAGCTAGAGGAAGCATGCAAGCAAGGGAGCTAGAGGAAGCTTGCAAGCAAGTGAGTCAGAGGAAGCATGCAAGCAAGGGAGCTAGAGGAAGCTTGCAAGCAAGTGAGTCAGAGGAAGCATGCAAGCAAGGGAGCTAGAGGAAGCTTGCAAGCAAGTGAGTCAGAGGAAGCATGCAAGCAAGTGAGTCAGAGGAAGCATGCAAGCAAGGGAGCTAGAGGAAGCTTGCAAGCAAGTGAGTCAGAGGAAGCATGCAAGCAAGCAAGCAAATGAGCTAGAGGACGCTTGCAAGCAAGTGAGTCAGAGGAAGCATGCAAGCAAGTGAGTCAGAGGAAGCATGCAAGCAAGGGAGCTAGAGGAAGCTTGCAAGCAAGTGAGCTAGAGGAAGCATGCAAGCAAGTGAGCCAGAAGAAGCATGCAAGCAAGCGAATGAACCAAGCGAGCCAATGTTTATTATTATTATTCACATTAAAGACCCAGAGAAAGTCAAATAAATCCTCGTCGTGCCCTAATCCAGCGCGCTTAAGGCATCAAGATGCCTTATCATAAAGTCACACGCAAAAAAAAATTATAATAAAAATTTTCATGTGGATTCAAGAGCAGGAGAACAATGGGGGCAGTCCATCCCGGTGAGACTAGACAATAAGCTAGCGACTAAGCCTGACCCCTGCACGGCTTAATGAGGCCTAGACAATAGCCGTTGGCTGGGTGGGGGTAGGGAAGGTGCCGACAGCCTACACAATATACTGGTGCGTCTCCTGCTGATATTCTCATGTAGTATTTTTTTTAACTCCATGGGCACGAACCCTGTCGCCGGTGAGTTATGTGCAGCAGGAAGCACTAAACTAGATGGCCAGTCATTAAAGTATAACTGTTTTTTTTAATTTAGAATATGCAAATAGGCTTGGGAGGGGGGTTGTGGGAAAAGGGGGGGGGGGTGCTGTTGGAGGAGACAGATATTTTGTTAAAAGACTTAATACATAGATACCTCTGGAAAATTAAGTTTATCCTACCATTGCTAATTAAATACAAAATAATCTCAGTTACTTAAGCTCGAGTAAATTTCATTGCTATAAATTAGGCACCAATAAAATCGGTAAAATAAAGCCATTCTGAGAATAACGTTATTTTTTTTATTTGACTCGATTCTCACTACAAACTGTGGTGATTCGACTCGTTCTCGTGAAAACAAATCTTGTTATACTAAGTGATGTCAAGGTTGTTTTCTTCCAGTCAGCTACACTTACCAGCGTCTTGTGTATAATGGAAGGACTCACGCGATCTTTTTGCAGTCCCCCTCCGTCCCTCGACCCTCCTACAGGCCCTCCCCTCCCTGACCCCCACAGGCGCCCCCTCCCCTCCCTCGACCCTTCTCTCCTACAGGCGCTCCCCTCCCTGACCCCCACAGGCGCTCCCCTCCCTGACCCTCCCACAGGCCCTCCCCTCCCTGACCCTCCCACAGGCGCTCCCACTAAGGTCATTAAGCGCTCAGTTGAGTTGGGACGATACAAAAAAGTGCCATAAATATTACGATATTGTGGCGGTCGGGATGGTATTGACAGAACTGAAAGAGTAAACAGTGCCTTCTGTCATCTGATGTGGCAGGCAGAGGGAACATGGCCGTCCAGGGTGGTTATGGGTGGGTCAGAGGAGGCCAGGGTGAGCCTGGGTGACCCAGCGTGGTCGTGGGTGGGAGAAAGTGGGCTTGGGTGATCCAGCGTGGTCCTGGGTGGGAGAAAGTGGGCTTGGGTGATCCAGCGTGGTCTGGGTGGGACAAAGTGGGCTTGGGTGATCCAGCGTGGTCCTGGGTGGGACAAAGTGGGCTTGGGTGATCCAGCGTGGTCCTGGGTGGGACAAAGTGGGCTTGGGTGATCCAGCGTGGTCCTGGGTGGGACAAAGTGGGCTTGGGTGATCCAGCGTGGTCCTGGGTGGGACAAAGTGGGCTTGGGTGATCCAGCGTGGTCCTGGGTGGGACAAAGTGGCTTGGGTGATCCAGCGTGGTCCTGGGTGGGGCAAATGGGCCTGGTGATCCAGCGTGGTCCTGGGTGGACAAAGTGAGCCTGGGTTGTACACGGTGGTCTTGGATGAGCCAAATGGTATTTCGATGAATCAGTGTTGTTCTGAATGGTTGTTGAAGGCAAGACAGGACGAAGAGACGTAGTACAATGGCTTTCAACAGACTTGGAGACAAATACTACACAAATAGTAAGTCTCGCCTGCCTGGCAACAGCTGTTTCCAGTCTATTTCCAGATGTTTTTGGCACTAAAGGCCAAAGGCCGTTTCATTCGCATCAATATTTTAAATAATTTGAATTAAATGCCTTGGTCCAAGCACAAGTGCCTGCAAGTCATTAATTTGCCATGGAAAGTTAATGAGGATGTAAAGGGTGTAATTTGCTTATTTAATGATTAGAATGGCTGCCCTCTAGATACCCTAGAGCTCGATATTTAATGTCACTGATGGTCTTATTGTGTTTATCGTACTTACATGTGTTGTATATGTGTCCGTGTCACGTGTGTGTTGTCATATTCACATGTTTGTCAGTATTACGTATGTGGCAGACTCACATGTGTTGTATGTATCAGTCCCACATGTGTGTGTTTATACTCACATGTGTTAAACGTACTCGCCTAATTGTACTCACCTAATTGTGGTTGCTGGGGGGGGGCTTCGGCTCTTTGGTCACGTCTCTGAGTGTCGGTGTCACATGTGTGTGTTATACTCACATGTGTTGTGTATATCGTACTCACATTTTATGATAATCTAGCTGAGATGAATGACCAATGTGACAGGATCATCTCTTATTTTATGACAAGCTGAGACACAGAATGGTGCAACCCGCTCTCGCACAAGACAGTACATATATGACTTATTGCTTATAGTCACTATTTGGCTGATTAATAAGTACATATGTGGCATATGCCAAGTTACATTTTGTTTTTAAGGTATAAACTCTTCCTATAGATTTGCTAAATACCAGTTTTAATATTAGGAATTTCTTTTTTCAGTTTTATTAAACAATAGAGATTTTATACAATATTTGACAATATCCTGAGTTACTTTACAATTTATTTAAATATTTTGGTGCTTTTTATTATTTTTATAAAACTGTAATATCAATATAGGTATAGGTTAAGTACTAATTGTAATTAAGAAACAATAAGATGCTTATCTTAACATACTAAGAAGGTTAGGTTAGGTCGGTGTTTTCTATTCAGCTTTTCAAGGTAAACTAAAATATTCACAATAAATTAGTATGTCACATATGCACTTATTAATAAGCCAATATTGACTATAAGGAAGTGCGAGAACGGGTTGCAACGTGTCATGAAGATTGTTATAAATGTGTATGTCATACTTTTTCTGTGTATGCCAGTCTCACGTACGCATGCCATACTCTCTTGTGCCTGTCATGACATATCCTGTATATGCCTCTCTCTTCTTATTGGCTGGTATATCCATGTGCTCGATGGAGAGACCCTCTCAGCATTCTTCACACAAGGGTATACATAAATAATACATAAATACACAAGAGTATACATATATAATACTTTTAGGTTTGTATCGAGGTCGAACTAGTGACCCTCCCCAGGATGCCACCCACAAAAGATGCCTAACTCCTAGTTAACTATTAACTTTTTATTGCTGCATGAACAGCGGTATCAAGTGAAAGGGAAACGTTCCCAACCATATCTGTTATGCGTCGGTATCGAATCGAGGATCTATAACTGTGAGTCGAGAACGTAGCCACTGTGCTACCGATCACACACACGCTGAACTATACTCACCAAAGTCCCAATTGCCTTCTGAAACCTGGACATTCTCAATAGTTTGAAACCGAGTTATTTCTTAGCATGCTTCCCTGATGATAGTCAGAACTGAAGGAAAGACTGATAGAACTGGAGCTCACCACACGATGAAAATGAGACAAGGGAGACATGATAACGACATACAAGATTGTAAGAGGAATAAACCAAATAAAGATGCCATATTTAATGTGATGAATAAGAGAACATTAAAGGAAACTAAACATACAAATAAGAGATGTTAGAAAGAACTTCAACATAAGAGTTGTAAATAATGGAATACATTAGAGGATGTAGCTAAAACTACGTCAGTACACTGCTTTACAAACATATATGACAACGAAATAGAGATTGGAATAAATAATCAATATCTCGTGAGGCGTGGACCAGGAGCTGACAATCGACCCTACAATCACTTTTACATGAGGAGGTCGAGGCGAGCTCAGTATTCGACCAGTCGTCACAATACCCTCACATCGGTGAAAGGTGCCACGCTAGTCTCCTGTGACCCGAACCCAATTGAATTTCTGTGACACTTTTGCATTGTTCATCGAATCTGCCTTGTCAATATCAGTCGTGTGGTTGGGGGGGGGGGTTATGTGGTGGGGGTGGAGGTTGTGGTTTTAGGGGCGTGTGTGTGTGTGTGATGGGGGGGAGAAGGGGTGTAGTTCGTTGGGAGAAGACGTCTGTGAAAGGGGATGTAGAATATTGGGGGAGGGAAGCGAGGGTAGTGTTTTAGGGAATGACGTGTACATGTGTGTATGTGTGCCTATGTGGGAACTGGGAAGCATATGTGTAGGCTTGTAGAAGGGATGGACGCACATCGTCTGTGCCAGTTAAGTCCACTACGGGCTTACCATACACCTGTCCTCTTAAAATTACGTCGCTTTTCGCTCGTTTGTCCGTATGGCCAATAATGGACGTAATTGAAATGAAATCGGCTAACAAAAGTGACGTATTGTCCCGCTTTCTGTTTACAGTCCTCCGGCTTTCTCGGTTAGGTTAAGAGAGGAACCTTCAATTAACGATTTTCATGACGTTTTGAAACCTTAGGANACCTTCGCTGGACGCACCTTCGCTGGACTCGCCTTCGTTGGACTCGCCTTCGCTGGACTCACCTTCGCTGGACTCGCCTTCGCTGGACTCACCTTCGCTGGACTCGCCTTCGTTGGACTCGCCTTCGCTGGACTCACCTTCGCTGGACGCACCTTCGCTGGACGCACCTTCGCTGGACTCGCCTTCGCTGGACGCACCTTCGCTGGACTCACCTTCGTTGGACTCGCCTTCGCTGGACGCCCTTCGCTGGACGCCCCTTCGCTGGACGCACCTTCGCTGGACGCACCTTCGCTGGACTCACCTTTGCTGGACGCACCTTCGCTGGACACACCTTCGCTGGACTCACCTTCGCTGGACGCACCTTCGCTGGACGCACCTTCGCTGGACTCACCTTCGCTGGACGTACCTTCGCTGGACGCACCTTCGCTGGACGCACCTTCGCTGGACGTACCTTGCTGGACTCACCTTCGCTGGACTCACCTTCGCTGGATTCGCCTTCGCTGGACGCACCTTCGCTGGACGCACCTTCGCTGGACTCGCTGTAACACTGTAAAGGTGTTTGGTTTAATTTTATTTAATACATACAGGGAGATATATGAGTCACAGACAAGGATTTTGACAGACGCCAGCTTGTCTGGCCTGGATCTCACCCCTCTAAGTGTTAATTGACAACCAAGTGACCTGAGGTCAGCCAGGCGAATCTCACCTGGCTCTCGCTAATCTTATAATTGAGCCGGGTAGCCTTCAAACATGCCGACGTTTAAGGAGTGGCTTGGTAGAGTGCCGGAGGCTATCTAACTTGTGGGCGGAGTTAGCCACTAGGTTTCCCAATATATACTCGGAGAAAGATCGATTCGAGAGAAGAGGAGAAGGACAGCAGAAGCAGAGCCATAGACAGAAGAACAAACGGCAGCGGCCAGCCGTCCAGACAGGCGGTCTGCCGGCGGGGGCGGGGCAGTCTCTGTCAACTACAGACCCCCCCCCCCCCCTTTCTCTATTCCACGGAGACTCTTAAGACTCGGAGACACTTGGTGAGTTGAACATTGAGGGACTTTGTCGTGTTCACTAAACAGGTGTTGTGTGATGATCAGGGGCAGTCGAGTTGTAGGGTTCTCGAATTCTTGGATGATGACTCACTTTGAATATTAAGCTTTGAACATTTATACTTGCTTAAATTATTGATACTTAGTATGTGAAATATAATTGAAAGTTATTATTTAAATTGTGTTTAACTTTGTTACCTGGAGTTTTGAGTGAGATGAGGAAACCTCAGCGGTTACTGGTTCATGATTTTAATGAATACAGGATAAAGATGGAACATACTAATAATGACCTAATGATAACATCTTTTCTGAATATTGAGATTAATGAGTACATGTTTAGAGTTGAAACATGGTAATAACATCTTTTGGTACAGAGAAGTTCCATTCCTTGTCTTGTATGTATATGATCTAGAATGGATGGTGGCAGCATCTTCTAATTTCTATTTTCTATCTTCTATTTTCTACTTCTACTATCTACTCTTCTACTTCTACTATCTACTTTCCTACTTCTACCTATCTACCCTTCTAAGTCTTCTACTTCTCCCACTCACTGTTTACTTTCTCATTTCTCCCCCCCCCCCCGTTACAATGATGGCAGCGGTGTTGAACAATGTTTAATGTAGCAGGTGTTAATTTAACATTGTTCAGTCCCACGTGTCCTTTTGCCGCTCAGGCGCTATCAGGGAGATATTGACAGGTGTTTAATATTCGCGAGTTAGCGAGTTTTTTTTTCAGGTTAGGAGATAGTGATTTTCTGGCGATGTGTTCTTGTGATTTTGTGAGTTTTGTGGAGTTCAGGGAATGTTCACCAGAACTTGCGTGTGTAGTGATTTATGTTAGTGATAAGATTTGGTGATTTGGGAACTTAGCGGTTGGTGGTGTGCAGGTCATCTGAGTGTGACAGGTGACCCGCATGTCCCACGGGGACACCCAGCCACCGCTGGTCCCCAGGTCAGTTGGGGAGTGGCAGGTGTATTTCTTAAGTAGTTTTAAGTGGTGGTTCTGCTCAGATTATTGCGATCAACTGTTTTACTCCATTTGAACGCAATAACCCGAGGTGTACTGGTATTGTACAGCATGCTAGTGGGGACTAGTGTGTCAGTAGACTCACGTCTAGGGACGCCTAGCGTTGGAAGTCTGGTCACAGGGTGTGGCAAAAGTTTTGAGTTGTGGACCCGCGAGAGAAGCGAGGGAAACACTCGAGTCACGTAGGTGACTGTAGGATAAGGGTGGGAGTAACGGTTAATTAAGTACTTAAGATTAAGAACGGTACAGTTAAGTTAGGCTAGTGTTTGGTCTCTATTAGTATTGATATTTTTGTGGAGAGTCGTTTAGTGACAAGTTTAAGTAGTGACGATCTTATTCTCTCTTCTCTAACTTCCCTCTGTTACTGTTTTTTCCACCAAGTCAGTATCATTCAGAGTTAATTGGATTATTTTAAAAAAATTTAAGTGTAGTTGTTGCAAGGAGGAGAACCTTATGTCTAGACTGTGTGAACCCTATGTTAACTACAGGGTCACACAACATTTGGTGGTACACGGTATTGTCGCCTTTTATGTTCATTCCCAGGTTGTCGCCAGAGGAGAGAGGCGCGCACACCCAGGAGAGGGAGACGGCTGCCTTTGTACACTCAGGGGCTTATCACCACCACGATGACCTGCCCCTTACCTGGAGGTCATTGCTCCACCACCACCATCACCCCGGGGGACCCCAAAGATGTAGCCCTCTCGGTCGGTTAAAATGGTCTACCCAGTGGACCCCAGGACGGACGGACCCCCAGTGGACCCCAGGTCGTTCTGCAGACGACCCCAGACGACCCAGTAAAAATGGAAGAGGAGCAACAACGATTCCAGTCTGTCCCACCAACATCGGTCTACCTAGGATAGACCCCAAATGGACCCCAGGTCGCTTGTCTAAGACCCAAGAGAGAAGAAAGAAGAAAGAAGAGAGAAGAAAGAAGAAAGAAGAGTAGAAGATAAGACCAAGCTGAGTGAGACACGATGCCTAGTGTCCCTTGCTGGTGTCAGCATCATTGCATGGAGCGTAATTGCAAGACAGGATCGTTTGCCTTAACTGGCCGCCCCTCCTGCAAGCATGGTGCTCTGTTGAGTGATTCCTCCTGTGTCGTGCAGACTTGATGTGGCTGTCAGAAGTGGCTCTCTGAAGGAGGCGTACTGGAGCAACTGGGAGGGAAGAAGTAGGATGGGATTTCTACGGTGCCAACTATATGGAGGTCTCGAAACTTGTAGTCCCTATAGCTGTGAAGAACCCCAATATACGTCTCTCATGGTGACTGACGTAGGGCCAATTACAGATCAGCTGGGACAACCGAATTCCACGGTCCTGTGCGCAGTTCAAGTAGTAACGGCTTCCTGGTTGGCTAAGAGTTGTTGTGCGTTACGACGGAGAAGCGACGGACGCAGTTGTGTTGAAGAAATATGGTACAGGACTATCTACAGGACCAAGCAGTGACGTCGCCCAGCCAGAGACAATGGACGCCTGTCTACATATTTCATTTTTTTAGAGTAGGATGATGTATATTTGTTTAGCTAGGATGTATTTTTTTCTTCGTTAATAAAGTTGTCGCACACAGCTAGCTTGCTTTAGCAGTGTTGCAAAAACTTTATTTTCGGGGAGAAGGGGAGATGTAACACTGTAAAGGTGTTTGGTTTAATTTTATTTAATACATACAGGGAGATATATGAGTCACAGACAAGGATTTGACAGACGCCAGCTTGTCTGGCCTGGATCTCACCCCTCTAAGTGTTAATTGACAACCAAGTGACCTGAGGTCAGCCAGGCGAATCTCACCTGGCTCTCGCTAATCTTATAATTGAGCCGGGTAGCCTTCAAACATGCCGACGTTTAAGGAGTGGCTTGGTAGAGTGCCGGAGGCTATCTAACTTGTGGGCGGAGTTAGCCACTAGGTTTCCCAATATATACTCGGAGAAAGATCGATTCGAGAGAAGAGGAGAAGGACAGCAGAAGCAGAGCCATAGACAGAAGAACAAACGGCAGCGGCCAGCCGTCCAGACAGGCGGTCTGCCGGCGGGGGGCGGGGCAGTCTCTGTCAACTACAGACCCCCCCCCCCCTTTCTCTATTCCACGGAGACTCTTAAGACTCGGAGACACTTGGTGAGTTGAACATTGAGGGACTTTGTCGTGTTCACTAAACAGGTGTTGTGTGATGATCAGGGGCAGTCGAGTTGTAGGGTTCTCGAATTCTTGGATGATGACTCACTTTGAATATTAAGCTTTGAACATTTATACTTGCTTAAATTATTGATACTTAGTATGTGAAATATAATTGAAAGTTATTATTTAAATTGTGTTTAACTTTGTTACCTGGAGTTTTGAGTGAGATGAGGAAACCTCAGCGGTTACTGGTTCATGATTTTAATGAATACAGGATAAAGATGGAACATACTAATAATGACCTAATGATAACATCTTTTCTGAATATTGAGATTAATGAGTACATGTTTAGAGTTGAAACATGGTAATAACATCTTTTGGTACAGAGAAGTTCCATTCCTTGTCTTGTATGTATATGATCTAGAATGGATGGTGGCAGCATCTTCTAATTTCTATTTCTATCTTCTATTTTCTACTTCTACTATCTACTCTTCTACTTCTACTATCTACTTTCCTACTTCTACCTATCTACCCTTCTAAGTCTTCTACTTCTCCCACTCACTGTTTACTTTCTCATTTCTCCCCCCCCCCCCCCCCGTTACATCGCCTTCGCTGGACTCGCCTTCGCTGGACTCACCTTCGCTGGACTCACCTTCGCTGGACTCACCTTCGCTGGACTCGCCTTCGTTGGACTCGCCTTCGCTGGACTCACCTTCGCTGGACTCGCCTTCGCTGGACTCACCTTCGCTGGACGCACCTTCGCTGGACTCGCCTTCGTTGGACTCGCCTTCGCTGGACTCACCTTCGCTGGACTCGCCTTCGCTGGACTCACCTTCGCTGGACTCGCCTTCGTTGGACTCGCCTTCGCTGGACTCACCTTCGCTGGACTCGCCTTCGCTGGACTCACCTTCGCTGGACGCACCTTCGCTGGACGCATCTTCGCTGGACTCGCCTTCGCTGGACTCACCTTCGCTGGACGCACCTTCGCTGGACGCACCTTCGCTGGACTCACCTTCGCTGGACTCGCCTTCGTTGGACTCGCCTTCGCTGGACTCACCTTCGCTGGACTCGCCTTCGCTGGACTCACCTTCGCTGGACGCACCTTCGCTGGACTCACCTTCGCTGGACTCACCTTCGCTGGACGCACCTTCGCTGGACTCACCTTCGTTGGACTCGCCTTCGCTGGACGCCCTTCGCTGGACTCACCTTCGCTGGACGCACCTTCGCTGGACGTACCTTCGCTGGACTCACCTTCGCTGGACTCACCTTCGCTGGATTCGCCTTCGCTGGACTCACCTTCGCTGGATTCGCCTTCGCTGGACTCACCTTCGCTGGACTCACCTTTGCTGGACGCAGCCTCGCTAGACGCACTTTGCAAAACTGTTACTGTAGCGAGCTCTGAATCACTGCTTTGAAGACCTAATTGCTCAGTTCTTTAACGCATTGTGATTCCACCTCGTTACGTCCTTTTTTGAGATGTGAAAAAATACGAACAAAAAATATATATGATATTACTCAACTAAAGAAAGTTGGAATTAAAACGTTCGGATTTTCCGCTTGGATCACTTACGAAGCTCGTATAGAGAGTTATTTAAAGATAAAAGTATATTGTTTAGTATTCCGTGGAGTTGAAAAGTCACAGTCCACCTTCATATAGAGAGGTTTTTCCCCGTTTTCTGAGGAAGTGAATGTAAATAGAGTAGAAATGGCGTAAGGAGGTGCCTTCCGTTGGGTCCTGTTACTTATTCCTGTTTTACAATTTCTATTATAATGCTTTTTTTACTTTCTCATCCGCTTTCTTTTTTGCTTCCCTTGAGCTTTCTTACGCTTTCTATTTATAGCACGTACATTGACCTTAATAGTTAATACTCATAAAATGTGTCTTACTCTGATTATTAGCATCATTGCTTTTGTAGTAAAAGAGTAACTTTGCATCCGAGTACAGTCAACACCTGTCGTACTTGGTCACACATCGTAGGTATCCATCGTCGTTGAGGCGACAGCCTTCATAGAGGGAATATAATAACTGCGGGAGAAGGAAGGAAGGAATTATCAAGGGAAAGCACCAAGCCATTACGACTATATAGCACTGGGAAGGAATGGTGCCCAACCACTGGGCACGGGGGAAGGAATGGTGCCCAACCACTGGGCACGGGGGAAGGAATGGTGCCAACCACTTGGACGGTCGGGGATTGAACGCCGACCTGCATGAAGCGAGACCTTCGCTTCGTAAATATCAGCTACGTTCAACTATTGCTTGGCTAGTCGTTTCCTCTGGGTCTTTCTCACCATGTATTGGTGACATTAGTAGTGACTGATTCAACAACCTTTCTCCCTCTCTGGTATCATTATACCTGCTGAGATATAATAATTACTCATCTCTCATTATCTCGATTCGCAGATACATACATTAATACATATACGTGCTTTAAGCATATACATAAATCCATACATGCCTGTACACATACACATGTTTTCATAATGGTATACGAAATTACAAATACACATGCAATACCGTCTGCTACAGACAAGCAGTTATAAATGTGTAGTCATTTGCATGCAAGCAAGCATATAGACCAACATGGCATCGATACACGCAGTCACACTCTAAATTACCAAACATGAAGGGGTGTAAACGCTTTAAATTCGTGAATTCATTTGCAGTTAGAGAAACACGCAAACGCATCTTTTCGCACCCTTAACAGAATCACAGAACAGTGTAGTTCAAACACAGTAAAACACAAACGTAATCACCCGACTTAATTGATACAAACACTCGAAAACACTCAACAAAAATTGTAACAGAAAGACAAGCTCAGAGACAAGTATGATAAAATATCAACACACAATCCGACGCAATCGTTAAAACCGACATACCCATGCATACACGCCACACACACACACACACACACACACACACACACACACACACACACACACACACACACACACACACACACACACACACACACACGTACGAGATGCCTAAACATTCAAAAGCGATGCGCGCCCCAAAACAAGCAAGTGAAGTCGTGAACAAACAGACAAACACGGCAGATTATATTGCATGCATTGTACATAAGCCAGCCAGTGCTAATATCAGCTACGTTTGTAAACAGGCAACAGGTGAATATTGGGGGAGCAAGGAGCCTTTTCTGTGGTCTATATGTGTTTGTTTTACCATGGATATCACGTTTGTTTTAATGTATTATCCAGCTTATATTGTTTATTACGGATTAAGTAAGCTTAGGGGATTTTTTTTTTGCATTGTTCAGCTTAATGGATAGTTTCTTAGGGATGGCATACAGAGAGAATAAATAAAAATAACGGAGCTGAAAATTTATCCAACTCAATTCAGCCCTCATGTGTGAGAAGAAGGGAAAATGACGATGTTTCGGTTAGTGTGGACCCTTACCAAGTATCATATAATCCCCCTTTGGAATATATAATTTGGTATTTTATATAAGTTATCAACATTTGTCTTGCTTCACCAAAGTAACATAATATTGATGTGCAGAACAACTGATGTGTTATTGAACATCAAACATGTTACTAATGTATTATTAATGTATTAAACTAAATTAAGTTTGATGTATAGAACATCTAAAGAATTATTTATGTATTGGACATGTTGTATCACAGGTAAAACTGACAATGAAATTAGAATACAAGGAAAGGAAAGAATTGCGTAAAACCCTAGTTTGTGTCTCGGAGAGACTACAGGAACCGTTGGTAAATCAGGATGATTTCTCGGTTGCAATTCTTTACCATGTCGTAGCTCAGTCGATTAAAGCAGCGTCTGGGATCCTCTCGGACGTAGGTTTGTACCCTCGTCACGGCCCTTGTGGATTTGTAGAATACAAGGTTTATTTCTATGAGAATTATTTCATCAGGATGATTAAAAGAAGACGATTTTCTCCAGATGATATTTTTGGCTGCGATATACATTACCTTTCATCTATTGGTGACAAAACTGGAATTAACCAACAGCCTGATTGACCAGTCCAGCAACGAGGAGGCCTGGTCGAGGACCGGGCCGCGGGGACGCTAAGCCCCGAAATCATCTCAAGGCAACCTCATGGTTGGTAATAGTAGTAAGAAAAATGTGTTAGATAAAACAATAAAAATAATATAAAATACATAGGATGTCTTATTGGGTGCAAAAATAAGAAATGTATTTCGGCCCGTTTTGGACCATTATAGAATATTGTGAAGAAAGAGTAGCAAGGTAGCATATTTAAATTAAGAATGTGAGGTGAAATATAATACGGCTCAAGTATAATAGGAGTTAACAGGAATAATGAAAACGGTAGAAAATCACAATGACGAAGAAAAAAGGTGAAAAAGTGAAATAGACAAAAAAGATACCAACTTAAGGGAAAGAAAAAAAAAGAGAATTAGAGGGACTAAAGCTAAGCCGGATCACGTTTGTTAAGAAAGT
>WNGS01001312.1:44547389-44585130 GCA_020271785.1 Procambarus virginalis
TTGTTCACATGGGAATGTTGCCAAGATGTTTGTGTCCTTGGTGATGGGTCGGTCTTGGGGAGAGAAGAATATCCCAGAGTGAATATCTTTTTCCTTTTTGTTTCTTGAGAGTTAGTGTCCTAGATCTGTTGCGTAAATGTTTAGATGTGAGATTCATTAGCTTGTTTCTGATGGCTGCGTATGTTAGGTACCAGAATGTTTAGTTTGTGTAACATACGCTTGAGGCAGTTGGGAATATTTTTGAAGTTTAGAACCGGTGGTGACTGAATGTCAGATTCTTGAGTGTCTCACACACACACACACACACACACACACACACACACACACACACACACACACACACACACACACACACACACACACACACACCACACACACACACACACACACACACACACACACACACACACACACACACACACTCATACACAAGTGATGAAAGCCATAGGCAGAACTGTCACCTGTTGATTGACGGTTGAGAGGCGGGACCAAAGACCAGAGCTCAACCCCCGCAAGCACAACTAGGTGAGTAACCCACACACACACCTATGGAAATACACACCTGTTGATTGACGGTTGAGAGGCGGACCAAAGAGCCAGAGCTCAACCCCCGCAGACACAACTAGGTGAATACACACACACAACCACAAACACACAAACACACAACAACACAACACACACACCCATACTGATTCTGATATATGTAAATGATCTACCAGAGGGTATAGAATCATTCCTCTCATTGATTGCTGATGAGCAAAAATTATGTGGAGGATTAAGACAGAGAAAGATAGTATGAGGCTACAAGATGACCTAGACAGACTGAATGAATGGTCCAACAAATGTATTAAAGTTCAACCAAGTAAATGTAGGTAATGAAACTAGGCAGTGGAAACAGGAGGCCAGACACAGATACAGAATGGGAGATGAAATCCTTCATGAAACGGACAGAGAGAAAATCTAGGAGTTGATATCATACCAAACTGTCTCCTGAAGCCCACATCAAAGAATAACATCTGCGGCGTATGCGAGGCTGGCTAACATCTGAACTGCCTTCAGGAACTGTTAAGAATCATTCAGAACCTTGTATACCACATATGTAAGACCAATCCTGGAGTATCGGCCCCAGCATGGAGCCCGTACCTTGTCAAGCACAAGGCGAAGCTGGGAAAAGTTCAGAGGTGTGCCACTAGGCTATCCCAGAACTAAGAGGCATGAGTTACGAGAAAGGCTGCGGAAATGCACCTCATGACACTGGAAGACAGAAGAGTAAGGGAAAACATGATCACTACCTACAAAATTCTCAGAGGAATTGACAGGGTAGATAAAGATAAACTGTTTAACACGGGTGGTACACGCACAATGAGACAAAGATGGAGGCTTAGTATCCAAATGAGCCACAGAGGTATTAGAAAGAACTTTTTCAGTGTCAGTAGTTAACAAATAGAATGCATTAGGCAGTGATGTGGTGGAGGCTGACTCCATACACAGTTTCAAATGAGATATGATGGAGCCCAGTAGGTCAGGAACTGAACACTCACGACCCACCCCGGAAGCACAACTAGGTGATGAATACACACTGCTAAAAAAAATGTATACTACAATAAACATACAAACACTCGCTCCACCAACAAACACACAAAAAAAACGCACGAACGAGCACACACAAAATACACACACACGAACCTTAGCCTTCCCCAAAATAATCGTTCGCCAGCTGCAGTCTAGGCAACAACGAGTATAATTGGCATGAACGGATTGCATTCAGTTGATGAACGTGCAACAGATTGTCATATTTGGGTCATGTTGCACTAGGCGCCCTCCAGCGAGGCCACATTGCACGCTCTAACTGAGCCACGGTGCCAAGCCTTCAAGCAGTTTGGCCCGGTTCCCAAAAGATGTATTTTTCAGTTCGGGATTAATGAAGTAACACTGGGTGATCATTTAACGCAATATATATATATATATATATATATATATATATATATATATATAATATATATATATATATATATATATATATATATATATTGAGTCTGGTGTTGACAACGGCCTTAACAAGCCGAAACGTTCACCCCCCCTTTCTCAATTCTTTTGGTTTTTCCGCATACAAATGATCAGTGTTTAGTGATCGATCGTCAATTGCATATATATATATATATATATATATATTATATATATATATATATATATATATATATATATATATATAATGTGTGTGTGTGTTGAGCTCTGTTGTGGGTGTTGCGGGTTTCACCCACGACCACAACCGGACAATGTGAATGCAAAAGTTGATTGATCTAACGCTTTCAGATATATTCAAGTAATTCTTGAAGATTGGTTTTAAGTACGTAAATAGGTATTGTAAACTTGGTAAGTCGGTATTAGGTTAAGATATCAAGATATTAGTTTAGCCTCTTATTCGAAATTTGTTAATATGTTATTATGAATATTAAGATATTCTCAAACTCTCGACAAATAAATATTATATAATTTTATTATATATTATTCTAATGATGCTTACAATCTTATTTCATCTTGCAAGTATTATTACCTCATCTATTTTGTTAAATCAACATTGTATATTCTTCATTAAACATTGTTAAACCAATATTGTCATTGTTTATTTTGTGTGAAGGATGTGTTACATTACAATATAACCAGATTTATCTAAGTTACTGCTCAGTATACTATATTTACATTGTTTTTCCACAGCTACCACATGTAGCCTACTATCGTAGCCTTGCTTTAATTGCCGCATCCAATAGTTTGCTGGAAAACGAGGGTTCAGCGCGAACAGCAAATTATTTTCCAAAATAAAAACCTGAATCTGAAGTATTTACGCACTTCATTATGTATACGTACGTGTTTGAAAATGTTGTCTCCTACTACTGCTGTGTAATTTCTAAAACAAAATATTACTACTGAGTGTGGCCCCTGTAGTTAGAGTAGGTGAGGAGGGTCGTGCGGGCGCACAGGCAGGCGGAAGCCAGATGGAGCGCACTTGTCCCTAGCGCCTGCTTGTACAACTCTTCAACACACTCTGGCAAGTGTAGCCATGTTTCTTGGCGGAGCATCTTCAGCTGAGTGCTTCCTGAGTGGGAGAGGATCGATTACAGCATATTCCCACCAGGAGATGACAAGAACATTTTCCAAAGATCATTAAGAGACTGAAGTTTTGGTGTAAATCTGTCTTGTTTGTTTTGTCTATGGATGGGCTTGTGTGGTGTGACGTGAGCTTCGAAACTCCGCCTTTCGAAACATGAGTAATTTAATGCAACGAGTCTACTCGTTTTCTTACCAATTGAGTTACATTATATCACTTTCTCGCCTAACTCATTTAACTTACAACTCTTACATCAGAGAAGTTCTTTGTCCACTTCCTCAATTTACCTTAGAATCCTGCATGTCCATATCATGTTTCTATGTTCCTTCCACTGTGGTGAAGTCCAGTTTCCCTCGGTATTTCTCCATAGTTCAGTTCCTTTAGCTCAGGAACATGTGTTATTGCGTATTTTTAAATCTTTCCTAGTTTTGTGTTGTGCCTTTTCATACGGGGTTTCCACACCGGAGATGCATGCTCAGTCCTTGGTCTCACATACATTATACATAGATATTGGAAGGCGTGCTTGCGCGGTTCCGTACATATAGGGTCTTGTAGTGCAGTGATGAACGCAGTCGGTTGTCAGATGTCTCAGGTTCAGTTCTCGTGGCAGGACAGAACCGTTTGGACTGCGTTCTCTTTCACCTGATATCTCTATTCACCTAGCAGGTGCTTAGGAGTTAGACATTTGTTGTGGGCTGCATCCAGGTCAGTCCTTAGCCTAGGCCCTAGGGGGCCTTCGATAAGCCTGACCCGAACACAAAAAAACGTATGAACGTTTGCATGTATATTTTCAAATAACACACACACGCACGCACGCTTGCTGGCTCACAATATATCCTTAATAACACCTGTGCACACAAAAACGTCCATCTTACACGCCCAGCAAGATCTGGTTCCACTCAAACCTGCTCCATAAAACCACACTCCGCTTAAACCCGCCCAACACAAAACAGACCCCCCACCCTCTCGTCTTCCCCTGCACAAACACTCCCTACACACACACGCCACCCACAAGCACGACCCACACAAACCTGCCCATACAACAATGCTTTATTGAAGCTCGACCTAAACAAACACACCATACAAGCACGCCCATAGCAACGCTTCACAAGTATAACGCAACACGAAGCACTCGAGATCCATTACGAGTCCTGCAAAAAAAAAAAAACATTGAACGCTTAATGACTCTTCCTCTCTCTCTCTCTCTCTCTCTCTCTCTCTCTCTCTCTCTCTCTCTCTCTCTCTCTCTCTCTCTCTCTCTCTCTCTCTCTCTCTCTCTCCCCCCACCTTTGGACCGTCACCTGCCAGGAGTGAGTCAGTCTCCACTGCTCGTCGCCTCAGGAAGTGGCGTTTTTAACACCCTCGTGGCCAAGATAATCTGGCAGCGTCGTCCTCTCCAGCCACCTTACTTATATACCAAGAGTGGTTACGTGCACCTATGTTCGCCTGCGGGACGCTTCAATCACCTTTTGATGTGGTGTGTGTCGCATTTTCTATTTAAACAAAGATAAATGCTGTCTGCATCCATTTCTTTCTTAAGCTGTTTCATTAACTCTGTCATAGAATGTCTATCCGGTTTCTGAACAAATACTGTTTATTGTTTTAGCGAGAATACCTTGTTGTATACAAGATTTTCAACTATCATCTTTTATATAGGCAGAATAGTATCAATTTTTTATTTTAACACCTTCAAATTATCTTTACAGCGAGACTTTGAAGGTGATCAAGATTGGATAAGTAAGTTTCTCCATACATTCCTTCAATATCAAGGGTGAGATCTTGTGTGGTTCCATTATTGATTTGTCAAGATCTAATAACAGTTTCTCTGTCCTCTCTTGGAATGTCAATGGCTCTCAGTTCCCTTGGTTGAGCAATTAATGCTGATGTATTTATATATTTTATCAGTTCACTTTGGAATTTTATGTGGAATGACTGTCATAACTATGTGGTCTTGTAATGTGACATACACACGACGTTATTTTAACGTTGCTGCGACGTAAAAATAACGTCCGTGACACCACACGAACACCAAACTAACGACCACAAGGGCATGTGACCTATTTCTGTTTCATTCTAGAAGGTGTTTCCACCTGACACGACTAAATGCTTCACTGACACAAATTCAAAGGATGTCTGAACTTTTTTTTACGTGAAATTAAGTAATGAGAGTAAATACATTTCCTCACCTGCCTCTGTGCCAAACTAAAGATTCCAATGTTTGGGAATTAAAGTTTCGAAAGTGTTCGATAAAAGGTATTTTCCAATTCTGTGAAGAGGGAATTATCAGGGGAAAGCACCAAGCCATTACGACTATATAGCACTTGGAAGGGGTCAGGATAAGGATTTGGGACGGGGCTGGTGAGGGAAAGAATGGTGCCCACCCACTCGGACGGTCGGGGATTGAACTCCAACCTGTAGAGACGGTAGAGCGAGACCGTCGCTCTACCGTCCAGCCCAAGTTAAAAAACTTTGTCTTCTTTATTTATATTCTTTTATAAACTTATTTATTATTTTTATATATATTGTCAGTCAAAATATACGATATATAATATATATATATATATAATATATATATATTATATATATTATATATATATATATATATATATATATATATATATATATATATATATGAGAGAATGTCTGTCAGTCTGTCTCTCTGTCTAAGGCTCCGCTCCACACCCCACCACTTCCCTCCTTCCTCAAAAAAATACTGCAACAGAAGAAAGTTTAATCAAATACATGGATGATAAAAAAATCTTTTGTAAAATGTAAAACAAATATATTTAGTGAAAACTGAAGCAAACCATAACCATAGAAGAGCCGTGGAAAGACAGAGAAAAATGAAAGCAATAGAAATTACAAATTTGGAAAGTATGAAAAGACGAAACAAGGAGGTAAAAGAGAATTTAATAGTGGACGAATGGGGTTATGTAAACTATCCAGCCTATTTATGTATAAATGGGCTGGATGGTTTACATATTTCCACTGTTTAAGTAGTACCTACAGTGACGATGAGGACCATTGTGCATATGTTGACTTAAAAGGCAATTAGAAAGCAGAAATTGGGACTATTAAATTTGAACAAACCGGAAAAAGGTTTTTTTTAACTGATGTAATTTTTTTTTGCAACCTAACTTTCCTAGGCCTAATGCACGTTAAGGTCTGATATAGTACGTACGTGTTATACTAGGCCTCGAAATATTCAAGTTTGGTTTTTAACTGAATTTTTTTGGACTCTATAAAGTCAATTATGTTATAGTCTAGTTTATGGTTTAAAGTGAATAGTCAGTTACGTCTATGTATGTACGATGGTCCAAATAGTTACAAAAGGTACTGTCTAAACAGGTGGATAAGTCGAAGCCATGAAACTAAGAAATATTTGATCAGTAAATAAATAAATAAATAAATACATTTACAAAAATGTTTCACCTGGCAGAAATAAGTAGTTTAGATGAAGTAAACAAGCAAGGCATTCCAGCCAGCTACACGCACGTGCACGCACGCGCGCGCACACACACACACACACACACACACACACACACACACACACACACACACACACACACACACACACACACACACACACACACACACACAGGGGTCTGGTAGCTGAGTAGACAGCACGCGGGACTCGTAATCTGGTGGCCCGGGTTTGATTCCCGGGGCCTGCAGAGACAAATGGGCAGAGTTTCTTTCACCCTGATGCTCCTGTTACCTAGCAGTAAATAGGTACCTGGGAGGTAGATAGCTGTTACGGGCTGCTTCCTGGATGTGTGTGTGAAAAATTTAGAAGTTAGTAACAGTTGATTGATTGACAGTTGAGAAGCGGGCCGAAAGAGCCCGCCTCTCAAATATTCCTTAATTAAATATTCCTAGGCCTAGTATAGCACACATATGTACTACATTAGGCCTCAGATAGCATGTATTAGGCCTAGAAAGGTTAGGTTAGTTTAATAAGCCTTTGCAACATAAGTTGAAAATCGTTTTCCGGTTTGTCCAAAATCAATAGTACCGATTTCTTCTTTCTAATTGCACTGTTCGTCGGTATATGTGCTAGGGTCATCATCCTTCCTGTAAGTACTACGATAACAGGAGGATGGGCTGGAGGTTAACATGGCTAGACTGAAGGGGGTAGAGGAAAGTGCGGAGAAACATTGCAATTGCTCATGATCTAAAGCACGCAAATTCAGCTGTAAAACATTGTTTTACAGGTCCACGTCTATGACACAAAGTCATAGACGTGGTGTTATGACTTTGTCCTGTATAGCTAGAACTGGGACTGGCTTGCGGATTTTTATTGATTTCAACTCGGATCTTACCCAATATCTCAAACTCACTGGATATTTCAAACTCACTTTACCTTCACCTTGCAAAAAGACAGTGAACCCCAAACATATTTAGGAACGCAAGAAGTTTTTTCAGGACCGAAATGAGTAATGTTTTTGGTTGTCAAGTCAATCACCTTCCTAAACCTAATTCAACATGCGTTTCACTTGCTGAAAATTTGAAAGTAAAGCAGAAATACAAAATATAAAAGTCTAAAAAAGGCCTGTAAATCCTGTACGGTTCATGCAGTATGGATGTAAATAACCTGACATTAAGGTTGAAAATATTCATTTTAGCTTCATAAACACTGAATGCCAATGACACCCACACACTGAATGGAACTCATAGATATATTGAAATACAAACTGACAAACACACACGAGGAAAAAAAGAGACTGACTGATACACTAACAGAGACAAATCATCTTATCGCTAAAATAATAGAAAGCGTAACCCAGATACTGTACAATAAGTGCACTGGAACCTGCAGACAGGTGACAGCTAAACTGGAACTCACAGACAGGTGAACTGGAACTCACAGACAGGTAACAGGTGGACTGGAACTCACAGACAGGTAACAGGTGGACTGGAACTCACAGACAGGTGAACTGGAACTCACAGACAGGTGAACTGGAACTCACAGACAGGTAACAAGTGGACTGGAACTCACAGACATGTGACAGGTGGCCTGGAACTCACAGACAGGTGACGTGTACACACCTCTCAGCCATGATAAAAACCTTTTCTTTTATAGCATATTAATCTTTGTGCAAGAACATAGGTTCGACCCCCATTTCGGTCGGACCGTATTGTCCGTGGGACGCAGTTTCTCCCGACTTTCTGAAACATAAACACTGAGTCACACGGTAAGCCGTAAGCAGTTCACCTGACTTCAGTAGTTATTACTGATCATTACGAATTTACGAAACCTGTACATCTTTCCTTAATCATGGCGGCTTTTTTGTTTAACTTTATTTAACAGTTTATGAACCCTAATGCACTAGGAGGTATTTTAATCAATGTTTAAAGATCTGTCGGTCACTCCAGTTATACCGGCATCTTCAGCTAATGAACCCAGAGACCCGGCGAGAGAGCCAAAGCGTTTGTGACAGCTGCTTGTGTGTGTGTGTGTGTGTGTGTGTGTGTGTGTGTGTGTGTGTGTGTGTGGTGTGTGTGTGTGTGTGTGTGTGTGTGTGTGTGAATAATCTTGTGTAAACTTGATGAAGACGAGAGCAGCTGGTGCTTTATTGAAACGAGGGTTAGTCACTTGGGTTCCCTCCAGCATACATATATAGCCATGTGTACACACAAACACACACCCTATATTGAGGGGTATAGAGGAGAGGGTGAGAGAGAAGAGGATGAGAGACGGGAGGGATGGTGAAGCAAGTGAGAAGAGTGAGGTAAGAGAAGAGAGGGCGAGGCAAGAGAAGGGATGATGAGGGAATAGAGGGTAAGATGAAATAAACGAGAAAAGTGTGAGACAAGCGATAGGATGGGGGTGCAAAGAGGAATGGAGCATGGCGGAAGGGAAGGAAATGCAGAGGAAGGTGGATAATATTTAAAGGATAAATGCTGTCAAAGGTTATAAGGGTATAAATGCTGAAGAATTAACTATTACAATGCTAAATTACAAATAAGATATTACCCATGAGATTTAACAACCCAGAAGTCGTAAAAAAACGTCGAGCATAACCTCACTGAAAGCAACAAGTTATCCTGCTCATATGAGAAGCACAGAGCGGGCCAGCCAGAGGCTTATAGTATCCACGCTGAAATATCCTGGGAAAACCTTTGTTGTCGCAGTGACTCGTGGAGGTGACGTCAGTGTCAACCTGTGTGACACGTGGAGGGTGACGCTGTGTCATCCGTAGGGATTCTTGCGTTTCTGGCATTGTCTGCATCTGTTTACAATTAAGGTTATCATCATCCCGGGTGAAGACAGCAAAGCAGACTGTCGGTCATCTGTAATTGTGAGACAGAGTAAATGAATGAAAGTGTAAATCATGTTTACTAATTTAGTTGCTATAGTCATCCGGCTAATAACTGAATATTTCTAAGAATGAATACATTATTGTAATAATTTTGTATTGTGACGAACCCATTCGTTTCTTCCCCTGTCCTGGGGGATGTTCGCAACTTCAAATGAATTATATAGTTTTGTTACATTTTGACTTTGTCGTCTGCTTTATTAACCATAAAACATAGAAATAAAGCAAACTGCAGCGGCTCATTGGCCTGTGTGAGATCTCATCTATTCATATCCACCCGCACAAATCTATATATATATAAGAGATAATGTCTGTCTGAGGTTGGAAAACAGAAGGATGCGGTTGGTCTCGCGTAACTTTTTGTGATAAACAGTCATAGGGGTAACCTATTACTTGTCCGAAACTCTTTGTGTAATAATGGCTTTAATGGAATGTATAACTCTGCTCCCTACAATTGTACATTACTCTTTTGTTCTTTGTACACACATTCTTGTGAATACAAATTAGTATTATTACTGTTATTATTATTATTATCACACTAATTGGTAATTTTGCATTGAAATTAATAATAATAATAATAATAATTGTTTATGAAAATAGATATACTATTACAATTTGTAATATAGGTCTTTGTATTAATATTTTTGTAAAGCTAATGATCATAGTAACCATCAACTGACAAATATTTAACGTTAAAATTGAAGGGTAAGCTAATAATATAGTTGTCAATTGGCTACATTAATGCTAGGGAGTGTAGATGATTTTTATATAAGATTATATCTTTAGTTAGAATTTAAAGAGTATAATATCTGCTCCACAACTGTAATTTATTAGTACCGAATAGTTGATACAAATACAACAAAATTATGATAATTCTAGAATCGTTAATAAATTTATTGATATTGCTCAAATTGTAGATATATTTTAGTTATACCTAATTCGTTTTCTGTCTTGTTTCTCCAAAAGAAAATTGTATTTGTAAAGGTAAGGTTAGCTATAACACTACCCTACACAATTTGTTCATTTGTTAGCTATAAATTTAATACCGGATTCTATCTATGAAGAAACAGCAATTTTGTGCGCACATTCGGCAGACCCATGAAGCGTTACGTAATTTTGATAAAATATAGCGTCAATTACTATAAAAAGTAAAGGTAGCTGTGCAAATAGCACGAACACGGGGCAGTCACTTACATACGGTTAAAACAATCCTTAGGATAGACTACATTGAAACATTTTGTGCTGCCTGCCAACCATGAAGTTTAAAGGCCATAACAATAATGGAATCTGCAAGAGGCATGTTGTCCCATACAATGCAGTTACTACTATGTCAACCAATCCCACCTATGTGATTATCAATCGTTTTTTTTTTCAACTTTACAAATTAATAAAATGATTGTTTTGTCGGGGGCACTATATGTATATATATATATATATATATATATATATATATATATATATATATATATATATATATATATATATATATATATATATAGGGAGGTGGGGCAGCCACCTTCAGGGAGACCCAGAAAATCCACAAGTACAGAAACCTAGAACGTTGTTACAGGTTCGTGCCGATAGGCTCAGAGACTCTGGGCGCCTGGGGTAAATGTGCACTCAAGTTTTTAAAGGAGGTTGGTGAGGAACTCATTGGGAAAACTAGAGACCCACGAGCAGCCAGTTTCCTATTCCAGCGCCTCAGTGTCGCAGTGCAGAGGGGAAATGCGTGCTGTATCCTGGGTACGCACCCAACCTCCGAGGAGCTGGACGAGGTCTTCGAACGCTGATTGTTTAATTGTTATATATTTGTGTGTGTGTGTGTGTGTTCTCTGTAAACTGTAGCATTGCAATAAAATAAAACAAAACATACAAAAAAATAATAGGGGTGGTAGGAGAAGAAAAGAATTAAGTATTCAGTGAGAATCCACAAGATCTTCTCTGAATGCTCTTTGTTTTCTTCTTCGAGGATGTGGGTCCCTGCAATTGCACCAGAGGTGGTACCCCTAATATATATATATATATCAGAAAACTCATCCTCGTGAAGGGCTCGAACCCAGACAGCTAGGGGCTCCATACACCTCCGCATATCTAGTACTTTAGCCACTACATCACACTGACTGTTAATCTATCATATAAAAGATGTTCATATTTCATATGAACAGCAACAATAGGGAAGGATTCTAGAAGTAACTGCTGCCCAATTTCTCTATGCTTGAGTTATAACAGTATACAGTAGGTAGATCGAAGGAGATATCTTTCATTGGGGCATGTAAATTGGTATATATATATATACCGCGTTTATATCAGTTGGTATAAACCTATCTGTTGCTTTTTGGAGATGGTTGTATTGTTTAATGGGTCTGTTTTTGAGTATTAAATCAGTTGTCCTTTTTGTTCTCCGTGAATAATGAAGTCCAATTTTTTGTCTGGGGACGTCGGTTTCAATCCATTTGAAATTATATTCTAGAATGAATAATCAAAAATAAATAATTTCAAGTGGGGTGAAGTCGACGGCCCAAGACCAAAAATTGGGTTTCATTATTTGTAACTATCAACAACTAATGTTCTATGGAGCCTTATTGATGACGCTTCTCAAGATTTATAGAACCTCAAATTTGAAGTGCTTTTTCCTAACCAGAAGCTTAGTAACTTCGGCAGGCTGATACGTTCATCACCACCCTCAACCACCTAACTACCATCACAAAGGTCGCACGATAGTTCTTCCCCAAATGCAACAACCCTCCTATAACCACTCCCCCCTAACCCCCCCCCCCATTACGTGTCCCCCCCCCCCCCCACTCTAACCGCCCCTGTTTTCGTTCCCACCAGTACGATAATCTAAGAAAAATGGGAAGGCAATGTTTCATTGTGTTGTGTCACAGAGGAATGGGTTGGCTCGGATTGCGGCTTGATTGTGTGGAGCAAGTGGCGCTAAGGCTGTGGTCGGTGCTGGAGTTGTGAGCGGTGGTTGTTAAGGTGCAGTTGTGATTGTGTAGTTAGCAGTATTGTTTAACGTTGGCGTGATATTTCCTCCTGGAAAGGAGTTGTCGGCCTCCTATAAATTCTAAAATATTCAGTCTTAGTATGAACTGCAGCGGAAAATACTGATTTGCATGTTGGGTATTCTCCAAGAGATTATCCGTTCCACTTAAGTTCACGGCGTCTGAATATTGCAAATTGAAAACCGGAGGATTTGCTGAAAATTCTTTGTCTGAATCCTGTTTCAGTAAGGAGCAAATTTTATCATCGGTAAACAATGACCGCGTTTCTGCACTGCCATCTAAACAGTTCTGTAAACAGGAAATCCTGGCAAACAGCAGTCCTTGTAAGACATACATACATACATCAAAGACACCTTGGCCAAAATTCAAAGTCCAAATCATAATATACGACGAGAACGCGCTCACATATCGCAGGGCGATTTGATGAGTGTGCTCGTAACTATTGCAGGTAACAAGTCACATTTTCTCGTCACTAATCATGAAAGAAACTTTAGGCTTCCGACCTCGGTTGGGCTGTGTCATCGATGGGAAGTCTTCAATTCCCTTCCCGTCCTAAATTATGACCTCCAGGTAAGTCTGTTGTAAACAAGCAAGTGGTGTGTACAAGTGATAAAAGCTGTTCAAAAGCTGATCCCGAGAAGCAAGGACAAACAAACAAAATAAAATGGGGGGCTAGCTATCGGCAGCAATGCAGGCGGGTGCGGGTTAATTACTGAAGTATGTAAACGAATTAGGGCGAACTTGGTTTGGCGTCCGATTTTTGCGTCTTATGTCCATTTTTTTCTGTCTGGTGTCCAATTTTTCTGTTTGGCCTCTGATTTTTCTGTTTTAAAACATGACTTGCGTTTTGAACATACATATTGATAAACACTTAAAGGGTTCACACAGTGCAGCAATAAGCCGTGTCCTCCACGAGCGTCACAGTAAATAATTCAGCCTTGCTTATAATACGTCGCATTTTTTAACGGAATGGATCAGTCCGTTATAATGCTATGTATTATAAATAATAAAGCACCGTAGTATTTACGTTTTCCACGCATTGGTGTCAATAGGTAAGATAGGTGGCTTGGGTTCGTATGTTTCTGATAGGTAAACCAGTTGCACTTTATTAGGGAGTAGCAAGTCGAGAGAACAGACTGTACTACTAAGACTTTTGTTGTGATGTTAAGATGTGTGAGACACGAGTCCCCCGGGCTCTGAAATACTGCTTACAGGCACAATAACTTTCATTCTGTTGTGTATGTTTTTTAATATCATGCTTTATATATTGTATAATGTATATATTATACAATATACATGATATTGCATCAATATCACACATATGTATGTATATATCTGTATGCTTGGGATATGCTTGGAAGCCCCTAGAGCTTTGTGAGTTGAGGCGAAAGAGCCTCTGAGTTTACGGATTTTATGAGTACATGGTTAGAGTTGGTGCATGAACTTTTCGATTTTGTGATACAGACAAGTTCCATTCGTTGTCTTGTATGTACTGAGTAGAATGGATGGTGGCAATTTCTACTTCTAGTTATGTACCCATCTACCTCTACCACTACTTCCTACTCACTCCCCACTCCCTTCTCCTCTTCCTCCGCCTCTCTCCCACTCTCCCTTTCACCTGACCACACTCCTGACCCTTCCCTCCTCTCTTACCCCAAACCCTGACTCATTACTTCATTATTCATGTGTTTCCCTTCGTTACTTTTATGCATTCGTGGCAGTGAAATGTTCTACAGTTCTCTAGAGTTTGCGGGTGGCTGACCAAGTTCCTGCGCCTTGTAGTCGTGATAAATAGGTAATCAAATGCCTAGGTTACAAGTTGTTGAACTAGGGAGGTTGTAGTTAAGGTTGTAGCAGGAATTTTTGGGGAATTCTAGAATAGCTAACTGGGGGCGGGATAATGGACAAAATAAAGCTATTTCCTCCCCCCCCCCCCCCGTTACAATGTAAGCATTCTTGTTGCAAGGTTTCAGTGGCATTTCTGGAATCCTTATGTTTAGTAACATGAACACCAACAACACTCATGTTCTCAGTGTTCAGCACGAATATGTTCCAAAGACTTTTGAATGATTATCATCTCTGGTAAGTTGAACACCTGTTTGAGTCTCCAACTAACTGCAGAATTCCCTTCCTCCTTAACTGCAGCTCTGGATTCTTGTCTCGGCTGGCCTACTGATCAGTCTGTGAAGTATATGAAGCTACCAGATACCAAGTTCGCTTCTATATTCGTCTTTGAAATGTTGCATAACGGATTAGTCTGATTCTTTTTTCATTTTAAGATTCATGATCTTAAAGTGTGCTGACAGGGATTCCCAAAGGGCTTGCATTACAAAGTCTGCGAGTATTTCCTCGACACTCCTCTCAGTGATTGCATTTGTGATACAATTTGTATTGATAGTTAAGTCTTCGCCCACAGTTCAGGATCCCAGTTCGATCCCCGCGCGGAAACCGTTTCCTTTCTCTTATCAGTAAATACGTACCCGGGAGTTAGACAACTGTTGTGGATTGCATCCTTGGGTTAGTTAGATCCTACGGGGGTTATTCGATAAGGCTTAATTGCAAAATTTCTGTCCAACACAACGGGAATTAAATTAAATATTACATTAAAGCGTTATTATTGAAGTTTTTAATTATCAATATTCAATATCGTGGCATTTTTAGCAAAATCATTTATTATCACCCGTTTTCTGCCGTGAAAATATTTACACTAATAAGTTGGAATTTATGAATAGGCTATTCGCTGTGACCAGGATTATAGGGCGAACAGAACTATTATTTGTTTTCAAAATGAATAAAAAGTGAGAATCTGGGTCAAATGTCTCTCCCTTTGTAATCAGATTTGCACTTCTAGTTGAGTTTTGTAACAAAAAATTATTACAAAGCATGAACAATGGTGAATCCTGTTGTGGATGAAAGGGGATGCCATAGGTAATTTATCTTCGTTAAAATTAACACATACAGGAATAGTTGCAAATAGAGAGAGAGAGAGAGAGAGAGAGAGCGCTCTAATTCACGCTTTCTCTCCATCATCTCCAGTATTTCATCTCTCTCTTCACTCGCTCCATCTCTCTTTCCCATGTAATGTGTATGCCTAGCTTTATTAAAGATTAATTTGATAGTTGTTTTGTCGGATGTTCAGTGGCATTTCCTACGGAGTACCGTCTTCCCGCGCTGTGGCTGTCCAGTGACCCAATGGGTCGTTAATTGTGGCGTTTGATAGAACGATAAATAACTAAATTATTCAGGCCACATTAACACAATGATCACACCCAACCCACACATTTGAAGATGAAACAATGACGTGTTGGCTCGTCCTCGACCATCATCAAGTATACTTGATGGTAATGGTTCAGGGCGAACCGAAACGTCATCGTTAATCAATTTTCAGATATGTGAATTGGGTATCACCTCTTCAGCCACGTTATTGAGACTCATCGTCTTCAATATTCTTCTTACCTTTGGGTTATATCCTTATATCTTGCGTCATTTCTTCGTGTGGGTCAAGCGTGAGTAGGAAGGGATATCTGTTACAAGACCACAGGACCCATACCTCAAAGATGGCACATTCTTTGCTTTTCCCACACCCTACGGCCAGTGTTTACCAGGACAAGACAGCAGCAGGTCTTGAACTCATCCGGTGATTCTTATTCAGCGTGTGGAGGCTCAACAAAAATATGGATTGCAGAGAGACGTGGTCTGGCATCATTGCCGGTCCCACATCAGCAAATAAGGGCAAAATAAAGTTGTCGTTTGTTGGGAGGAAGACTTGAGATGGTTGGCTACAAATAAATGTAGCGGAAAGCACCTTACAAGTAAAAGATCTTAGTGGACAAGACGTTTCACTCAGTACGAACTCAGTATATATATATATATATATATATTATATATATTATATATATATATATATATATATATATATATATATATATATATACCTGTACATATACACATCACGATTTCAGCATTTCAAATTCCCAGGGGATTACTTTAGATGACTATATTTTGTATTGCGTAGCTCAGAGGCCGACAGCAACTAGCGTATTACACCCACATACCCCAGTGTGTCAGCTTAGAAAGTTGGGTGAGACTAGCCCCAGGCGTCCGTTCTGCTTTGGGCAGACAGACGTTCTGTTTTATTTAGATAATATTAATAAAAGCTTCAGAAGCGAATACAGGAAGGCGAGTTGGAGGTAAAATTGCAATCCCTCTCTCCCTCCCTTCTTCACTCTCTCCCTCCCCTTCTCCGTCTCTCTCACCCTCCCTCCCTCCCTCCCTCCCTCCCTCCCTCCCTCTACAATGTGGGACAGGCTGCCCTGAGAGATGACTTCCACAAGATTGAGCGGACACACTTAACTTTTGTGTGAAAGAGAAAATGGAACAGAATATAAAAGGAAGGAATGTCTGCTGGGAAATTAGTTGGTGTGGGTTGGACCAGGCAACTGGCCGGGTGGTCGACGAGGCTTGTGGAGATATGTGCAAGAACTGTGTATTCACCTAGTTGTGCTTATGGGGGTTGACCTCTGCTCTTTCGGCCCGCCTCTCAACTGTCAATCAACTGTTGCTAACGACTATTTTTTTCCACCTCCACACACACACACACCCAGGAAGCAGCCCGTAACAGCTGTCTAACTCCCAGGAACCTATTTACTGCTAGGAAACAGGGGGAATCAGGGTGAAAGAAACTCTGCCCATTTTGTTTCTGCCATCACCGGGGATCGAACCCGGACCCTGGGATTACAAGTCTAGAGCGCTGTCCACTCAGCTATCAGGCCCCCACAACATGTGTGTGTGTGTGTGTGAGGGTACCCTTTTAAATTGATGATGTTAATGACCAAAATGCCGGTAGAAACAACAGAAATAATAACATTCACAGTGTTTATCTTGCCTGACAGTTTCCTAGACCGAGTTTCAGCTCCTGAGCCCTCGCATTTTCAACTGTCTTTGTTTGTATGCAGTAAGACCCGATTTCTTCATTCTGTCTTTTCTTCTTTCAAAACTTTGGTAGGATGTACCATCTTCTGTTATTCCTTGTTAATCATTCAACTTGCTGCCCCTTTCCTTAAATGTCATTCAATTTGCTGCCCCCTTCGTTAGATATCATTCTTAGCGTCCCTGTGGGTCAACTGTGCATATAGGATCTGCATGTCCAAACGTCCAGTTGCTACTTAAACATTGCCTTTATTCCCTAAATATTTTGTATATCTGCATCACGTTCCCTCTAATTTCTTCCTCACCGCAAGTGACATAAGCTTCAGTTCCGTCAGTCTACCGACTTAGCTCAGTTCTCTCAATTATGGAATGTGTTTTGCATAAAACCTCTATACTTCATCGATATCATTTGTTGTGGCGCTGCATGCTATAACACTGGTAGGATGTAGGTGTGTATGATTGTTCCTCCCCCTCCCCCTGCCCCTTCCTATTCACCCCTCCCCCTCCCCCTTCCCCTTCATCTCTCCGCCTAGCCCCTCCTACCTCCCTTTATTAGGGGGTACCCAGCAGGACCCGGGTGCCCTCCCCCTATGGGTAAGGCTTGCCCGAAGCGTATAGCCTCCGACTTCGAACAGACATACACTCTCTCCGATAATACAGATTTACAATTATCATTCGCTTATCATTATCACTGATTATCGTGGTGAGCAGCGAGATCACACGATCATAAGCTAGGATCCCTAGATAATATTCCTGTCTCGTTTCTAGCACATGTCCTGATTCCCAGCACCCAGATGATGTCCCAAGTCTCTGTCCCTCGGCCTCCAGGAACTGACTGTCTGTGTTCAGGGACACCCACTGGGATTTACTTCATTAGTACAAGGTCGTTGTGGTGTCCCTGGCGTAGAGAACCATGTCGTTATGGGGTCCTGGCGTAGAGCACCAGGTCGTTGTGGGGTCTGGCGTAGAGCACCAGGTCGTTGTGGGGTCTCTGGCGTAGAGCACCAGGTCGTTGTGGGGTCCTGGCGTAGAGCACCAGGTCGTTGTGGGGTCCTGGCGTAGAGCACCAGGTCGTTGTGGTGTCCCTGGCGTAGAGCACCAGGTCGTTATGGGGTCCTGGCGTAGAGCACCAGGTCGTTGTGGGGTCCTGGCGTAGAGCACCAGGTCGTTGTGGGGTCCTGGCGTAGAGCACCAGGTCGTTGTGGGTCCTGGCGTAGAGCACCAGGTCGTTATGGGGTCCTGGCGTAGAGCACCAGGTCGTTGTGGGGTCCTGGCGTAGAGCACCAGGTCGTTATGGGGTCCTGGCGTAGAGCACCAGGTCGTTGTGGGGTCCTGGCGTAGAGCACCAGGTCGTTGTGGGGTCTCTGGCGTAGAGCACCAGGTCGTTGTGGGGTCTCTGGCGTAGAGCACCAGGTCGTTGTGGGGTCCCTGGCGTAGAGCACCAGGTCGTTGTGGGGTCCTGGCGTAGAGCACCAGGTCGTTGTGGGGTCCCTGGCGTAGAGCACCAGGTCGTTGTGGGGTCCTGGCGTAGAGCACCAGGTCGTTGTGGGTCCTGGCGTAGAGCACCAGGTCGTTGTGGGGTCTCTGGCGTAGAGCACCAGGTCGTTGTGGGGTCTCTGGCGTAGAGCACCAGGTCGTTGTGGGGTCTCTGGCGTAGAGCACCAGGTCGTTGTGGGGTCTCTGGCGTAGAGCACCAGGTCGTTGTGGGGTCCCTGGCGTAGAGCACCAGGTCGTTGTGGGGTCCTGGCGTAGAGCACCAGGTCGTTGTGGGGTCCCTGGCGTAGAGCACCAGGTCGTTGTGGGGTCCTGGCGTAGAGCACCAGGTCGTTGTGGGGTCCTGGCGTAGAGCACCAGGTCGTTGTGGGGTCTCTGGCGTAGAGCACCAGGTCGTTGTGGGGTCTCTGGCGTAGAGCACCAGGTCGTTGTGGGGTCCCTGGCGTAGAGCACCAGTGTTACTACCCTCCCAGTCGAGGTGTCAAGAGTATTGCCGGACGCAGGCGATTTACTGCGTATATACTGCGTTATTGATGAGTCAATTCCCAGCCACGCTGGGGTACCGTGTAACCCCCCCTGTCACGAGCAGGGGGGTACCGTGTACCCGCCCCTGTCACGAGCAGGGGGGTACCGTGTACCCGCCCCTGTCACGAGCACGGGGATACCGTGTACCCGCCCCTGTCACGAGCAGGGGGGTACCGTTTACCCGCCCTTGTCACGAGGGAGGTACCATGTACCCGCCCCTGTCACGAGCAGGGGGGTACCGTGTACCCTCCCCTGTCACGAGCAGGGGGATACCGTGTACCCGCCCCTGTCACGAGCACGGGGATACCGTGTACCCGCCCCTGTCACGAGCAGGGGGTACCGTTTACCCGCCCTTGTCACGAGGGAGGTACCATGTACCCGCCCCTGTCACGAGCAGGGGGTACCGTGTACCCGCCCCTGTCACGAGCAGGGGATACCGTGTACCCCCATTACTAGCAGAAGGTACTATGTTACCTAACCCCCTCCCCCGCCTCCCTTCGTCGAGCGTGGCTGTGAACAAGGAGACTGTCGCTGTATAAATGATCATGGTAGTAAAAAATGCATGGCTCCCGAAAATTCATCGGGTTCAATGCGCCAACACAGGTGATTAAATGACTGGCGAATGGTGCGTCCAGGGAAGGAGCGTCCGCAGTACTTGAACAACAGAACAAGTAGTAAGAACTACAGTTTCTTCCGGCGTAGTTGAGTGTACCATTGTGTGTGTGCAAATGAGGAGACACGCCAGTAGTGAATGGTCGATCGTAGAGTAAACATCGCCAGATGTCATTAGTCTAGTATAACATTACAAAGAAGCCTGCAATACCTGACGGCTTTCGCTGCACGCCCCTTCGCTGGACGCACCTTTGCAGGTCTCACCTTCGCTGGACGCACCTTCGCTGGACTCACCTTCGCTGGACTCACCTTCGCTGGACGCACCTTCGCTGGACTCACCTTTGCTGGACGCAGCCTCGCTAGACGCACTTTGCAAAACTTTACTGTAGCGAGCTCTGAATCACTGCTTTGAACACCTAATTGCTCAGTTCTTTAACGCATTGTGATTCCACCTCGTTACGTCCTTTTTTGAGTTGTGAAAAAATGCGAACAAAAAATATATATGATATTACTCAACTAAAAGAAAGTTTGGAATTAAAACGTTCGGATTTTCCGCTTGGATCACTTACGAAGCTCGTATAGAGAGTTATTTAAAGATAAAAGTATATTGTTTAGTATTCCGTGGAGTTGAAAAGTCACAGTCCACCTTCATATTGAGAGGTTTTTCCCCCGTTTTCTAAGGAAGTGAATGTAAATAGAGTAGAAAATGGCGTAAGGAGGCGCCTTCCGTTGGGTCCTGTTAATTATTCCTGTTTTACACTTTCTATTATAATGCTTTTTTTACTTTCTCATCGGCTTCTTTTTTTGCTTCCCTTGAGCTTTCTTTACGCTTTCTATTTATAGCACGTACATTGACCTTAATAGTTAATACTCATAAAATTTTGTCTTACTTTGATATTAGCATCATTGCTTTTGTAGTAAAAGAGTAATTTGCATCCGAGTACAGTCACGCACCTGTCGTACTTGGTCACACATCGTTGGTATCCACTCGTCGTTGAGGCGACAGCCTTCATAGAGGGAATATAATAACTGCGGGAGAAGGAAGGAAGGAATTATCAAGGGAAAGCGCCAAGCCATTACGACTATATAGCACTGGGAAGGAATGGTGTCCAACCACTTGGACGGTCGGGATTGAACGCCGACCTGCATGAAGCGAGACCTTCGCTTCGTAAATATCAGCTACGTTCAACTATTGCTTGCTAGTCGTTTCCTCTGGGTCTTTCTCACCATGTATTGGTGACATTAGTAGTGACTGATTCAACAACCTTTCTCCCTCTCTGGTATCATTATACCTGCTGAGATATAATAATTCTCATCTCTCATTATCTCGATTCGCAGATACATACATTAATACATATATACGTGCTTTAAGCATATACATAAATCCATACATGCCTGTACACATACACATGTTTTCATAATGATATACGTAATTACAAATACACATGCAATTACCGTCTGTTAAAGACAAGCAATTATATATGTGTGTAATCATTTGCATGCAAGCAAGTATATACACCAACATGGCATCAGTACACGCAGTCACACTCTAAATTACCAAAACATGAAGGGGTGTAAACACTTTAAATTCGTGAATTCATTTGCAGTTAGAGAAACACGCAAACGCATCTTTTCGTACCCTTAACAGAATCACAGAACAGTGTAGTGTAAACACAGTAAAACACAAACGTAATCACCCGACTTAATTGATACAAACACTCGAAAACACTCAACAAAAATTGTAACAGAAAGACAAGCTCAGAGACAAGCATGATAAAATATCAACACACAATTCGACGCAATCGTTAAAACAGACATACCCATGCATGCATACGCGCCACACACACACACACACACACCACACACACACACACCACACCACACACACACACACACACACACACACACACACACACACCACACACGTACGAGATGCCTAAACTTCAAAAGCGATGCGCGCCCCAAAACAAGCAGTGAAGTCGTGAACAAACAGACAAACACGGCAGATTATATTGCATGCATTGTACATAAGCCAGCCAGTGCTAATATCAGCTACGTTTGTAAACAGGCAACAGGTGAATATTGGGGGGAGCAAGGAGCCTTTTTCTGTGGTCTATATGTTTTGTTTTACCATGGATATCACGTTTGTTTTAATGTATTATCCAGCTTATATTTGTTTATTACGGATTAAGTAAGCTTAGGGGATTTTTTTTTGCATTGTTCAGCTTAATGGATAGTTTCTTAGGGATGGCATACGAGAGAATAAATAAAAATAACGGAGCTGAAAATTTATCCAACTCAATCCAGCCCTCATGTGTGAGAAGAAGGGGAAATGACGATGTTTCGGTTAGTGTGGACCCTTACCAAGTATCATATAATCCCCCTTTTGAATATATAATTTGGTATTTTGTATAAGTTATCAACATTTGTCTTGCTTCACCAAAGTAACATAATATTGATGTGCAGAACAACTGATGTGTTATTGAACATCAAACATGTTACTAATGTATTATTAATGTATTAAACTAAATTAAGTTTGATGTATAGAACATCTAAAGAATTATTTATGTATTGGACATGTTGTATCACAGGTAAAACTGACAATGAAATTAGAATACAAGGAAAGGAAAGAATTGCGTAAAACCCTAGTTTGTGTCTCGGAGAGACTGCAGGAACCGTTGGTAAATCAGGATGATTTCACGGTTGCAATTCTTTTACCATGTCGTAGCTCAGTCGATTAAAGCAGCGTCTGGGATCCTCTCGGACGTAGGTTTGTACCCTCGTCACGGCCCTTGTGGATTTGTAGAATACAAGGTTTATTTCTATGAGAATTATTTCATCAGGATGATTAAAAGAAGACGATTTTCTCCAGATGATATTTTTGGGCTGAGATATAAATTACCTTTCATCTATTGGTGACAAAACTGGAATTAACCAACAGCCTGATTGACCAGTCCAGCAACGAGGAGGCCTGGTCGAGGACCGGGCCGCGGGGACGCTAAGCCCCGAAATCATCTCAAGGCAACCTCATGGTAGGTAATAGTAGTAAGAAAAATGTGTTAGATAAAACAATAAAAATAATATAAAATACATAGGATGTCTTATTGGGTGCAAAAATAAGAAATGTATTTCGGCCCGTTTTGGACCATTATAATAATTGTGAAGAAAGAGTAGCAAGGTAGCATATTTAAATTAAGAATGTGAGGTGAAATATAATACGGCTCAAGTATATAATAGGAGTTACAGGATTAATGAAACGGTAGAAATCACAATGACGAAGAAAAAAAGGTGAAATAGACAAAAAAGATACCAACTTAAGGAAAGAAAAAAAGAGAACTTAGAGGGACTAAAGCTAAGCCGGATCACGTTTGTTAAGAAAGTTAAGAGCATTTAACTATGTACTGAGACGAACAAGAGTCAACAGTAACAAAGCGAGGACTAAGGTTCATGTTGGGCATGTTGTGTATGAGAGCTGATTTAACAAGACTTCGTACGTGAAGAGTAGAGGCAGAAAACATTTTAGTAGACCAGTCTGTAGAACGAGTTTAGAAACCCAAATATGACTAAAGAGAATATTGTTTGTGTGTAGCATTAAAACTTGTTTTGTGGTCTTTTAGTCTGTCATTAAATATGCGACCAGTTCACAGACTAACTTTACAGAGCAAGATTAGTAGGAAGATTATGAAATATATGAGCAGGTTGTAGTAATCAACCCCAGTAGAAATTTATACGTAGATAGGATATGTTATTGTTGTTTAAGATTCAGCTGCTCAGAACAAGAAGTTCCAGTAGCACGGTCTATGGAGAGCCCGTGCTAGGATAGGATAGGTCGAGAGTCACTACATATGCCATCCGTCTGCCGGAAAAGGGGTCCAGGAGTTGGAGCAAGATTAGTAGGAAGATGTTATGAAATATATGAGCAGGTTGTAGTAATCAACCCCAGTAGAAATTTATACGTGATAGGATATGTTATTGTTGTTGATTCAGCTGCTCATAACAAGAAATTTCCAGTAGCACGGTCTATGGAGAGCCCGTGCTAGGATAGATAGGTCGAGAGTCACTACATATGCCATCCGTCTGCCGGAAAAGGGTTCCGGAGTTGGAGCTCGAGCCTGCAGCCACAAATAAGTGAGTTCCACCCGTTCTAAATTAAATAGACTTCCGCGCATGCCTCCTTTAACACACACATATATATATATATATATATATATATATATAATAATATATATATATATATATAATATCTATATATATCTGAAAACTCACACCCCAGAAGTGACTCGAACCATACTCCCAGGAGCAACGCAACTGGTATGTCTGGCTCCTGGGAGTATGGGTTNATATCATCACTCTTACCTTGCATCTATGGCTCATCCAAAATCTCAGCAGACGCCTTGATATTACTCTTGCGCGGCTAAGGCTCGGCAATAAGTGTCTTGGGGAGTTGGCACCATCTTCGGATGTAGGGAAAGTTGTTCACTGTGATGGAATGTGAACACATTCAAGAATGTAACGACATTTCTAAATATCTCTTTCAAAATTATACGCTACCCAAACACCTTACTTAAACATGCCAAGCTTGCCAACTGTGGGAAATGCAAGTACTTAACTAACCTTCCTACCGCTACCACTGATTGTGTGGTAGTGTGTGTGTGTGTACAAGTACCACTTCTTTTTCGTTGTCAAATGAAAACGTGTTGTAACTACTGCACTAAAAATTTAAGTTTCTTAACCGGGAGCCTGACAGCTGAGTGGGCAGCGCTTCAGATTCGTAGTCCTGAGGTTCTGAGTTTGATCCCCGGTGGAGGCGGAAACAAATGGGTATATTTTCAATCACCCTGATGCCCCTGTTCACCTAGCAGTAAATAGTTACCTGGGAGTTAGACAGCTGCTACGGGCTGCTTACTGGGGATGTGTAACACAAAGGAGGCCTTGTTCGAGGACCGGGCCGTGGGGACGCTAAGCCCCGAAATCATCTCAAGATAACCTCAACATAACCTAATCGTTTGTCCAGTTGCTTAACCGCTTATGATACTGTGTCATCTCCATCACCGCCTGCACGAAGGGTCTGGACCCCATAATAAGCTGCAGCTTATGGAGGCTGAGAGGAAGATGAAACTTTTTTTTAGCTTAGATGTCCAAAGGGTTTGGAAAGGATGGGGGAGGGAGAGAGATGGTTAAATTTCACATGTGAAATTTATTAACCTCGTTGTTGACAAAATTTATTACAATTTTGCCTAATCTGAGGATTTCGATTAAGTCTTATTAAAGTGAGAATAATGCTGGTAATCACTGTCACGCAGGACAGAGGGTCATACACAAGACAATAGGTCTAAACTGTAGGCGGAAGCACATATTTATATCATGGTTACAATCAATGTTTTAATGTTTCTGGAAGAGGATGTGGGTGTAGAGAGAGAGGAGGTTTGAAAGTTCGGTGGCCTGTCCACCATGGGTTGGCATATGTGTGTGTCGTTTGTTTGGGTGCGTGGTATGTTGGGTTGTCAGTACATTGGCTGGGTGGCCAGTGCTTGTGTCCTAGCTGGTGTCTGGAAACCTTACAGTTTTGGTCGATAGAACGGTCGACTCATCAAACAATGGTTGGCGTATGACAGCTGACGTGACCTTTCAAAACTATGTAAGCATCAAAAACTAGGCAAATTGCTGTTGTGCTTTTAAGTCTGAATACAACCAAGAACTTAAGATGACGATAAAATTGTCTTAAAAAGTCAGTTTCTGAACTTTGGGCTCTATAAAAAAGTCAGAATTGGCATGAAGTTAAGAAGTGATAACTCTCGCCAGAACTAAATAAAGTGCAAGAAAGATTTCTGCTGTGAGAATATATTTTTTTATTATGGAATAATTGAACATGAGTAGGAATGTAAGTAGTTGTAAGAATAGGTAAAAGGTTAGTTACATGAATACGTTGTAAATGGGATGCGATGGTAAGCAAGCAAGCTGCCCTTGTTGACTGTGAGACGAGACTTAAATCAGTGGCATTATTATGGGAAGGTCGCCCAAGTGTCATCCACTGTGGGATAATATTGGAGTTAGTGATGCTGATGTCGTTGCTGCTGCTGCTGGGCTGCGCTGCTACTACTGCTGTTGCTGCTGCTGCTGCTACTACTACTTGCTGTTGCTGCTGCTGCTACTACTGCTGTTGCTGCTGCTGCTGCTACTACTGCTATTGCTGCTGCGCTACTGCTGCTATACTGCTGCTGCTGCTACTGCTGGCTGTGCTGCTGCTGCTCTACTAGCAGCAGTGATGTATTGTCTTTATTTTGTTTTAGTTATTGGGAGTATTGACTTTCGAGTGTATCTATTACCTATGGGCCAGAGTGTAGGTGGCCCGACTGTATAATTCTTGTTTGGGCTCCCAGAACCTCCCAGTGAATTCCGCAGAGTTCCGGGTTGGTCGGCTTTTGTTTCGTCGTGGCCTAGTGGGTTAAGGCAAGTGTCTGGGAATCACCAGAACGCTGGTTCAAGTCATTTATTAATTTATTATGTTCTTTACTTGGGAAGAAATTGAATTTCTTTCAAATTCACCTACACATGTTGAAGACAACTGTAAATGTTGTTATTAATCCTTGTGTGTTGTGCCTCTCCTTCCCTGTGACTGAATATTTTGTTATTGACAAGGTTGGCACCCTCCAAATTTTTTGACTTTGTACTATTTTACATGTTTTTTTTTCAATAATTTTAATAATGACATTTTTAACTTGTATATTCTTTATTTTGGTGTAGTGTAAACAATGTATATTCAGCATAAGTGATCTTAGTGCTCTTGTACCACGGGCTCACCATAGCCCGTGCTACTTGGAACTTCTTGTTCCAGGTAGCGAATCTTTAACAACAACAACAACATCTTGTACCAGATCAGTTTTAACCAATCTGCCACAACCACACTTCCTCACTGGCAGCTTGTCTTGTGAAAATATATGTATTACAGAACCGATTCATATTTTTTTTTCCTGCGGCCTTCATTTCAAAATAAGAAACAAATACTTTCGAATGATCTATAATACATTTTTAAATTTAATTTACTTATTTTTTTCATGTTTTACTGTAATAGTTGTCAAGATATTTTATTTTCGTCTTTGATCTTTATGTATTTTATTTTAATGAACAAACATATACATTTTCATTTACATATACAAGTATAAGATTAATTTATACCCACAACACATGCTACAGACTGAAACATTTGTAAAACTTTGTTACATGTAAATTATTTATTTACTTGGCGACATACGCAGCCAGATCAGATAGAGGAGTGTTGTAAGACCTGACTCACCGTGTGGGTGTGGGTGTGTGTGGGTGAGGCCAGGTGGCTGACACACACACACACACACACACACACCTGGGGGCCTCGCGGCTGAGTGGACAGCGCCCGGGAGTTGTAGTCCTAAGGCCCGGGTTTGATCCCGGCGGAGGCGGAAACAAATGGACAGAGTTTCTTTCACCTTGATACCCCTGTTTACCTAGCAGTAAATAGGTACCTGGGAATTAGACAGCTGCTATGGACTGCTTCCTGGGGATGTGTGTGTGTGCGTGTGTTAGAACCATATGTATTAGACATAATAGAGGAAAAATAGATTGGTTAAAAAGGCGGGGTCCAAGTGCTAATAACTCGGTTCTGCAGACACATATGGTAAATAAAATAGTAAATACACACACAAGTTAACTGACTCATTGGTATTGCTAAAATGAATTGGTCATTGTATTTCTTGTCTCCGTGACGCATGCTATAACTTTACCCTGGCGACTGGGGCTGACACTTCAAGCATGAGAAAGCTTAACTGCTTTGGTTATCAACGTGATTATCACAACACTGGGAGGTTGTGAAAACACCTGTCGGAAAACACTACAACTCTGAAAAAATCTTGTTCCGTAGAGATAGAATATTATACGCATTGCTTCATTCTTAAATTGTTGACATTTTGTGTGCATATAAATGTTCGTGTATAATACCAGATTCAAGTTAAAATGATTCTTGACAGATTGTTATTAATACAAGTCTATAAAGCTTTCTTTAAGACTAAATATTCAGAGAAGTCGCCATCGCGTTCTTATCAAGTTTCAGAACCGCATCAACTAGATGGCAGCACTTGACTCCTCACACACACACACACACACACACACACACACACACACACACACACACACACACACACACACACACACACACACACACTCACTCACCCTCACTGTCATTGCTGGCCTTGAAAGGTGTCCACCAGCTGTACACACCGTCCCCTGCTGCCCCTTCCGTAGCTTGTCCATTTTATTTATATTACTTTTAAGTTGCATCACTTATGAACCCATCCCTGCCCATATGTGGCAGTTCACAATAAAATGTTGTTTTTACATATTCATACATTAAAACATTGATTGTAACCATGATATATATGTGCTTCAGCCTACAGTTTAGATCTATTGTCTTGTGTATGACCCTCTGTCCTGCGTGACAGTGAATACCAGCACTTTACTCAGTGAATACTCACTTTAATAAGACCTAATTGAAATCCTCAGATTAGGCAAAATTGTAATTAATTTTGTCAATAAAGATAATAATAATAAGCTCCTCGTGCACCCGAAGCACACCACTTATGCCAGCTGTACGGAATTCCCATCCAACACGATGTCCACGTGCCCCCTGATCTTCACGGGACACTCCAACGTTTGCAAGTCCCCGAGACCATCGTATGTGGGGATCATCGTAAGATATAGCTACCTCAAGGGCTCGGGTCTCATGTATTGCTAGAGACACCAGCACCACAAGCACAGTCCTATGAAACATTCAGATGCTAGACGAGTTCTTAATGTAGGAACAAAGAAGCGATCGGTGAGATCATAATGCTGGGTGGATGTAGCGACCGATGAGCTCACAAGGCAAGAACTAGGCAGTCACCACTCTAGCTGTGGCTGTAGAGGCGCCAGCTGGCTGCTTTAAATATAAGACAAACAATCTAATGTACAAACGTTCTCTCAAAGCTTCGACTTCCTCAGGAATGCACAAACAAGTTTCCGGTCTCTCCATTTCAGTCCTAATTCAATGCTGTCATGTTGCAGTTGAATTGCAGCTTTCCCAGTATGCAGGCTCGGTGAGCAGCAGTGTGCACTTGTGGTTTCTGCAGAAACGTTCTGTGTATTGACAAGAGCAAGAGGGTAGTGTGGGAGGGATATGAACAGGGATGAGGTCAGGCCATGTTTGATCTCAGCCGACAATGGTTCACAGTAGACAGGCCAAGAATGCTGCCGGCAGCGACTCATCAGACACCTGGAGCTTTGGTAGGCGTGAAGTAAGGTCCCACCTTGGTGGTAATAGCTTCTTCTGCCCATAAGGAGCAGATGCTTTCCTGCTATTCGGTATAGGACCAATGGCAGAATGCCCATTCTAGGATCGGCGTTGACGTTGAGCAAGTTGTAATCCCTCAACAGGCAGAGCCAGTGAGGCAAATGCGATGAAAGGTGAGGACTCTCTGGGGCTCCCCCCTTGATTTGTGTGTCTGGTCTTGGATTCTTTGTCACTTTCCAGGGGCCTCCTCCTCACGCGAGGCTGTTGGTTGAGTGGATGATCAAGGAGTTGATTTACCTAAGAAGTTAATCACATTCATCTCTGATTTTTTAGACTTGGCTCTCTGGCCACTTCTCTGAGGGCGATACAATTTAAACCGCAAGTGTCCGATATATGGACACAGTGTTCGTATAGTGTTATTGATAAGGGCTATTGTAGGAGAGAAGAGAGGTAAGAGTACTGGGTGGGGAGGAAGTCCCGGATCGACCTGGACACCAAAGGGTACCACGTAGTATATCCATAAAGGGAAATGTTTGTTTTTCTCTAAGGGTGGATGCCACACGCTTCACCTAATTCTGCTCAGTAATTGCTGTTGGGTACTTGCCTAACGTGGGTGGGTCGGGATTGACCTCAAAGAAGATTGTGCCATGTGACATTCTCTCAAACGTAACCCCCCCCCCCCTATATACATCTCGCAATACTAACATGACATGACACATTATTTTATACCATATAACTGTATGTGATGATCAAGCCAAAATTGCAAAGTTAATTCTACCTATCATACTTTGGTTGCAATATTCTATTGCATCCAATAGTGCAATACAGTTTATCATACTCTCCCCTTTCCTTGGGGAGAGAGAAAGAGGGAGAGAAGGAAAAGAGAGGGAGAGAGAATTGAGAAAATCCATAGGAGCCATGATGATGATTCGAACCTATGCGCTGGGTATTCCCAGGCACACACCCGAGACAACTAGGCCACGACATGAAAAATAATTGCAGGAACTTTCTAGGGTCCTACTGAAACCTAGAAGGTTCCTGAGGTTTCCACTGAAGCCGAGCCAGGGTTTCACACAATTCCCCCATGCACTCTGGCTCTGTCACCTGTAATCGAATGGATTTTCCCATTGATACTTCACGTTAATGCGACTTCTGACTGTATATTGAGATTTATTATTAACATCTTTATTGACAAAATTAATTACAATTTTGCCTAATCTGAGGATTTTGATAGTCTTGAGAAAGATACATTAAGTGGGGTCTGTGTTAGGCAGAAGATAAGAATTTCTCAATTAGTATGTCTCAAATTCGTCTCAATTTAGTATGATGTGACAATGGGTGTGACAATCTCATACTCTGGTCTTACTCTGTCACTGGTGGGTCCTCTGGGCCCTGGTGGCTCCATCTTGGCATAACAAATCACCTCGCTGGTATGTGGACTTGGGCCAAGCGTTACCAACCACTCATGGTAAGCCAACAACTCATGGTAACCCTTCTTTCTCTTCTGCTTCTCTAAGTCTTGTCTTCCCCGATGCGATTGAACGTGACCCGTTTAGTGGTGTAGGCACCTGGTCTACTGACCTTCACATTTTTATCCATTTGTATTTTTTCATGGTTTTCACTGATTTATCCGTGTTGTGTTGTGTGCGTGTGTGGTGTGTTGTGTTGTGTGTGTGTGTGTGTGTGTGTGTGTGGTGTGTGTGTGTGTGTGTGTGTGTGTCTACTCACCTAGTTGTTCTTGCGGGGGTTGAGTTCTGGCTGTTTGGTCCGCCTCTCAACTGTCAAGCAACTGGTGTACACATTCCTGACCAACTGGGTTCTATCATATTTGGATTTGATGTCCAAAGGACTTGGAAGGATGGGGAAAACTGTGTATGGAGTCAGCCTCCATCATATCACTGCCTAATGCATTCCATCCGTTAACTACTCTGACACTGAAAAAGTTATTTCTAACGTCCCTGTGACTCATCACGGCTAACGTCTGGGTGTGTACTCACTTAGTTGTGGCTTGCAAGAGTTGAGCTTTGGCTCTTTGGTCCCACCTCTCAACCGTCAATCTACTGGTGTACAGATTCCGAGCTTCATCATATCAACATTTGAAACTGTGTATGGAGTCAGCCTCCACCAGATCACTTTCTAGTGCATTCCATATACTAACAGTGTGTAGTGTTTGTGTGTGTGTGTGTGTGTGTGTGTGTGTGTGTGTGTGTGTGTGTGTGTGTGTGTGTGTGTGTGTGTGTGTGTGTGTTGTGACAGTCATGGCCTTATACTGGTGTGGACCATGAACTGTAATTTTAGTTGATGGAACTACATAAATCATTATAGATGAATACAGTAGTTACATAGTTATTACCGATTAATTATTTTTTCTAAATATTCACAACTGCAATATACAAAGATTTAGTAATAAATAACTTAATAAGATACTTGAAAAAACATAGTATTTGAGAGATAAACCATATATTTCATCATTAATTTTTAACAAGATAAAACATAAAACAACCCCAACCACCTAGCAAGTGCCAAATTATAAAGAATACTCTTTAAAATTAGGTTCATAATTATTGTGTTTAGAAACCTGAAAATATGAATTTTTAGAAACCAGAAACGGAAGATGGGTGGAGAGGGGCAGCTAGAGCACCCTGTTGCTGCTAATAGGTGATTGGGTGAGCGTTCCACAGTGACTAATGCCTCCGGTGTTCTGGCGAGTGTAGGTGAGGTGGTTCTGGGGGGATGTTTGCTGTTGGCAGCGGTGGTCCCGTCTCAGGTTCATTCATGGTCACCTTGTTCACAGCTGCCGGTGACTGCTGCTCCCTCCTCTGCCACCACCACCACCACCGAGATCGTTAGAGCACGCACTCAAGCGCTACCACCACCACCACCACCACTACCACCATCTCCACCACCACCATCACTGTCTACTCTCAGACCGTCGTTAGTGTAGTCATTCATCACTGCCGTCAACATAATCACCACTGCCATCAGTGTAACACCACGGCCATCAACGTACCACCGCCGTCAACGTACCACCGCCGTCAACGTACCAACGCCGTCAACGTACCACCGCCGTCAACGTACCACCGCCGTCAACGTACCACGGCCGTCAACGTACCACGGTCGTCAACGTACCACCGCCGTCAACGTACCACCGCCGTCAACGTACCACGGCCGTCAACGTACCACCGCCGTCAACGTACCACCGCCGTCAACGTACCACGGCCGTCAACGTACCACCGCCGTCAACGTACCACCGCCGTCAACGTACCACGGCCGTCAACGTACCACCGCCGTCAACGTACCACCGCCGTCAACGTACCAACGCCGTCAACGTACCAACGCCGTCAACGTACCACCGCCGTCAACGTACCACGGCCGTCAACGTACCACCGCCGTCAACGTACCACCGCCGTCAACGTACCACCGCCGTCATTGGTAACATTGTAACATGTAGTGGTAACATTGTTGATCTTTTCGACTTTCGTGTTTAAGTGGCTGAGTGTGGTGATTCCCGAGATTTAATGACTGCGCTCGTGGACGACAGGGCAAGGCTTCTGAAACCATTTCAAAGTCAGTACTCATACACTTTTGCCGTGGTTGGGATTGCCTATTAACAGCCACAGGGTGCTCTAGCTGCCCCTCTCTACCCATCCTGCGTTGCTGGTTGCTAATGATTCATATTTTCCCGTTTCAGACACACAACTATATTTACAGGGTTAAAAAGTCGTGTGTTGCGGAAATCCAATCTATATTTTGGTTTTATTATTATTGACAAACTTAAGTACTCGCAGCTATTCTTATCATTATCCCCTCCTAGTACTGCTATCTTGAGGTTATCTTGAGATGATTTCGGGGGCTTAGCGTCCCCGCGGCCCGGTCCTCGACCAGGCCTCCTTTTTTGTTACACACACCCAGGAAGCAGCCCGTAGTAGCTGTCCAGGTACCTATTTACTGCTAGGTAACAGGGGCATCAGGGTGAAATAAACATTTTGCCCATTTGTCTCTGTCTCCACCGGGGATCGAACCTGGAACCTCAGGACTACGAATCCGAAGCGCTGTCCATCCAGCTGTTGGGCGCCCTATACTCATACTCATATTGGCTTATCTCTTCTCTCACGTTAATTTCCTTGCCTTGTCAAATGATGGTTTTGCAAGGTTATATATTGCCGTATGGACTACCAGTGAATTCTCTTCATTGTGTTATTCATTTTAATTGGTAATTTCTGAATTTTAAGAAAAGTTACATCGATCTGCATCAAGAAATCTGTACATGGTTTTTTTTATAATGATATTTTATATATTTATACCTGGTAAATTGTGTGCCTTGTATGAATATATTGTTATATATTGTGCTTTTCCCTGCGCTGAGATGAGTTGAGCAGGGTAGAGTAGCCCAGCCCACCGCAGCAGGTGAGGAGAGGGCGCAGCTGTTGCTACAACTGCCGAGTCAACATTGCAATTCTCGACTACACACTTGCAAATTATGGGGTCCATTATTGGTACGAAAAGTGTCGGTTTGAGGCCACTTTTTGTCTCACTCAAGCTATAAACGTTGCCTAACAGAGGAATGTTATACATGCAGAGGGAAAGGGGGGGGTAAACCTCTGTGTTAATTGTTTATGTCTTGTGGTAAACCTCTATACTGCATCAACCCCCTTGCAGTAAACCTCTTTACTAGTTGTTGCAGCGACTTGAGGTTACCCTCTACTATACCAGCGCCTTGGGTAAACCTTGCTCTAGTAGTCATGGGGATAAACCCTTCTACTGCAGCAGCACCTTGGGTTAAACTATGAATTTTCCCCAAGGTAAATTATTGCAGTTACTTCGCTGGTGTTGTGCCTACACTGAAGGAATTCCTCCCAGGCCGGCTCAGACAGTCATCCTTGAAACATAAACCTGAAAGCCATGTTTCAAGGATGACTAAAGTAACTCCAAGTAGAGTTACTTTATGAAGTTAGGAAAAGTTAAGTAGATGGTCTATGGAGAGTTACCTGGAGATTGCAAGGTTAAAGAAGACTAATTTTAGTGGATATTTTTGTTTTAGAAATTACAACACTGAAGTATGTACGGCATTCACTAAGGTATAGAAAACATAAAAATTTTGTTTTTAAACAGTATTGCACCCCAGCTTTGGGAGTATTTTGTAGTATGGCAACCAGAACAGCTGTATGGCAATACAGCGTTCTCCAAGTGCACTCTGCCCACGGCAGGATATTGTAGGCTACCGATGGTATCACTGTTGCTTGTTTAAATATAAACGAGGTATCCTACGCAGGCTTATTGCTGACATCAATATACGGGATCACTCTCAGCTCCGCCACACACTCGCCCATCCATGTAACAAGTCACTTAATATTTACCTTGAGCTGTCAGTGCTCTAGGAATGTGGGTCGCCGCCTTTACCTGCCCCCTGGGACGAAAATATTATCCCAGCTTTACCTGGGGTTATGTGAGAGGTTGCATGGCAGGTCGCGTGAAGAAATACATTGCAGGAAACATCATTCACAAATTGGTAACACGAGTAGTGTATTTCTATACACCTTAAGTGAGTATACTGGCACCCGAAGCCTTATCAGCTATACACTTGAGTCCCCATAATGTGAGTACTTCGTGTGACCTCAAGGTGCCTCTGGGACATGTTGATGACCCAGTTCCTTGTCACAGGTGAAGGATGATAAACGGACATTATCTTGTCCCGTGGGGGTGGATCCCAGTGTGTGTATACACTTCAAGGGCATCAATGATATCATTCTCCTGCCGTCCACAACAAAAGGGGGTCAGTGTCAAACTGTTGTGGATCCCTTCTCACACTGAAATGCTGGAAGGTGATAAGCTTGCGGTAAATAAAAACAATGTTGAGCATAATCTTGACCTATCAAATTGGTCCATTAAAAGTGCCATTAGACGAAAGCTCTTGGATGCCCCCGAGCTAACAGGAACTACCAGCTCCAATGTTTATCATAATGAAATGTGTCAAACAAAACACGTGTATGGGGCAAGTTACAAAATCACTAGACTTAACATACATTGTTATAACTCGAATACAACTTAGCTACAAGTATCTTTTGACAGTTCGACTTATATGTGGATCTGAATGAAGTACAGTGTATAGTGTGCGGACAAACACATAACACGCACACTAGACCATTGCATTTTGCACTGAAAAAATTGTGTCGTTTTGTGATACATCTAAACTCATGCTGCATGAAATGGCAAACCATCTAATTATTAATTATAAAATATCTGAAATCTTTGCGCTATATCCGTGTTTCGCTTCTCGTAGATAAATAACATAGGAGACCACTGTATAAGCTGTGTAGTGTGAAGACCAGTAATCAGAGCAGCTCCTCTATTACCATATAATATCCAATATTAAATAATTATCTTACGTATTAACAAACGACTTACCTCCACTGTATAATATATTGTAAATACATAGATGTTGCAATACAGCAAGATTGTTACTAGCTGTCATTATAATTATGTATACTGGTTAAATATGAGTGTCAGTGTATAAATTCCTGCTGAGGTCTGATTAATACCTTTTGTGCCCTTTCTAATCCTTTCCTGCACTACCGTTCGTAGGACGAGTATGGGGTGCACAATAAACTAGCAGCCCGAGGCGGCAACAATCAATTAAAACCGGTTCAAGGTTCCGCCTGGTGGCTCACTCACCTATTCCAGTTTTGTTTTACTTCTCCAGTTACGGCCTTGTTCCATTTCCTCTCGTTTTCTCGTCCACCTGCTTCATAGAATGCTCAGAACTGAGACGTTCCAATACCTGCAGCAAGTATCGGAAATACAACCTTATTCTAGCATTTATTGTATCAGATAATTAGCCTGGTGAATGGTTCATAAAGGTCAAACAGATCATTAAGCTTAAATATATATAGATTAAATACATAAAGCTTAAATTCATAAAGCTTAAATTCATAAAGCTTAAATACATAAAGCTTAAATACCTAAAGCTTAAATTCATAAAGCTTAAATACCTAAAAATTAAATACCTAAAGCTTAAATACATTAGCTCTATGTGCATGTAAAGCTTAAATGACTTAAGCTTTTGGTCAACCCAGTCAGATTTCTTAATACTTGGACTTTGAAATTTTTTGACTGATATTTTTTCCATGAGAATTTAATGTTTGGAGAACTATAATTTTCATAGTTGCGATGGGGCTACCTATAGGTCTAGTTCAGTTTCATCTTCGTTACAAGGTGATTTAATTATTTTGTCTGATATCATGATATCATATTTGTATGAGGAAAGGTTGCATGGCAGGTTGCATATGTAGGAAAGTAGATCCCCAGTGGAGGCGGAAACAAATGGGCAGAGGTTTTTTCACCCTGCTGCCCCTGTTCATCTAGTAGTAAATAGGGACCTGGGAGTTAGACAGCTACTACGGGCTGCTTCCTCGGGGTGTGGAACAAAAAGGAGGCCTAGTCGAGGACCGGGCCGCGGGGACGCTAAGTCCTGAAATCATCTCAAGATAACCTCAAGATTATGGTTTCATGAGCAGCCCGTTCTCATAAACAAAAGCCGTATGCTTGTTAATTTTTTGTCTATGATCTTAAATATATGATGACAGTGCATCTTTCTCCTTCCTCTTTAACCCCTTTCCCGTCACTTTCTGTAGTACTTTCCCTTCCACTTTTTAATTTTCCTTTCATACACTTTTTTATCATCCTTCTGCTCTTTCCTCTTTATCGCTTTGTTTCTTCCTGAATGTTGTAAACCTCTTTACTCCTCTACCTCTACTTCCTTTCAAGCTTCGAACTCAATTTTCTATTTCTTTCCCATTTCCCTACTACGCATATGATCATTACACCACTTGAACGAGCGTAGTTTGAAGACGGGTTGTTTGTAAGGTAATCAATCCGTTAAACAGGCAGCAAAGTTTTTTTTTTTTGTAAATAGGCAATAAGTTTTTTAAAAATTTAACCAGCATAATATTCACATTTCTGCACATCAACGTCTCTCTCTCTCTCTCTCTCTCCTCTCTCTCTCTCCTCTCTCTCTCTCTCTCTCTCTCTCTCTCTCTCTCTCTCTCTCTCTCTCTCTCTCTCTCTCTCTTTCTCTCTCTCACACACACACACACACACACCACACACAACACACACACACACACATTCATTATTTACTCAAATCCAAATACGTAGGTTTTACCAGCAGAAAGAGGTAGAAGAGAAGAGAGGATCTACTCAACCACAAAGCGAAAACTTGGCGTGGAAACCCCCCGCGGCTGGGCAAAACTGGGCCTCACCCTGGGGGGCTGTTCACAGGTGGACACTGGTGACGTCAGAGTACTCCACCATCAGCAGGTGAGGCGTGTTTACATTTCCACCTGTAATCACAGGCAGCTGAACGCCGCATGGCTTCTCCAGGTGACGATGACATGCGCTTTCAACAGTGAGAAGGTGCTGACGAAGTGAGGGTCCCGGGGCGCTGACGAAGTGA
>WNGS01001312.1:44600294-44610294 GCA_020271785.1 Procambarus virginalis
CTGACAAGTAGAAGTTAAATAAATTAATGCTAATCAGCCATCTTTTAATTAATGTGTTGATAATCATATAATTAACACAAGAACACACATGGGTTTATGAAAAATGTAAATCTGAGTGGTGGTGATGCAATGATCACTGCAAATAAGGCCGAAATTCAGTAAGATAGTACAAGACTAACACAGACTGAAAAGAGGTGGTAAGATCATCAATATACACTGCTACAAATTAATAAAATGGCTTATAGAAAAATGTGAATAGAAGAAAATTACCTTATCAAAGTGTGATTTTCCATCCCACTTGAACATTAACTCTGTACAAAGAGATTGACAACAGGAACAGAAGGTCCACAACTGCATACTAGAGAGATGGCCACGTCCAGCAACTTCCCGGCGCTCAAAACTCGGGTTACCAAAACCTTCTATCACCTCTGTTGAAATGGTTAACATACAGAAGCTATTGACTTTTATCTGAATAAACGAGCAAAGTACAGTAACACTAACATGTGAACAAGACACTTTCGGTACCAATGGTAAATAACTTTTCAAGGCATTAGAGTAATAGTAATGTGCAATAAAGATTTTGTAAATATTTGTACCTATGAGAATGTTTAAAGTACTGTACTTGGTGTTATTTTATCAGCATACTAAAAAACCTTCTTTTGCGCCCAGAGGTAATAGGCCTAGAGCATAGGCAATATGCAGAGGTCATTTTATCTGTGTTAAACTTCTCTATAGTTTCCCCACCCTGCCAGGTCCATTTTTGCATTTCTCCGATGCTTTTGGTAGCCCTACAAACACTAGTGAAGCATCTCTTTGCACTATTATGAACAATTTTGCATAAAAACCTTAATCATTGTTACAGAATCTCTTGCTTAGGCAAGGAGATCCTGCCTATTCCTTTACCACCTATTCAACAACATATCTTTATACTCAAGTATAAGAAATTAACAACTATAATAAGTGCTCAGAAGCCTGTGTTGGGAGCAGACAACCCCCCCCCACTCTCCACCCTAAGTACCCGAGACAATGTCTGGGGCCAACTCCACTCGCCGGTCGACCAGCTGAACTGCTAGTTAAAGACTGCCGGCAATAGTTACATGCACATCAGCGCCACCTACACTAGGCCTGGCCGCCTATATAAGCAGCTCACCACCAGCCACCTCAGAATACTCTTCATGCTCCAAGCTGCAAGATCTACTCTCACTTCCCTGGGTGTAGGCAGACTCGAGCAGCTCTTGTATAAAGTACTGTACTGTATGTTTGCACTTTTATTTGATATTAACGTACCTATGACATGTTTATATTTCTTACTGCATTTTGTTTTGTGTTCTTGCCAAGTATCATAGGGGAATTTTTTATTTGTTGTTAAAGTCATTTTGTTATATTAAATATTTAAGTTTTACATTCTTTTGGAATTTATCCTGCAGCTCTCACACCATAAAGAGGTCAGAAGCAGTCATATTGCTTTATTTTACTGTTATTTATTTTATGTGACTGGCATTTCACCTGCCGGAATAGCCACTGCTCTATTCTTTCACTTTTACGTCACATCATTAAAACTTTAGTATTTGTAGTAGAAATATAAAATATTTTACAGTATTGCAATATATATGTTAAAGTAACATTTACTTACACAGGAGACAACAGAGGATAATTCCTCCATACAAACACCAACCTGATCATTGATCACATTTAATTGGAGCTGCAGAGATGCAACCCCAATTGAAAATTCATTCACAGGAAATGCATTTATTATGCAATATTTGCTTCTCTGTAGTATACAACAGAGCAAAACTTTATGAACATTTCAATACCAAAAATTTAAATTTCAAACAATTACGTTGACAAAAATTTGGATGTTCATAAGATTTCATTCACCACTCAGCTGTCAGGTAGACAGTGGTAAACCCCCCATGCTGTCAAATAGACAGTGGTAAACCCCCATGCTGTCAAATAGACAGTGGTAAACCCCCATGCTGTCTTTCCACCATGTTGCTTCCCCAGTGCACCAACACACACTCCTCCCACACTTTCTGCTCTTCTGTTCAATGGCAATACATTTCTTCTCCTTTTCCTCCTTTCAGCACCACAATTACTGCTCTGTGACATCTTCACATTTACAAATGCATTTACATAAGAAACCGTGATTTTAGCACTAAAATTCTTGCCATAGACACTGCATTCATATGAAAACTAGTACTAATAGCACATGGACACCTCTCATCCAATTCCTAGGCACAGCTTTGTGACTTTAATTAACAAATTCTTGTATATTCAAATGTATTGCATAAAAAGAACAATTGCTGGACTAGAATGTGCAGATTTTGCAGGAATTTGCTTTAGCATAGTCTAATTGTATTTCATTCTGAACTCACAGTTACACGATTGAAATTCATAACATTTTGGGGTCAAGAAAAATACTATTATTTGAAGGGAAACTTAAGGTTAAAACCATAAACACTATGACAACTTACCCATTCGAAGGGCAAATTCCAGCCAGTTTGAAAGGCCCACATAAACATGTGGTTCATGGGGTCGGAAGAGTGGAATAATAATGGGACTGCTTGAATGTGAAGCTGGGTTGTTGGGCCATTGCCACAAGCGACTGTCCTCCATTCCACTAAAAGTTCTGAAAATCTGAAATAATTTTTTGCCGACTGTAATACAATAGGGTGTTTAGTCAATACAAATTTTCTCAATTTTAAAATTTTAATAAAAAATTAATTTGTCCAGAAATTTCAACCTTGCTTGTAAAACAGCAAATGAGAAGTCATTTCGAATGACAACAATCAGTGGAAAAAAATGGATATAGAGTTTGGCTTCGCCAACTAATCTATTTGCTACAGATGTTCCACTATTCTGTGCTGACTGTTTCCTTCAGTACCATACAGGGAATAGCTCTCAAGAACACTGTCCCATTATTTAGCATCTTTGTCATTTTTGAAAACTTGTATGTTTTACATTTTCTATTGTTTGGATGGCTTCCTGAATAAGTGTTATTTCCTTGTCAGTGGCTTATACATTACTCTAACCATTCCCTTCAGTAATAAAGAAGTTCTATTAGGGGAGGCTTTCTACTTTCTCCTGACACCACATTCCAATGTTTTCTCACTCTTGATATTTCTACTTCCATGAGAATGTAGTGCAATCATTCATTTAAAATAACACACCCATCATTTTGAAAACACAAGGAAATATTGTGAATATTTCAGTCCTAAACGAGGACGTCTTCAGTAGTAAGCGAGAATGAGAAACCTCTAGCTGCTTTTATGGTGTAAAGTCAGATGTCCTGGAAAGAGGGGTTAGCATTAGGTAATGTTACATAATTGCTCACTGAATCCCCTTTCATGTTTGGCATGACTTCTAATTAAATTTGTAATATTTATTAATTTTTTTTATATAATTTTTATTCAATTTTCTCATCACTGATAGTTCACTCGACTTTTTTATATTGATTACCCAGCCACTGACCAACTTCCTCCAGATATGGCTGTGCAGTAATGAGAATTGATCTTTTGGCCTTGGCTGCTACATTACTTCTAAACCATTTCTATACTTCCCTGCAAATTACAAAGCAACACAGCATACTCATTTCTACTCCTCTGCTCATTTCCTAAATCATGGAATGTTTGTCTCTTGTCTACATCTTTCATGCATGGCATGAACCTAGCTAGTGCTCCTCTGGGTGTAGTCCATCACCTTATTGCCAACTGCCCTTCTAGTTTATCATTTAATGTGACAGTGCTGAGGATACATGATACTATGTAGTGTCTTAAGATATGATTGATGGATGGGTGTTCTTTTTAGTGTGTTTAACCTTCCTTTAGACAATACTGCTCACTTAGTATTTCCTCCAGCTGATGTACTCAAACTCCCTGAAAATAGGAAATGAGGTAACACTGAGATAAGATTTATTTATAAGAAGTTAGCAGACTGGGTGGCAAAAGGATGCTCAGGACCACAAGTAGTTTATAAGCACTAACTTGAAGTTCAAATGAAGAGTTGATATCTGGTAATTTTTACAAACCTTCGATACTGGGTGACAAATATGACTTTCTCCTTTTTCTCTTCTACTGTAGTCGTATAGTAGTTAGTGTCGGGTTGAGGGATGGCCGTGTTTCGTTGATAAGGGTTAACCTAAATAAAAAATATCTTTTAATTACTTAACAGTGATTATTTCCTGTAAACTAAAAATAATTATACATGCAGGTATTCAATTAGCACAACAATCCAAAATATAAACTGGCATTATTTTTTTTCAACAACAGACCAGTCTTAAGTTTGTATATTAAAATGTACAGCAATTCAACATATTTTAATCCTCCAAATAATAAGGAACTAATAGTGAATGCAATAAAACATATTACCTATTATGGTTGTCTCCATTCATATCAGAAATGGATGTACAGTAGTCACATACAAAGCACTGCGTTTCCACTCCGATACATTGGAATCCTTCAACATTGACACCACCTACCTTTTACCCTACCAGATGTGACCCATGCTGAGGGGTGACAACCCCCTCCCCCCACCAGGTCCCTCCAGTTACCTTGCATTGATTCCGGGTGTCAACCATCTAACATGAATTACAATTTGTCTAAATCTTTCAATTTTGTTTTGTATCAAATTAAACTAAGCACAAAATTTATATACATCTCCATAGTACAGTAGTGTATTTTTTTATTTATACAGTATATACAATTGTTATTACATTCTTGTACAGCCTTTCACAGCATGCACAGCGTTTCAGGCAGGTCCTTGATCCTATGTTCCCCGGAATACGACCCGCTCAATCGTTTAACAACCAGATACCCATTTTACCGTTGGATAAACAGAGGCTACAGTTAAGGATTGACGCCCAGTAAACCCTCCCTAGCCAGAATACGAACCCAGGACAAAGCGCTTGCCAAACACCAGGCGAGTGTCTTACCACCACACCACAGGGACTGCTACTGTATATCTAATACAGTACTAACCTGGCCACCACAATGCCTAACACTAACCTGGCTACCGTAATACCTAACATTAGCCTGGCCACCACAGTACAATATATCACAAATTGATTAATTTTTCTACATAAATTAAAATATCTAATTTAATAAACCTTACAGCCCCACAACTACCTACTGTACATTAAATCAAACCATACCTACTTTTGCTGCTTGGCTAAACGCTGGCCAAACGCTGTGAGAGTTTTGAAAAGTATCACTTTCCGAAGTTTCTTGCAGCCGGAGTCTAGCCGCCGAGAGAGCAGCTCTGATACTCTGGGGGGTGCTTGGGACAACCCTCTTGTAAGCCAGCTCCCCAACCACTAGATCTGGACGGAACAGGCGGTAAATTCTGCAAGAGATAATGCGACACATTTTTATATTACAATTAATATTTTATATAATATATAATATTTTAATATTATATTATTTTAGCAACCAGTCTAGTTGATCAACTGACTCATCATTTATAATGATATTAACAAGGTATCTGATGTCAACTTCTTACCATGCTTCTTCCAAGTCTCAAGGGGAAAACCACAATCTATTCTTCAATTATTTTGTCCATTATATTCTGCATTAAGACCAAAGCAAACATAAAACCATCGTACAGTATATGTATATGTTTTTTCTATATGCAAATTTAGCTAATGTCAACTGAAAACATAAAATTTATTTGGAAACCCAACAAATCCAGAAGAAAAACTGAATTTAAATGAGTAATGAAATTGAAAAAAAGAGTCAAATCAAAAGTAAATTGTGAAGTAGTCAAGAAAGGAGACACATCATAAAATCATTTACCTGCGGGCCACTGTCTCTAGTGGCCGTGGCAGGGATATGAAGCTGGCCATTATTACAAGATATCCCAAAATATACAGAAAGTGCTCACCTCAACAGTTGGGAGACATTCACAAAAAATCCAGGCTTTGTTTTAAGGCTCATTAAGAGCTGTGTGCGGTGGCGATTAACATCTTCACGCAGGGTTATGTAATACAGCACCTTGCAGGCCAAGCCACACTGAAATAATATACCTTATTATGGTAACTCGCCAAATGAAACAATTTTCATGCTACACGAATACAATAAAGCCTTCGGGTTTATAATTATTATATCAATATACCATCATTATATCAATAAACCTAATATCTACAGTAACATTAATTACCATACTGAGCATTTATATCTTTGGCAATATGTTCATAGGCATAACATACCAGGTTTAGGTGGGAGACCAAGTTAAAAACTGCAGTGTAACACAAGTGGACGTAAGGGTTGTGGGGAGTGATGATGCCAAACTCCAGGAGTGCCCCAAGCCATGACAGGATAGCATGCTGCCATGCAGGGCTCACAGGCTGGTGATGGATACCATAATCACAGCATATGGTCTTCATAACACTAATGCAGAGCATAATAATTATACTGATCTATCTATGCTGTAATTATACTAGTTTCTTTGCAAGCATTTTAATACCATTTCATGAAACCAAGAAGCCTCTTATTTAAAAAGTTTACAATGAATACAATAATTACAATGACATGAACTACTTACTGTTTTTAATTTCAGCTAAAATTATTGACTACTAACTAAAGTGGTCATCAAATTTTTAATGTACTGTGTACCTATTAGTAGTTTTACTTTTATTAGTTAGATTACGAACAAGCCCGAAATGCTATTCATGTTAGTGGCTTTGCAATAATGTAATACCCAAACACAAATGAACGTACTCTCACAACCCAATTTACTTTCTTGTATCTAAATAAATAAATAAATTTGGTGTTAGAATATTCATAATTTTTTTTATGTAATTGTAAATATAAATTGCAGAATCTGGAGCCATATGACATTACATTAACAGAATGTAGTTCCAAGATTGCCAAAGTAAGTTGAACACACATTAGCGCTTTCCCACTGGAGGCCCCAGTGCCACTTAAAAATAAAAAAAAAAAGGGTTTTGGGTGGTTATAAAGAATATATATTACAGAGATACTGTACTGTACATGAGGGAGAACTGCTCCAGCCAAATGCCAACCATCATTTCACCTAAGAAAATTCAAGCTATAAATTTGTACAGTACTGTAGTTAAGAATTTTTTGTAAATTCCCGAAATTCCCCATTGTGAGCCGAGAACAAACCTGACTGTACTACCAGGAGCCTTAAATGTACAATGCTACACAACCAAAGTGCACAAAGTGGTTGAGGAAAATTGTGCATGTACTGCAGATTTCCAGTCACCATCAAATAAAGCCTTGTGGCCACCAGGCTTTATCATACATTATACTGTATATACAGTTCAGTATATAAACTATTCCATTTAGTGAAATAACAATATGCTCTACCTCAATCACTCTATCCACATTTTTCCTGAAAGTTTACATGAAATTGTTATTACAAGCTTGATTACTTACAATTTCAGCTGTCGAGGAGATAGCCAGTGGAATGATTCTGTACGGAAAGTCATGACCCTCTGGCACCAGTGAGTAAAGTAATTTTCTGCGCTTAAAAACATCTGTAGAGAAAATTATATTCATGGGAAATGTCATTATAAGATAATGTATGTCCTCATTCATTCATTTTATCTGCTTAACTAATACTTAACTAATTACCTCTTCACTAATACTCCCTTTTTCTTGTATTTTTCTCCTTCAATTTGCATTCACAGAACCCAATTTCTCACTACAGTATCAGCTGCTTTTGCCACCTTATTCCATCAAGTGTGTCCTCTTATTCATCGATCAGTTTGTGTATACTACATACCCACTTGACATTCCTAACCAAACATTTTTGTACATATTCAACATATATCTGGTTAAACATGATTCATCTCATTAAAGTGTTGCTCCAAAATCACTATTAAACTTTAGCCAAGGAATATTTAGAATGAAGCAAGTTAAGGACATCATCCTAACCAGAAAATATAGTAAAATCCTGAATAATTATAAACAGGCAAAACAGTACATTGCAATACTGAATTTCTATAGGCCTAATACTAATATAGTAATTTATATGCATGTAGGCATAATGCTCAGTAATACAGGCCTAACACAAATTCTATACAGCTGAAAGGTTAATCATTAAAACATGCTTTTACTCATACCATAGCCATTGGTGAAAACAACATTATTAGCCAGAGTCACAATCTGCTTAGCACTTAAGCCATTCAATGATGCTTTTTGAAGCTCTGCAACATGACGCTTCATCTCCTCATTATTAATGTCCCGTGGTCGGCTCCTCGCATCTGAAAAATATAGTACAGTATAGTATCCTGATTCAGTCATAGTAACTGCTAGCTCTACTTTAAAACTAAATTGTTAATACTTTATTAATATGAGTGTACAAGAATTAACAAAAAAAGTGTTACCATACCCACAGAGGCATTATTTGTAAGTTAGTTCTGGGGTTGCCCATCAGCTAATGAGTAGTGTCTATATTATCTATTCCTGTTGTTTGAAAATCTACAATGGGCATATCCTTAGTCCAAAGTTTGTTTCATGGAATGTATGTTAAAAAAAACTTGGACTGTGAACAATACACATTTCATTCAGCAATCACTAAGTTAATACAAAAACATTGTCGGGGATAGGAAGTCTGTGTATATACATATAAGTATGTATATACAGTACAAGTATATTAAGTACATAAGTATATATATATATATAAGTATGTATATATAAGTCCCCCCCCCCCCAAGTTCAAACTACCGACCTTCCCCAGGATGTAACCCCACAACAGTTGCCTAATTCCGGGTACCTATTTACTGCTAGGTGAACAGTTTTATTAGGTGAAAGGAAATGTGCCAATCACGTCTGTCCCACCTGGAAATCAAACCCAGGATTCCCAACTGTTAGATGAGAACGAAATCAAATGTACCGTGAGATCGGTTCAAGACGACTATCTATAAAATGGATCCTGAACCAGTGGTCTACATTCTCGGCTTACACCCAAGGAACTTGGTTCAATTCCTGGGCAGGACAGAAACCGTTAGGCACATTTCCATTCACCTGATGCCTCTATTCACCAAGCAGTAACTTGTACCCAGGAGTTGGTCAACTGTTGTGATGCATTTGGGGAAGGTCAGTTGTTGGTGTATGGGGGGGGGGGTCTCAATAACCTGATTAACCTGAGGGACACTAACCCTAGTCGCCTCTATGTGGACAGGAAGCCGGCAGCTTATCAAAGGTCCCCCATTTGCCTTTATCTTTTCCAGGTAGATTTTAAAACTTAACACAGTCTTGGTATTTACAGCTTTGGTGGGTAGGCGGTTCTACGGGGTTTATAACCCTGTGGGTGAAAAAGCCTCACCTGTTCTCAGTCCCACATTGTGGCTTGTTGAATTTAAAACAACCATTGCTCCTTGATCATGTTACATCTGACCTTCTGAAGAAATTGCCTGGATCAACATCCTCTAACTTGTTCAGTATTTTAAAGATACATCGAGATGCACCCAGTCATGTCTGATTTGTGGTGGTGTTAGCCCTGTGGGCCTTCAAGCGCTCCTTATACGAGAGATGACCAAGCTCCGGAATGACTTTTCTTGCCTGGTGTTGCACTTTCTCCAGAGCAATTGTACTAACCTAGTTGTGCTTGTGGGGGTTGAGCTTCGGCTCTTTGGTCCTGCCTCTCAACTGTCAATCAACTGGTAGAAACTTCTGAAGACAAGGTCTCCATGCTTGGATAGTTATCCAAATGTTTATATTAAATGTAATGCACCAGAGATTTATAGTTCAATAAGCCTATGTACAGGCCACAAAAGTACCAAGAATTTTATTTGAACAAAATTGTTTTTATATTCAGAAATAATAGTCATGACAATTCACCCATTTTCCAATTTGCTCCAGACCCAACTTAACCAACCTTGGCTCAAACACTTCACATATGGCTAGTTTCAGATACACTGCATTGTATACCCGAGAAGGCTCTTCTCTCATGTTTTAAAAGTTCTTTATATAATTATTATACATCATTTTTATCATCATTATTGTTATTATGAAATATACCCTAATATAAACAGCCT
>WNGS01001312.1:44615509-44632468 GCA_020271785.1 Procambarus virginalis
TCAATAAACCAGACAAAATCCATACAATTTTAGAGAGATTTACAAATAAGAACATGAAGGCAAAAACTGTGGCAATTTTTATTAAAAACTTACTTCTTGTTTACTCCAATCACCTGTACTCTCCACCAAGTACTTCGTGGAGAAGGGAAGATAGGCTAGTGCATCCGTAACTGTAGCAAAGCTGCAGCTACTTTCTTTTACCAGTATGTCCTCCAGGAAGTGGAATGGATAAAAAGGACTCAATACTTTTTCCCATTTTGTTGTTAGAGCCTGAAATATGAAGAAAATGGTGTGCATTAAATGATAGGTTAATGAAGAGTTCAAATGATAGGATAACGAAGAGCACAAAATGAACATTCTTGTCATGATTTGAGTAGCTGTATACAGAATTAAATTATAGAAATGTGACGTATCCGAGAAAATATTGGGGCTGCATGGTGGGATTAATGCCATTGTATGACTTCCAGGTTTTTTATAGTTATACATAGTATATTGTGTTATATAAATTCCATTACAAAATAAAATGGAGGAGAAGGGAGTCGTTAAGAAAATGGAGTGCTTAAACAAGCTACTTTGGCTAAAATTGCCAGAAAAATTATGAATGTAACAAAGAATAAATACCAGGACACAAACGCTGATAAAGACCTTCCAGGAGGATAAAAGGATGCATTCTACAGTACAGAACTGTAAAAGCAATACCAAGCCTGCTCCTCACCTTAGCATTATATACACCTTTAAAGAAGAAGATAACCGACTGGTTGACACACTCTGCAAAGCCTAAGCATTCCCTTCGTATTGCCTCCTCTGGCCACCTAGCTTTTGTATCCCGCAGACGCTGCATCGCTGCCCACATTCTATAAGATTAAACTTTTAGTTATTTATTGAATCAAGTTACTAATTTCTTTTTATTGTTTTATTGTTTGTTGAAATACTGTAGATTCAAAACTAAAAATATTACTTCTTTAGCATTCACTGTCACATATCCTACAGTTTTTATAAGCAACACTTTCAAAATGTAACTGAATTTTTATTTATTACATAAAAATCACTCAAAGAGAACTAGTCTCTAGAGAATGAGTACAAGAAATACCTGTAGATAGTCGAAGATGCCTAATTTACCATTCAAATCACAGTTAATCTGTAATGCCTTAGTATCAAAACTGATCATATTCTTTAAACCCAACAATTCATTCATTCTTGCTTTGGTCATTACAAAGCATATGCAATATTCTCCACCTTTACACCGTCCAAGCCTGAATTCCATGCACAAGCTTTGTAAAATCTGTGAAGTCATTCACTGCTACATACCACTCTTAATTCATTAGCGGGGATATGCCATTCTTACTCCTCACATTTTCTTTCACTCCTCCTTTTATAATATGTTCTTCATTCTCACCTCTTTTCAGTTTTGTTTCACAAATGCAACAATTCAAACCTTGCATCCATAAAACTTACACCACCTCTTCTCATATTCTTCATTTATTCCTCTAATATTCAATGCATTTTATACATATCCACCCTTGACGTCCGGGGATTAATGAAATTTCAGCATTACAGTACTGTATTTCCTAAGAAAGCAAGATGTTCAAAAACCCTATAAAGATGTACGGAGGGTCTCGATAGTACAGTTGGGTTTGTTCTTGACTCTCAATTGGGAATCCCAGGCAGAACAGAAATGGTTGGGCATGGTTCCTTTTACCTAATGACTCTGTCCACCTAGCAGTAAATAGGTACCTGGGAGTCAAGACAACTGTTGTGGGGTTGCACCCTCGAGAAGGTCAGCAGTTCGACCCTTGAGTACCTCGATATAAGCTTAAAGTATATACATACACAGACTTTCTGTCTCCAACAAATTGAATTTTATCAACATATGTAGAGGCTACTTCAGAAAGTATTTCCATTCTGAGCTGTGAAACACCTGTATTATCAAACATAAACTTACAAATTAACCATCCATATTCTGCAACCAAAAAGTATTCATCTGGGTAAGTCATCAGTCTAAAATACCTGGATAATAACTGTCCCAAACGGTGGGTTGTCGTAAGGTCGCCCTTGGTCACAACAGCAAAAGTCAAGGTGGCTGGAGGGAAGAACACCATAGGAAGCTCTAGGACCTCAACATACATATTCAACTGAAATGAAATATGTACTTAATTTTTGGGTTACAAAGCATTATATCATATACTCATTAAATAACATGACTTTTTTTTCCAATTCTACAAAAGAATGCAGTAAACCTTATAATGTATATGGAAAAATAACATTTACAAAATAATGTTAAATTTAATCAGAATTGACTATTACAAAATACCAGAACACACTAATCAACTTACCTTGACATAGTAGTCCAAGATATGGTGTACAATCATTGGATGGCACTTGAAATCTATCAAAGCCTTGAGGAAAATTCGTTCCATCCTAAGTGTAAGGAACCACAGGCCAACAACAGAAGCTTCAGGTGCAAAGTGTCCGGGCCACGTATGTTCATCTGCCATAGAAGAGAAACAAGACAATTTAATCTAGATATTCACATCATTATGACTTGGATAAAAAATATTGTAAATTTATATAGGTTCAAGTTCAAATAAGAAGTTCACTGCCTGTAACTAATAATGTCAGTTTGAAATGATGCAGAATGTAACCTACTCTAACATAATCATGGCCAATGGAACTGAGTGAGCTTGCTGAAAATGCATCAAGTGGAAGAGTTTCATAAAAAACAGAGAGATTGTTACAGTACCTTGTGTCCTGAAGGTCTCCTCGTAAGCCGTCAGTGCCCAAGAGCACACCATATTGGTCACAGCCTCCACAACCTTGATCCAGGTGACCAAAGGAGCCATGCACGACATTCTGGTAACTACCTTCAGGAGTGTTTCTGAGAGAAACTCAGGGGAGAAGAATGATACTCCCTCTAATAGTGCCATCACCTGACAAGTAGAAGTTAAATAAATTAATGCTAATCCAGCCATCTTTTAATTAATGTGTTGATTAATCATATAATTAACACAAGAACCACACATGGGTTTATGAAAAATGTAAATCTGAGTGGTGGTGATGCAATGATCACTGCAAATAAGGCCGAATTCAGTAAGATAGTTACAAGACTAACACAGACTGAAAAGAGGTGGTAAGATCATCAATATACACTGCTACAAATTAATAAAATGGCTTATAGAAAAATGTGAATAGAAGAAAATTACCTTATCAAAGTGTGATTTTCCATCCCACTTGAACATTAACTCTGTTACAAAGAGATTGACAACAGGAACAGAAGGTCCACAACTGCATACTAGAGAGATGGCCACGTCCAGCAACTTTTCCCGGCGCTCAAAACTCGGGTTACCAAAACCTTCTATCACCTCTGTTGAAATGGTTAACATACAGAAGCTATTGACTTTTATCTGAATAAACGAGCAAAGTACAGTAACACTAACATGTGAACAAGACACTTTCGGTACCAATGTTAAATAACTTTTCAAGGCATTAGAGTAATAGTAATGTGCAATAAAGATTTTTGTAAATATTTGTACCTATGAGAATGTTTAAAGTACTGTACTTGGTGTTATTTTATCAGCATACTAAAAAACCTTCTTTTGCGCCCAGAGGTAATAGGCCTAGAGCATAGGCAATATGCAGAGGTCATTTTATCTGTGTTAAACTTCTCTATAGCCCAGGTCCACCCTGCCAGGTCCATTTTTTGCATTTCTCCGATGCTTTTGGTAGCCCTACAACCACTCTAGTGAAGCATCTCTTTGCACTATTATGAACAATTTTGCATAAAAACCTTTAATCATTGTTACAGAAATCTCTTGCTTAGGCAAGGAGATCCTGCCTATTCCTTTACCACCTATTCAACAACATATCTTTATACTCAAGTATAAGAAATTAACAACTATAATAAGTGCTCAGAAGCCTGTGTTGGGAGCAGACACCCCCCCCCCACTCTCCACCCTCAAGTACCCGAGACAACTGTCTGGGGCCAACTCCACTCGCCGGTCGACCAGCTGAACTGCTAGTTAAAGACTGCCGGCAATAGTTACATGCACATCAGCGCCACCTACACTAGGCCTGGCCGCCTATATAAGCAGCTCACCACCAGCCAGACCTCAGAATACTCTTCATGCTCCAAGCTGCAAGATCTACTCTCACTTCCCTGGGTGTAGGCAGACTCGAGCAGCTCTTGTATAAAGTACTGTACTGTATATGTTTGCACTTTTATTTTGATATTAACGTACCTATGACATGTTTATATTTCTTACTGCATTTTGTTTTGTGTTCTTGCCAAGTATCATAGGGGAATTTTTTTATTTGTTGTTAAAGTCATTTTGTTATATTAAATATTTAAGTTTTACATTCTTTTGGAATTTATCCTGCAGCTCTCACACCATAAAGAGGTCAGAAGCAGTCATATTTGCTTTATTTTACTGTTATTTATTTTATGTGACTGGCATTTCACCTGCCGGAATAGCCACTGCTCTATTCTTTCACTTTTACGTCACATCATTAAAACTTTAGTATTTGTTAGTAGAAATATAAAATATTTTACAGTATTGCAATATATTATGTTAAAGTAACATTTACTTACACAGGAGACAACAGAGGATAATTCCTCCATACAAACACCAACCTGATCATTGATCACTTTTAATTGGAGCTGCAGAGATGCAACCCCAATTGAAAATTCAATTCACAGGAAATGCATTTATTATGCAATATTTGCTTCTCTCGTAGTATACAACAGAGCAAAACTTTATGAACATTTCAATACCAAAAATTTAAATTTCAAACAATTACGTTGACAAAAATTTGGATGTTCATAAGATTTTCATTCACCACTCAGCTGTCAGGTAGACAGTGGTAAACCCCCCATGCTGTCAAATAGACAGTGGTAAACCCCCCATGCTGTCAAATAGACAGTGGTAAACCCCCCATGCTGTCTTTCCACCATGTTGCTTCCCCAGTGCACCAACACACACTCCTCCCACACTTTCTGCTCTTCTGTTCAATGGCAATACATTTCTTCTTCCTTTTTCCTCCTTTCAGCACCACAATTACTGCTCTGTGACATCTTCCATATTACAAATGCATTTACATAAGAAACCGTGATATTTAGCACTAAAATTCTTTGCCATAGACACTGCATTCATATGAAAACTAGTACTAATAGCACATGGACACCTCTCATCCAATTCCTAGGCACAGCTTTGTGACTTTAATTAACAAATTCTTGTATATTCAAATGTATTGCATAAAAAGAACAATTGCTGGACTAGAATGTGCAGATTTTGCAGGAATTTGCTTTAGCATAGTCTAATTGTATTTCATTCTGAACTCACAGTTACACGATTGAAATTCATAACATTTTGGGGTCAAGAAAAATACTATTATTTGAAGGGAAACTTAAGGTTAAAACCATAAACACTATGACAAACTTACCCATTCGAAGGGCAAATTCCAGCCAGTTTGAAAGGCCCACATAAACATGTGGTTCATGGGGTCGGAAGAGTGGAATAATAATGGGACTGCTTGAATGTGAAGCTGGGTTGTTGGGCCATTGCCACAAGCGACTGTCCTCCATTCCACCTAAAAGTTCTGAAAATCTGAAATAATTTTTTGCCTGTGTAATACAATAGACTGTAATACAATAGGGTGTTTAGTCAATACAAATTTTCTCAATTTTAAAATTTTAATAAAAAATTAATTTGTCCAGAAATTCAACCTTGCTTGTAAAACAGCAAATGAGAAGAATGAAAAACGTCATTTCAATGACAACAATCGGTGGATAAATATGAGGTTTGGCTTCGCCAACTAATCTATTTGCTACAGATGTTCCACTATTCTGTGCCTGACTGTTTCCTTCAGTACCATACAGGGAATAGCTCTCAAGAACACTGTCCCATTATTTAGCATCTCTTGTCATTTCTTGAAAACTTGTATGTTTTACATTTTCTATATTTTTGGATGGCTTCCTGAATAAGTGTTATTTCCCTTGTCAGTGGCTTATACATTACTCTAACCATTCCCTTCAGTAATAAAGAAGTTCTATTAGGGGGAGGCTTCTCTACTTTCTCCTGACACCACATTCCAATGTTTTCTCACTCTTGATATTTCTACTTCCATGAGAATGTAGTGCAATCATTCATTTAAAATAACAACCCATCATTTTGAAAACACAAGGAAATATTGTGAATATTTCAGTCCTAAACCGAGACTGTCTTCAGTAGTAAGCGAGAATGAGAAACCTCTAGCTGCTTTTATGGTGTAAAGTCAGATGTCCTGGAAAGAGGGGTTAGCATTAGGTAATGTTACATAATTGCTCACTGAATCCCCTTTCATGTTTGGCATGACTTCTAATTAAATTTGTAATATTTATTAATTTTTTTTATATAATTTTTTCAATTTTCTCATCACTGATAGTTCACTCGACCTTTTTTATATTGATTACCCAGCCACTGACCAACTTCCTCCAGATATGGCTGTGCAGTAATGAGAATTGATCTTTTGGCCTTGGCTGCTACATTACTTCTAAACCATTTCTATACTTCCCTGCAAATTACAAAGCAACACAGCATACTCATTTCTACTCCTCTGCTCATTTCCTAAATCATGGAATGTTTGTCTCTTGTCTACATCTTTCATGCATGGCATGAACCTAGCTAGTGCTCCTCTGGGTGTAGTCCATCACCTTATTGCCAACTGCCCTTCTAGTTTATCATTTAATGTGACAGTGCTGAGGATACATGATACTATGTAGTGTCTTAAGATATGATTGATGGATGGGTGTTCTTTTTAGTGTGTTTAACCTTCCTTTAGACAATACTGCTCACTTAGTATTTCCTCCAGCTGATGTACTCAAACTCCCTGAAAATAGGAAATGAGGTAACACTGAGATAAGATTTATTTATAAGAAGTTAGCAGACTGGGTGGCAAAAGGATGCTCAGGACCACAAGTAGTTTATAAGCACTAACTTGAAGTTCAAATGAAGAGTTGATATCTGGTAATTTTTACAAACCTTCGATACTGGGTGACAAATATGACTTTCTCCTTTTTCTCTTCTACTGTAGTCGTATAGTAGTTAGTGTCGGGTTGAGGGATGGCCGTGTTTCGTTGATAAGGGTTAACCTAAATAAAAAATAACTTTTAATTACTTAACAGTGATTATTTCCTGTAAACTAAAAATAATTATACATGCAGGTATTCAATTAGCACAACAATCCAAAATATAAACTGGCATTATTTTTTTTCAACAACAGACCAGTCTGAAGTTTGTATATTAAAATGTACAGCAATTCAACATATTTTAATCCTCCAAATAATAAGGAACTAATAGTGAATGCAATAAAACATATTACCTATTATGTTTGTCTCCATTCATATCAGAAATGGATGTACAGTAGTCACATACAAAGCACCGAGTTTCCACTCCAATACATTGGAAGCCTTCAACATTGACACCACCTACCTTTTACCCTACCAGATGTGACCCATGCTGAGGGGTGACAACCCCCTCTCCCCCCACCAGGTCCCTCCAGTTACCTTGCATTGATTCCGGGTGTCAACCATCTAACATGAATAACAATTTGTCTAAATCTTTCAATTTTGTTTTATATCAAATTAAACTAAGCACAAAATTTATATACATCTCCATAGTACAGTAGTGTATTTTTTTTATTTATACAGTATATACAATTGTTATTACATTCTTGTACAGCCTTTCACAGCATGCACAGTGTTTCAGGCAGGTCCTTAATCCTATGTTCCCCGGAATACGATCCGCTAAATCGTTTAACAACCAGATACCCATTTTACCGTTGGATAAACAGAGGCTACAGTTAAGGATTGACGCCCAGTAAACCCTCCCTAGCCAGAATACGAACCCAGGACAAAGCGCTTGCCAAACACCAGGCGAGTGTCTTACCACCACACCACAGGGACTGCTACTGTATATCTAATACAGTACTAACCTGGCCACCACAATGCCTAACACTAACCTGGCTACCGTAATACCTAACATTAGCCTGGCCACCACAGTACAATATATCACAAATTGATTAATTTTTCTACATAAATTAAAATATCTAATTTAATAACCCTTACAGCCCCACAACTACCTACTGTACATTAAATCAAACCATACCTACTTTTGCTGCTTGGCTAAACGCTGGCCAAACGCTGTGAGAGTTTTGAAAAGTATCACTTTCCGAAGTTTCTTGCAGCCGGAGTCTAGCCGCCGAGAGAGCAGCTCTGATACTCTGGGGGGTGCTTGGGACAACCCTCTTGTAAGCCAGCTCCCCAACCACTAGATCTGGACGGAACAGGCGGTAAATTCTGCAAGAGATAATGCGACACATTTTTATATTACAATTAATATTTTATATTAATATATAATATTTTAATATTATATTATTTTAGCAACCAGTCTAGTTGATCAACTGACTCATCATTTATAATGATATTAACAAGGTATCTGATGTCAACTTCTTACCATGCTTCTTCCAAGTCTCAAGGGGAAAACCACAATCTATTCTTCAATTATTTTGTCCATTATATTCTGCATTAAGACCAAAGCAAACATAAAACCATCGTACAGTATATGTATATGTTTTTCTATATGCAAATTTAGCTAATGTCAACTGAAAACATAAAATTTATTTGGAAACCCAACAAATCCAGAAGAAAAACTGAATTTAAATGAGTAATGAAATTGAAAAAAAGAGTCAAATCAAAAGTAAATTGTGAAGTAGTCAAGAAAGGAGACACATCATAAAATCATTTACCTGCGGGCCACTGTCTCTAGTGGCCGTGGCAGGGATATGAAGCTGGCCATTATTACAAGATATCCCAAAATATACAGAAAGTGCTCACCTCAACAGTTGGGAGACATTCACAAAAAATCCAGGCTTTGTTTTAAGGCTCATTAAGAGCTGTGTGCGGTGGCGATTAACATCTTCACGCAGGGTTATGTAATACAGCACCTTGCAGGCCAAGCCACACTGAAATAATATACCTTATTATGGTAACTCGCCAAATGAAACAATTTTCATGCTACACGAATACAATAAAGCCTTCGGGTTTATAATTATTATATCAATATACCATCATTATATCAATAAACCTAATATCTACAGTAACATTAATTACCATACTGAGCATTTATATCTTTGGCAATATGTTCATAGGCATAACATACCAGGTTTAGGTGGGAGACCAAGTTAAAAACTGCAGTGTAACACAAGTGGACGTAAGGGTTGTGGGGAGTGATGATGCCAAACTCCAGGAGTGCCCCAAGCCATGACAGGATAGCATGCTGCCATGCAGGGCTCACAGGCTGGTGATGGATACCATAATCACAGCATATGGTCTTCATAACACTAATGCAGAACATAATAATTATACTGATCTATCTATTGACTAGTTTCTTTGCAAGCATTTAAATACCATTTCATGAAACCAAGAAGCCTCTTATTTAAAAAGTTTACAATGAATACAATAATTACAATGGCATGAACTACTTACTGTTTTTAATTTCAGCTAAAATTATTGACTACTAACTAAAGTGGTCATCAAATTTTTAATGTACTGTGTACCTATTAGTAGTTTTACTTTTATTAGTTAGATTACGAACAAGCCCGAAATGCTATTCATGTTAGTGGCTTTGCAATAATGTAATACCCAAACACAAATGAACGTACTCTCACAACCCAATTTACTTTCTTGTATCTAAATAAATAAATAAATTTGGTGTTAGAATATTCATAATTTTTTTTATGTAATTGTAAATATAAATTGCAGAATCTGGAGCCATATGACATTACATTAACAGAATGTAGTTCCAAGATTGCCAAAGTAAGTTGAACACACATTAGCGCTTTCCCACTGGAGGCCCCAGTGCCACTTAAAAATAAAAAAAAAAGGGTTTTGGGTGGTTATAAAGAATATATATTACAGAGATACTGTACTGTACATGAGGGAGAACTGCTCCAGCCAAATGCCAACCATCATTTCACCTAAGAAAATTCAAGCTATAAATTTGTACAGTACTGTAGTTAAGAATTTTTTGTAAATTCCCGAAATTCCCCATTGTGAGCCGAGAACAAACCTGACTGTACTACCAGGAGCCTTAAATGTACAATGCTACACAACCAAAGTGCACAAAGTGGTTGAGGAAAATTGTGCATGTACTGCAGATTTCCAGTCACCATCAAATAAAGCCTTGTGGCCACCAGGCTTTATCATACATTATACTGTATATACAGTTCAGTATATAAACTATTCCATTTAGTGAAATAACAATATGCTCTACCTCAATCACTCTATCCACATTTTTCCTGAAAGTTTACATGAAATTGTTATTACAAGCTTGATTACTTACAATTTCAGCTGTCGAGGAGATAGCCAGTGGAATGATTCTGTACGGAAAGTCATGACCCTCTGGCACCAGTGAGTAAAGTAATTTTCTGCGCTTAAAAACATCTGTAGAGAAAATTATATTCATGGGAAATGTCATTATAAGATAATGTATGTCCTCATTCATTCATTTTATCTGCTTAACTAATACTTAACTAATTACCTCTTCACTAATACTCCCTTTTTCTTGTATTTTTCTCCTTCAATTTGCATTCACAGAACCCAATTTCTCACTACAGTATCAGCTGCTTTTGCCACTTATTCCATCAAGTGTGTCCTCTTATTCATCGATCAGTTTGTGTATACTACATACCCACTTGACATTCCAAACCAAACATTTTTGTACATATTCAACATAATATCTGGTTAAACATGATTCATCTCATTAAAGTGTTGCTCCAAAATCACTATTAAACTTTAGCCAAGGAATATTTAGAATGAAGCAAGTTAAGGACATCATCCTAACCAGAAAATATAGTAAAATCCTGAATAATTATAAACAGGCAAAAACAGTACATTGCAATACTGAATTTTCTATAGGCCTAATACTAATATAGTAATTTATATGCATGTAGGCATAATGCTCAGTAATACAGGCCTAACACAAATTCTATACAGCTGAAAGGTTAATCATTAAAACATGTTTTTACTCATACCATAGCCATTGGTGAAAACAACATTATTAGCCAGAGTCACAATCTGCTTAGCACTTAAGCCATTCAATGATGCTTTTTGAAGCTCTGCAACATGACGCTTCATCTCCTCATTATTAATGTCCCGTGGTCGGCTCCTCGCATCTGAAAAATATAGTACAGTATAGTATCCTGATTCAGTCATAGTAACTGCTAGCTCTACTTTAAAACTAAATTGTTAATACTTTATTAATATGAGTGTACAAGAATTAACAAAAAAAAGTGTTACCATACCCACAGAGGCATTATTTGTAAGTTAGTTCTGGGGTTGCCCATCAGCTAATGAGTAGTGTCTATATTATCTATTCCTGTTGTTTGAAAATCTACAATGGGCATATCCTTAGTCCAAAGTTTGTTTCATGGAATGTATGTTAAAAAAAACTTGGACTGTGAACAATACACATTTCATTCAGCAATCACTAAGTTAATACAAAACCATTGTTGGGGATAGGAAGTCTGTGTATATACATATATAAGTATGTATATACAGTACAAGTATATTAAGTACATAAGTATATATATAAGTATGTATATATAAGTTCCCCCCCCCCCAAGTTCAAACTACCGACCTTCCCCAGGACGTAACCCCACAACAGTTGCCTAATTCCCGGGTACCTATTTACTGCTAGGTGAACAGTTTTATTAGGTGAAAGGAAATGTGCCAATCACGTCTGTCCCACCTGGAAATCAAACCCAGGATTCCCAACTGTTAGATGAGAACGAAATCAAATGTACCGTGAGATCGGTTCAAGACGACTATCTATAAAATGGATCCTGAACCAGTGGTCTACATTCTCGGCTTACACCCAAGGAACTTGGTTCAATTCCTGGGCAGGACAGAAACCGTTAGGAACATTTCCATTCACCTGATGCCTCTATTCACCAAGCAGTAAACTTGTACCCAGAGTTGGTCAACTGTTGTGATGCATTTTGGGGAAGGTCAGTTGTTGGTGTATGGGGGGGGGGGGTCTCAATAACCTGATTAACCTGAGGGACACTAACCCTAGTCGCCTTATGTGGACAGGAAGCCGGCAGCTTATCAAAGGTCCCCCATTTGCCTTTATCTTTTCCAGGTAGATTTTAAAACTTAACACAGTCTTGGTATTTACAGCTTTGGTGGGTAGGCGGTTCTACGGGGTTTATAACCCTGTGGGTGAAAAAGCCTCACCTGTTCTCAGTCCCACATTGTGGCTTGTTGAATTTAAAACAAACCATTGCTCCTTGATCATGTTACATCTGACCTTCTGAAGAAATTGCCTGGATCAACATCCTCTAACTTGTTCAGTATTTTAAAAGATACATCGAGATGCACCCAGTCATGTCTGATTTGTGGTGGTGTTAGCCCTGTGGGCCTTCAAGCGCTCCTTATACGAGAGATGACCAAGCTCCGGAATGACTTTTCTTGCCTGGTGTTGCACTTTCTCCAGAGCAATTGTACTAACCTAGTTGTGCTTGTGGGGGTTGAGCTTCGGCTCTTTGGTCCAGCCTCTCAACTGTCAATCAACTGGTAGAAACTTCTGAAGACAAGGTCTCCATGCTTGGATAGTTATCCAAATGTTTATATTAAATGTAATGCACCAGAGATTTATAGTTCAATAAGCCTATGTACAGGCCACAAAAGTACCAAGAATTTTATTTGAACAAAATTGTTTTTATATTCAGAAATAATAGTCATGACAATTCACCCATTTTCCAATTTGCTCCAGACCCAACTTAACCAACCTTGGCTCAAACACTTCACATATGGCTAGTTTCAGATACACTGCATTGTATACCCGAGAAGGCTCTTCTCTCATGTTTTAAAAGTTCTTTATATAAATTATTATACATCATTTTTATCATCATTATTGTTATTATGAAATATAACCCTAATATAAACAGCCTAAAACCAGGCCAAGAGCGAGTAGGCTGGACGGGGCGACTCCTCCCAACAAGGACACCCTCACCCAAGACTACTTCAACCCGGATTTAAAGCCACAAAATGATTATATAAATCCATAACAATCGAACTTAAGGTATAAAGTTTTATGAGAGAGGTCATTGTGCAATTAGGTGGAGGCCCCGCCACCACAACACTGCCTCTTCCTGGCCGAGATTGACGGAGACAGGCACAAGCCGCCACTTACGCTTGACCAGGAAGCTTATGGCTTCCTCCACGTCGTTGGACATGACGATAATGGCGAGCACTAGCAGGTTATGGCGGGGAATATGAGAGCGGGTGCAGGGACGCCTCCCACTGCCATGTTTTTGAAGACGGCCGGCTTGAGGCCGTCAGATGGTTCTTAATAATAATAATAATAATAATAATAATAGTTTATTTAGGAAAAGTACATACATAGTTGCAGAGTTACAGTACAAACTTTCTGTTAGATTTAAAGATAGAGGTAGTACATACAATACCTAAAGCCACTAGTACGCATAGCGTTTCGGGCAAGGAATCACAAGGAATCTTATATCACTATTACTCCAACCTCTCCTAACACTGACTAACTTGTCCAGTCCTCAGCTGCCTTCATGGCTCTTGTGTACTGCCACTGTTAAAAACATTTATATAATTAGATTTATATATATATATATATTTTACTCAATTTTTAGTCCTAATTTATAGGCGAAATGTTAGGGTACGAAATGACATTTTGAGGGGGAAACTTAATAAGATTTTGATTCCTTTACGCACAGAAACTTTCCGTTTTTACGGATACACAAGACTATAAGACAATAAGACTTGGTACATTTTTTATTATTAACAAGCCTAGGTATACACAGTAATGTGCTGCTACAACAGGTGTACAGGTTCCTGAAGATGAGTGGCGCTGTCCAATAAACTCGCCCCTCGGGGCAAAATTTAAAAAAAATTAAATTTAGGTTCCTGAGCCTATTGGGCTCTATCATATCTACACTTGAAACTGTGTATGGAGTCAGCCTCCACCACATTACTTCCTAATGCATTCCATTTGTCAACCACTCTGACACTAAAAAAGTTCTTTCTAATATCTCTGTGGCTCATTTGGGCACTGTCTCTCTGTCTGTCTGTGTGTGTGTGTATGTATATATATAGAAATAAAGTGATATACAATTAGGTGAGTACACGGTTGAAAGGTGGGATCAAAGAGCCAAAGCTCAACCCCCCGCAAGCACAACTAGGTGAGTACGGTACTCGATGATGTTGCCAGTTAGTGTTTTTCTCCGTGTTATCATTTGTTTACATTCCTGTTATTATCTTCAGAGAAGCATTGTTATCAACATGTTAATGTTGCCGCTTTAATTGTTCCAAGGGCCTTGCAACATACTCTCGCTTTCATGATATATATATATATATATATATATATATATATATATATATATATATATATATATATATATACATATACATATACATATATACATATATACATATATACATATATATATATATATATATATATATATATATATATATATATATATATATATATATTAAATTAACTACTCTTGAAATTATGGGCTATTCATGCCCGTGCCACCGTTTGGGTGGGTTAATCTTTATCAATCAATCATGCATCTCCACACCCACCAGTGGGCAATGGTTGGAACTTCACAGTCATGGGCATGCACTACCTACAGTAAGCAAACTTTGGATATTAAACTAAGATTTCTGGTATTACATAACTTTGAATTAAATACATATTAATTGAAATCGTATCATCCTTCACGTTCAAAGTTCATGTCCACAAATAAAAGATTAGAGCTGGTCAAGTGAACTTGTACCATGAACGTGTGTTTTCCCCAGTGTAATATAAGCTCAGCATTTTTTCAATCATAATCATTCCTTTGATAACCGAGATAATGTGATGCAGTGACAGGTCCCGCGAATAAGTGTATATAGCTCTGTATACAACATTAGTTCAGTCATACCTAAGCTAGCCATCAAAGGAACCTGTACTTAATGTTGTCTAGAACCTGTACTTAATGTTGTTCTTCATCTATTTAATGTTATTCATCTACTTACCTTGCTCTTATAAGGTAAGTTACGAGAGCAAAATTTTTAAGTAATGTGGAATAAAGTCGCTTCTGGGGTCCCTCTGGGACTATAAAGGGTCCCTAGACAAACAACACTAAAATAATCGATAGATATTATGACTGGTAAATAAAATACCATTTACGATATCAGTAATTTTTTCTTGAAGCTGAGAGAACTATGGCGATAACATGAAGGCGGTGTCACTATCACCAGCGAAGATAAATGCAAGGCAAATTTATGAAGGTAAAGGAATACTGTGGTATTGTTCAGCGATGGTCAAGCTCTCTGCTCTCGTCTCAGGTAACACAACACTTCACTACTTTTTCAACAACCAACTATTGTAACAAACACTATATTAAATAAACATGAAAAACACTAAACTCTTAATCAAGTCTTGTCACCCAAACGTGTACACGTAAACATACGTTGCAGAATGTGTTTTATTATCACTATAAACTTACTTGAACTTGAACCTGAGTTGGATTTGCTCATTTCATGTTTCAGTACGGTATTTGTTATGACGGGTTGCCATCCACTTTATGTTATTCCTTGTTTTACCATCACTGGTGTCATAAGTGGCTTGGTCATCACCACCGTTCTCCATTTTCACTCCATTCTCGTTGTCGTCTCCGGCGTCACAATTTCCTCTGGCTTTCCCGCCCACAGTTGTGACATGGCTGAGGGCAGGTCGTTATATCCTTTGTGACGAGACCTGGCGTAATGACACAGCACCGCTCCTGTGCCAGGTAAGTCCACTTCGGGCTCACCATAGCCCATTGCTACTTGCCCCGCTCCTATGCCAGGTAAAGTTACGGGCTCACCATAGCCCGTGCTTAGTCTATAACAACAACAACCTGGCGTAACGTCTCTATAGTTTGTGTTGTTGTTTTAGACTCATCTACTGGGAACATAAAGTTGCAAGTAGCACGGACTAAGGTGAGCCCGTAGTGGGCTTACCCGGCACAGGAGCGGGGCTGTAACTGTTGTAGTTTGAGCTATTTCTTCCACCTGTACTTGCAAGGCAGCCAACCCCTCCCTCAAGCGTTGACTCAGCCTGTTGTTTGTTGTTGGTGGTGATAGGGGGCCCTGACGGCTGAGTGGACAGCGCTCGGTGTTCGTAGTTCTAAGGGTCGGGTTCGATCCCCGGCGGAAGGCGAAAACAAATGGTCAGAGTTTCTTTCACCTTGATGCCCCTGTTACCTAGCAGTAAATAGATACCTAGGAATTAGACAGCTGCTACGGGCTGCTTCCTGGGGATGTGTGTGTGTGTATGTGTGAAAATTAGGATTAAGGACTTGCCCGAAACGCTATGCGTGCTAGTGACTGTGCAAGAATGTAAGAACTCTTGTATATATAAATAAAAGTAAAATGCTGATACTGTCATCATATTATGGGAGGGGTGGCCATTACTGGAGCCTGCCTCAGAGTGTGTTTGTTGGGGCACTTGCCTCCTTGTGCTGGTCGTTTGACACGGTTTTGGTGCCAAATGGTTATCTCTTCTTTATAACATCTGACACACTTAGATGGAAGAACAGTTCCCCTGTTGCTTTTTTCCCCCTGCTTTCGTTGATCTTGACTCTTGTATTCCAGTCCTTCAGTACACGAGTTCGGTCCACACTGGGGTGAGTTCCAACAGCATTAATGTATAATGATTAACTGTAAATACATAGCTATTGAAATGTATTCTCTGTGACGAGCTTACAGTATAATTATAAGGTGTGCAGGATAGATGTAATTGTTATTGTAATAATATCCGTTGAGGTCTGATAAAGACCTTTTGTGCCCTCTGTAATCCTTATTTTTAGCACTACAGCTCACATGATGAGTATGGGGTGCACAATAAATTAGCCGCTTCTGGC
>WNGS01001312.1:44651371-44662082 GCA_020271785.1 Procambarus virginalis
CTCTATAAAGTCATTATTTGCTCTGATAGACTATTAAGGAAGGAAGGAAATTTTGTCGAATAATGTATTCATACATAATTAAGCCTAAATTGTTTAGAAGAAGCCTACCTAACGGTGGACTTGACACATAAGGAAAACCGGATCTGGTGGTGTGCTGTCAATAAAGAAAACGGGATCAACAGAGCTCTGACTAACTGCACAGAAAATGATAATAATATATATAATATATATATATATATATATATTAGTATATTTTATAGCAGTCTTTCCTGTAGACATATGTTATTAAATATGACCGAAAAGTAAGATTAATAATTCTAACACGAATTTTCTCATTTTCCTTATGTTTGTTTTTACTGATGACGGTAAATGAAAAATCAATTCTCCAAAATTCATTCTTTATTTCTTAGTCTGACGCGACACTTGAACGCGTTTCGTAATAACATACATTTCAAAGACTTTTAGTTTTCTCACACAACTATAACCTTAAAGCACTAAACAGTTCTTTACTATGCTATGATTTAAACAGCTTTCATCTTTCATTTTATACCCGCGTTTTGGGTGAGGTGATATGTTACAAACAGTTTTTAATGAGGTGAACAAAACTTTCAACAAAGGACAGAACACGAAAACAATGGATATTAACTGGATATTAACTGGGTAAATTGAAGGTATGAATGGAAGTAACTGCGGAAGGGCCTATTGGCCCATATTTCTTGATGCTTCTATATTGGAGCGGGGTCTTGAAGTGGGTAGAATATATTTGTGCATTAATTGACTGTTGATTGCTGGTGTTGACTCTTGATGTGTAGCACTACACATCAAGAAGTCAACACCAGCAATCAACAGTCAATAATGCACAAATATATTCTACCCACTTCAAGACCCCGCTCCAATATAGAAGCATCAAGAAATATGGGCCAATAGGCCCTTCCGCAGTTACTTCCATTCATACCTTCAATTTACCCAGTTAATATCCAGTTAATATCCATTGTTTTCGTGTTCTGTCCTTTGTTGAAAGTTTTGTTCACCTCATTAAAAACTGTTGTAACATATCACCTCACCCAAAACGCGGGTATAAAATGAAAGATGAAAGCTGTTTAAATCATAGCATAGTAAAGAACTGTTTAGTGCTTTAAGGTTATAGTTGTGTTGAGAAAACTAAAAGTCTTTGAAAATGTAATTAGTTATTACGAAACGCGTTCAAGTGTCGCGTCAGACTAAGAAATAAAGAATGAATTTTGGAGAATTGATTTTTCATTTACCGTCATCAGTAAAAACAAACATAAGGAAAATTGAGAAAATTCGTGTTAGAATTATTAATCTTACTTTTTCGGTCATATTTAATAACATATATATATATATATATAATATTTTATATATATTATATAATCTTTACAGATGCATGTTTCACATTACATTCAAAATAAAAACACTAGTGACACCCCAATGTATCATTTGACTGTGGAAATGTGAATAAATAAAGAGAGAAATAGGAAAATAAAATGGAATGAGAAATTGTCATATTACACCTCGCCCCCATCACTCGTTGCACATAAACACAGCTATCGGCCCCAGTCTGCAGCTACTAAAAAATTGCCAACTTTACAGCTAAACCATGAGACATTCACTAACAAAAATATATTTGTGCTTCCTGAATGTTAATTAACAGTACAGTATAATAACACAAAATTGAATTTTTCTGTGCTTATGAGAGAATGGACACTTAAGCCTGGCTGGTTTAAGGGTTAATGAAAGAATTACCAGAATATAATTTCTTTATTTTATTTAATGTTTGTACTTGGTATCTTTGAAAGAGATTATTATGTAACGTTTTCATGTCATACCAGCGTTTTGTTTATCGTTTGTATTTCTCAAGTGTTACAATACATGATAGTCAGTTTGCCTCTATGTGTACCAGATATTATATTTAGTTTCTAGATGTTAAAAAGTTTGCTTTAGGCATCTGGGATTATGCCTGTCTTTTAAGTATTTCATATACCTGTTCATGTAACATGAAGATAATGTTATGAATAGGTACATGAAATCACTTGTGTACATGTGATGTTACCAAGGAAATCTTTGTTTTTCTAAGGCATGCATTTCACAGTGATAAGATAAATTTTATTTTATAAGAAATTTTCTATTGTTTTTTATGGAACGTGAATCTTGGAAAACAAAATAAAAAAATGAATAGAAATTCCTTGGTTTTAATTTGTTGTGCTTGGAATTTAGCACACGTAACAGTTAATGCTTGACAAGGTTTCTCGATATTCATGACCGTGTGAATATCCCATGACATACAGTGCTACATAGTCTTCCTGGCTTGGTGCCTTCTTTTGATGATCACCTATTTGATGAGGCGTCTGCTACTGTGTAGCTTGTTAAAATATTACCTGGCTGAAGTAAAGGCAGCAAAATATCTTTGTAAGTTCCCCTTCATCCATTTTACAACTTAATTGTGGAGTAAATTTTTTACAGCATCTTAAAAATTAACAATCTGGTAATATATGCTTCCATTTCTTCACTGCTTTTGATAAAATATTTGGTTAATCTGATGCTTATGACATTACTGGCATTTCCTTTTTCTCTTGTGTTAATATCTTGAATATTATCTAAGATACCTTTACTGTTCTGTATCACAAGGAGCTAATAGCCTTCCAGACTTGGTCTTTCAATAATTACTTCTTCCTTGCTGAGTGTACATAAGTTTTAACTTTTCTGACTTGAGAACCATGTAGGAAAGTTTTGAGATTCATTGAGCTTTTGATTTTGCTTGGGAAACCTGTTTTCTTATACCATGCCACTTGGATTTATAAAATGATGCACTCTTGGCTATAGAAATGGGCTAACGAATTCATGAGAAAATGTACACGTTTTGTAATAGTTTGCTCGAGTTTTAGTCAATAAAATAATGAATGACAAATTCGGTCCTGAAAGTTGATGTTTCCTGATATTTCATAATCTAATAGTGTTTTTAGATAAAGATTTTATTAATTCATTTATAGATAATGTATTTTCATGTACAGTACTTAAACATGTTTCAATCTTTAATGTAGTTAATTTTCAGTTTAATTTTAGGGATATGACAAAAATTCAAATTTTTGACACTTTTTCTTATGTTCAATACACTGTAACATTTTATTAGAATATGCCTGTGATGGAGGCTTGTGGTAGTATTTTATTCAGAGATTGGGAAGAAAAGTGATGCAAAAGCAATAGTGTTGCAGAAAGAAGTGCCAAGTAATACGAGACTGAGAAGACTGATGGAGTATAATAATTTAATAACCTAACCCACACAGTAAGTGAAGTGAAAGTAACAATATTTTGGTCTATACTGGACCCTTATCAAGTCATGACTTGATAAGGGGCCAAGATGGACTGAATCATCATCTTGCCTTTCATGTGTGTAATTATAAAGTATAATTACCTAAGTGTAGTTACAGGATGCGAGTTTCACACGTGGTGTCCCTTCCAGCACTCGTATAATGCTTTAAGACTACAGTACTGGCAGTTTTGGCCTCTTCCCCATTCTCACTTGTTCCAACTGTGGATGTAGTTATTTGTTTCAGATATTGTAGAGTGACTGTCTCGTTTCTTGCAGGTCAGTGTTTAACCCCCTGACCATCCAAGTGGTTGAAAACCATTCCTTTCCATCATCCTATCCCGAATCCATATATCTTCCAAGTGCTATATATATAGCCATAGCAGTTTGTAATTTTATCTTCATAATTATCTTTGACATCTCTCTCTCAGTAATGGCTTAGCATTTTATCCTGATACCTACCTTATCATAGAATAATTGTAAAAAGATTGTAATAAAATGCTTAGGGATGAAAAAAGGTAGAGGCTGAGTAGTTTGGGAGGAAGTAAATGGTGAAGTATGTAAGACTATATTGACATATGTACATTGTTACCAATAAGGGGATTAAATATTTTATGGTTGCAAAATCATTGTTTTAAAATAAGCAGAGTTGATGGTAGAAGACCAGAGAAGAATAGATATGAGGAAAATTAGAGAAAGTATGAATAGGTTAAAGAAGGGAAACGCTCCTGGTATAGGTGGAATAATTCAGGCTCGTTGAGGTGGTGTGTGATATTTAGTATCTTTTGAAATGTCCCACGACACACATGGTGATAAATAGTCTAACCAGCGTAGTGCCTTCTTTTCATTAAGGAAGCATTGCTGGGTGCCTAATCAAATTGGCATCGATTACATTGATCTGGCAGATACAGCAGCTAAAACTGGACTTCGGGTGTGCCCTAAAATTCTATTTGAATGTATCTTTGGCTTACAATCGCGGAACCTTTATTAAACAAGCCTACCCCACCTCTTGGGGGGGCCCCCAGCGCCCCGCCTCCAACGTTTAGATAGACATGCTGTTATAATCATAAGAAAAGTGATGGAAGTAGGCTTCGAAACTGACTGAACATTGTAAATAATTATAAACCTACGAATAGTTATAAAAAAAAAATATGAAGGATGTATGCGTCCCTCTGATATAGTTTAGTCAAATCGCTGCTATAGTAGAATTTTTTTCAGTAATTTACACAAATGAACTTGTCATTAGTATACATGTATATTGTTCATTTCTTAAAATAATTTGGTTGGTCGATGTAACGTAACGATATCAAAATGCTTTTGAATATCGCCAATAAATCATTCAACATTGCTATTTGAATTAAATGTAGATCGTACACTCAACTAATAATTGTTTAAATTTCTTCATAATTACTAGTATAATTTAAAAAAAAGTAAAAAGTTCCTCGCCCATTTTATAAATATATAATTTTATGATAATTTCTACTTGAAGTGCCGTGAATAAATAGCCTTCCTGACTTACTGCCTTTTGATGATTACGTTAAATTAAACCATTGTATTTTTGTCGGTCTAAAACATGCCTTTGTTCCTCAATTTGATGGAAATATAATGTTATGTGTAAAGTGAGAGAAGATCGCATGCGCCGTGGTGACCGCCTGGCGCAGTGTCGTCCCGGAGCACCTGAGTGAGTGTCGTCCCGGAGCACCTGAGGTGAGTGTCGTCCCGGAGCACCTGAGGTGAGTGTCGTCCCGGAGCACCTGAGGTGAGTGTCGTCCCGGAGCACCTGATGTGAGTGTCGTCCCGGAGCACCTGAGGTGAGTGTCGTCCCGGAGCACTTGAGGTGAGTGTATACTTACAAATCTTACATTTTTACACAATCAACCCAGACGTAAAAATTGCAGAGGTTTGGGGGACTTATGAACACCACAATATTAACGCATTATGTTCTGGAAGGTTAGGCGGGTAGCCCAGGTTTTCACGCTCTGAGGTTAGGCTAAACCACCTATGTTTTATGGAAGGTAAAACTAAACAAGGCTAGTGTCGTCTCGGACACCAGACGGTTCGCCAACTGATATTAAACTCAAGTCTAAACCACATCAATCTTTCAATGATATATGGAGTTTTAACGAATAAAAACCGAGCTTTGTTGAAGGTTTTTTGATACGACTTGACTACATCCCGTTGTCAGGCTGAATACTGGATGGTCTGACTTCCTTGTTCAGTGGTAAACTGTGTGCTCCTAAGAAAGCCTGTCCCCTTGGCCTTCCTCCTACTCCAGCGGTGGGTAACTGTTTGGGCGAGGTTACGTATTGGCTATACACGTTTAACTCGCAGGCACTTAATGGAGCGCCGTCCTGCTCCTTTTTCTCCCTCTTACGGTCGTGCATATCCTTGTTGAAGATCCTGATTTACAGGACATGCATGTGTCTTGCTTCCCGACCGTCCCTCACAGTCACTTGTCTCTCGATAGAATCCTTGGTGGATCAGATACCTTTGATTTCGCTCGCCTTATGCGCTTGTGTTCTCGTATTGGCGTCCCTAGTGATATTTAACGTTTTTATGAATATCCTGCAAATTTGATGATGCTACATAGTCTCCCCGACTTGCTGCCTTCTTTTGCTAATTACTTACTTGACTTCACACTCAGAGATCACACTAACGTGATGCATCAAATGAACAAATCCACAAGGGCCGTGACGAGGATTCGAACCTGCGTCCGGGAGCATCCCAGACACTGCCTTAATCGACTGAGCTACGACAGGGAAAAGGGTTGAAACAAGTTCTACTGAACTTACTGGATCCCGTGGCTCTCCGAGGCACAAACCAGGCTTTTACACAATCCCCCCCCCCCCTGCACCCGAGCTATGTCAATAGGTCTATGGCAATCCTCGCCACGGCCCTTGTGGATTTGTTCACTTACTTGACTTCACCGAGTGAAGATGCCTAATATTAAGCCTGTTAGGCTCATCGACATCCCCCTAAAGTCATCTGTCTACTGATCTTCATCATGATGCGTCCCACTACAGTTGCCTAACTCCTGGGTACAAGATGCAGCGCTTCTCTCTGGGACGTGGTAACGGTTGTGTTGAATGATAGCAATATAGATGGATTGTTATAGGTTGGTGTGGTATGTACAGGAGACAGGGGTTCAAACCCTGCCTTGGGCGGGCGCCGGGCTGGTTGTCAAAACCTGTCTTGGGACAGACTCAATATTGTACTGGACGGATTAATTGACCCTTGACGGACTCTAGACCTGTCATGGACGGGATCAGAATGGGACTCGATAGGTCATAGGTCTTGGAGGGGCATGGAGCACGTGGATCCAGATCGAGTTGAAAGAACGTCCTGGACAAGCTTAGGACAAGTCCTAGACAAACATCCAATTAAAGTAGTTAATTGGAATGAACCTAGGCGCACACCCAACCACTTGAGGCTGATCACACTTATAGTATGTAACGGTTACTTTTTCATTTTTTACCCATTTTAGCGATACTGAAGTTTATTGTAGAACCCATACCTATCTTTGTGGGCAATACTTGCCTACAACCCTTAGCCAAACAACCATTTCCCCTCTGAAACCTATTACAAGCTGTCATAAAAAGTGAAGACTATACTTTTGAGCTTATTGTTGTCTATTCATATGCAAGTTAGCATCGATGAGTACTATAGATAGCGTCTTATTGGAGGCTGGTGCTTATAGCAGTTAGTGTCTACCTGGACAGAGATCTTGGGCCAAAAAAAATCATGCTAGTGGTAGGCCTACCCTCAGATCACACAGAAATCACAATAGCGTGATGCATCAAATGAACAAATCCACAAGTCGATTATGGCAGGGTCTGGGATCCTCTTGGACGTAGGTTCGAACCCTCGTCTCGGCCCTTGTGGATTTGTTTTACCCTCATATGCTTTTACATCGACGTTCTAGTAATATATCAACCTGACTGATATTTTTATATTGATCCATTTTTATATATAGCTAATGGTTCCTTGAGATATTCTATTTCTAGGGCTATACCTAGTACTTCAATTGATTCTAGTTCTCTAGTTTATTTTTGCTGATATTCACTTCTAAGCCTTCTGTCGCACATCAGTGCAATCATCTGGCTAATTTCGAATAGCAACACCTTTGCCTCTTGCAGCGTCGGCTTTCAATCGCCAATGTTCAAAGTGGTTGAGCAGTTCCTTCACATTCCAGATCCATCAACATATCCTTTACAAGTATTAGTCATACTGGCTGTGCTTCCTTCTGATAATTATTTTATCTCTCAAGTCTTCAGTCCTCTGCTAAAATATAGTAATTCAACAATTTTGAGATGCTCCTATCCCTCTAACATTCTTGCCTCAATTCTTATGACCCGGTTAATTGAAGTTGAACAAGTTAATTATGAGAAAGCCGCCAAGCCAGTATGACTAGAGCACAAGGAAAGGATTCGAGGGCATACTAGAATAGACAGAACCCACCGTCGATTGAAAAAGGCAGTTGGCTTCAATAAAAAAAAATGATAAATTGATTAGAAAAAGTTGTAAGTGATTGCCTTGATAAAATAGTCAAACTTTTAAATTAATAGTGTAAATCATTTTTTTTGTGGAAAATTACTTTCATCTACATATAATTTATGCAAGGAGCATTATTTATCCACAAAACACTACCAGTATTACTGTACAGTATAAATTTGTTTCAATCATTGTTAAGCAGTCGGGTGAAATAAATGTAATTTGTTTAGTTAACCCTGCTATTAAACCGAACTGATAGCATTTGACACAGTATTTGCTTTGCAATTTTACCATTGACTGCTAATCTACGATTCCATTATTTTATTAGTCTGATCAGTCTAATCAAAACATTCAAGACTATTGTAGTTTGTTATGTACATATATTTTTTTTTATAAATGTTAGGGCTCTATCTACACAAGCATATGTTACAGAAAATTCAACTTTTAGATTTATTGTAAAGCATGTAAAATTTATAAATTTGTCAAATAGTTCCTACAAAGTTTTGAGGAGTTTTACACATTCTTGTATGGTGTAGAATCCGCTACGGGAGGGGCTTTTTAACTGTTATTAAACATCTAATTTACTTTAAATAATTTCATAAATCCAAAATGCATAATCAAAAAAGTTACTTATACTAGGTAAAATATTTACTAGTAAATTAGTCTAATTAAAGAAAAACAAACTTTAGATTATAGTGTTGATTGCAATACTAAACAAAAAATTAGTACTAAAAAAAATTGTCCTTCAAAATATGGGAAAAAAGTAACAAAACAATGTTTTGTTTACAAAATTTATTACACGTTAAACAAACAGTGTACAATCATTCTGTAAGTATAAGATCCAGATTTAAAAGTTGAATAATATTAACATATATTATTGATAATCCATATAGAATAAATGCATGATGCATAAAGACTGATTGCAATTCGAGTAAAGAAGGTGAACCTTTGCACCCTTACATACGGTAGAGCAAGAGACACGTGGGCTGAACCCATTAACCAAGCTTCGATTACGCTCACTACCACACTGGTTGTGGGCATCATTGAAGCTTGTTTGGGGGGAGGGGAGGGGGAGGGGTCAGAGCTTCAGTACAACCCAGTATCCCCTAAGGTGTGGCGTGGGCAATATTGAGGCTCTGTTCCTCTGGGGGCTCGGCCTTATACACGGCGGACGATAGCGTGGCGGGCCAGGCAGTGTTGGTAGTGGTGGTGATGTGGGGCGCGTCTCGGCCGTCAGTCAAGTCAGTCCGCAGAGGCGTGAGCGTGCCGCGGGCGGGGACGGAGTGCACCACCCCGCCCACACGACCGCGGACACGTACGCCCGTCCAAGCACCGTGTTGGCGCCCACCAGTTTGCCACACTTAGAATCCTGACAATTCTGAGAACGCCTGGTCCATCTCATCCGCAATGTTCTTATATTTTTCTTTCTCATTAACAAGTTCATCTGTAACAGATGGGTGAGAGATTTTACAGGTATTCCACTGGCTGGTTGTGGCGGCAGTGGTCCTAGGATCATCTTAGGGCCACTCGCTCTGAGTGGTCGTTACTCATGGTCGTATCGGGATTAGAGCGTAAACAACAAAACAAATCCCATGATAATAAATATTATTTCTGTATGTTATTAAGCCATAAGTGTACATGAAACCATAGCTTTTGAATTATCTCAAACTACAAGTGTTCCTGATAAATTTAAGGTTTAAATAACTTTGTAAATTACCTCAATGCAGATCTACCAACGTTTCTCCGCCTGATTAGTGATGCTACTGACTTAATCTGAGTGTGCAAATGACACCAAATTAAACAGAAGAGATAAGTCAAAGGTTCTTATAACGAATTACTAAAGCTATGAATATAGGTGCACAGCCCGATAGAGGCATAGGAAGAGAGATGGCATCAGAACAGTTTGGAGGCCGAGAGTTTTTAAGTTAGACAGAGGACAGCTTCGTCTGAAAGTTGGTCCGCTCGTTGCGGTCTATGGGACTGTGACTTTCTATTGTTCGTAACCAAGTTCGTCTGCAAAGTAGAGATTAACAAACACAGGTCAATTAACACGGCCAAAAGAAAGATATGTTTAGGGATTCCCAGAAGAGGAAGGCGACAATAGGAGGAGGGCAAAAGGGAAGTTGTAGCGCCAGCCGTTATTATATTCTTCAGCGTGTTAACTACACTCAAACTTCCTTATTATGAATCCAATGATCCGTAGTGCAGTCTGGCGCCAAGGATAGTAGTAGTTTGATGGCTGTGGGGTCGTCTTCCACCCCCCCTGTCAGTCATCCCAATAATATATTAACATCGACTGCTTCACCCTTTCTATACTTTACAAGAGAATCGAATCAATGACAATAAAGAATTGTGTAAGTTAAAAATTTGTACATGTTAATATCCATCACTAGGGTGAAAGCTAATGTTTTTGAACAGATTACACAAATGGGTGTGAGACTGTTATATTAACACATGCGCTACTATTAATTTATACAAAGAGACAGGACAGAGGTAGGTTGGCCTGGATAGTGTACAGGAGGCAGCCTATGCCCCCATGTGAAGACTGTAAGGTGATAGCGAGGCTGTTGGGCCAGTGTGATGCTTAGCCACTTTGGCAACCGTTCTGTGCCACTTCTACTGATGCATGGAAGTAGCCAGACCTAGCAGAAAGACACCCAAGTAGTGAAGGTGAGGCCTGTTTCTTACCTATCATTGGTATTCTGGTGGTCGGTCTGGCTGCACCCTGGTTTTTAATGACCGTCCAGCATAGAAGATGAGTTGGTAGTTGTGGGGGTGGACATCTATATATATCATTATATATATATATTTTAGGTATAATATATAAACAAGCTATATATAAGTTAGGTAAATAGCACAAGTAAGGCAACCACGCAATCACCGACAGTGATGCAG
>WNGS01001312.1:44663082-44695326 GCA_020271785.1 Procambarus virginalis
GAGCATGTAACCCCCCCCCCACCCAATGCTCCCGAGCATGTAACTCCCCACTCATGCTCTGACATGTAACCCCCCACCCAATGCTCCTGAGCATGTAACCCCCCACCCAATGCTCCTGAGCATGTACCCCCCACCCAATGCTCCTGAGCATGTAACCCCCCACCCAATGCTCCTGAGCATGTAACCCCCCACCCAATGCTCCTGAGCATGTAACCCCCCACCCAATGCTCCTGAGCATGTACCCCCCACCCAATGCTCCTGAGCATGTAACCCCAAATGCTCCTGGGCATGTAACCCCAATGCCCTGGCACATAACCTCAATGCTCCTGGGCACGTAACCTCAATGCTCCTGGGCATGTCACCTCAATGCTCCTGAGCATGTACCCCCATGCTCCTTAGCACATAACACCTAAGCAAATAACACATTATTCTGAGCATTAAGCATCATGTTCCTAAACAATGCACGTGTTCATTAAGCAGAATGTATAGTTTCCTGGGCATGGAGCATGTATTCCTTAAGCAGGAAGTACAGTTTCCCGAGTATGGAGCATATTTTCTTAAAGCAGGGTGTATAGTTGCAATAGTATAGAGCACATGTTTCTAAAGTTTCCGTGTACACATATAAAAATGCTGTACGTACAGGGGACATAAATATTGATGCCCAGTTACCCCGTTCATGGGCAAATGATCTAACTCTTCCCTGATGTTCTCTTGGGTCGTCTATGTGAGCTTCTCTCGCCAATAACAGTTCACTTGGAAGAGGTATATTTCTGAAAAAAGAAAATTAATTTATTTTTAAAACTGCCATACTAAAAGAGAATTTAATCTGAAACCTTTAACCCCAAAGGATATATATATATATATATATATATATATATATATATATATTATATATATATATATATATATATTTATTTATTTATTTATTTAGGGTGGGGGGAGCATATTTTTGCATTTTACTCTGTAATTTTTAGCTGTGCAACATGATATCCACTAAGTATATCGATCACACTAAATGCAACATTCTACTATTTATTTTAGCAACCATAAATGCACAAAAGATCAAACTATATGAGAAACATAAGGTTCATATGGCAATAGAGAAGACAGCCTCCTCTACAAAATAAAATATACATACTGTATAAAGTAATTATACATAATTCTTAAAATTTCAAACAAGTTTATTTGGTTAAATCATTTTGTATAGTATTATGCATACTAAAAAATTCTTGTGAAGTACTATTGAAATCTTTGTACCTTTCACAGTCATTAATAAAACTACTTAGCCTCTGGATTCTCTATTGACCTAACTTGCATTCTTACATAGTTTTTTTGTAGAGCAACATGGCCACAGCTCCTGGGCTCCCTCCTTCAAGCTGTCAAAGGCAATACCTACCGACTCGAGCTGCACCATACCTGTGTACTTGGTGTGAGGTAGTGTCCATGGTGGAATCAGTTGGCCGCTGCTGATTTTCCTCGCCCATGATGGTCTCTGAGGACACCGCTGGACTATGGTGTCCTGGACGGGAGGAGCAGACACCCGGGGTGTCCACCACCATCTCCTCCTCATCGTCCGCCCTGCGTCTCTTACTCTTGCGTTCATGAGGGCTGCTGAACTCCTGCTTCCTCTTCTTCTCGTCCTCGCTGGTGTAGCCGGAGTCCCCGTCGCTATCAGAGCTGTAACTCTGCAGAAGAGACAAAGCTCCCCTCCCTGTCGCCATTTCTATCAGGTAAACAAAGTCTTGGGTCGTTCATATAAGCTCAGCTCACATAACATGCGGATTCTTCTCTAGAACTTATTTTTATTGTAGTTATAATGTCACATTTAGTTATAATGTCATCTTTAGCTAAAATGTCATATTTAGCTACAGTGCCACATTTAGTTATAATGTCACATTTAGTTATAATATCACATTTAGCTACAATGCCACCTTTAGTTATAATGCCACATTTACTTAATAAAATGTCACATTTAGTTATGTCACACTAGCTTATAATGTCACATTTAGTAATAATGGCATACTTACTTATAATGTCACATTTAGTAATAATGTCATACTTACTTATAATGTCACATTTAGTTATAATGTCACATTTCAGTTTAAAGGGTCCCAGTAGTACAGTCGGGTTCGTTCTTGGCGCATAATCGAGATTCGAGAATTCAGAGTTCGAATCCCGGGCGGGATAGAATTGGTTGGGCTCCTTTTTCTTTCACCTAATGCTTCTGTTCACCTAGGTAGTAAATAGGTACTCAGGCGTTAGTCAGCTTGTTGTGGAGTTGTATCGTGGGCGGAGTCAGTAATTCGAGCCTTTGGGGGTTCGGGGGACACCTTGATATGAGCCTAATGTGTATGAATACACTCGGGCTTCCTGTCCCCCGACACAATACATTATTATGTCACATTTACTTATAATGTTACATGTACTTATGCTGTCAATATAATTATAATGTCACATTTAGTTATAATGTCATATTTAACTACAATGTCACCTGTTGGGTTGAGCTAAGTTAGGTTAGGTTGGGTTGAGCTAGGTTAAGTTAGGTTAGGTTGGGTTGAGCTAGGTTAAGTTAGGTTAGGTTGGGTTGAGCTAGGTTAAGTTAGGTTAGGTTGGGTTGAGCTAGGTTAAGTTAGGTTAGGTTGGGTTGAGCTAGGTTAAGTTAGGTTAGGTTGGGTTGAGCTAGGTTAAGTTAGGTTAGGTTGGGTTGAGCTAGGTTAAGTTAGGTTAGGTTGGGTTGAGCTAGCTTAAGTTAGGCTAGGTTAGGTTGAGCTAGGTTAAGTTAGGTTAGGTTGGGTTGAGCTAGGTTAAGTTGGGTTAGGTCGGTTCCAAGATCCATTGGCGAATTGTTTTGTGTATGATGTGACTTGTAGCCAATATATATTTTATCTAAAAGATAAAAGCAGAATTATTTGCTGGGAATACTTGTGTAATATATCAATAGAGTTTGGTAATAATGTTGTTGTTTTGCTTCCTAGAGAACGGAGGGGAGGTGAGGCATAAAAGGGGGTTCAAAATTCCCCCAAAGTTATATCATCGACGTCATTGATGCACTTGAACCAATTCTCTTTTTTCCCTATCGTACCATAACCTAAATTATCTTAAACTAACCTACTCGAATCTGTTATAAACTGACTTAACCTAGAGGATATATGAGATGTTTTGTGTGTTTTATATATCTCGTGCGCGAAATGTGACGTCATTGTGACGTATCGGGCTTGCATTTTGGGGATCTTTTTCGACGGTGGTGATACAGCATCTCTTGGCAAGATGCCGCTCCTCCTGCTCTCGGGTTTCCCTTCGAGTGGCAAGACCACACGAGCTCACGAAATAAAGAGTTACTTGGAAAATGAGAAGACCAAGACTGTCGTTATAGTTAGTGAAGGTGATTTGCTCGAAAAGGTGAATATCATAGTGGGGTACTAGGTTCCTTCGGATCATTTATTAGTTTATTTATTTTCACTACAGACTAGGTATTACAACAGCCCGTCATCCTAATAGTACGTCGCATTTTGACGTACGTTAAGTATACTTTACCTAAGGTAAAAATTTGTCGTATTAGAAAATTGTAGCTGTTGGCGAAATTTGTTTACTGTCGTTTTCTGTTTTAGGTCCACAGTCCGACATCCTATGGTTCCCTAACGTCAAGAAACTGTCGTACTAAAGTGCACATATCTTAACCTACCAGAGAACCCAAAACAGAAAACGGGACAATATGTCAATTTCGTTAATAGTTACAATTTTCTAGTACTGTACGCCAATTTTTGGTCTTGAGTAGAGTACATGTCAAAATGCCACATTCTATTAGGAGGACGTGTTATAACAATGCATTGTGTCAGGAAACAGGAAATCATGTCATATATACAGTACATGTTAATCTTATACCGAGGTCCCCCCAAGGTATAATTACTGGCCCCGCCCAGGATGCAACCCTACAACAAGCTGACTAACTCCTTGGTACCTAGTTTTTGCTAGGTGGACAGGGGCATAAGGTGAAAGGAAATGTGCCCAACCATTTCTGTGTTGCCTGGGCAACACGAACTCTGCGACTGATGACCTCAACTAATATAGCACTATATCAGTATGGATAGCTTCAGGGAGTCTCCAGGGCTCACCCAGAAACTAGCATTTCATTACATTCAATGCTGGTTTTATAGCTTGTATGACCATTTTTTTAATATCAAAGATAGGTTTTGTATAAAAATTAATTACTTTATTTTCAGTGTCAGTAATGTGCAAAAATTAAAAGTCTAGATAGACCTGCTGGTTGAGTAAAGTCCTGAGTAAACATGTTCACATGTTCAGTAATCCATTATAGGAAAAGAATGAGATCTTCAGTGATTCAACACGAGAGAAGGACATCCGCTGTGCTCTCAAGGCTGACGTCCTGCGGTTGTTGAACAAAGAGGATGTGATAATTTTGGATGCTGCGAATTACATCAAAGGCTACAGGTAGACCAATGTGCATACTGTATTGTTCTTTAGGTTTGTAACAAGAGTAAATGATTGAAAATAGAACGCTACACTGTAGTGTCCGTGTCTGCGGGGTTAATGACATTTGGAGGGGGGATACAAAGTCATTACTATACTTGCATTTGTCATTAATGTCACTCTTTGGCAGCTGTTATAATTCTTTTCTGAAATATTATTAAAAACTCAAGTAAACCAGTGTTTTCCTTTAGCATGTAATTTATTGTACTACAGATATAAAAATACTGCTGAATATGGATAAATGCATCAATGCCATATTTAACTTTTTCAGGTATGAGCTTTATTGTGCATCAAAGCAAATTAAAACCACGCAATGTTTGGTTCATTGCTTGGCACCTATTGAACAGGCATGGACATGGAACCTTGCAAGACCAGAAGCAGAGCAATATACACGAGAGGCATTTGACGGACTGGTAATGAGATATGAGGCACCAAACAGTAGTAACAGGTGAGGCTTCCAGTATATTTGGCATACAAATATTCAAAGCATACAGTACTGCAAGTCCAATGTCATTTTCAGTGATGCTCTTTAATGTATAATTTATTCAGTTGATGAATTGTAAATTTATTTTAATGTGGTCAGGTTAAAAGTTTGGAACGTGAATGACATATATAACTGTAAGAAGCTATAAATATAATACATTTGTGAAGCACAATTGATATGCATAACACCAGAATAAGTTGTAAAACCAACATGAGTAATGTGTATAACACCAGAAGACATTATAAATGCGGGGATCACTAGTGATATGTTTTACGCTGGAAGAAGTTATAAATATATGAACATGCACGATATACAGTAGTTCATATAACCCTGGAAGAAGTCGTGTAGTTTTGATGTTACATAGTACTGCATTAACACTTCAGTGCCTCTTACTGTTTATACATTTCATGATATCATGCAGAATATGTAAATATGATTATTCATAAGAATGTTTCCCTTAGCTTAATGTATAAATCTAGTATTCATAAACAATAATTTCAGACCTACATATATTTTATTGTTCAGAGAATTATGCATTAATATTTTTTATCATCACTTCTCATTTTGCATTGCCAGTTTTAAACTTTAAATCATCAATAATAAAGTAAGATGTGAAATATGCTCTTAATGACAAATTTGACAGCATTTAAGACGGATTGTAAGTGTAAGTGGAGATTGAACAACACGACACACATTTATATTGCTACAGTACACCGGCAGAATAAGCTGAAAAAATGAGAAGTGTCTGTAGTTCAACATTTCATTCATTGCCACATTTTGCAGACACAAAGTCCTTGCATAGTTTGTCAAGGTTCGTCTAGCTAATTGTGAGGCTGTTTACATTCATCTGTCAAACTACTGGCCAGACTGTACACATTATCCACACAGAGCCATGTTATTATATACTCATAACTAGGTATGCTATACTAATTTTAAACGTCATTTTGTAAATTCCATTTTCATTACTGTATAATATTACTACCTAAAAAAAGTGAACTTGATTACTTGTAACTAAAATTTTCTGCCATATCATCTTGTGCAACCAAAAAATGTTTGAGAGGAAGTCAGCTAGCCCAAAATCCTGCTTACTATTGTGTTCTAAAAATACTACATAATTTTGTTCCTATTTTGCTTATTGAGAAATTAAATATAACATCAGAAGGTAGAATCACTTAAATGAGATCACCTTGTAGTACTAAAATATATATTGGTTTGTGTTTTTCCCTAATACCAAGTAAACAACAAATGCATTTAGTATACTGTACAATATCTACAAGTACAGTATATCTTTGATACCTTCTGATTTACAATATAAGGGGAATAGTCACAAGGAAAAATCTTATCTGCCCATACCACATATTCAATACTTTAGGCATTCAAAAATAATTTGTGTTCTTTCTTCTGTACAAATAATCAAATCAATTCATTCAACAGATGGGATTCTCCAATGTTCACCGTTTTGCCAGAAGACTCCCCTCCATGTGAATCCATTTATAATGCTTTATACTTGTGCAAACCACCTCCACCTAACCAGTCTACACAGACTCAGCCGCTATCGTCCACAAACTTTCTCTTTGAGCTTGATCGTACGACACAGGTAAAGTACCACTTTTGCAAATGTGCATTTGTTTCATTCTTGCTTGTATGTGAACCTTTAAATAGACATGCAATGCTATATTGTACCATTTTGCATTTAGTAAATGAGAAAATTTATTTTGAAGCATTTATATAAAGTAGCTAATGAGAAGTTGCCACCTTCCCAGTGCAGAGTTGTGATCACTCCCAACCTTTAAAAAAGTACTAATACTAGCTTATAATTTAGGTGCTATATTGTAATTATGCCATTTCTGGATGAGCCATGCACAACTGTATTACAGTATGGGCACATTGGGCAGTTGCCCAGGGGCCCAATTTTAGGGGACCCTGCTGCCATATTGTTCACAAGAGACCTCTCAGTAGAGTGGATAATTATTCAACCTCTCGCTGAAAAGGCCTGAGATTCAAATCCCTTTTCAAATTATATTCATACTATAAATAATTTGTGCATAGCTAGCTGACAGTAATCCAATACTTCAATGGATGGGCAGAGCCCTATCATCTGGGTAGGGGCCCCAGTGCATTGATTTATCCAGGGCCTACAACACTGTTAAAACAGCCCTGGAACCATGTACTGTAGTTTTTAATCACAAATTATGATATTTATCATCACAAAGTTCAACCCACCATCACAAAATGGTAACATTGTTCAGTATTTAATTATGTACATAAAGAATATATACTATTGTTCATATTGGACACATTGTCAATCGACTTATCTGTAGAAGGCTTGGTAGTTAGCTTTCATTACTATACTTGTATTTATAATGTTTGTTAAGTCAGAATACTGTACATGTTTATAGTACAATGTAAACAATAATGCATAATTTAGCACTATGAAAATCTTGAATATGTTTGTTATTGAACTTAACAACAATTTATCCAGATTTGTACATCCATACAGCACATTTAGAAGTTTATCTGTAATGTTTTAATGAACCTAATATCTTAATTTTGATCTGTGCTGTACTTGGAGTAATTCTGATTGAGAAATGCACCAGAATCTATTAATGTAGAATGCTAAGGTGTGCAAATTTCTATAACTTCATGATATGTTTAGTTTAAATTTGACTGATGTTTTGCTCTCTGATTTCTGTACATATGCTCCTCTGATTTCTAATCCTTTGGATATCCTTAAAACTTCTTTTTAACTGTAAATTAAGACAGCTCTCTAGTCTCTGTCTTCCTGACCATTTTATAATTTATTGGATTTTGAAGCATTTTTGATGCACGTATATTTTTTGTTCAACAGGAAGTGGCAGGGTGTGTTATGTCAGCCCAAAAGACACTAGTTCCTGGAGACACCATCAAGGTTCCTGGAGTTGGAGAATCAGTGTGTTTTGGGCGTAAGGTACAGTACATCACTAATGCTGCCCCCACATGTAGTATAAAGTATGCACTTTACAATTTGGAAACATTGATAAGAGTAGTTTTAATAAAACATGCTATACTGTACTTTCATTATTTTTTATTCTGAAATAATGAAGCTTTACATTAGCAAAATTGTTCCACCATCTGGAGTACAGTACTTTTTATTTAAATTGATACAGAGAAATTCAGAATATGATATGCCAAGATTGGGCAACCACAAATGTAAAATGGATAATAATAATTTAATATCTGACCTTGATAACATTAAGTGTCACCCTTTTCCAGGACTCAATTTTTGTTAAAAAAAGAAATCCAGTATTCACCAAAGTTGAAAGATTTGTATTATTTTTAACCAATGCACAGTATTTTCTTATTTTAATATATACTATACATCTTTGGTTAATGGGATGTAGAGAATGACTGTCAATGATATATAATAATTTTATTTACAAGAAGGCACAATGGGTTTGTGAGATTACATAAGATTGGTATTTTACATTCTTGCTAAGCCACTAATTCACATAGCATTTTGGGTAGTACACCACAATAAATATTTATTTATTGTCAAGTCTAATTTTAACAGCATAAATTGAATAACCCATATATAAATTCTTAGCATACCAAGAACTATGGACAATCCATAAATTTATTAAGGGTATTATTGTACAGTTACACTTCATTCTCAACAGACAATCAGGCATCTCAGATTCAATTCCCCGGGGGAACAACAATAGTTGGGCACGTTTCCTTTTACCTAATGCCACTCGTCACTTTGCAGTAAATAGGTACCCAGGAGATAAGCAATTCTTGGGAAGGTCAGTACAACATTAAAGGGACTTCAATAAAAGCCTAAAGTACTGTGTTGACCAATCCACACACTAGAAAATGAAGGGACGACGACGATTCGGTCCAGGACAGACTGAAACGTCGTCGTCCCTTCATTTTCTAGTGTGTAGATTGGTCAACATACTTCAACCACGTTATTGTGACTCATCACCTGCCTAAAGTACTGTATATCAACCCAGGCTTCCTGTCCCTGACAAAATGAATTATTATATTTATTATACAGTGCAGGTAGGTACTCGTTTATCTGATGCTGTATACAGTATTGTGAATGACATGTAATTCATCAAAATGTGGTTTGATATATCTGCACGAGTGGCAAATGAGGGCATTATTGTATATCTTATCAAATATATATCAACTTTAATAATGTGTGTAAATGTGCATAATGTTGTAATCATTTGTAGGATCCACCCATCCAATCTTCCCAAATCATGCAGAAAAATAAAGCTGAATCGATCATTACTTGGAAAAACATTTGGTTTGGATATTTGAGGTTGCACTGTACTGTTCACGTTTAAAATTCCATTGACTGTGTAAAGGTCCCCTTTAAACAGATGTACTCAACCTCCGATGCAATTTAAAATGCAGTGCTTGTTACCTCTATAAAATTGTAAACTTAACTTTTATTGCAGTTAATGTATATTTGACCCTTTTTTTTTTTTATTTTTAGGTAACGCTGGCAGAAATAACACGAGCTCGACGGCAGTTCATCTCCTACACAAAGACACATCCTGTTGAGGACACCAGCAAGCTAATGGCCTTGTTTGTTCGATACCTCAACAGTACTTTAGGCTGATATTCATAACACGGAATAAGAAAAAAATTAAACGCTATTTAATCGTACAGTATTAATAAATTGGTTCCTGGATAAATATTTTTATGTATTTACTTACCAATAAATTGTACCATGAACAGACTTAATTCTTCCAGCTAAATGTCCTAATTGCAAGTCTTGGGAAAGCAAGACCCTTAACAGAATCCATGGTAAATCAGATTCTGATAATCAAAGTGAATCTTAGTTAACCAAAAACCAAGTTTTAAGAAATTTGGTTAACTGATTAACCTTGTGGACAGCATCCAGATATATCTAGGAACTTTTTAATCTTGCATAATCCTATATAGTACAGTACAATAATACAGCATTTGCTTGGCATCATCTTTTGGTAATTTCATACTTGCCCAAGGCCTAAATCCCAGTATTAAAAAAACATTAACTGTGATGTTCAACTTAAGGAATAAAGTAAATCTTTGCTGAACTATTGTATGTAGACAATTTTACCCAAACTTTGAGATTATTCCCAGGTCTCTTAAAAGTTACTTTTTTCAGTAAAGATATATTTACACGTGATTAATCAAAAAGCATAACAAAGTTTACCTAAATTATACTATATACAGGTACTGAAATTAAAAAATGTAAATACATGTAATGGAATATTAGCAAATGTATTACAATTTTAAAACTAATGTGTACTTCAATCACAATATAGGCCTTAGTTTACCTAAATATACTATATACAGGTACTGAAATTTAAAAAAATGTAAATACATGTAATGGAATATTAGCAAATGTATTACAATTTTAAAACTAATGTGTACTTCAATCACAATATTAGGCCTTTCTAACAGATATCTGCCTATCATCTTGGTATAATTAATAAATAACAGAAAATGCATTTATGCAAGGGGGTTTCAGAGAACTGGTCAAGCTGAAGTCCACATTTTTCAGTCCTGCTTACTCATCCTTTAGGAAACTGTTCTTTCTGCATTCTCACAATGACAATTGTTAACATGTAAAGATGAGAAAAGACTAAAGTAAAAGCATTAGAAAACTTTTTGTAAAACTCTCAAAAATAGATAAAGGGTTATGTTGAATTTATAGGAACCCACACAGAGGAAAGGTCATCACTGAGGTCAAATGTGTTAGGGAATGTACATGGAAATCAATTTTTCTTAAAGGCCTGCACACACTCCTGAATTCCTGTTAGTCCAGCTTCCTGTAACTCTTCAATTATTCTGTCACGCACCTCTTCTCTCTGTGGATAAAAATTTATATATGCATTCTTTATAATAATACAGTAGCCCAAGCCAAAATAAGGTGTTTGTTTCTGATTAAGCAACCATCCNGAGAGGCTAATGTTGTTAGCACTGTTACAACGAAATCATAAGTTTTCGTTTAATTAAAGCCGCCATCTTTAATAATCTTTGTGGCAGTACACACAATTCTGGCTCCACTCCAGCAGGGAAATGAAATCAGAGGAGATATAGCTGTGTGGCCCATGGCAATAACTTAAGATCCCTAGAGGATGGATGGATATTTAGACCACTAAATTGATGAATTAATACCACCATAACTAGAAAATTTGAACACGATAAATACACCACACAATACAAAGCGATTACAAATAACACAAGTGTATGTTAATATATTTTATTTCATAGTATTACAAAAATACTGTACAGAATTCTTAACAAACAATGCCACGACCAGCGATTGGCATCAGACTCAACAATGATGAGTACATGGACGAGCACTCTTCAAGGGGCGACTTGTATGATTAAGGGACAATGTATGGTAACGGGTGATGAATGGTTATGGTAGGAAGGGAAACTGGGAGTGGAAAAGATGGAGGGATGTAGAGAAGGGAGAGACGAAGGAACGACGTAAATGTATATAAGGATAAATGAGAAGAAATACAGGTTAAGAATTTAATTAAATGAGGAAAATGGAAAGAAATGAAAGGAAATTAAATAATAATTAATGTAAACGAGGGAATTAAATGGAGGGAGAGTGAGAAAGACGGAGACATAGAAAATTAAAAATGATATAAAAGATACTAAATAAAGCAAATATTTGATCGAAAACTTTAAAAATAATCCCCATGAAAGACTTCATCTTCAGATAATCCAACGCAAAAATATTAAAACATAATGAGATGCAAATTGCTTACATTCCTCGCTAGCCACATAACAAAACACTATGGCACAGAAGCTTCAATAACGAGACACATAATGGCATGATAACAGGAAAAGACTAAGACCGCAGCACTATTACTCAAGCCGAAAATCTCGGAAATGTTACATATTCATCACCCCTGTTGATGAGAACTAAGTGCTTTCTGGAACTATGAATTTCTACCTTCTTACTCATCCATGTGTTGAATAGAGAGACTCATTTGTCTTTATTGGTAACATTACAATTTAGTGAGGTGTGGACGTAAAGCCAATGAGTGAATGCAGCAAGGGTATAGAGTTATAAAGTAGATGTATTTTAGTTGATGCTGTAGCAACAAATGTAATTCGAGTGTGGTTGCCGCTGGGATGTACATGCAACAGGGATAATGTGGCAAAAACACTTTTCTTTCCACAGTGAAACTACAACTTTTAGTTTGAGAAATTAAACATTCATTGGTCATCTATAATTCACAGCTCCGTCACGAAAATTTATATATATGTACATACATACTAATAACACACAAGTGATAAATGGACTGATAAGAGTCTTGACGAGTCTAGTCAGCGTGGCTACAAGCTTTCCTCTCTTTGTTTACATTATGATACATACGCTGGTGTATGTAAACCCTAAAACACAATCCATCAGCATCAGGACCGCCGATCAAGCTCTGAACCCTTTCAAAATTAGACCCAAAAAAATGCATTTCTTAGTGGGAAACAAAAAGGATGTTCAACTTTGTTTCAACGAGGCGCTATGTTTGCCTGTTTACTGGTTGGAAACGTTTAACTGGGTACTAGAAGTAACTATAGTTACTCGGGAGAAAACTCATCAATCTCATGAATATCTACTTATTAAACATACATTTTTCCGCAATCATTGCGGCTTTGTTTACATTTGTTAAACAATTTATGAGCTAAATGCTACGAGGTTCTCCATAACAATAATAACCTTGGGTTGAGAGGTTTTAACACTCCTACTCAACTGTTTAATAAATACAGACTAAGCCGCCACGATTGAAGAAAGATGTACATGTTTCGTAAGTAAACACGTAAATGATCCTGGGTCCAAAGAGGAAATGTGTTTACCTGCGCCCTAAGAGTAAAAGTAAATGCCAAGGATCTACAAAGAAATGTGTTTACTAGAGTTCAATGATGTGTTTATCAGGCACAAGGAGGTTGTCCCCATCTACCTTCCCAAACATGACTGGAGCTAACAATAGCCAATGCTTCGTCACGTGAAGCTGTGTTACGTCACGTGAAGCTATGTTACGTCACGACGTTGGCTGACCCTGACGCATCAGTATACCACACCACTAAATAAGAATAGCGTTTGCTGTGAACATTTAATAGTTGAGACGCTGCAGGCCAAACTATTACAGGATATATTTTAGCAAAACGCTTGTAAATATCATAATTAACCGGTGTATATAATTCGTAGTGTTCTATTGCCATGTTTACTAGCACGGCCATAAGCACCTCTTTTGAGTCTTCCGTTAAGTTCATTAATTACACTCCAAAATTTGTAACTATTGATTCAGAATACAAAGTGATACCACTTTCTTTACCCCAAGTGAGCTATGTATAGACAAACGGCATAACAAAGTCCCTTACTTTAGTTCCACCTACCGTTAACAACTTTGGCTCAGTTCATCCTGGTTCTCAAGCAGAACCGACAGAACAACTCGCTACTAAAATTAATAGCTTGGTCGATATGAGAGAGATATGTTAATGAATCAGAGAATCTAGTTTAAGAAACCTTTTCCAGAAGTTCTGGGTCAACCAGAGTGGATGAAAATTATCATAAACATTATGAGAAGAGATGCAACTAAGGACTATAGTGTTCTGAGATCAGAGTCGTAGTGAATTCAGCCTGAATCCAAGAACTACGCATATAACCTTTCAAAGTTGCGTCGTTCGCGGATCATGCGTGCCCACCTGGTGTCACGCAGCACCTTCAGCTCGTCCTCACACACGTCAGGAACGGTGAGACCCAGGTTCGAGACTTTCACCAAGGTCACACTCGTCGAGCCCCGGACACGTTCCTCAAAGTCTATAAGCTGGGAGAAGAACCCAGCGTTCGGACGTATGTTAGGACGTGCACTTCTCACGTGGAAGAACGCTTGACGCAAGCTCATGTCGGCGTATTTGACAAGATAAGCTAATACAAGAGCGGGAGAACGACTCACGCCCGCGACGCAGTGCACCAGCACACGCCCACCACGCCCTCGCACATCTTGTATCTTGTCGCTGATGGAATCGAAGTGGACAGCAAGATCAGAGTCAGGGGCGTCGGAAACCCTGACAGGCACGACCTCCACACCATCCAGGGGCACCGTAGGCAATTCTACCGTACTGTTCACTACGCACGTCACCCCAAGCTCCGCCAGCCGTGCTTGTCTTACAGCCCGCGCCCCTGACAGGTATAACCCGTCGATTATGAAGGACACCTGGCCGGCACGACCTGTTCCTTGCCTCTGTTTCTCCGCCCCGGGCTGCTGCTGCTGCTGCTGCTGCTGCTTCCGTTCCCCGTGGCCACAACAATTCACCATCTGCATGACATTAACCATTATGTAAATTTCTGGGAAATTACCTTTGTATTATATAAAACCTACATATATATACAATACGTACTGCATAATGTCTATACGGTTCTTAAACAAAAACTATTATTATTTAAAGCACCCCATCGCATACATGTCATAAAATACACAAAATCAATTTGGAATTCCCGGTAATTAATGCTACAGGACGTACTCTTTGTTCAGTACATTCCAAACGAATTATTTGCTGCATTATGCCACATACTCGTACCTCCACAAATCTAAGCCAAAACAGCCACAAGTACATATGAAACATGTGCCAAAAACACACAAGTTGACTTACTTGTAAACTTTGGTCTCTCTTTATTTCCTGCTGTGTTAACGAAGCGAGAGCGTCGCGCGTATGTTTGTCTGGCATATTAGTGTCTTCACACCATGACCTTGAAGACAGGTAACGTGTTGTGTGGCCTTGGCGTGTGAAATCGAACTCCGATCAATGTCTTGAAGGGTCGACTTGCGTTTGCTTTCTTACTTGAAGCACAGCTGACGGCACATACCGTCCTCGTCTCCAGCTGATCCACAGGTGGTCGTCTGTTTATCTTGAACTCTCCCTTTATTTGTCTCTAATCTCAAGATATTGACCTTATATCGTTCCAACAGGAAAGCTAAAATCGCTGGAGGGAAGCAATTAAAAGCTATCAGTATTCGCCAACAAACATACAGTTAGCAGTTGAAAGGGGTGGTAGAAATAGTTAAGAGAATGAGCAGCAAAATTTTACCACCTCTTTCGTGCTGCGAGGAAGGTGTACAACTGAGGTGTAAAGCAGCTCGTCGTTGAGTTTTTCTTCCTGTCGACGCATGCGCAGTACCTGTGTTGTGATGACTAGTCCACTCCCACCCGGAGCCCCCCACACCCCACCCTAACAACCTCCATCAATTCCACTCACCAACATCCTCCCCTGTAACCCCTGCCATAACAAAAATCTTGGCAGCATTCGTATGTACGGTTCTCCTCTCGCCTCATCACCTGTTTATTTGCAGGAGCAGAACTGAGGGGGAGTCGTATGAGACTTCCTGTGCGTAATACCAGAGAAACTACTCGCAGGTAGTAATCACCGAGTCTCAAATATTTGTCGAACGTCAGATATACAGAGGAAGCAACATGGAACATTTGATGTGATGCACCTAGTGAATACCGTCTATAGGGTTATCTTCTATGTGCATTCTTACTTTATGAGTGGCTGTGAGACTTGTATCCCTTGTGGCAAAATCCACCAGGTGTCGCTGTGGTGCGTAGGGCTTTGTGTCTACTTATACCAGTGAAAAGTAGTCAAATTCAGTCAGTCGGAATGACTCGCACTTTCTCTTTCATAGTCTAGTTTAAATTTTATTTTCTCCCTATCTCATTCTTCGATTTTTGTATTAACAATGTTATTGTGTGTGTGTGTGTGTGTGTGTGTGTGTGTGTGTGTGTGTGTGTGTGTGTGTGTGTGGTGTGTGTGTGTGTTGTGTGTGTGGTGTGTGTGGTGTGTGTGTGTGTGTGGTGTGTGTGTGTGTGTGTGTGTGTGTGTGTGGTGTGTGTGTGTGTGTGTGTGTGTGTGTGTGTGTGTGTGTGTTGTGTGTTGTGTGGTGTGTGAGCCCGTAATACTCTAGGCTCTTCTGTGTGTATATATATATATATAATATATATAATATATATATATATATATAATATATATATATATATATATATATATATATTCACATGAATGTGTAGATATATTTGCATGCATGAAGAAATAGATGTATAAATGTGTTTACATACATGCATATGTATGTTCGTGTACATGTGCGTGTGTGAGTGTACTATGACTGGGAGTCATAAGGGAAGAATTTGGTGTTGGCAGTGTTCCTGGGTGTTGGGGAGCAGGTGGCCCCCTTCACGTGTTGGTGCCATCCTTAGTGCCAATACTGCCAACCCCCCCAACCACGCCTCCCCAAGCACTCCTGTGCTCAAACCACGCTCAGCCCCACCAACCACACCCAGCCCCAGGGAACAGGGCCTATAGCCTATAGCCCTATAACCATTATGCCGTAATTATGTGTAATTTGTTCATTATAGCGTTCATAAACTGAAGAAGGAATAAGCGTAATTAAATTGATAATATAAATGTGAATCAATAATTAATCTATAATTTCAGTGCTCGGTGCACGTATGCCTTTACATTCTTGAGTGATTATTCATTATTTGTGATTCCTTTGATACCGATATTGTGTGTGTAAATATTCTTACTATAAATGAATGTGCGGCTCGTGTGCCAAGTTCAGGTGAAGTGAATCCTAGTGAGGCGTTTAGGTCAATAAATTTCCTACTTATCTTATTATGAATGTAACATTTCTTTGGTTTATTTACTTATTATTGCTGGCACAATGTTCGTAAATTTGCATATAAAATTTGGAGTACAATTATCCCTGTCAACCCGTTCAGCAGGAATGGCAACAACATGAACACACACACACACACACACACACACACACACACACACACACACACACACACACACACACACACAACCGGGTGTCTGGTAGCTGAGTGGACAACGCGCAGGACTCGTAATTCTGTGGCCCGGGTTCGATTCCCGGACCACGCAGAAACAAATGGGCAAAGTCCCTTTCACCCTGATGCCCCTGTTACCTAGCAGTAAATAGGTACCTGGGAGTTAGACAGCTGTTACGGAGCTGCTTCCTGGGTGTGCGTGTGTGGAAAAAAATTAGTAGTTAGTAACAGTTGATGACAGTTGAGAGGCGGGCCGAAAGAGCAAAGCTTACCCCCGCAAGCACAACTAGGTGATACACACACACACACACACACACACACACACACACCACACACACACACACACACACACACACACACACACACACACAACACACACACACACACCACCCACACACACGCGCGCAGGCCCTCAGCGTGCCTCTGGCAATGATCTTTAATGAGTCACTTATGTCGGGAGAATTGCCCAGTTGCTGGAAGAAGGCAAATGTCGTGCCGATCTTCAAGAAAGGCGATAGGGAGGAGGCACTTAACTATAGACCTGTATCACTGACAAGCATCCCCTGTAAAATACTGGAAAGAATAATTAGGCTACGACTGGTTGCACACCTGGAGAACATTAGGTTTGTGAACAAGCATCAACATGGGTTCTGGACAGGGAAATCGTGCCTAACAAACCTTCTGGAATTCTATGATAAAATAACGAGGATAAGACAGGACAGAGATGGTTGGGCAGACTGCATATTTCTGGACTGCCAAAAAGCCTTTGATACAGTACCGCACATGAGACTGCTATTCAAACTCGAGAGGCAGGCGGGGGTAGGGGGAAAGGTCCTAGCATGGATAAGGAACTACCTAACAGGAAGGAGCCAAAGAGTTACGGTAAGGGGCGAGAAGTCGGACTGGCGAACAGTAACAAGTGGAGTACCACAAGGATCGGTGCTGGGACCAATTCTATTTCTTGTATATGTTAACGACATGTTTACGGGTGTAGAGTCCTACATGTCGATGTTTGCGGATGACGCAAAGTTGATGAGAAGAGTTGTGACAGATGAGGATTGCAGGATCCTCCAAGAGGACCTGAACAGGTTGCAGAGATGGTCAGAGAAATGGCTACTGGAATTCAACACGAGCAAATGTAAAGTTATGGAAATGGGACTAGGAGATAGGAGACCAAAGGGACAGTACACAATGAAGGGGAACAGCCTACCTGTGACGACGCGCGAAAGAGACCTGGGTGTGGACGTAACACCTAATCTATCTCCTGAGGCACATATAAATAGGATAACGACAGCAGCGTACTCTACACTGGCAAAAGTTAGAACATCATTCAGAAACCTAAGTAAGGAGGCATTTAGGGCTCTTTACACTGCCTACGTGAGGCCAGTCTTAGAGTATGCCGCCTCATCATGGAGTCCCCATCTAAAGAAGCACATAATGAAACTGGAAAAGGTTCAGAGGTTTGCAACGAGACTCGTCCCAGAGCTACGAGGGATGGGGTATGAGGAGCGCCTGGGGGAACTATGCCTTACGACACTAGAAAGAAGAAGGGAGAGGGGGGACATGATAGGAACGTATAAAATACTCAGAGGGATTGACAGAGTGGACATAGACGAAATGTTCACACGGAATAGTAACAGAACGAGGGGACATGGATGGAAGTTAGAAACTCAGATGAGTCACAGAGATGTTAGGAAGTTTTCTTTTAGCGTGAGAGTAGTGGGAAAATGGAATGCACTTAAGGAACAGGTTGTGGAAGCCAATACTATTCATAATTTTAAAACCAGGTATGATAGGGAAATGGGATAGGAGTCATTGCTGTAAACAACTGATGCTCGAAAGGCGGGATCCAAGAGTCAATGCTCGATCCTGCAGACACATATAGGTGAGTACATATAGGTGAGTACACACACACACACACACACACACACACACACACACACACACACACACACACACACACCACACACACACACACACACACACACACCCAGGGGTCTCGCGGCCAAGTGGACTACGCTTGGGGTTCATAGTCTTAAGAGCTCGGGCTACATTCCAAACCGTGGCAGAAACAAATGAGCAGAGTTTCTCTCAAGTGACGTTCACCTAGCAGTAAATATGTATCTGGAAATTGGACATTTGCTACGGACTCCATCCTGGGAATGTGGGTGTGAGAGAGAAATATACTTAGTAGATATGATAGAAGAAGAATAGATCAGGAGTCAGTACATTAGATAGCCGACGGTCAGAAAGGCGGAGTCCAAGAGCTAACAGCGCGATCCTGCTGCAGGCACAAATGCTAAATACACACATACAAACTCTCACACATTAAGGTTGTAATTCTATGATGAACAAACTACACATCAGAAAATAGAGAAATAACGACGCTGCGACCTGACCATTATCACGTTGTGTGAGAGAAGACAGAGCATGAATGATGAAGATTAAGCCACCCAAGAGGTGGCACAGTGGTAAAAGAAGAGAGTATTGTTGAATCCTCAAGGTGGTTGAAATAGGAGAGGAATGGGGTGAACGTAAGAATGGGATGAGGTAAGAATAAGAGGAAAGGTAAGACAAAGAAAAGAGAAGGGTGGGGGGGAGGGGGTCGGCTTAAGTCAGATCACGTTTGCTAAGATGGTTGGAGCATTTCAGTGAGTACTGTGAAAGAGAAAAGTCAACAGCGACAAAGCCAGGATTAGGGTTATGTTGGGCAAGTTGTGTATCAGAGCCGACTCAACAAGACGGCGACTGTAAAGAGTAGAGGCAGGAAACATTATTTCAGAAGACCAATCTATAGAATAAGTAGAGTTTCTAACACGACAGAAGAGAGCATTGTGTCTGTAGACTTAACACTCCTACATCATAATTACATGTTGAAATTCTAGTGCCACGAGGCAATAATCAAAATAAATTGATTAGAAATACAGGGTCCAAGAGCTAATAGATAGATTCTGCAGATACAAATAGTAAATACAAGCACACACCTCTTGAACAAATCCACAAGGGCCGTGACGAGGGTTCGAACCTACGTCCAAGAGCATCGGACGTAGTATATTGTAACACACCTCTTCCTCCATCACTAACAACTCCAAAACTTCCACATTCCCCGTCCTACTGAAGGATCTTCCTCCTTAACAAGTCACAGAGCTGGTGTGACTCCCACACTGGGAATTACCATCTTGAAACAACAATTTATTTTATTTTATTTTACATTATATTAATGCAATTCTAAATCGGTTTATGCTATGCCCATGAAATGCTTAAAATTAAGTCAGACATTTTGGCGAACTGTATTTAAATATTAGTTGTGGATTTTATCAGTGATATTTTTCTTACTCGTCTTTGATTGAATACATCGTTGCTTTTTATTTACGTTTCAAAAGTCCGGTTGGTGAGTAAGACACCTGCTTCATATAACTCAGGCTGCTTTGTATGAACTTTCATGAAATCTGGTGAAACTTCAAGTCTAAAATAAAATTCAAGATTAAGTGCAAAAATATCAAGTTTCAAAGCCTCTGATCCTCAAATCAATGATCCCCGTCTCTTAGCTCCAACTCCTGGGTCCCGCCTCTTAGTGTCAACTCCTGGTCCCTGCCTCTTAGCTTCAACTCCTGGGCCCCGCCTCTTAGCGTCAACTCCTGGGCCCCGCCTCTTAGCTCCAACTCCTGGGCCCCGCCTCTTAGCTCCAACTCCTGGGTCCCAGCTCTTAGCTCCAACTCCTGGGCCCCGCCTCTTAGCTCCAACTCCTGGGCCCCGCCTCTTAGCTCCAACTCCCGGGTCCCACATGTAGCTCCAGAGTTTCACCTCTTAGCACCTAGTCTGTATCACACGTACAGTCTGGTGCAGCAACAGCCTGATTGACATTTATACGTATTTGGAAATCAGCAAGACTCAGGCAAACACACGGAAGGAAATATTGTCAGCAATTTCTCGTGTTAAGTCAAAAGTTGCATTCAACACCAAAATCCCTCAAACACAATCAACAGTTACCCACAGTAACTGTTCTTTATCACAATACGGGATTATAAATAAAACTCAACATTAATAGATAGAATAAATAATTGTTACCAGTCCAGCTGGTCTTTAACACAACACATTCGTCACATATGTACATAAAACATATCTTGTATAATTCATGTGAAACACAATGAAACGATAACCTAACACGTGACACAAGGGAGGTACGATATGTGTATCAATGAGAAATAACCATTTTAGATGGTAAAATATTAAAATATGAAAGATGAATAGCAAAATACGAGAAAATATCGGAAACAATCACTTGAGAATGGGTGGTAGTGGTAATGGGGACAAAAGAATGTGTGGAATATTGAACACCATTGGTAACGAGTATCAGAGAATGGGGGATAATAATGTTCACCAAACAATAGTAACGAGGATAAAAAATGTGAATAGTGTACAGTGGTAACGATAATCAAAGAATCAAAAGTACTGGAAGCTATTCGATAAATTATATAATCAAATTCGCTTAGACACATCAGTTTAAAAATGTAACATAAAGGTGTAAATATTAACACAGTTATATGGGGGGGGGGAGCTTCATGAGAGAAAGTTACTGTAAAAGTCATGACAAATATCTTGAATGAGTAACATTATTACTGATCCTAAGAAAGTCTCACAAGGGTACTTCCAGGTACAATAAAACATTGCTTGAGGTACCGTGTTTGTCTGCAAGGTATGTTTGGCTTGTATTAAGACAGTATTAATGGTCTAAGTATTAATGGTCAGTATTAATGAAAGTATTTGGTCTAGGGATGGGGAGATTCGTCTAGTATACAATAAAGCTGAATCAGATATGTTGTAATGGATACATGGGCCTGCGAGCCGCACCAAGCAACAAGCTTAAAGATCAATTACCTGGTTGATGGGGTTCTGGGAGTTCTTCTACTCCCCAAGCCCGGCCCGAATCCAAGCTTGGGGAGCCAAGGGCAAGGCTTGGGAGGCTAAGCCAATTAATCACAAAGCAAGCCTGGCCCACTCCAGGAAACTGTGTCTGACAAGGATATGTTCAATAACGGTAAGTGGTATACAAGCACGTCCGGCAAACCATAAAATAGAAGTGGTGCCAAGGTATGTCTGTATAAAAGCGCATCTGGAGTCTAATAAAAAAGGCTAATAAGGTCATTTAGATTATTCGGGGTTCCTTGCCAGCCAGCATCGCTACCTTGTTGAAAGTCGCCGCAGGCGCAGTTTCGCCTAATCTTTTCATCGTCAAAGTTCCAGATGTCATCTGGAGGACGTTAGAGGTAGGTGTTGTATAAGAATGTGAATGCTTAATTAGCGAGTGACTCAAGATTGAGGGATACTGGAATGGATGAAATGGATTGGGTGAAAATTAAATAATTAATACATATACAAAATGTAGCAAAAATCAATGATTACGAAATAAATTAAATACGTTAGTTAGAAATGACGGAGGATATAGAATCGTACATTCTGTAAACAACAGAGCAGAATATGAGACAATTTTAGATCACTTTTATGTTGAGACATTTGCCGTTTAAATAGAAACTATCACTATGTTACCATACTGTCCAAAGTTTCATGTTTCAAAATACTGCACAATACTTTCATAATTATAATTACCATCTAATTGTTTTATCTCAGCATACCAATGGAATATATTAACAGTGTATTAAAAGGTCTAAGTAATGCTATTCAAAACTTAACTAACGAGCGCAAAGTATAATAATTTGCAAAGAAATAATGAAATAAGATTTTTTAACATGTGCGCATTTCACTAAAAAATAAACTTTAATCACTTCATTCAAAATTCACTCTTGTGTTGATACTTTAGCGGATTTTGTAAGCAACAGATGAGGCACAACTCAGTAACAGTCAACCAGCTTAATATGCAGCAGATAATAACGCGGTGGCTAGAATTCAACATTTACAACACCGACATCCATCCAAGTTCAACTGTCTCTGGATTCACTATTGGAAATCCTCTTTAGTTAATAGTTATTAAATAGAATACCTTTTATATACTATTCTTCCCAATCCTTGTTCATGACTGGGAACAAAAAATGTGTCTCATCTCTCTAATATTTACGTTAAAAATGAATATCTTCGCATTTCATTCATTCATTCACTTTTTTTCAGAAGAAATCCTGAAGTTCAGGTTGAGTGGTGGTTTGGACGGGGAGAGAGCGTACTGAAGCCACTTTCATGGGTTTCATAACATCGTCTCCCAAGTCGTCCATGAAAGGGGAAGCTACGAACACGGGCTGGAAGGCATCGGACGCGGTTTTTCCTTCTTGAGGACTGGGTTTGAACTCGAGACTCGGTCTGATGTCCTTCTTCAGAGAGGGTTTTGGGTTGGCTGGTATGATGACTCTCTGGGGATGTGGTGCTGGTCTAGGGTGTTTCTGGGGGTGACGGATATTGCCAAAGGTCCCTGAAGAGAAGTCTGACAGACTTCCCAACATCGTTGGCTTTTTGGGTTTGACTGTCTTAGGGGGGAGGAAGAGGCCGGCGAGTGTTCGAGTGGAGTGGCAAAGGAGCCCTCAAGGTGTTCGAATGGGTTGAAACAGCGCGAGGCGGTGGTGCTCCAGGAAGATTAGGGCGAAGCGTATCCGCTCGGGGCGGGCCGGACACGGGAGATGCTGTGGGGGAATGTTACTAGTGAAAAGTAGATGATTTCCAGGCGGGGCAGTGATTAGAACACTCTGTGGGAAATTGTTGTTGGAGGACAGGTGTTTTCCAGGCGGGACAGACACTGAACCATGCGGCAAAATGTTGTTGTTAATAGGAAGGTCATTTCCAGGCCTCACAAACTGGTATGGGAAATTTGTCGATTCTTTAATGGGGAAAATTGAATCAGATTTCGGGGGCGTGGGCGTCGGGGGCGTGGGAGGCGGGGGCGGGAGGTGGAAACCAACTTGCTGCTTTTGTGAAAACTGACCAGAGGCATCGGGAGGAGGCGGAACGACGTGGTTAGGAGGGGCAGTAACCCGCACAGTCTGACGAGGTGGCCTGAACACGGGAGAATTATTATGTTGTGGCGCCCTCAACACCTGTGAGCCCTGGTGGGACGATGGGAAGCGTGTCCGAGGAGGAAGTCTCGGGCCCTGCTTCACTTGATTGTGGTGCCCAGGCGTGTTGGTGACCTTCCTGCGTTGGGAGTAAAAGATCTGCGGCGGCAAGGGCTCGGGTCGCAGGTTCGAGGTCTTGCGACGCTGAGGCTGAGGTTCGTCATCACCACCAAGAGTCCCGACAACTTTTGGAGGAAGAAGAGGTCGCTCTCCCAAAACCCTCGTTGCTCGCGGGATCCGAACTCTTCTGGTAGGGGATGATCCTCTGCTGCTGGGAGATGATCCTCCGCTGCTGGGGATGATCCTCCGCTGCTGGGGGATGATCCTCCTGCGCTGGGGGATGATCCTCTGCTGCTGGGGGATGATCCTCCGCTGCTAGGGGTTGATCCTCCGCTGCTAAGGACTCTTCTCCACCTGCTGGGAGATGTTTCTCCACTGTTAGGAGTTGCCTAACCGCTGCTTTTGATTCGGGAAGAATATTTTGCCTCCATCGACCTGAAAAAATCGTTTATTAAATGTCGTTCCTGAACAAGACTGTTATAATAATATATATATATATATATATATATATATATATATATATATATATATATATATATTTAAAGGTTACAAGATGTACATTAAAGTTAATACAGTGAGTGTTTAATGGTTATGGATCTCTTAGAGCTCCTCCGCTTCCGGACAGAAACTTAGGCCGCAGCAGGTGTTTCCCCCTGTGGATCGCCACACTGAGGCGCTGAAACAAGAAACTGGCAGTCCTTGGGACTATGGTAATATCAATAAGCCTGGAACCCAATTCCTTGAGAAATCCCAAGGCGTTCCTACCCCAAGGGCCATGCGTCTCAGACGCTATGGAAATAAAGGTGTATTGACCTCCCTGTCGCCTGTACTTGAGTGATTTTGCTGTTTCCCTGTGGTTGGCCGCCACACCTGCTAGATCAGCACCGAAGTGTATGTAGGTGTCAGCGAGAATGGATACACGTGTAGTCCCACACCAGCTGTCTGCCCCTCTTCCGGGGGTATATTGTGATGCTATCTGAAAGAAGTGGAAGTCATCCGGGTTTGGTTCACTAGGATGCAAGGTATTCTCTCCACTGGGCACTGAGCTGAGACAAGGCTCCTGTCGATGATGTCATTGACCTCGTTATGTCTTGCATTCCAGTCCTTGGATCTTCTGCAGTGCAACCCATGTAGTCCATAGTGGTCTGCTTCCACCCTGTTGCAAATACCGCTGCTGTATATTGGAGGGGATCTAAACATGCCCTCTAATGCGTTATGTGTGATTTCCTCCGAGGCTGAGGGTTCCCATCTTCCAGCCAGAGGTGGTATATATAAGGGTTCTATATATATATATATATATATATATATATATATATATATATATATATATATATATATATATATATATATATATAAAAGTTTGTGAGGGTACCACCTCTGGTGCCAATGAAGGAACTGGGTTCTAGGCTCATTGAAACAACAAGGGACCCTAGAGCTGCCAGCTTTCTTTTCCAGCGCCTCAGCGTGGCGAACAGAGGGGAAATGCGCACTGCATCCAGGGTTCCTGCCCGCCATCTGAGGAGCTGGAGGAACTCGACAACTTATGATAACCATCTTTGTAACCTATATGTAACTCCTTTTTTGTAACAAAGTTCAAATAAAGCAAATATATATGTGTACATATATATACATATATATATATATATATATATATATATATATATATATATAAGCCTATACTTGCATGAACCACAAGTGAAGATTAACAATCTTTGGACAACACCCACCAGTGGGACTCGAACCCAGAAAGCAGGTGGAAGGTGGTTGTGCTTTTGGGTTCGAGTCCCACTGGTGGGTGTTGTCCAAAGATTATATATATATATATATATATATATATATTATATATATATATATATATATATATATATATATATATATATATATATGTCGTACCTAGTAGCCAGAACGCACTTCTCAGCCTACTATGCAAGGCCCAATTTGCCTAATAAGCCAAGTTTTCATGAATAATTGTTTTTCGACTACCTAACCTACCTAACCTAACCTAACCTAACTTTTTCGGCAACCTAACCTAACCTAACCTATAAAGATAGGTTAGGTTAGGTTAGGTAGGGTTGGTTAGGTTCGGTCATATAACTACGTTAATTTTGACTCCAATAAAAAAAATGACCTCATACATAATGAAATGGTAGCTTTATCATTTCATAAGAAAAAAATAGAGAAAATATATTAATTTATGAAAACTTGGCTTATTAGGCAAATCGGGCCTTGCATAGTAGGCTGAGAAGTGCGTTCTGGCTACTAGGTACGACATATATATATATATATATATATATAATATATATAATATATATATATATTATATATATAATACTTATATTATATATATATATATATATATATATTATATATCTTTATAATATATATAATATATAAATTATATATATATAATATAATATATATCTATATAATATATATATTTTTATATTATATATATGTATATAATATATATATATATATATATATATATATATATATATATATATATATATATATATATATATATATATATATATATATATGTCGTACCTAGTAGCCAGAACGCACTTCTCAGCCTACTATGCAAGGCCCGATTTGCCTAATAAGCCAAGTTTTCATGAATTAATTGTTTTTCGACTACCTAACCTAACCTAAACTAACTTTTTCCGATACCTAACCTAACCTAACCTATAAAGATAGGTTAGGTTAGGTTAGGTAGGGTTGGTTAGGTTCGGTCATATAACTACGCTAATTTTAACTCCAATAAATACAATTGACCTCATACATAATGAAATGGGTAGCTTTATCATTTCATAAGAAAAAAATTAGAGAAAATATATTAATTCATGAAAACTTGGCTTATTAGGCAAATCGGGCCTTGCATAGTAGGCTGAGAAGTGCGTTCTGGCTACTAGGTACGACATATATATACATAATATATATAATATATTCTACTTAATTTACTCCATGTTATATACGCATAATTTTTTTTATTTTTGGGTTGATCCTTCATTAAAATATCCCGAATTTATTTTCTTATTTATAACTGAGAGCAAAATAAAAAAAAACAAATTATGACGTCGATAAAAACGTCATCAACAGCAACGATGACGTCGACAATGACGCTGACAATAGCGAACCATCGTGGCTTCTCCCCCCCTCCCCCCCCCTTCCCACGTGCACAGTGAAGACATTCTTTGGGGGGGGGGGGTCGGGGGTTGGAGGGGAGAGGGAGGGGTCGTTCACACCAGCCATCACGCCCCCTCACCTGTGCTTCTCTGACATGTGATTTAGCCTGGTCTCAGTCTCAGCGTACGTTGTTGTTGTTGTTTAAGATTCGCTACTCAGAACAATAAGTTCCAGTAGCACGGGCTATGGTGAGCCCGTAAGTTCTTCAGCGTATGTGTACTCTAGGATAAGTTTGCATCTGGCTGTAGTCACCTATACATACATCTAGTTAAGTCTACAAGGCCAGGTTACGGGCTCACCATAGCCCGTGCTACTTGGAACTTTTTGTTCTGAGTAGCTGAATCTAAAACAACAATCTACAGGCGGGCTATTCATGCCCGTGCCACCTCTTGGGTGGTTTAATCATCATCAATCAATCATTCTACAAGGTCCGACTTGCACCGACAATGCAATAATTTAATTAATCAGTTTGTGTGTGTGTGTTTACACGCCATTTATTGAAGGAATTAAGCTTCAGCTCTTTGTCCACGCTCTTCAGCCAGCCAGTTGTTCCACCCACCAAACCTCCGTTAATGAATGAATTACATTTGAGACACGACTCACACCTGATAAAGTTTGATTTTTTCGAACAGTGCTTTTCTCGGGTTCTCTCTTCGAATCGTCAGTGTAAATGCTTTACCTCACGAACTACAAACACAAATAATTGACAACAATACCTAAACACCTAACCTATGCCTAACAGTACACCAATCAATTATGTAAATATTTAATTATATTTAAGAAAGATAGCAATTTAAACTGCGCAGTTAAAATTACTGAATGCGTCTTTGGGGTGGGAAGCAGCTTGGACGAACATAACCTGATGACGAGTAGCTTCAGGCTGTCAGTCTGGTTTAATGCGATGACACACGACTACCATATGGCCTGCAAATTTTTTTAACATTTAACAGCGCATGGAAATGGCATTTACGACCTCCTTGTTTAATTCATATACTGCGTGCGTGCGTGTACTCACCTAGTTGTGCTTGCTGGGGTTCAGCTTTGGCTCTTTGGTGCCGCCTGTCAACTGTCATCAACTGGTGTACACATGCCACAGCCTATTAGGCTCTATCATATCTACATTTGAAACGTGTGTGTGTGTTGTGTGTGTGTGTGTGTGTGTGTGTGTGTGTGTGTGTGTGTGTGTGTGTGTGTGTGTGTGTGTGTGTGTGTGTGTGTACTCACCTAATTGTGCTTGCAGGGGTTGAGCTCTGGCTCTTTGGTCCCGCCTCTCAACTGTCAATCAACTGGTGTACAGATTCCTGAGCCTATTGGGCTCTATCATATCTACACTTGAAGCTGTGTATGAGTCAGCCTCCACCACATCACTTCCTAATGCTCAGATTCATGCCAGTGTTACTCGCCTGGAACGAGTGTGTGCAGGTTACGCTAGGTATGTGTGCTTGTATGGCTTACTATGGTGTATGTTGTAGAATGCACTTAAACGTGGAATTCCGGCCAGCTCGCTTGAGGAAATGTGCTTATTATCATAAAGCAGCAAGCACATGCAACAGCTGAATGATGCGCGCGCGCACACACACACACACACACACACACACACACACCCACACACACACACACACACACACACACAACACACCACACACACTAGATATTAGGATATTAGAAAGAACTTTTTTAGTGTCAGAGTGGTTGACAAATGGAATCCATTAGGAAGTGATATGGTGGAGGCTGACTCCATACACAGTTTCAAGTGTAGATATGATAGAGCCCAATAGGCTCAGGAATCTGTACACCTGTTGATTGACGGTTGAGAGGCGGGAGCTCAACCCCCACAAACACAACTAGGTGAGTACTAGGTGAGTACACACACACACACGCGCGCGCGCTACATCTTCCACCAATCATATCTGGACGTTGTGTGTACTTATATCAAACTGTTAGTTCTTGGTCCTCGCCTTCCTAAGAGTCAGAATACTGACCCCGATCTATTATTATTTTTTACCCTGTCGTATTTATTATATATTTGACACACCTCGCTAGGATGCAGCCCACAACGACTAATTCCCCAGTAGCTATTTGCTGTTAGGTGACTAGAGGTATCAGGTGCTTGGTCCGTGGTATAAAAATCCCGGACGCTGACCACTCGGCTGTGAGACCCTAGTGTATGTGTGAGTGTGGGAAGGGAAAAGGGGAGAAAGGAGTGTGAAAGTCCATGTAAGACAGACCATCTGCCACCAGCTGACAGATGGTCAGCTGGTGACAGATATTGCTTTTTCTGCAATATTAATGAAACGATTATATTCAAAGTACATAAAAGCATGAGAAGAGAAACTGTTTTTGAGTCAAAATATGCACTAGAATGCACGGACACTTATGAACGCTGATGTTGTATCATGTACACGGCAAAATCTCTGTAAATTGTTACGCAAATGGTTACTCCCAGTTCCGCCCAGATGTCGTCACCCAGTTCACCCCAGAAATCGTTACCCAGTTCCGCCCAGTCGTCACACTGTTCACCCCCGAAGTCATCACTAGTTCATAGAAATAAATCATTGCCTTGCGACAACAGCTGTGAAGGGGGAGTACACCGAACCTGATTTGGAGACGCAACAACCCTCTAATTCAGTAATTTTGTCAACCATTTGCTTTCAAGACAAGCGTTGACGTTGAATTTTCGCTTCACACGGAAGCTTTAAAGTTATGTAACGTTTCAAAAAATCTTCAAAACATATTAATGTTCAGATTCTGTCACATAAAAAATCTAGTTTATGGATAAGGTCGTCATTTTCGAATTGACAGACAGACCTTGGTGCTGTAGGATTTTTCCCCCCTGTAGCATGCATAAAAGTAATGGGCATCGGCGGAAGAACTCCTCAGTGGGTGTGCAAAGCGTATTACGGCATATGAAATTTTCACTCTACGGCCACACTTATAAAATCAAATACCAGGAATTTGCGAGAAATAACTTTATGATGCGGAAGTTGCGACGCCGCTTTTGTGTAAGTTTAGTGTTCTTCTTAAGGTCTGAGGGTCTGTGGGTTGTCTTCAGATTCGCTTCTGAATATTTGAAGACTTGAACTTCGATAGGCAGGTTTTTTAACTTAAATCTTGCTCGCTTTAGCAACATATTTTCATAATCTTTGCGTAACAAAATGTGCGTATGTTCGCATCTATCTGTGCCTGCTGGATCAGGCTCTAGCTCTTAGACCCCGATTTTCTAGCCGCCGGTTGTCTTAATGCAATGACTCCCGACTTATTTCAATATCATACCTGCTTTTTAAGTTGTGAACTGAATTTGTCTCTACAACCTGATCTTTTAAGTCATTCCATTTACTCACCACCCTTACGCTAAAACAAAACTTTCTATCTCTATGACACATCTGAGTCTCAAGCTTCCATCTGTGCCCTCTTGTTCTATTGTAAACATTTACTCTTTTACATCCTCTCAATCCCCCTAAGTAATTTATACGTTTGTATCATGTCCCCTCTTTTCTCTCCTCTCTAGCGTTGTAGGGTTTAGTTCCTTCAGTCTCTCTTCATACGTCATCCTTTGTAATCTGGGACGAGTGTCGTTGCAAACTTCTGCACCTTTTCATGTTTCCTTAAGTATTTTCCTTGATGGAGGCTCCAAATAAGGCGATATAAGCTAAAACTGGCCTCACATAAGCGGTATACAGTGGTCTAAAAGCATCCTTATTCAAGTTCCTGAAGGTTCCTTATTTTTTCTAGCGTAGAGTATGTACCCGACGTTATTGTAGTTATGAGCCTATGGAGTTAGGTTGGTGTTTTTTTTTCTAGTCGTTACAGGGAGGTAGTTTCATTTACCGTGTAGTGGCCTGTCAGGCTAGTGACTTCTAATCCCATTTTCATTACCTCACACTTGCTGGTGTTGAACTCTAGCAGCCATTTCTTGGACCAGTTCTGAAGCTTGTTTAATTCATCTTAGAAAACCTTACAATACTCAGGTCTCAACACTATTCATTGGTGTGTGTATGGGGGGGGGAGGGGTTGAGAGAGAGGGTGAGGTAGAGAGTGGGATGGGGGAGGAGGAGTGCCACACCCAGCTGTAATAAAGTTAATGTCCTGTGATGGGGAGCAGCGCCCATAATGACCAACACCGAGACTGTGTGCAAGAAAGAGAACGTGACAGCTTCATCTGATACATAAATGAGACATGATCGCAGCTTTAGCAGGTCAGGACGAAAATATACGCTTATGTTAAGGAGTGCGTGTGTGTGTGTACTCACCTAGTTGTACTCACCTAGTTGTGCTTGCGGGGGTTGAGCTCTGGCTCTTTGGTCCCGCCTCTCAACCGTCAATCAACAGGTGTACAGTTTCCTGAGCCTAATGGGCTCTATCATATCTACATTTGAAACTGTGTATGGAGTCAGCCTCCACCACATCGCTTCCTAATGCATTCCATTTGTCAACCACTCTGACACTAAAAAAGTTCTTTCTAATATCTCTGTGGCTCATTTGGGCACTCAGCTTCCACCTGTGTCCCCTAGTGCGTGTGCCCCTTGTGTTAAACAGCCTGTCTTTATCAACCCTGTCGATTCCCCTGAGAATCTTGAATGTGGTGATCATGTCCCCCCTAACTCTTCTGTCTTCCAACGAAGTGAGGTTTAATTCCTGCAGTCGCTCCTCGTAGCTCATACCTCTCAGCTCGGGTACTAGTCTGGTGGCAAACCTTTGAACCTTTTCCAGTTTAGTCTTATGCTTGACTAGATAGGGACTCCATGCTGGAGCCGCATACTCCAGGATTGGTCTGACATATGTGGTATATAATGTTCTGAAAGATTCCTTACACAAGTTTCTAAAGGCCGTTCTTATGTTAGCCAACCTGGCATATGCTGCTGATGTTATCCTCTTGATATGAGCTTCAGGGGACAGGTCTGGCGTGATATCAACCCCCAGGTCTTTCTCTCTCTCTGACTCTTGAAGTATTTCATCTCCCAAATGATACCTTGTATCTGGTCTCCTGCTTCCTACCCCTATCTTCATTACATTACATTTGCTTGGGTTAAACTCTAACAGCCATTTGTTCGACCATTCCTGCAGCTTGTCCAGGTTGCATTATATCAATATCTTTTTTATATAAATGCTTTACCAGGAGTTGGCTGTATA
>WNGS01001312.1:44695351-44707904 GCA_020271785.1 Procambarus virginalis
CAAGAGAGTGTGTGTGTGTGTGGTGTGGTGTGTGTGTCGGTGTGTGTGTGTGAGGTAACGTTGGGTGTGTGTGTGCTGTGTGGTGTGTGTGTTGTTTACTAGTTAGTTAGCAGTATATTGACAGACTGGAGGTGGCCGAGTAAGAGCAGAGTTCAACCCCCTGCAGAGAACAACTAGGGAATACAAGCTGCTGCTCGCTTATATCTCTCTCAAGCATAAGAAGAACTCTACCCTATGCGCACACAGAGTAGATCTAGCACGTTTGTTGTTGTTGATTGATTTTGATATTCCAATTCAATTCTAACCTAACTCAGAAGCGTACCAACCTCCAAGCATCCCGCCTAACCAACCTTATACCCTAACCAGAAACGACAACCCGGTATATTGCATACCCGTCCTACACTCTATACCGATCCTTTAGCCTAGCTAGTATAAGTCAAAGAAAATACGTGGACTTTGCGAGAGTTTAAGCCATCTTTCATCTGTAAGTTTAATTTGTAACGTTGGTAGATTACAAAGTTATCAAAACCGACCGATGTAGCATGAGAAGACAGGTGGATAAAAGTTTAAGGGAGTAAACTAAGAACAGGATGTAGTAACAAATTTTATTAGAGATATTATGTTTTTCATTTTTTTTTACAAAAACGTATAAAATTATAACCAATTGGATTATTTATTTGTGACAGGATAAAAGAATTAGATAACTTTATGTTAGTAGTAATGGTTCGTCCTTCTCAGCGGCACTACTAATCGAGGGACCCGGTGTCGACTCGTCGGGCGGGTCATGTAGAAATCGTTAGTGCACGTTCCTTTAACTCTGTATTCTGGTCTACTGTTGTCACCTGATCTCATAAAATAGGACCCGTAGTGATGTAAGGCAACTGTTGTGAGTGATTGCATCATGAGACAGAGGATAGTAAGTCCGACATTTTGGCGGGACTTTCCCGAAAACCAACCTAGTATAGGTATCATGATCCTCGACAACGGGATCTATTGATAGTAACAAAAAGTTCTATGACAAACTCAGGCTTAGGTTAAGGGGGGTTGCTTAGGTTGGTGCGTTTCTGATCACGTTAGGACGTTGCAATTCTGTATCTGAGCGTGCAGGTTTGTCCAGGCTCTCTCTCCTATGGCATCCCTTCCAGCACCTCGTAAGAAGCTCCATGTACGCGAAGAATTTGCTAGCCCATTGCCTGTTCCAGTGGGATCGCCTGCTGGTGTGGCAGTCAATTCTTCTACATGGCATTACTACACAGCGTGCTATGAGGATGGCATCGTTACTGTCCCTGATCCAGAGCATGCTGCCTCTCTCTGGCACAATGTATGTATTTAGAAAATTAACATTATTTCTACTTGTACTGTAAATAAATTTGCATGTTGGGAGTGCAGTAGGAGCTGCAGACTAATTTTCAATTATCATGGTACAGAAATGTAATCCAAAAAGTGTGAAAACACAAGAAATATCCAAGATGTTATGGTTAGTGTTGCTTTACACTCTGTGTTCTGGGATAATGCCAGATGAAAATACTTTGAACCTCATTCTTCGGTTAGTTAAAAGCAAACCATGTCCGGCACTTTTTAATTCTATTTTAAAAGCTTGTTGTGTTGATTTAGGGGCGACGACTATCGTGGGTTCAAAAGCTTACTTTGCATTGTGAGACTTATACTTTATATTAATCTTTGCAAATTGAGAGTACAGTACAGTACCAGTCTTATCATCATTATAAACCTAAACAACTTGTTATTACTTTCACTGCACAGTACTTCATAAAGCTATGCATGTTTGCATAGCTTTGCAGGAATATACCACTCAATCAGCAGTGTATGTGCTTTCACGACTCAATGTCCCTTATTGTATATAAATAAATAACTAGTTTTCAAACTTGTTATATGGTTATCACTAGTTAAATTTTGCATTTATCACTTTTTATAGTAAACTAAAGAAAACACAAAAGGCAAGCTACCTATTTCATATATAAGCTAAGGCAAATTTATCCACTAGTTTCATAATTTTTTTTTTATAGAATTACTGGAAATTCATCTCTTACCAATGTGGTGATGTTAATAAGAAGTTATTATACCCCCACCTCATTATTAATATTATATAATTTGTTATATAATTTGTGTTATAAATATAGTTTTTGTTGCGTGTACAGTATATGTGATTTTTTTTTCAGGGATACTTTGGGCACGGCAGATATGTTTATAGCGATGATGACAATACATTCCTACCAAAAAAACGATGGAAGCTAATTGAGGCAGATGGTTTAAGGGGTGAATCATGGTTTAAGGGGCAGCACAGAGCCAATAGCAATGCCAATAAGATAGTTTCTGAAGAGGTGGAAGTAGAGCCACTGTCATGCAATGATCAGAGAAACTCGTCTCAAAGTGAAGCCCCTGAAATCATAAGTTCTGATAGTAGTGACAGTGTAATTGAAATTGTAGACCCAGAGATTAACAAATGCTCTAGGACAGTTTTGACTCTTAACACTGAACGAGAAAGAACATTTAATGACTCGGATCCCATGGCTCCTGATGGATATCTCCAGCTGTTACCAGAAGAAGCTCTGTTTCTCGCTTATGCTCTCGGCTGTCTAATTGTTTCCAAAAAGGAGACAGGGATGAAAAATAAGAATGGCAAGCGAAGTTCATCTCCACATACTTATGTTTCTGAAATGACAATTGATAGTTTATGGAGTACTTTCACGGGTGATGATCCCAAGTTTCCAATAAAATATGCTGTATATCATCACTACAGGACTAAAGGATGGGTGGTGAAGTCTGGTCTCAAGTTTGGTGCCGACTGGGGTGAGTGATGACAACCTTCTTTTTATAACACTGCTGCAACACATCCTTGTTTTGTAAATACTCTAACTCATCTCTGTCTTTAAAAGACAGACATAATTTATCCTTGTTTTGAAAATTGTTACTTCTCCTTGTTTTGAACCACTGCTGTGACTTGTCTTTAATGCTTGTTTTACAACACTGCTGAAAACATCAAATTTTTTGTAATGGCTACAACACAGATTTGTTTTTCAACGATTATATAAACCATCTATATTTTAACATTGGTATCAATCATTATTTGTTTAACATTGTCAAAACTAGTTTTGTAACTGCTGTAACTCATATATATTTTATAACTGCTGTTGTGGGTAAGTGCCAAACTAAATTTTTGTTAGATTTGTTAGTTTGTCCATGCATGCCTTAAATTTAAAATGCTGTGTTATTCTCTTGATGAGGCACCACGGTGATGAAGCTAATGGAACTACTGAAAGAACTTAAAAGAACTTAGAACTACTGAAGGAACTTATTACTAGCCCAAAAATAAAGCTGAGTAATAAAATGTCCCTCTTAGTAATTCCTAGGTAGCTTCCTGTTTCTGCATTGTGTTTCCCATCTTCCCCATGTCAACAAGGTTTGCTTGGGTTTGAGAGTAGTGTGGCTTCCTTGTCCTTGTCCCAAGTGGCTGCTGTCTGGTCACAGTCAGGAAAATTGAAACATAGGGTGCTGCCTGTGACTACTGTAGTTCCACAGTCACCCGCATGACTGCGGGTGACTGTGGAGCGGGAGCTCGTAGACGATGCGTCAGACATGGTTACTTCTTTGAAACCAAGACCCCACAACCGTGGGGCATGCTGGGATTTTTTTCAAGATGGCAGACGATCACTGCCCCCCCCCCCCCAAGGCATCCATTTTGTACCTGCATCACCGCTCGCCAGTTTTGAATGGAACGCTAAAAATATAAGATCCCAGAGGCGCGTTACGCACCCCGTCGAGCGCCTGCAGGCGCGTTGCGCAGCTCAGTGGTTAATCGATCTGTATGCCTCCGACACCTGCTCCTTGCTGGACTAAGATTTTCTCCAATGCTTTTCATGTTGACTAAAAGCCACAATTTTAATGTACAGTATATGTATTTTGTCTGATACTGAATTTTAAAATTTTGTAAACACACTACTGTATTCACAAATTCTTTCTAACACTTTAGAAGTTCTGCATTTAAATTTTGTATTACAATTACAATTTGTATTACAATGGCCTGAAGGTAAATGCCATTTTATTAGGTGCTTCTAGCACTTAGATTTTAGAGCTTGTCATTATAAGGTCCAAAGTAATCTTTAAGAGAAGTTCAGCATTCTTGATTACAAATAATATATTTGCAGTTCTGTACCCAGTGGGCCCTCCATTCTACCATTCTCAGTACACCATTATGATCCAGTGTGTATGGGCAGACACGCTTGACAAGGACGAGACTTTGTCATGGCGGGAACTGTCATGGATAAATATTTCTGCAACTGAACGCATGAATAACCAGGTTAATAAGGTAAGCTGTCATAGCTGTTTTGGAGCCATGTTAAACACCACAGTATCTGACATCCTGAGAGTTGCCATAGCACTGACCTCCCTTGTGTCACAATGTCCTTGACCTTCCTTGGGCAAGTCATTCAGATGGATTCTCTGAGCTAAAAATACTTATATTTCTAAGTATTTTCTTTGTTTATTTTAACTATTTTCTCTGGTTCAAATTCATAAACTTCTTACTTTGCAGACCCCGTTAATATCGATGGTTCTTCGACCAAGAAGTCTAAGTGGTGAGAACATGAAAAGGATCGAATGTCTGAAGGAACTTGTTATCAAAGAAGTATTGCTGTCAAGATGGAATCCCAATGATAATGAACTACAAGCTAATAAGTCAAGATAAAATAGTAGAATCTTGACTTATTAGCTTTTACATTTTGACAATTTTTCATATTGACATTTTTTCCATAAAATGGAAACAGTATTCATGTTTTAGCCTTATAGATGGTAATATTTTTTAATGCATTGACCTTTTATTATTATTATATACAATGTAACATTTTTATCTCTGAATAAAATAATACAATTTAAAACATGTATTCTTACTACTGTATCTAAATAACTTATGCACACTTGGCCACTATTGAGTGCTCAAAATATGAGGTTTCTTTAGTAAAGGGCCCATGGCTTATAAACCCTGGTCAGTCTTGTCAAAAGCTTGAACAATCTTAATCTAATAATCATTAGATTGTAGTAGCCTAATGGAAGATTAATTATTTGTTGCACTGACAGTAACTGTAACCTAAATGACCTAGACCTGATAAGAATACTGCTTGTGTATATTTACACCGAGTATGTGTCCCACCAATCCCATAGTTCACAAGTTCATAAATGTCTTTCCACACCATTAACAATTCAATATCTAATGTATTTTGTTGGTTTAATTTTCTAGGCATGAAGAAAATGGCTCTTTCATGGCATTGCTTAAAGACCTATGCCATTTAGATTAATTGTCTTTTGGGGGTTTTATTAATAGGTACCAGTACTGTAGTTTAGTTTAAGTATATTTACATTAACCCTTGCACTGTGCAAGGGTTACAGAGGCATTATCTATATGTGCAAAGAAATATGGTACAGTATTTAAAACAAGGTTTTGTCTTCTAATATTGTTAAAAACGATGCCCTGAGCAGAGTAATGGTGCTAAAAAATAGATCTCTTTTTTACGATGTCAGATGTTTACTGGAAGCCTTAATTACCAGTCATTAACACCATGTATTAAAAGGAGTTTTTTTAAATGTTGTAAAGTACCTAAAACATCTTGATGTTATGCACACCACCAGTCAAACATCATACAATGTTATGCACAGGGCAAGGGTTATAAACTTAGTGAAATACTTCATGTACTGAAGCTTTGAACATAATCACATTGGCATAAGTATAAATATTGCTTGCTTTGCTGTCATTATTGAACATATTGCTGGTGAACACAGTTTTAACACTGGCGTGCGCCCCACAAGAGCTCCACAGACTTTGACGTCATGAGGCTAAATGTTTATGAAACAAATGAAGTCAATCTTGACTAATTCTGGGTCACAGAGAACAGAAATAATGTTTAAAAAATGTATTAGCTCTAGAGTCTTAAAGCTGTTTTGCTGCATAATGGGAGTGTTTTGATAACACTCCCATTATAATGGGAATTGGAATTCCCATCATAATGGGAATTGAGATAACCCAATTCCATTGGGTTATTGTGAGACAAGAAAAGGTTTAGATCCATAACTAAGTTGACCTAAATGAAGATGAAATAAATTGCATTAGTGAGGAGAGCTGGTAAAGAGAAGGTAGCAGGAAATCAAGAATCAACAATTGGAGCAGTGGTGAAAAAATACATTTCGCTTCACTTTAGTGCTAAAATCAGCAGCCTGAACAAAAAGAGGAGACACCTTCCTCCACTTCAGTTGACCCATTGCAAGAGTTGGCCACTTCAGAAGTGGAGGGGGTGTTAAATCTCCCCCTCTCCCAATAATCCAGACAACCCCACTCATTTTTCCCACATCTTTCATTCCTTCAAAACTTTATGGTGTTACTTGAACGTACACTATATTATTATATTTTTCTTGTGTCACACATGATAATATAATAAAATTGGTGCAGTGAATGGTGATCATAGTAACAGCAATGTTGACCACAAAAAGTGGTACTGTAGTAAAAAGACATTTGAACAGTAGTTGTAGTAATTATCAAGAGAAAGCACTAAGCCAGTGTAGCTATATAGCACTACTATGTCACAATATTCAAACGTTCTTGGATGTGACTTGGTGCGAATACGGTATCATAATGACATAAGTTGTCCTATGTCAAAGGGGTCAGATTCACCCAGGATTTTATTGAGACATGGCATAAAAAAGACAAAAGCTGCAAAATTTATTGTCCTCTTGAAAATCAGGCCATTCAACTAATTGTATGATTAAGTGAAACAATGCAATTAGTACATGTACTAACCTTGTGAGGTTGATGTGTATTCAAGCCAAAAAAAATCCCAATTCCTATTACGGAGATTGAAGGAAAACCATTGGAATAGATCACAACTGATGGTACAGTAGTCGATACTGTGGTAGTGTCAGCAAGAACATTTGGTATTCCTTTCCCTGTATTAAATTTCCATACAAAATTTGCATGACACTGTAAGCCAGAGGAAAAGTGGAGAAACTAACCCTTTTTTTCTTTTTCAATCCTGACATGAATATCATACAATACCAGGGTTTGTAGTTTAGTGTTCTCAGCAAATAACCTCAGAACAAGATCTTATTTATTTCTGTTAACTATTTTTCCTTTATACTCTCATCATTATAAACCCCAAGATCAACAGTTCCATTAAGAGTATTATAACTGCTATGGTTTGGTTAGGTATTTGGCCGAGCAACCTCTGGAGAGTTACTCAGGCAATGACACTAGCTGACTGACCAACCAGCAAGAACACTTCAGTCTTGAACATAGTCCAGGACTAAAGTAAACTACATATATACACATATACATATAAACTCTGTATATATACTGAGAAGCAGAGTGTATATATCCTCTCCTCTATATAGGATATACAGTATAGTCCTCTCGGTATATTTATTTATTATGACTGTTATGCTTGAAGGTAAAACATTAACAGTTTAAAGGTAGATTTGTTTACAGGTAAAAAAATACATTTTGAAAATTTATTAAATATGTTTTCTTTACGAATTTGCTAATACAATTTTTAAACATTTTCATGGACCTATATGTATCAGTCTTTTTATATAGTTTATGCAAAGTTATGGGAGAAAGAAAGACAAACTTGAAATGTATATAGTTTCAGTAATTACAAAGTTTCTACTTTGTGAAGCAATAACAAAGTCAGTTTCAATGCAATCGTGTGCACATGTGTAATGAAGACCAATATAAAAACAACTTCTATGGGTGGAAAATTGGCAGCTTTCAAAAGTACTTTCTAAAAATTGCAAAACATAACATGCTTAAATTATATTCAGAATTTTAAAGAACTTTCTCCTAGTCGGTAAAAAACAGGTCATAACCCAGTGCCATATTTTTTCACCAAAGCATATTCAATATTCAATTAATGTAGTGGCCCAATACAGTATACTGTATATTTATTAAAAGTCTGTGTATCCCAGAGAAGATTTAAAGTCTCAACCAAGTAATAGTTAGGTACAGTACTTCCACAACCCTTCCTAGTATGAGCATCCTGTTCTAATGGCTAGTGTGATAACCTTATATTTTTCAGGCTAGTTTGAATCTCCAATAGTGTGGATTGCATCTATTTATTATATACTGTACATACATACAGCATACATACATACGTACAGTGTATATCAAATGTAAAACCAACGCAACAGGGTGTCATACTCAAAAGCATACAAATTTTTGTATTTTCAGTTTCATGTTTTTCATATGGCCATGTATTTTTAGTTTCATATTTTTTCACATGGCCATGTATTTTCAGACGTCTCCCCCAACCCCAATTTTTTCTTTAAATAATCAAACATTTATTTGCCAAGAAATTCTGAAAAAATATATTTAACAGCCATTAGAAGTAACCTTCCTCCAAAATTGTCAACAGCAGTCAATAAAAGCAGCAGCTGTAAGCTGTAATATTTCTGGTAGGCACAGCAAATACAGTACAGTAATTAGAAAGAATGTATTGGTAATACTGTAATAAACACTACTAACATAATGTGAAACATAAACATTTGCCAAATTATATGTATAACATGAGAAACAACAGTACCAGACAAAAGATAAATTTCAAATTTATTCAAAACAAATTTTTTGGAGAATATAATCCTCATCAGTGCTGAAACCGAGAACAATTTCTTGACAAATTCAGCTCAAAAATCACAAATAGAAAGTTCAGAATTTAAAAATAAGAATAAATGAGCCACCCTGTCACTTATAGTAATTTCACTATTCAGGCTTTCAATTCTCATTGACTAGATCTCAACATCTTGGATTCTATCAAGAAAATGAGACTACAGTTGAACAACTCAAAGAGTCCTCACAACTCAACTGTTCATCCACTAATTTTCAACTTGTGAGCTATGTTGTTAGGTCTTCATATTTTATTTTGCAGGTTGTATATAATTTATTTTAATAATTTTTAGCTAAATTTGTTGAGTAATTATAGATTTTGTTTCAGCAATAATGATTGATTATATACTCCAGAACATTTGTCTTGAATAAAGTAGAGTATTTTTTTCATATACAGTAAGTTTAACCCTTGGACTGTGGCTGTAGAATGATCATTGCCCATGTGCAAAAAAAAAAAAAATATATAATTAAAAATAAATTGTTCATTATAGAATTATTAATTTGTATGCAAAATGTAAGAAAAAAAAGAAAATAGATGAATATTTACCTTTTTACTTGGAGGCACTTTGAAAGGTTGCATGTGGTTCTGTGGTCTGGCATTTATCAACATATGATGCCCGACTTTGCCGAAACCGAGGTTTTTTAGACATGACTCCTGTGTTCTCCTGGGATGTTTCTCTGATTGTTTATCACTTGTTTTCCTTTATTTACAAGAGTATGTGATGTGAATATCTTGATAATTCACATATCACATGATAATGTTTCATTTGACAATTGGTTTACCAGGTATACTCCACTACAACCATATAGAGTAGTTGTAACACCTCTAGACTCTTACCCCTCCACCTATAACACCTACTCAACACCCGTCGTTAACCCCTTGACCCATAGTGTACTTACCAGACTCTGCTGAACAGATGCTCATCAATGGAGAAAAAAAAAAAAGTTATGCAGGATACGAACATATGCAGTATACAATGGTGCTGGGCTTTGGGTGATTACATGTAGCCTAACTGGCACCATATGGGCAGGAGTATACAGTAGATTGAAAGAAAGGCTTAATTCACCAATTGTGAAAACCACATTAACATCATTGGTATATATATATGTAATTATGAAGAAATTTAATACCACTTTACCACTGCAGTCCCAGTGGCACAGTTGGAAAGCACTCGATCGGCGCTTCGTGAGCGCTTTGACCTGGGTTCGTATCCTGGCGGGGAAGGTTGACTGGGCGGCAAGCCTTAACAGTAGCCTCTGTTCACCGAACAGTGAATGGCTACCTGGTTGCTAAACGATTTAGCGGGTCGTATTCCAGGAAGAATTAGATTCAGGACCTGCCCGAATAACGATGATGCAGTCGTCATTATATATACTGTATATAAATTAACAAATTTAACCTGTTCCTTCGTTCTGGCACCGAGCTCGTAATGTGAAGTGCTCGTCTTGCGAAACAACAACAACACTGTCGTCGAAGGCGTCTGAGAACCAGCGGGAATGTTAGGAAGCACCTTGTAGTTTGCTCGTTAATCGAGCGAAAGCTCGAAATACTTGTAGATAGAGCTGCTTGTCACTCGAGGTTCCACTGTATATATATATATATATAAAATACAATGACGATGACTGCATTCACATAGTAACATTCACTAAAGGATAGCAATATCTTTTTCATGGGTCAAGGTAAACTCCATTACATCCACCGAGAGCTATTATATCCTTATTTACATCATACATGTAAAAACCAGACAATAATTGTTTAAATCGTCATATGACAATAACGACATTATCCCATGAATCAACACATGATGATAACCACTGTTTAAGGGTTAAAATTTCTGACAGGTAAATCTCTCTTCGAAAAAAAAAAAAAAGAATATACAGTACTGTAATGTATAAAGGATGTGTGTGTGTGTGTGTGTGTGTGTGTGTGTGCACATTAGTTATTTATTAATCAAAAAATTATATGTATGTATGTATGTATGTATGTAACCCCTTGCTGCTTTGGGAGGCAACATCGTTTCAACCCCATCCACCAGATATGCACACCCTGAGGAGCCACATGGTGATAGTGGGAACAGGATTTTATATACACAGTACAAAGTACACACACACACTATACTGCCAATACCTGCAATGTTCATATTTTTAAATGTGTACCAGGTAGTGTGAAATGGCTAGTCATAAAAAAAACTCATTCTAACAGTGTTGTTACTATGGCAAAATGGGTAAAAAATATTAACTAGTAACAAACTTCCAAAAGTCAACTTTCTTTTTATACAGAAGTTGAAAATTATTAGAGGAAAAGCAGTCAAACTGTATTACTCGGCCTCAGCCTGGACACCACAAGACCTTCAGTAATCTCCATTACATTCACACATACGTGCAAATTATCATTAATCAGCACTCAACTTGCAAGGAATAATGCACACTTAATGCAAGAAACGCAAAAAGTTTTAAAATCCGGTGGGTCATATTCTGACAACAAAACTCAAGTTTCTAATGCTCATTATATACAGTACTTATAAACCCATTATGTGACCAGCAGATCAAATTAAGAGATATATATATATATGTCACTCTTTAAATCAATACTAGTGTAAGTGCTCTATGACACCCAGCCTTTCATCATCTCATCAGAAGCAGAGCAACAATACTTAAGAAAATACTCCAGTGAATATACTGATAGGACCTTGGCACCAAATATATGACAATTTATACTTTCTGAACCAAGCAAATATGTCTCGCAACAAAGGCCAAACTACAGAGGTCTTGCCAGAAACAAACAATCCTGCTTATCTGACTCCTAACGTTTACAAATTAAAGCCTAATAATGATTCTCATATTCAGTGCTAAAACCTGAAGCACCAACACCTCTTGCAAGTACAGTAGTAGTCTGATGTTTTGAATCCTTAACTTTACTGCATAATATATGTCCACTAGTAGATTTAAGATAATGAAGGGGTAGAGGTCAAATTTTTCACCAGGTTAAGAGCAGCAACAGTACTGTCCAGGAATTAGTATATACAGTACTCCTCACAAGTAGAAATATAATCCAAACGTAACCTCTTATATTCTACAGATGTTAGTGTTTATCATATGAGGCTAGCCACCACATAATTCCTGCACTTTAATTTTGCCAATACTGTAATTCAAATTAGTATAATCTAAACAAAATGCAACTTGCATTAATGTCTTCACTCTGAAACAGTGAATGCAATGTTCTATTGCAGTTTCATCTTACAGTAGGTAGTTCCTTTAACTTCAACACAGTCCATAGGAAGTGTTCCCCCCACCCCCCCCCCTCTGACTTATGGCTACAGTGGGCCCTGAGGAGTTGAACATGCATCAAAAACTTGCCTGGACATCCCTACCAAACCAATTCCTACACACTGTTTCCCTTCTCATGCAGAAGCCTAAATTGTTGCTTTGTCAAACCACGGACTTGCTTCAGGTAGATCCAGGTATTCCCTGACAGTTTGTTCTTTGGTAGATCATCCATGTTTAGTTAGTTAATATTTATGATTAATTTATCATATCATAATATACTTTAGAGGAAAATTCACATTTCGTCCTTAAATTCAAGATTAATAAATACACACGACTATCTGCACCCGAAAAAATAGGAATACTGTACGTGTTGGACAGTCTTAAGAAACGTTAATTTATTATTTGTACAAATTTATTAATAAAGGTATTTTAATTTACCCAGATTCTATAAGTGAATACCCGTTATTAATTCTCATGTTTAAGGTGTATGGTATGAATTCTATTACCAGTTTTAAAATTCAGAGAGTTACATCAAAAGTACGCATGTCAGTCTCCACCGAGAAATACTGACTCTTAAGTATTTCGTATAGTAATTCATCTTCAGAAGGAAATCCTTCTGAAGATGTA
>WNGS01001312.1:44708902-44734609 GCA_020271785.1 Procambarus virginalis
AGACGGTTGGAACAAGTTAAGTGAGAAGGTGGTGGAGGCCAAAACCGTCAGTAGTTTCAAAGCGTTATATGACAAAGAGTGCTGGGAAGACGGGACACCACGAGCGTAGCTCTCATCCTGTAACTACACTTAGGTAATTACACTTAGGTAATTACACACACACACACACACACACACACACACACACACACACACACACCACACACACACACACACACACACCCACACACACACTGTATACATTCTGTAATGTTTTTTTTTCTGACATTTAAAATAAATCTTAGCATGAAAAGTGACCATCTTCCAAATCTGAAGGAGTATGAGACACTTGCACTGTATGTGGGTGAGCATAACCAGCATGTAATGTAATGTTTGTTTTTAATGCTGTGAGCAGGGCACACTACTGTTGTATTTCCTCTAATGGGTGCTCAAAATGCCACGTCAGTAAGCCATCTCTCATAGAGATGGCCTTACTGACAGTGCATTTTGAGTCCCGCATCCAGATAAGTATTTATGAAGATATTTTTGGAGTTGATTTTGCTTTGGGATAGCGCAGAATCATTACTATAGAATGCTGTAGAGTTCAAATATCAATAACTCAAGGTATGATTAGTTTAAATTGGTTCTACTATACTTCTCCTCATCTTAATTTTGTGATATAAATTTTCCAATATCTTTATTCCTGCCCTAATGGTAAACCACACTTTGTTTTAGCCAATATGTTCACCTTTCAAACTGCAAGTTAAATGTCGCTCACTTTATGCTAAAAATGTAAGTTGGTTTTAAATGATATACACCTGTTTAGTCCAGCCATTATTGTATTCATTTGTACAAGTTTTTAAGAATAGTTTCCAATTTTGATTCAGATAATGATAATGGCTACGTGCTATGCTGTTATTGTGACACTTAGTAATTAATGTACTGTACTTTAATTTAATGTAAACTTCCAATTATAAATGTAAAACTATTTTGAATAAAGTTTTTGATTTGATTGCTAGGAAATAAGGAAGAAAAAATTAATGCTTATATATAATAGTTATACAGTACAGTACAGTATGTATTAGAATAAATTTTATAAATGAAAATAAGCTTTTCTAATTTTGCTGTTATAATATGATATTATTCCTTGCAGGATGGTTCTTTTCATGCAAGTGTTGCTTGGTGTACTGGTGATGTTTCTGGAGATCTGCGTCGGTTGCTGCCTCAGCTGGAGAATGTGTGCGACATTCGTGTTTCAATTCTTCCTCCGTGGTCTGACACTCAAATTTTTCTTAACGTGTTAATTTTCATGATTTACACACACACACAATTATATATATATATATAATATATATATAATATATATATATATATATATATATATATATATATATATATATATATATATATATATATAACCCCATCCCCTCTACCACTAGCAGCATCACAAGATACATTTTAATCAGAACCAGACCTAGATTTTGTAGTACTAAATATGATGCAAATGGCAACACAGGAGAATGAGTCTGCAGGATGCCACGCATTCTTGTAAAAGATTGTCACCCCCACACAATTTCTCAATCTGGCTTTCCTTACTGAAGCAGAAGATTGTTTCATCTGATATATTATTAAAGGTTCCATGAATGATTAAAATTCCACAATCATTGAGCATTGATCACTGTCCTAGATATATACACACACAGTATATAAGCAGGATGTCAAATACCTTACAACTTCACAAATGCAAGAAACACCACAAAACATAAATAACAAATGAGTAAACCCCTTTCTTCCCTCTAGGGATTGTCTTAAGAGACCAAACATATGGACAAGACACAGCTAAGCAGAGGACAGATCAATAGGCAAATAGTTGGCAATTTGCCTGAAGACATGACCTCGAGAAGAAATGCAATAAGAAAAAATAAATAAAACAAAAACAAAAGACTGAAATAACTGTGGTGGAGAAAAATGTATTTAATTCTGCTCAAACACTCTTGAAAATTGTTACAGATCAGCCAATACCTTGAGAGCAATTGAGTGGCTTAAGGGTTAGATATACAACCTACCATACATACGACTACAATTAAAAAGTTTTGCATTTCAGAATGAAATTATGAAAATTAAAATATGCAATCATGGCTGGGAAAGATTCTTCAACATCCATGTGTGTAAATAACAAGCTTCCAGTTTAGCTAGGGTTCCTGCCCCTTACATACCACTCACAAACCAATTCTTTAGATAAACCTAACACTAGTAGTCTTGTCACCTTTCAAGATGCATATACAGTACAATACTTACAACCTGCATGACTTGCTCACTAAATCTAATATTTATATATACAGCATATATGTACACAACACTGAAATGGGCACGACCTCTAAAACCACCAATAATAAGTTTTTGGCAGTTCTACTGGCAGTTTGAACATTTTCTCAAGTCTAAAATTACAGGCAGAGGCATAGGAAACAAACTTTATTGTTAAATAACTCATAATTCTGAATGTGGTTACGAAAGTTTTCACCACATGTGCACTACTGAGAATTATGCATGTGACGCTAAAATTTTACTGTAAAATTTCAGGAGGGATTTATTGTAATTTTGTGTTTTCTCACCCGCCAATATTTTTAATATCAAAGGAAAAAAGAAACATTCCAAATCCATAATATTTGGGTGCAACAGTTCTTTAAGGAAACAAAACAAAACAATATTCTCCTTTGTCAACTGCAAAGTCTGTAAAGAATGAAGAGGAATACACTTTAAATTTTGTATGATTGATAATTTTGTCATAACTGGTTTATTACTTGAGCTTACTTTCAGTATATCTATATATATATATATATATATATATATATATATATATATATATATATATATATACTTATAACACACAAAACATATACAATAATAATGGAATACTGTATATACATATAAGGGCCATTTTAAAATTAAGCCAAAATCTTTAAGATTAGGCTGCAAATGGCTACCAATCCTCATTAAAAAATGCATAAAGAGATTAGTGCTGATATATTGTTGGCAGTCCCCTTCCTCTCCTTCAAGTCTTGAGGATCCGCACACTTCACAAGCACCAACCCTGACCAAAACTTTAAAACATCTGATATGAGATCTTGGTGCAGCTGCAATGGCACCAATTGATCCAGTAGTTAATACTAGCAGGTCCCCAAGTGATTTTCCACGCCACACTATTACATAGCTTTACGGTGATACTCTGGTGGGGCCACGCCATAGTCTTGGATACTGTAATATGTCTCCATATTCTTTACTGTAAATCTGAAAATGGAAATGTCACAATGAAAACAAATTTTCAACTTTAAACTGAATTCATTTTGAGCAGTCAATTACCACTCAGAATGCAGTTACTGTCATATATTGATTCATGGGGTAATCGTCACAGGTTGATTTAAACTATTATTGTCTAGATTTTAAATGTATGATGCTGAAATGGATATAATAAATTCTATATGGATGTAATGGAATTTAGCTTTATACGCGAACAAATCCTGCTATCATTCTGTGGTTACCTTATTAAGTGAATGCGGTTATTGTCACTGATAAAATTCCATCATAATGTGTACACTAATGATGTCCAAAATGTTTTCTCAATTCTATATGGTTGTTATGAAGTATCCTAGGTCAACCAATCATTGAACTTGATAATACAAGGAACCACAGAAGGCCTATTGGCCTATATGAGGCAGCTCATATTTATATTGTTATAAATAAGAGCTGCCTCGTATGGCACAAAACAAAACAAGCCCTATTAATATACTGTATATTGATTGATCTAAATAGAAACTCCCTCATATGGTCTAAAATGCTTATTTTAGGCATACCAGTATGTACTGTATATCCTTCTAAAAATGAGCTGGCTTGAATGGGCCTATATTGACGCAGCTCGAATATACTGTAGATTTAAATAAGAGTATCTTCATATGAGCATATTTATATGCATTTATCACTCCAATTATACATTGAATCAATTGCCTAGGTCTTCAAGGCCAATACGGTATATTGAGAATATGTGGCTCAGGGCCGCATGTTTCTTGACTTCTGAACATTTTTCACTTGGTCTCTAGACACCTCTAGGTGCCCTAAGTCATTCTCTGGAATTCATGTCTCATGATGCCATGAGGCAGGCACAATGGGCCCCCACATGATGCATCCCTGTGTGTGTACTCGCCTAGATTTGCTTGTGGGGGGGTTAAGCTTTGGCTCTTTGGTCCTGCTTCTCAACTGTCAATCAACCAGTGTACAGATTCCTGAGCCTATTATCATATCTACATTTGAAACGGTGTACAGTACTGAACCTGCCTCCACATCACTTCCTAATGAATTCCATTTGTTAACTACTCTGACACTGAAAAAAATTCTTTCTAATGTCTGTGTGTGTGTATGTATACTGTGAATGAATTATATATATATTTATTTATAGTTTTTGTGAATTGTGCACCCATAGATCAAGTTATTCAATATTCATACCGACAGATGCATCCACAGATCACCATCACGCAACGTTTCACAGCTCGTCCATCCAATAAAAATGTACTTTTTTTTTTTTCTACATTTTGCATACCAATAAACCACTTTTGGAACTTTCTGCAAAGTCCCCCACTCCCCCCCCCAAAATACCTTTATACACATAGGTGGATAATGACCATACAGTATTTCAATAGCCATTCATTGAGGGTTAAGAAAAATGCTTTATGGTTATGCCTAGAAGAAAGAGGGGCTTTATGAGGCCAACACAAGACAATCAAATGATAAAGTCAAACTTAAAACCTCAACAAATTCTTTATATTTGGGTGAAAACAAAACAATCCTGACAATTTATTAATAGATTAATAAACACAGACAACATACTGTACAGTACCTTAAGAAGTCCTGTAAGTGGAAATTTAGAAGAGCAACACTCTTCTCATCCAGCTGCGTATAAGCTAACATCTGTCCCAATCGCACTGTACAGGAATACGAGACTTCAACTTTAAAATAAACAATAGTAAAACATGAAATACATCTGTAAAATACACAAGCACTTTTATTATGAACCAAATAAGACATAATAATGAATCTGATATGAAAATAAACGTCTAAAAATTTTAACTGTATTGCCCGCGAACAGTTATGATGGTTCTTCTGTTACAACCTGGCCCGAGTCTAGCCTGGTCAATGGGGTTGGTTGTCCTCAAAGCTCACAGGAGCCACAGAGCCATTACAGCCAGGCTGATCGAGTACACAGATAGCTTTATGGAGAATCCCAGTCCACACTCCTAATCTACACCTCACCACATGTAGTGGAGGGGCTCACAAAATAAACTACAAGTACACCACGCACGAGAAAATGTTTAGGAGTAATATGATTGGAATAAAATTATCTCCCACATTACCCACTGGGGGTGACCTGGGATGTGAGTTCAATTCTATCACATTCCTCTGAAAGACTTTCTTATAGATACATCATGCTACTGTAATTTAATTTTACACCATACACTTTTAAGCTACTGGCTGTAGCATAAACAGCCTACTGAGATGGAGAGTCATAGTGGGTAGCCACCCATTCACACTTCACAAGACCTTGGATGAAACCAACTCTACCCAACATGGCAACTGAAGGAAACATTACTGATGTTTCTTAATGTCAACTCCATCTGGAATTCTAGATTCAGACACCACATACAGTTTAGCATCACACTGACATGTCATAAATAACAGTGGACTAATTGATGGAAATACGGCCTCAGCAACCCAAAACTAGGTACAGGTATCCATTACAGCTGACATAAAAAAGCAAGGGGACATAGGTGTGAAGCTAGCCTACTAGTTAACTGGGAAAAGCCCTTACCTAACATGTTTTCAACTACACAGGGAAAATCAGCAACTCTCTTGGACCCCTCTTCATGTGCACAGTTCAACTAATCCAACTAAACAATTGAGGGGGCAAACAACTGGAAACAGTGAACCATCTACCAAAGGCCTACTGAACCAAGCAGCACCAAAGAAGATCAAGAGCTAACTTTGTACACTCTCAAACCAGAAAAGCCACCACTGGTCACCAACTAGTTGAGATACAGGCCAAAAAGAAAGAAAAGATGCATAACGATCCTTAACTGCTTTTAGCCATGAGTTCAAGTCCTGGGCAGGGATGGTTGACTGGACACCAATCCTTAACTGTTTGTCCCTGATCACCCAGCAGTAATTGTGACCTGGTTATAAACCGATTGGCAGGTCATGTTCCAGAAAACTGAAAAGGGTAAGTCTTGACATGACAGATGGCAAGGAAGAGTTCTAAACATGATAACAGGAGACTTATGTTATTTACACCTGTAACCATCCCTATAAAAATAAATATAGCATAACTTTTATAGTCAAGACACTTTACATACAATCCAAGAAAATCAAGTTAACTTAGCTGAAAACCATTTCCCACTGGTTGACCAACTATTAAGAGGTGTAGTATGTGACATTTGGGAGTATAGTGCTGAGGTCGCCTGCAACCAGGTGATGAGCAGCAAAATGTAAGCAAGGATTGGGCTTGGTTGCCTGCCATTGGCAATCACACAGGTAATGCCTTGCAAGACTGATAATCTTGCACTTTTGAATAGATCCTTTCAGCTTACCATGGATGGACTGATACTGCAGGAACATTTTGAAAAGAAACTGGTGGCACTAGTGCCATAATATAACACATGAAATGTGCATATCATCTTAAAATCAACCTATGGTATAACCACCTAGTCGTGCTTGTGGGGCTTGAGCTCTGGCTCTTTGGGTCCCAGTGTTGGTGTGCACATCATCCTAAGACATTATAAGTACTTTGCAACATTTGAAACTCCCACAGGGACACCGGATTACCGGTGGTATTTGAAGTCTCCGGTAAACATCAGTGACTTCAAAAGTGATATTTTTTTCCTATGCTCAGGGCATAATTTTTAACAATATGGGTTGACAAAAACTACTTAACTTTTTTTGTGTATAGAGATTATGCTTATTTATCCAAAGATTTCAAGGGTTAACTCCTGCATGTCCTGTATTAATGATGAATCCATTTGATACATAAAAACATACTATACATAATTATACTATATTATGTAACTATACATAAAACATACATGGTTTCTTACCAAATAATCTAATGAGATGAATAAAGCCATAAATATCACTGGCTTGTTTGTCCTTGTGTTGCTGTAAGATCTCCGCATACTGTGGTCTTTCAAATTTGTAGAGCAGCTGTGTGCCAAGCATCACATTAAAATATTCTCTCAAGCCAGCAACCACCTCTTGAACCGCACTCTCTCTAAGGGAAACAAATCAAATTACAGTAAGACTATTCAGTCTCACACCTATTTAGCACCTAACTTCAATCAATCAATTAGCTGTACAGACCACAAGAAAGAGAGAGAACTACATAGTCCTTTCTTGCTCATTACAGCAATGGGGTTGTAAGAGGACTATTAGTACAGTTTGATTTTTTCTGATCCATTATCCTAAATCAGCACACAGACAAGTACATCTGGTGAGATTTTGTGTAAAACTTTAGATTATGGTTAAAATAGAAAATGGCATTATATGTAGAAATGAATACACAGTATATTGAATTATTATACCCAGCTGCTTTTTAAACCATTATCCATAATCAGCACATAAAAGGTACATCTGGTAAAATTGACAAAATTTATATTGATAAAAAAATCACATCACTAATGAAGTAATTTACTTATCAGGAATTCTTAATAGTAAATATTTTTCTTTATTTTATACAAAACCTAACCAATACACATGTACACGAATTAAGAATAACGGATCAAAAATACAATTCTAATAATTCCCCTCAAACTCATTGCTGTAATTGGTGTCAGTTTCCTATTTCTGGGAAGAAACCTGCTAGGCTAATCGAGGTCTTCCTAGACCAACAGCTAACCTCAAGGAAGCCACCCACTAACGTTGCCAAACGCGCAGGTATTTACTTGCTGTCAGATGAACAGAGGCACCAGGAGAAAAGAAACACACAGGTGTCTAATCCTGCCTGGGAATTAATAAATCACAAGTTTGCCAGTTGAGAGTCAACTGCACTACACATCTTATGTGTCTATAAAATGCCATGTGGTCTTGCGATCGCAGTAGTTGGCTCACACCTATCAAGTCACAGGCTCAATTCCCAAGCAGGACGAGACATTAGTGCAGAGTTTCTTACACCTGATGCCTCTGTTCACCTAGCTGTAATAAGTACCCAGGAGGTAGGCAAACAGATATAGTATCCTTAAATGCCAAAATTATTACATCTCCCATTCAATACTCTGATTTTAAACATTTAAATTAATTTTGTTTTATTTTATATATGCTGTAAAGTACAGTACAGGTATTTACTTTTGCAAGTTACAGTTTGCTACTAACTTGCCATCCAGCAATATATAATTTCTTAGGGTAGGTGCGTGGGATCCTTTTAACCACATATCATAAATATCATCAAATTAGTTTACCATCTTACTTGTTTGGGGTGTTATTTTTGTTACTCGTTTTGGCTCGAATATAGTCAGCAAGGATAGTGTCGACAGTCACTCGAGCTGGGACAATAGCTAGCTTGCGCTGACGGTTAATGAGGTCCCAGTCATCCACCAGTGCTGGCTTCAGTTCATCTGGGAGTTTGACACGCACTTCAACTGATGTCATAAACTGGTCCTCCTGATGTGAATCAAGAGATTATGATGATTAATAACTGTAAATTATGCAATGCATAAACTGTATGTCTGGTTATCGAGTTGCAAACTCAAATCCAAAATAAACACTATTGTTTATTATTTTATTACACAGTGTATTACTAAATACTCCAAAGCACTCCAAAGATATCTCTAAGCTACTGCACTTGTGTAAATATTAAACTAATGATAGTAATGCCTTACACTTCTATAAACCAAGACACTATTATAGGGGGAAAATTTTCCTAGTCTATTTCAATCAGTTTGTGCTTAGATGAACAAAGTAGAGACACCGCCCCACTCAAGACCGAACATGTCTCGAGTGTCTCAAAGAGAATAATTCACAAAGGTGAATTATTCGGATGTACAGCACGATGCTGACGTAACCTCCCTTCTTCGCAAAATAATAATGTCTGAAAATACATCACAATACAGGTTTACTAAATACTGTAAACTAAAGGAATCAGAATAATGCAGTTACACAGTACACCATGGATTAATGTTGTACAGTACAGTATAAGAGTACTCACCAAGGGATCAAGGTGTTCCTCCACATATATTCTTGAAATCATGTCTTGGCGAATATGGCAGTTTTAATAGAGGGACGAGGGGGAAGTTGAGGCTTGAGGCAAAGATGCCGAGACCCAAGGGTAATGTGGAGAAGCATCTGGTCTTCAAGCAAAGCTCTTTTGGCAGCCCTATCAAAAATCTATCAAGTGCCAAACTGTTTCAAACCTAAACTTTTCATTTTTGAAAACTGCATATAAACTGTACAGGTTCATCATATTCTGAGTACTAAAGTAAATATTTTTCTCCATGAATTTTAAAATTACTTTAAGTTCTGTTGATGTGTACAGGGTCTAGCAGTGCAGTTAGCTTCAACCTTGATTCATAACTGGGGATCCTGGGTTTGAATCCCAGGTGGGAGAATTTTTTTTTTAAGATTCTATTTTTTTTCTCCTTTGTTTATTATCTGATTTTATTGTAACCTTTACATCCTGGAGAGTGCATACCCTTCCCTAACTATGTGAAGATAGAATAAAATTGGTCAACAAAGAAATCAGTCACAACTTGCAGAACTTGGGACTTTAATTTGTTTTGGGTAATTTTTCACAGATTTCAAATTATTTTCTTTGTCTCTTTAGGTTGTTTTGATGATTAGACCAGATTAGGGCTTTTTCACTTATATAAAGTATATCCTAAATATATCCCCTAAATCATCATAATTATCCCTATATTTTGTTTTTGGGGGGATTATTTTTACTCGACTTCATTTCAACACATTGACCTACAACTTTCACATATTCGAGTATGAATGCCAAACAATGTTTATTAAAACATACAATTAACGAATTTGAACTACCTCTATTCACTGTTGAGAACTTCAACTTCAATTATCTCTGAAACTAGAGTTTCAACTTTGAGTGGCTTCTAAAATTCCAGTTTCTGACCGATTTTCATCATTTAGACAAGTTGTGTGCTCCGCTGTCTCTTCTACAATCCCTTCAGAATGGATTTTTCATAAACCCTATACATTTGGAGTTATAATTCTCTTTTTCTAAATTTGCCGCATATTTCAAATGCATTATTGACGATTTTTATTATAGTAAACTATACTGAAAACGTACATTTTAATTAAATGAAAATGAAAATCATATGCTATTCTGAGAGCATAATAACACTAAATGAGCAAGTGGTGATAGTTTATATTTTTTAATCTCATTTGAAAACCTGAAGTTTTCAATATTCAATTTTAAAATTATTTGATATTTTCTTGTTTTTCAAGTTACATTGTGATCATTTAGACAAAGTTGCAGCTTTTGCCTAGTTGATTATGCACAAAAAATTGGAAAGTGTTTGTGCAAGTTTGAAAAACTTGGAATTATTATTATGTTGGTAGTTGCTCCTTGCTGCTGAGTGGTATGTAAAGATATTATATTGTGTTTTTGGGGGTAAGGTATTTACTGCTAATTGGGTATGAATGGAGCTTACTGCTCTTGGCCTGATTTTGTGCTGTAACCCATATAACTTTGTGGTCTGGGCATGTACAGCCTGCCAATCTGTTCCTCCTCTCGAGACATGTCTGATAGTGTTCACTTCTCCATATTCATCTACAGTCCTTAGCAATAGCTTTACTGGGTGGACACGTCCCACTTTGTGTCTCCTCTTTCAACCAGTCTCTTCTCATTCACTGCACCATAACTTTGACAATATTGGCTATAGCTTCCAAATTTTGGCACATTAGTAAGTCAAAGCACAATAATATTGACACTACCCCATGCTAATGACCATTACTTTCAATTGGTTGCTCATATTCAAACATTTCAGATTAGACCAAAACCACTTCAACTTTAAGGCTTGTCAAACTGCAAGGACTAGTTAATCCTAACTAGACCACAGCACTAGACTTCTTGTGTTGTGTCAGTGATTAAAACATTCATTGCTTCTTGTCGACTACTACAATTGTCCAATCTCTACACTACAACAAAACCAATATTTAACGATGATACGAGGACGACATACTCCAAGGAGTTGCATCATCATGCAATCTTGCATTAAAACGAAAGTTGGAAGTGAAGGTAGGTGGTGTGGCAGTGAAGGTAGGTGGTGTGGCAGTGATGGTAGGTGGTGTGGCAGTGAAGGTAGGTGGTGTGGCAGTGAAGGTAGGTGGTGTGGCAGTGATGGTAGGTGGTGTGGCAGTGGTAGTAGGTGGTGTGGCAGTGATGGTAGGTGGTGTGGCACTGAAGGTAGGTGGTGTGGCACTGAAGGTAGGTGGTGTGGCAGTGATGGTAGGTGGTGTGGCAGTGGTAGTAGGTGGTGTGGCAGTGATGGTAGGTGGTGTGGCACTGAAGGTAGGTGGTGTGGCAGTGATGGTAGGTGGTGTGGCAGTGATGGTAGGTGGTGTGGCAGTGATGGTAGGTGGTGTGGCAGTGAAGGTAGGTGGTGTGGCAGTGATGGTAGGTGGTGTGGCAGTGATGGTAGGTGGTGTGGCAGTGAAGGTAGGTGGTGTGGCAGTGATGGTAGGTGGTGTGGCAGTGATGGTAGGTGGTGTGGCAGTGAAGGTAGGTGGTGTGGCAGTGATGGTAGGTGGTGTGGCAGTGATGGTAGGTGGTGTGGCAGTGGTAGTAGGTGGTGTGGCAGTGATGGTAGGTGGTGTGGCACTGAAGGTAGGTGGTGTGGCAGTGATGGTAGGTGGTGTGGCAGTGATGGTAGGTGGTGTGGCAGTGATGGTAGGTGGTGTGGCAGTGATGGTAGGTGGTGTGGCAGTGAAGGTAGGTGGTGTGGCAGTGATGGTAGGTGGTGTGGCACTGAAGGTAGGTGTGGCAGTGATGGTAGGTGGTGTGGCAGTGATGGTAGGTGGTGTGGCAGTGAAGGTAGGTGGTGTGGCAGTGAAGGTAGGTGGTGTGGCACTGAAGGTAGGTGGTGTGGCAGTGATGGTAGGTGGTGTGGCAGTGATGGTAGGTGGTGTGGCAGTGAAGGTAGGTGGTGTGGCAGTGATGGTAGGTGGTGTGGCAGTGATGGTAGGTGGTGTGGCAGTGATGGTAGGTGGTGTGGCAGTGATGGTAGGTGGTGTGGCAGTGGTAGTAGGTGGTGTGGCAGTGATGGTAGGTGGTGTGGCAGTGATGGTAGGTGGTGTGGCAGTGATGGTAGGTGGTGTGGCAGTGGTAGTAGGTGGTGTGGCAGTGATGGTAGGTGGTGTGGCACTGAAGGTAGGTGGTGTGGCAGTGATGGTAGGTGGTGTGGAGTGATGGTAGGTGGTGTGGCAGTGATGGTAGGTGGTGTGGCAGTGAAGGTAGGTGGTGTGGCAGTGATGGTAGGTGGTGTGGCAGTGATGGTAGGTGGTGTGGCAGTGATGGTAGGTGGTGTGGCAGTGGTAGTAGGTGGTGTGGCAGTGACGGTAGGTGGTGTGGCAGTGATGGTAGGTGGTGTGGCAGTGATGGTAGGTGGTGTGGCAGTGAAGGTAGGTGGTGTGGCAGTGATGGTAGGTGGTGTGGCAGTGAAGGTAGGTGGTGTGGCAGTGATGGTAGGTGGTGTGGCAGTGAAGGTAGGTGGTGTGGCAGTGATGGTAGGTGGTGTGGCAGTGGTAGTAGGTGGTGTGGCAGTGATGGTAGGTGGTGTGGCAGTGATGGTAGGTGGTGTGGCAGTGATGGTAGGTGGTGTGGCAGTGATGGTAGGTGGTGTGGCAGTGGTGGCAGTCATTGTAGGTGGAAAAGGGCCATCTGATGGTGTTGAGGAATTGTCATATCAGTAATAGATATAAATTGTTCTGCTCATTAGGCAAATCGGGCCTTTCTTACTATGCCAAGTAGTGTTGTCTTGCTATCAGGTATGACTATTTTTATTAAAACACACACACAAACAGTATTTGTATGTATGAGCATCTTCACAACATCGCTCGCACACTTTCCCCTTAACCATGTAGCATTCTCAAGATATCACACAGACACTTCTCCCATTACCATGTAGCATTTGGCCTTAACCATATAGCATTTGCAAGACAGCATGCACACACTTACACCATCAACTATGCACCAGCATTATCCAGAACACAGTACCTAATAAAAGATCATAACAAGACATCTACAAAAGGATATTCTGTATAGTGAATTTCGTCTCAACTGGTCGAACAATTATTGAAATAAAGCAGTGGCCATGATAATAATGTATTAAGGAGCGACAACTTTACACATGTAATTAATCCTTCAAATAAGCATGTTCATTTGCCTAAAAATTGTGTAAAAAGTATCACACCAACAATATTTGTTTATATTATTTAATTATAAAATATTTCATAATGTTACCCCCAAGTTTCAAGACACTTAATATTAGACACCCAACACACAAATATGAAAGATAGGAAGCAGCAACATTTCAATGTTCCGGACCTCTATCGAGTCAGGCAGAGACAGAACAAAATGTCATGTCCTTTCAATTTCCCTTTTGTGGGTTAGGTATCTAATTTTCAGCCCCTATATTGTCACTTATTACCTGATTACTGGAAGTGTTCACTGCTGAACATTCAAAAATAACACTTACAACAGGATAACCCACTCAATCTGAAGAAAGCCACCATCATAGCATGACAATGAAAAAGACAGAGGATGCATGAGCAATGATTTAATAAGGGCAGATTGAGAGTTGAGCAAGGTGAACCGTAGTCTGGATGAAGCCTACTCCGAGTCGGTGTCTCTGAGGCCTCAAGGAAAAATTCTAGGGTGCATTAAACTAAAAAGGTCATTACTAATTCAGTGTTAAGATATTAATTTTAACATTAGTCTTACATACTTTGTGCAGGTGATGCTTTGACAAGCTCTCCGCAAGAGTAAAATTTCTGAATTTCATGAATATATGTAAACACCTAACATATACGTTGAATATAAAACAACAAAATCAATTAAAGGTTGTCAATTAAAAAATGTAAGATACTTGCGTCATCTACAGTCCGTGTTACCACATTCTCTGGGCCTTGTGTTGATCCATTCTGCCAATGATTGAAATAAAACAACTCAAATTGTAGTCATCTGTCAATGACTTTTATATTCTAGCCATTTCTAGGCAAGTACTACAGTAGCTCATAAGTGTCCTTCAAATATTCATCTTTTCTCCAAGCAGCCATTATGTGGACTTTTTAATTTCAGATATTCTGTATTTATCATCTTTCAAAATTCTAATACAAGTAGTTATATAATATACAGTACAGATATAAAAATGTAAAATATAATTAAACTAACAAAGTTTACATGAAAGTTTGCAAGAGGTATTGCTCTTGTAATTGATATATATTTTAACTTAACCTTGACAAATACAAACTTTTGTCATTATCATCATTATTTACAAGCTGAATTATGTCCAGTGTGGTCATCGACACCAATGCCCCTTGTATATAACAGCCAAGTAAACACCAAAGAAGGAAGTAAGCCTGCAAGACTATCACACACAAAACAGGCAAAAACCAGCTCTTAATTTGAATAACAGATGCTCATGTGACTGTCAGAAACCCAAGCCCAATTCCACAGCTGGTTTAAACATTCCGTACCCTAGTAAGGAGGAGCTTGTTACTGTCCTCTTTATGAGTTTCATGTTTTAATTGGGAGAATACTCAAGTTACTGTACTGGACATATGCAAGACATTACGTTATCGGTCGACTCTGTAAATTATATGGTCACTTTTAAATTATATACAAGCACCTTGCTTAAATGTTACTAAAAAATTTCAGCAATTATTTGAATATTTTTCATGAAGCTTTTGCAATGTGATGATTTAGAAGGAATATATTGTTACTTTTATGTTCTGTATATAATTAACAGCTATAAAATCTATAAATTTCCATCTAGAAAAACTATAATACTACCATTGACACAAAACCACAGTTTTCTTAGTTAAATGTTCTGTAAACGTTTTAGAAGAGTTCAAATGCCCAAGTATAATACAGCAGTTTGACAGGTCAGGTGTTAGCAGAATATTAAAACAGTAACTAATGAATACAAAAATATTTTTTTACTGCACAACTTTTATGCAATACACTGAAAGTATTCAGCTGTATTTTAAGGCATATTTTAAGTTAAATTTAACCTTGGTCTTTACTAGTCCAAGACTGAACACAATAGTTTCAATAGCTGATTGGAGCAGCAAAATATTGCCAAAGGACTATACAAATTTGAGAAGTTTAAGAGTAATGAAGCAGAATGATGGATACCAACTTCCAACTTGAATGGTAAACAGAACTCATTTTTCCAAGTAATAATACAAAGCAAAGTGCACATAATCATTTATAATCACCAACGTGAAAGTGACATTGCAAGACCCGTGCATATTATTGATATTTTGTCTCCATGCTCACCCATTACTGGTAGTGCTCCTAAATGCAGTAAATTTTGTATTGTGCTAAACTTGCAGTGGAAGGAAGGGTGCTTTTGTGAAATATTTTGTACCAAAACAGTGCATTGCCCTTGTGCTCTACTGTAACAACTGCTACTGTATATCCAAGTCATGTGAATGAATACAAATTAACAATATTGGACACGGAAATTCTGTGTCCTCTTCGGGTTGGTGGGTACGTATGAGTGTGTGCACTTACCTCAACCATGATAAACATTCCATGAAAGGAACTCTGCATTATTTTTTTTTTATAAATACTATATATAATCTAGAAATTGGTGCATAATTTTTTGTTTTTCAATTGGCCCATTTCATTAACTATACTTGTTACATTTTAACCTAAATGCAAATAAATAGAATCCATTTCATTTTTGTATCTACATAAATGTCACTGGGTAAAAACTATGTATTACCAATGAAATTCAGAAACTCTCAACAACTGCAGAGAAACACTCTTGTATTCCAGTACTGTCATCATTTCCAAGAGTTATATATATATATATATATATATATATATATATATATATATATATATATATATATATATATATATATATATATATATATATATACATACACATATATACATATATACATACATACACAGTATATACTACTATAACCTATAGAACTGAAAGAGTAAAATCCTACACATTTTATTCAGTGTCAAATAGTTAATTGACATGCATTGAGACCTCAACAGTGTCAAATTTATAGGCCATGCAGTTTAAGTCCGAAAACTGGATACAAATTGGTCATAACAGCCAATAGAAAGGTAGCCTTAGATGATAACACGTGAAAAAGTGATCCACAATATTTACCAATAACTTTGTTTTACATAATAGATAATTATATATTTATATAAAAAAAGATATAAATGTTCAAAATACTAAAAGGATTCTATTTATGTGTATGAATAACAATACAGTAATGTATTTATAGTACGGTATATATTTATCCACACAAGTACGTGTATTACACTATACAGGTATATTAAATAATCATGTACAGTTTTTGAGATACTATGCAATTTCATTTTAAGACTATAACCAGGTGTTTACAGTCAATTAACTAATAACCTTCTTAATAGTGACTGCAACTTGAAACTAAAGATCCGGTGGTGTTTACTCACAGTATCAACGGTGTTATCCAATTTAGAACGCTTTTTCTTATTATCCAGTTCTTCACCTTTCACCGAGGCCGGCGTGGTTGGGGTGGAAGCTGCCGAGCGCTTTCCTGGACCGCCGCTTGAACGGTCAGTACTGGGTGTGGAAGAGCGCGAGTCATCACCCCCGCCACTGGTGTTTCCACAGCCACCGCCTGGGCCACTGCTTCCCCACCAGGCCCACCCTCTTTACCCAGTTCCTTGGGAAGTTTCTTTTTTTCCTTCTTAGATTTCTTATTTTTTCTGCATAACAAATAGATATAAGGGAAACTGGTTAAAACCACATATAACCGAATGCATCAACACTGTATGGCTCTTGTCCAGCAAAATACTACACGTCATCAAGTGCAGCAGGTCATTGCAATTTATAACAGCATCTAAAGTTCCAAGCTTTAGATGAGCATGTTCTGCTTAACTTATATTTAAACATATATTTAGCAAGACTAAAACAAGGTTTGAGTTTCTATTTCAAATCAAGAAATGCATTGCTTTAGTGCCACACACTGCCTATATGAACACAAGAAGGATAAGAGTGTTCTCATGAGCTAAATATGTAGCAGCACATAAGTCAATAAAACTGACATAAGATTCATTACTAAAATGAAGTATCATGTGCAAAAGCGGTACACTTCTGAGAAAAAGTGCTCTTACAGGGATGCTTCGTGGGCTTTCTGCAGATCCTTCTGTCGACTCATGTTTGCATCATTGAGCTTCAGAACACGACTCTCTGGAACCCACTCATCCCAGCTGAAACCACAAGTCATTTTAAATTTGTCCATATTATATGAATAATGATGGTAAACTTAAATAACAAATATAAATTAATTAATATTCTAAGTAGAAATAACTTGGTTTATTAGGAGACCACGTCAGAGAAGCCCGAGCATTACAGAGCAACTTACTGCTGCAAACCTTCTTAAATTAAATGAGTCAGTGCTTCAGCAAAGTCACCAGCTTCAGTACTGTACTGCAAAATAATAAATAAATAAACACACACACAACTGGACAGTAAAAAAATAGCCTAGAATTAAACCCTTAAATTATTTTAAAGACAAAATTGATTTACAAACACCCAGGCAAAAACCTATAACTGGCACGTATTTTCTATAAAGGTCCACATACAAACCTTGAATAGCTGAAGCTACAAACGTATCTAAAATGAGAAAACAAAATAAATTAATATTTTAGTTATTAAATGTAAAAAATATTACACTGAAGTTCATACTGAATCATAAAAGAAAACTTTAGAGAACAATGCAAATACAGTACCTGATTAGGCAACCATTCTGTCAAGAATTAACAGACATAATGACAAGGTAACAGCTCTAAAGGAGTAAGAACATTTAGTTGATAAAATTTATGTTCACATGGAAAATAAGTGTAAATGTCTTTTCAAAAGATGCAAATACCAGTACAATACTCTGTGACAGCTCTTGCAACCCTCATGGACAGGACCTTTCAAACGCACAATGACCAGAGTGAATACCCTTTCCCTCCCCAAATATACATGGAATAAGAAATTTGATACTCACCGAACAGTGTGTTGTTCATCAATTAAGACCTTGGCACATCTAGGTGTTGGAGATGATTTAGGCATGTGCAGAGGAGTAACTTGAATTGATGAAACTAGAGTTACAGGTACAGGTGTCAGACTCACTCGAGAATGGTGCGTAAGAGGGAGAAACGTGTGCATTTAACATCCCTTTGTAAAGTAGCCTTCAATTGTCACTTGTTTCATATTCTCTCTTGTAACATTCACAAAGACATTATACATGTCTTACAGGCTCTAGTGTAGAGCAGTATAATCACCTCTTCACTGCATTAAATTTCTAATTCTGAAATGAGCAATTTCTGGGATATTCCCATTTTTTGTCTCGGCAAAAAATTGAAAGCTATTTTTCTTCATCCTTCATAATGTCACCGGTAGTTGTTCAATTCATTTTTCAGTTAGCCACAATCACACTCCCTGTGATGACATTTTCTATTCTAACAATACTGTACTCCCTTATTTTGTCATAATGGGCACACTTTTCTTCTTGGAAATCACAAAGCTTTGCTCAACATACGATTAATTAAGTGACATAGAAGTGATATTCCATATCTTTGCCAATACTTCCAGATATGCAATGGATATTGGGTATTTATCCTTCATTGGAAGTCACACTGAAGAAAATGACGCAGTGATTGTCGCAACAAATTAGTAGCGCAATTAATTAATGACGCAACAAATTGGCTGTGCCACTAACTCCACCCCCACTGCTGGGGAAATTATTTTATTCTACAGTAAATACAGGATTGAAGAGCAACATTAGCAAAGTCCATAATGATACAAAATAGGTCAGAAAATCAATTCAGAAGACTTAATACATGTACTACTAAAAGATGACTCAATATGCCCTTAAAATGAAAGAATGGCAGATGCAGTGTAATGCTGACAAATATAAGGTTCTAAGCCTTTGAAATGATAGTTGCCAGAGATCTCCAGACAAGGTTGAAATTGCCAAATTTGAATGAAAAAAATCTGTTGAGACAGACATCTGTTGTTCTTCAGCTTTATCTCACCATTGTTAGGCCCCATTTAGATTATGCAGTTCAGCTTTAGGCATCATATTATAGAATAAACAAATACCATATTTAAAAAATGCACAGAGAAGGCTAACAAATTTAATCCCAAAAATTAGAAATTAGCCATACAAAGTAATTAAGAACCCTAATTGACATTTTCAAGAAAGATGAAAAGTATGCGAGGAAACGACAAGTATATAAATGGATGAAGGAGGAATTGTAAATAAGGTGCTAAATAATCAACACAAAATAGAAATTGAAAAGACGGAAACAAACTAGAAAAGTTTAGCGTCGGAAAAGACACAAATAATTATAAGTTTGGAGGTAGGATTATTCATACATAGCACATCATAATGTATATTATTATACATTATTCGTACATGATTACCGGGTAATATAAAACGTGTGGGATCAGTGTAGTTTCAAGTGTAGGTTAGACGCACAGTATACAGTATAAGAGTGAGTTTGGTTGAGTTGACAAGAGCTGCCTTACATGAGCCAAAAGGCCTTTTGGAGTTTCCTCTGTTGTTATGAGAGAAAAACTGTCCTGTGGCACAGTGGTCAACTCCAACAGGTCACATCCAAAAGGTCCTGGGTTCAATCCCCATAGCAGGACATTTAAGTAAAGTTAAAGTTATATTTAAATAAAGTTATAAGTCATTTTAAGTAAAGTTATACCTCTCTTCACCTAACAAGAAATAGGGACATCCTGGGAAATGCCTGTAGTTGGCCTACGGAGAACTTGATAGGCCCAAGTCCAGGCTTTCTCTCCCCCTGATTATGTGAAACCAAGTTTTTATTGACTCAAGTTTCTATTAGTTGGATGAAGCAATTTTACAAAAAGGAAAGTACAAATTGTTTGAATTATGTTTACATAATTTTAAACAAAAAAGTCTTGATTATATCTTGAGTAAACATATGAATATAAGCAAGTACAACATATTCAGTGTAATATTCAGTAAGGAAAATAACTGATGAAAAATATTAAAATACTAAAATCTAGGTAAGGTAAGGTAACTGTACCGGTTATTCTAAATTATTTTGTCTTTCATTTGTATGTATATAAATCTTAACCTAGTGAAAAAATGTATATCTTCCATTAGAGCACAAACAATGAAAACAATTTCCAGTGCTTTGCCATCTCTTTAAAGTTAATCAAATGTCATTATCCATGTGAGCATAATTTGTTAAATAATCATTTTAGAAACCACAAAATTGTTACCTTGTCTTTGTGCCGATGTCCTCTTTACAAACTGGTCTACTAATACTGTACATACAGTGCTTCCAGAGTACAGTATTCATAGAGCTTTCTATTTTCATTCAATATAAACTTCAGGGTACAAATTTATTTATATTTAACAAGTTAAAATATTAATTTACTTTGTCTACATTTGTATAAAATATTGGAGCTTGAGTTACTCAATATTTATACGTAAAAGGTATCCCAGAATTTTTCACCCAATTATGTATTTAAAAATTACCCTTTTTATTTGAAATCCAAGTGTTATTTTTGTTGCACCTTGAGGTCTAGACATCATATAAGAACACAGTGCAAGAACTGTATGCAAGAACACTGTGAAAGCAGTGTAAAAGAATACTGCAGGATTATTGTGTAAGGACACTATAAAAATACGGTGAATACATTTATGTATGAACGCTATAAACATTGTGTAAGAATATTATAAACCTTTATTCAGCAAATGGATATTCATACTATGTATACATACACAGAGTGTAAGCTCTGTAACAGCCTAGTGGAGCAAGCAACAGCCTAGTGGACCAAACTCTCACAAGTCAAGCCTGGCCTCGGGCCGGGCTTGGGGAGTAGAAGAACTCCCAGAACCCCATCAACCAGGTATCAACCAGGTAAGCTACAGTAGATCACTACACCTTCAAAACATCCCAGCAAAGTAAGAGAGAATAACACAAATTATGTAATTACTGTACCTAAGTTTACCTACAAGATGAGAGCTATGCTTGTGGTGTTCAGTCTTCCCAGCGCTCTTTGTCATATAACTCTTTGAAATTACTGAGTTTGATCTCCTCCACCTTCTCACCTAACTTGTGCAAGAGGAAATGTGCTTGATGCCTCAAACAATACCAAATGATCCTCAAAGTTGGAGAAAACTGAAGCAAATACAATAGGATACAAAAAATTCTGGGACAATGATTTGAAGAAAATCTTTAAAAGGATTTCTGACCAGTTTTTTTTTTAATTTCTATACTTAATGTGTTGTACTTTATTTTACTTATAAATATTTTTTCATTGCACAATGCAACACTGTACTGCATACATTGTACAGCATTCGTGAACTACATTGTACAGCATTCGTGAACTATGTAACTGATCACTGAAATGTTAGTCAATAAGCTACTTCTAAAATTAATGTCTGTTCTAATATTAGAAAGTTTATACAATCTCTTATTATATAAAAGCCATTACTGCATATAGTATCCTATACTGTACACAATAAACAAAGAGCCACAATAAATTTAGGAAACTAGGATGGTGATGAAAGCCAAAGTGATAGAAAGTCGAGTCACATTTTAAGAATCACACAGAAAATCTTTACGATAATCGGGCTTGTGCCAAACTCATGAACCCAGCTTTTTTGGCATGTACCATAACACTTCATGACTTTTTAAGTGACTTAGGTTTGATCCACTATGAGAAGCAAGTGATATGACCAATTTCCTTGTGGATTTTTGTATATTGAATCACATACTGTGACACTATACACAGTACAACAAATACTGTATAAATTTACAAAGAAATTTACCTTGCTATATGAATTAATAGACATTATTAACCTAAAGAAGGAATTTACGCACTTTTTGTTCCAGCCAGCGTAATGTATGAAGTATTTGACCTGTTTATCTTTGGCTTGGACTTTGAGACACTTGGCTTCATAGATGAGAGGTCCATGGAAACACAACACTTTCTCAGCTGCAACAAGAAAATAAAGTTACCTCCTGTTAAGTGAAACTTTAAGGAAATTTTGTAGGCTAGGTACTTTCAAACACTAATTTTAATGAGTTTGGCATTACAATTTTCTCTATAAGAACTAAGGAGCTAGCATCTGCAGTCACCCACCATCAAGTGAAAGAATATAAACACTCAACTACTCAGTACTATACTGTACTGTATCCTAAATATCTTTAACTCAGGTTGGTTTTGATGTGAGGCACATGACATCCCAGTTATAGGGGGCCTCAAACTTTTAATCAGTTACACACTCGAACTGGTTCAATGGTGTAATAGGGTTAGTGTTTATAAACTCAAATTCATACATTTTAAACAGTGCCTACTTATTGTGAAAAGAACATTTATACATTGACTTTAATTTATAATCACTAACCAAGATGCCCAGATGTGTGTCTCATTAAGATTGTGGATACCTGGTTCAATTCCCAAATGGGACGGAAATGGTTCGGCATGTTTCCTTTCACCTAATGCCTTTGTTCACCTAGGAGTAAATAGGTGCCTGGGAATTAGGTAGCTGTTGTAGGGTTACAGCCTAGGTTAGATCAGTAGTTCGATCTTAGGGGGGGAGGGGAACATTGATGCAACTCTAAAGTATATATAAATATATCCTGTATGTACACAAAGGCTTAACGTCCCAAACAATTATATTTCAAAACAAATTATATTTCAGCATTAAACTGCATCTGGCACTCATTCTTCCATTTTAAAAGTTGTTCTGTAGTGATTCCAAGTTTAAAATTTGTTCCTGTTATATTGTAGTGTTGGAGGACATTTTTTATAATGCTGCTATACAATCTTGCCTAAATCATACAAGCCATATATGATTGATTCCCACTCTTGTCCAATTTCTGCATGTCCTTGTCTTTCCCAGCCCACTTTTGTCCAGTCTCAGAGTCCTAGCTGTCCATTTGTCCAAGCCGCAGGTATTACCTTAGCAACAAGCCCTGTTCCTTCCAGGCCAGAACCCCATAACACCGTTTTCACTCCACTACACACCTCGACGAACACCGACAATGCCTACCAAACTCCGACAAGAGCGGAGCCGACCATTACCGACCCAGATAGTGATTAAAAAAAAAAACTAATACCACAAAACGGCATCATCCCCCATCAGTTTGAAACTAGGAATGGCGCCATCACTTGTCGACTCACACTCGCTGAATTTGGTCTTGAGCGGCGCCTTCTCGACGGGGGCCGTGACGGGAGGAGTCTCCGGCATGGTGCAGTGCTTGTCTTGTCTTACTTTCCTTAGTTTGGGTGAGATATAGGAGGCGGTGTTGGCGTCCCCCCGACCTGCAGCAGCTCCTCAACTCTCTGCTCCTGGAGTGTTCGTCTAGGGTATCCGGCTTCAGAATCCTGTTCGCATAGTGGACGTTCGTGTTATAGATCCTCATCAATTCGCCATACCACGTGTACTATTAATTTTTATTATATACGAATGATAAATGTCACTTGTGATTATAGCTTAGACTTGTAAAATCACTTCATTTACGTTCCGCCGTTGTGTGCTCCATAACTAAGTTATTTAACACTGTCCATATGCAGGAAACGCACAAGAATATATGTTTTTTTTACCTTTACCTGAATTTACCTAAGGGCCACCAATACTAGTGGCCTCGACGAGGACAGGAAGCCAGCGGCTCGTCAAAAGTCCCCACCTGCCCTGATAGCCTTTTACAGTTGTATTTTAAAAGCCAATGTAACAATATGCATTAAATGTTGTAGTTACTTCATCAAGACTGTAATTTGCTTAGCTAAATGAATGTTGGAATGAATGCAAATATATGGCCTCAGTTCCTGAGCCCACATATGTGCCTCTGTAACCCTTTCCACTTCCGCCAGATTGATGATGGATAAAGTTTAAGCCACCCAAGAAGTGGCACGGGCATGAATAACCCGTAACACTACCGCCAGCAGGATTAATACCCTAAATAGGCCTAGGCCAACGATTGACAACTCCCAGGATGCAACCCTTAAGTTGCCTAACTCTCGGGTACCTGTTTGTAGGTTTACAGCAAAACGGCCATATAATAGTGCCTAAATAAAGAGAACTTACTGATTAGAGGACTCTAGGACAGGTTAATTATAAGGAAATGCATTCTCACATAACTATAGAGGAGAAAAGTGAGCAGAGGGGATATGTTCACAACATTCAAAATGATCAGAGAAATGGATAAGGACTATTTAACATTTAATTAAAGTAACATCATATACGATGCAGATTTCCCTGTTAATTAAAATTAAATACAAATAAGCCAAACATCAGATTTATTAAAAATAGATATAAGCAGATTTTCTTTCAAGAAATTTATAGTTACAGTATAAATTATGAGCTTATTTTTTGTGTACTAGAGGAATTTGAATGTTAATAAAGTTATAAAAACGAAGTAAGGTGAAAAATGGTCTGCTGGCATCCATATTGATGACGTCACTCAGTAAATAAACAGACGCCGTCAGCTGGGTGGCCGCTCCGGGGATTTCTGTAAAGTTTATTAATATTATTATTATTATTCTCTGTCAGATGATGTCAGATATTGATTTGTGTATGAGTGAGCGCTTCACAAACCGTCAAGTAATAGATGTGAATAGGAATACTTTGTTAAATTTAATATACAGTATTGGAAGAAAGCCTTGTTGACCAAATTGTATTTTTCTTTTTTCTGCCATGTTTCCCCCTTTTTTCTGATTTTTTCACAACACAATTTATACTTTAATCTAAGTTAGTATTAAGTTTTAGTCTTAGTGTTTTTCCTGCCCGAAACACTTTGCGTAATAGTGACTTTAAGCATTGTATGTACTAGCTCTATCAATGAATTCATCAACTTTTGTATTTCACCTTGTATGTATGTACTTTACCTGAATAAATATTTGTATTTGTATTTGTAAAGCAGCCACTCTTCTAACTATTTCTCATCCTTCAGTACATGTCAAACTATTTGCAGTTATTGTGAACATTAATTGCTAAGTTTGTAGTCACTAAAAACTGCAGTGTTTATACTGTTGCAAAAATTGCAGTCTCCAAATGTTTTAGAATTGTCAATCATTTTTTAAAACTCACTATTAAAAAATTTGATCTTTTCTGATTTTAAGTATTGCCCCATTAAGCCTAAGTACTGTATTAATCTTCCTATGTTTTTAACATTACGTTCGAAACATTCAGAGTATTAGTGGCTTTGTGTACTGTACTGTACTTATTTTACCTATGTACTATATCAGAAATATTACGTTAATAATTTCTTTGTGCATTACCCATGTATCCACTGTTTTGTATCATGTATATCGACTTCTGTAAATAAAATATTATTATTATTATAAAATTCTCATGAAGGAACATTTACTCATAGGACGAGTGATGTCGCCCAATAAACCAGCACTTTGAGGCAAAAATTTTAAATGGGTACTAGTATTTATAGTACTGTATTTT
>WNGS01001312.1:44749701-44761092 GCA_020271785.1 Procambarus virginalis
CGTAATTACGATTATTACCTAACCTATACTATAATTGGTTAAGTAACAATTGTAATTACGAAGCTATAAGATGCTTATTTTAACATACTAGTAGGTTAGGTAAGTCGGTGTTTTCTATGAAGATTTTCAAGGGGAACTATTAGTTTAGTATGTCACCTATGCAGGTAACTAATAAGTCAATATTGACTATACGAATTTGCGAGGACGGGTTGCTCTGTCTCTGTCTGTCAAATAATAAGTACTCCTTCCATACTGTCACGTTGTCCTTGGCCGTCCGTCCTCTTCCTTCTCACGTCGTTGTGTACAGATCCAGTTGTATTTGTACACACGAACGCAATGTAGGACCAAATCTGTGAAATATCTTTGTAAATCTTTCTTCGATGTCATTATATCGCAATCCTTTGATACGAGATGTCGCAACAGAGGTGCGCTCTTGTGTATCATTCGTTATTGAGGTTAGGGTTCTGAAAAGATGCGAAATAATTTATAAATTTTTACATTTGTAACGCATTAAACGTGACAAACATCAATAATTTTTTTGAATTCTTCCGATTTCATACATTGCTAATTCTGGGCCACCCTGTATAACGTATATAATGTACACAGTGCCGTGCGAGCTCTGCGTATGTAATGTATAAGGCGTTTGTGTTGCTCCTACGCACTTAATGTTTACATTTGTAACGTATAAAACTAAATGTATAATACTAAATTGACACGTATATTATATATAGTATGCATTAATATTAATCAGATTTTTGTTGTAGTAGTATAATCAGAACGTTTATCTCTTACATCTTCCTGCCCCTGTTTAATGCCTCGCCTAAACACCACCAACTTTTATCCCACGAAATCACCATTCGTACAGAACTTTATTCGTATCCTCCATCATCAGAGCCCGCAAGTGCCTGGAAAACCGAGCGAACATGGAAGATGATCGTGTGGGCATCTGGAGACCCAGCTAGCACAGGCAAACAATATGCCGAGGAGGGCAGATAAGAAATACGAAGAGGTACGACATTCTTAATGCTGTGTGTAGTTAGGCCTAACGGGAGGATCTTCGGCCATCCCTGCCAGACAAGGCACCCGAGTTAGCAGGAACGAGAGAGCAAGTATAAAATGCTAAAATGTAGTAAAAAGAACCTGGGGGAAATTGCAACCTCTTTCCTTCTACACGGTCACTGCTGCAGGTCTGGTCGGGGAGGGAATTAATAGTCGCCTTCAACTGTCTGATAGTTACTGGACGAGAGTTGCAGCCATAGCAGCAGCAGAAGCAGAAGCAGCAACACAACCACCCACACTACTGCTGTCAGTGTAGTGGATGTTAACCTGGCGGCTTGTTCCTCCCTCACAGTATGCGCAAGGTGTTGGAGAACCGTTCCCTGTCCGACGAGGAGCGCATGGACGCCCTCGAGAACCAGCTCAAAGAGGCCCGCTTCTTGGCTGAGGAAGCAGACAGGAAATACGACGAGGTGATTGCCGCATGATGGCAGAACCGGTGTCTGTTTTGTGTACCCCCTCTTCACTGTCTCCTCTAACAGTCGCGTGACGTGTTGCGGGTATCGCCAGTAGTTATTACTAACTCAGTGTTGTCTCTGACCATCCCCTTCTCGTCTTGTTTCAGCCCTGCCCCGTGCCACCTATAATGTGTATCCTCTTGTCTCTTTAACTCCATTATATGGTAGAATAATTTACCACCGCATAATTAGGCCTACTAACAGTCAGAACTACTTTCAATTATAATGACATGTGACGTGCGTGATTTTTCATTCTTTGAGTGACGCATGATTAACCAGTGTTGATATTGCGGAAAGTGATGTAACTGTAATTTTCAAGCTTTAAGTCTTTTCTGAACATTTACAAAAGTAACTGAAATCTTGCTCTCAAAACTATTCTTCATATTTTAAGTTTAAAATTTCCTTTGTACAGCTTTAAGTTCATCAGTATATGCAAAGCATAAATCATATTTTCCACCATTTACAAATTTTTGGATGCCGACGACGTGTTTCATCGTGCGGAGACTTGAGCTGCCTAACTCTGGCTTCCGTTTCTTACCTTGCGGCGAGTTTTTCCCCACTTTCCTCTTGACTGATGGCGCCTCCTGCCCACCTCCACAGGTTGCCCGTAAGCTGGCCATGGTTGAGGCCGACCTTGAGCGTGCCGAGGAGCGTGCCGAGACTGGTGAATCGTAAGTGTCAGGTTTATGGGCGGTACAGCACGGGACACTGTTTTTGTTGTTGTTTTTATGCCCCCTCTCCAGAGGCCACGAGCCTCACTCAACATTGTGTGTGCGCGTGTGTAGAACTCTAATTTTGCATGCAATATTTTGGGTGACATTCCTCAACGTTCCCATGTGCATCAGCATTAATTATTAAAGTACTCAGAATAAGCTTCACAATTGTGAATAGTTTTTCATTAATGATTCCTCCCTGTAAGGCCTTGCCAGATCAAGCACTTTGACAGTCTGAGAAATGTATACCTTAATTGTAGTGATTATCTAGCACCTACCTGGGCCTGGGGCCGCAGCTGCCAGCAGCCTAACACAGTTCATCTGGAGAGTTGTCAAGAGCCGCAACTAGGCGGCCGTTACCACCTGTCACTTGGTAGAGCGCGGCAGACGCCGGCCAGCAGATGCCAACGCCGATATTAACAAATGTAGCCAAGCTTGGGTTAGTTTAGTAGTGTGTGTGAGAGGCATGTTGCTGGCTTAGGTCTGCTGCGCTCCCTTTCTCACCACTCATTTTAGTCTTCTCTTCACAGGGACTGGGATCTCTTGTCGCATAGTTATTATGGTTTTATTTTTTTGTATACCTCTTTACAAGCTTTACTATAATTATACGTGGCTTGGTGTGTTTAAAAGTCTACACTTTTCTGTAAATTAAGGGATTTTTGCATGGAATATGTTTGGTTAGTCTACATTTTTGTATCACTTTGCACGGCCTCGTATGCTGACAGAGCTTGTGTTTACTGGGAGTATAATTAAACACTGGCGCTAGATAAGACTTTGGCTAGATCAGTGATGTAAGGATGACATAAGAGTTTAATCTACTGCAAGTAACCAGTGGTGTTGAACACTCCCAGTGTACACAGGGCCGGCACTACCATATAACTGGTTAGCGTGAAGCTCACTGCATGACACACAAGTAATCGTAGTGCTTTTGTTTGGTTATTGCCTTGTTGGTGCTGCGTGACCCCGGCTGACTCCTAGCTGGCCCGCAAGTGCGTCATGTTGGAGAACGACCTGGAGAGGGCCGAGGAAAGAGCAGAAGCTGCCGAGGGGTGAGTACTGGGGTGTCGTCGGCTTACTACGGGGTAGTAACCGTGGCAACCCAAATAACACTAGAAACTGCAGACGATGAATTACAATAACGTGGCTGAAGATATGATGGCCAAACCACACACCAGACACGAAGAAACGACGACGTTTCGATCAGTCCTGGACCATTACATAAAACTTGATAATGGTCCAGGACGGACCGAAACGTCGTTCCTTCATCTTCTGGTGTGTTTGGTCACATACTAGAAACTGGTATGCATTGTTACTTTTTGATACTGTCAATAAATAGCTGCGGCTTCGTATGGGCCAATAGGCCTTCAGCAGTTTCCTTAATATTTGTTCTATGAAACAATATTTTAAGATTTAATAATCTATAATTTTTATTCAGTAATAACTTTGTTCAAACCTGAATATACTTACTAAATTATTGAACACGGTAAAGAAAGGAAGGTAGCCATTTTGTTATTTAAAGATTTCATATATACATGTACCGTAGATGGTGTTGGCATCAGTCTAATTTCCTTCCCTGTGACTTGCAGTAAGATCGTCGAGCTTGAGGAGGAACTGCGTGTCGTTGGCAACAACTTGAAGTCTCTTGAGGTGTCCGAAGAGAAGGTAAGACCAAGTTTCCAGTATCTAGCCATTTTGGGTAAACTTCTGGGACATTGTACATTACACACATTTCAAACTTATTTTAATAACTGTTATAGTTGTCCACCAGTATATTGTATTCAAAGGTTCTTTAGGTCTTCTGCGGTAATATATTTGTTTTACAAGATTACAGGAGAAAATTGTTACCAAACGCCATTCTTCACACACTCTACAAAGCATGAATTATATCGCAGTCCTGCATAATATACATTCCATCCATTCTCGGCCTTTAGCCTTTCACATCATAATTATATTTCAGTATAAAATTGACTTGGAATTTACAAACATGAAGCAGTAATTTGATTAGTGAATAATGGAGACTGCTGATGTATGGACGTAAGCTGATGTAAGCTTGTATTCATTCTACTGAAGCCGGGGGGGGGGTGAATATTTTCTCAATTGAGAGAATATGGTGGTGGGATGGGGAAGTGGAGAGGAATGCGTGATCGGGTGGATGAGAGATTGGGAGGGGAAGAGGGGGGGGGGGGTGGAAGAAAACAAGGGACCCCCGAGCGGGCAGATGATAACCTGACCTTCCCCAACAGGCCAACCAGCGTGAAGAGGCTTACAAGGAGCAGATCAAGACCCTTGCCAACAAGCTGAAGGCGGTAATGATGGCAGCCTCATTTTGGACGATATATATATTTTTATTTGTTTGATGACTTGGCTTTACAGAGTGTTGACAAGTATCCTGTTCCCTCAATTACTGACGGGTTGTCGTACTAATAATATACAGTATACAAGTGTATGTGTTTTAATTTACTAACAGTTTGTAGGATTTTTTATTTAAAATAAATTTTTAAACAAAGTTGGTGTTGTCGTGTGAAACTAGTAATTAATCGGTAATAATCTAAACTGAAGTTTTGATTTGGACAAAATCTTGGTGCCTCACACTGCACGCAGTACATAGATACTGTTGTGTGCATGTTTTTGTTGTACCTCACATCTGTTGTGTGTAGCAGTGTCATGCTTTTAATATTTATTGGTACTAACCTGAACGTGTTTTTGTATGAATGCAACAGTCTGCGCAGAAAGAAGACAAGATGGAGTCACAGCTGAGAAGTTTGACACAAAGCTTAAGAGAGGTAATAATGTGATGACTTTGTATTGGTGGCTAGTATTGCCAGAGGGTGTTGGATCATCTGCTGTTTTTTCTTCTTTTGTGCTGTTGTTTGAATGTGGGCCTTTTTAGTCAGTGCATTGATAAATCTTTCGTTCCGGAGCTTCCTCGTGTACTCCACTGCAGTTAAGTAATGTGGCTTGCATGTCGGTACAGCTAGCAGAGTACATACTGTAAGTGTAGGGATGTCAGCCTTGCAATGGTATCTTAGTTTTATATCTTCTTGTGCGTGCAATATGGTGCTGTGTCTGGGGAAACTCTAGGGGTTAGGCAGATATCCAGCGATGGCAGTGGCAGCATCTGCAAGAGGTACTTTGTATCATGGCTGGAGCTTGTCCCCTAAATGTTCTTTTAACTCTTCTTGTTACCGTTGTTGTTTTAGGCTGCACAGAGGGAGGATAACTTTGAGGAGCAGATCAAGGAGCTGAGTCACCGTATGAGAGAGGTATATGATCCCCCTCCTACTTTCCTGCATCAAATGTATAGGCTGCTTCTCCCACTAATTTTTCTTTGCCTTGATAAACAAGATCATTTGCCATCCACATATGCTTCATTAGTAATGCCACTGTACTTAGCATAAATTGTTTCCAACACAAATTAGTTTATTAGCTTTAGACTAAATATACATCAAAGCAAATTAAATTTCACAAATTCACAAGCTGATACTTATTCAGTGCTTAATTCTTTCTGCCACTGCTTCTTCCTCACCCACTTCTCTTTCTTGCCTGTAGTGTCTGTAAGAGTATGAATGGAGAACGTTGGGATCATTGTGGAAGGGGCTGTACACACTACTGATTTAATTTTGATCTTCACTATAATTCTTGCTGGTGAAGAAAGTCTTGGCTTTTGTCAACTATGACTACTGCACATTTTCTGCTTCTCTTTATTCTTTTGGTGGTGGGAAGATGCTGTAAATGGCGTGCTGGCCCATAGTGAGTATATATCCTTGGCATGGTGGTGGGGAGGGTCATCCACCCCACCTACTGTTATCTTGCAAACCAAGCGGTATGTCTGCACACATCGGTAAGTTGTCTCCTTCATTTGTATGAATGTAAATTTTGCATGGTATTTTCTTTGAGCTGCATGTTCATTACACTGTGAAATAGTAATTTTTATACTGCGGAAATTATTCATGAGCATATATGTTAAATTCTGGCTAGTTGTCATGGTGTATTAACATGTGATGACCGAACACCCCCAGGCCGAGGCTCGTGCTGAGTTCGCAGAGAGGTCTGTGCAGAAGCTCCAGAAGGAGGTCGACAGGCTTGAAGGTATGTGCTCACATATACTGACATGTAAACATGTGTACACTTCACACACGGCATGCACACCAATGTCCAGTGTGGCTGTTCACATGTTCTTGCCACACGAGTGTGCACACGTGTGCTCACTACAACACAGCACACACACATTGTATACATACTGTGCCCTCGTCTGTCACTCCTACACTCGTCCACTGTCACTTTTGTAATTGACCTGATTGGCTGTTACAATTGAGATTTTGACTCTAATGCATATTCATGTATAATCCCATAACCTCAAACTGTCCATTGTAATAATTAGTGATCTTGTCCTAAAAATTATATCCCAGTATGATTTTGTGAAAGTCCTGAGCATATCATGTTCTTAAGTCAGTTTACCCCTTGCACGGCTCAAGTTGTTTTTGTAACATGCCCATCATGGCCCACATTAGTAATTATTCTTTACCTTCATATCGGCGTTCAAGTTCATAATCTATCAAGTTTTCAACTTTTACATTATCAAAGCTCAAATAGCAAAGAACTTTAATAACAAAATTCTAATTTAACACTCCTATGGTATTTTTTAATGTTATCGAGTCAAAAGTTCTCTTTGGAATTATTTACGTTAAAAAATTCAACCAATTTGGTGAAAAAATAAATCCTGGCAAAGCCCTACAATTCAACATACACAAAGAATCACCATTGACAACATCCATGATCGACTACGGCACTGCTATCATGCCTACACTCACAAAAAAAAAGTATAGCGTATTATCGTATAGCGTATTATGTCTTTTTCAATCAAATTACCCAAATGGCACGTCTTTGAAAAGAGAGATTTCACATCTGTCATTGGCTTCTTTTTAGAATTGGTATTTCATCTATTGGCTGTTTAATTTTCTTGCGCATCATCGCCAATGCAATAATCCACGCAACTTCTGTAACAGAGGTTAAAGCTTATATTTTATTTTGCTTCTGTTATTTCAAATAGCAAGCAACTTTGGACTGTTGCCTGTCAATAGCAGTGTCAGTGGCCGGGCCGCCGTGCTAACATGTTGTTTACTTTTATTTTCCTTTCCCCTCATGGTTGCTGCACATTACAGTCCTTAAGTTACTAATATAAGTTACAGTCCTTGTAATCCCCTTTTTGTTCCTCTGTGTTTAATTGTAAGTTTATTTTTTCCTTGTTCATGGTCTTCAAAATGATTATTATTTTCCTCTTTAAATCTTGTAATATTACAATCTATTTTATTTATTTTGGAATGATGGATAATCTTATTGTTATCTTTCAAAAACCAATTTTGCATTGCTTAGTTTTATAAGCTATCTGCCCAAATTGAAGGAGAATCTTTGTGTTGAGGTGTTAGCTAGCCTTGCTGAAGCTTAGACTACTCTAGGTTAGATGAATTTAACTCCTGGCGCTGACCGTGCCTAGTAGTAGCCAGTGAACTGAGCCTTCCTGGAAGACAACGTCCAAACCACCCGACGGCTTGTTTACCCCTCCAAAGTCCACCTCATGGCTACAAGCAAGTCTTGGGGTGTCTCTTTACCCACTCATCACACCAGCCCATGCCTAACATGCATGTCCACCCACATGATAGTTGTAGATGGGTGGGTGAGCATGTGATGCAAGGGCACTGTGTGACTCCCAGGTGACTGAGCAGACCAGGTTGAACTCCGACAGCGGCAGGACGACCTAACAAAACCTGCCCCCTTTCTCCATTTTTTTTCCTTGATTGCCTTTATCATTTTTTCTTGTGTGCAAGCACATTTTAGTGTCCTATGGTGGCCGGTGTATCAAGAATACACCAGCCATAGTTGCATTAAATTGTAGTGCCGATAGCAACCTCACCTACCACACGCACCCACCTACCCACCCCCCCAGCTGTCACCCTTTCAAGCACACTGACTCCTCCCATCCACCTGATAACAGCCACTGTCCTAGTCCTGCTTAGTTATTTTGTCTGATAAGTGTCACTGCACCTCAGATGTGTAGCCAACACCTACTTAAACAAAAGCCTGTAACATTATGGTGTTTGATCCTCTGTTATGTGCTAATCATATATCTACAAATTTTTGCTCAAACCAGTATCATAGTTCCTTGGCGCATAACAATGGGTCTGTTGCATCTTTTAATGATCCATTTATTTAAAAAATAAATTCACTAAAAGACTGCCTGGTGGATAGACAGAAGACGGTAGCATCCAGGACCTGCTTTAAGGTTAAGTTTGGCACGGGCTCTGAAAGTGTCTGAAGCCTTAAAGCTTGTATAGGAGGGCTGATACTATCTTGTGTAGACCAGCTGTTCCTCTGCATGCCCCCACAGGTATTTGTCCCCTCTTATGCTAGATATGGAACATGATCGAGCTCCTGCTTGCTCCTCAGCTCACACATGGACATGCAACGGATACCAAGAGAAGTCTGAACCATTACTCGGACTGTTCGATATATGGACCCAGTTCGACTTTGTAATATTTTCAGGTGGAATAAGTTACTGATATCCTTCTGAATACAGTTACACTCCGACTTCACTTCACATGACCATACCTAATACCAAGAAAAATCCAACCAACATGTTAAATTTTATCTTTAAACTTGATTTAAAGTCCTTGAATTTATTATAAAAAGTATGAATTGGTAGTTGTGGTTTTTCCTTGGTAAGTGGTATAAGAATGAGGGTGGTGAATCGTCGTGTTGCCTTACTTGTATCCTCATATCCTACCCATTTCCCAGCCCCTCCATCGTCACACACCCAACAACAGACGGGAGCCCCAAAAATGGGTTACCTTACTCCCATCTCTTCCCACTTTGATTGGACCTGACTTGACCTTTCTCGTGAGCATATTGACCTTACAACTGACCTAATTGCTTAATTCTGTGGTGGCAAGCTTCGGCTAACGTGAGTTAAATTCCTTTAAACAATAACAAAAGTAGTTAGATACCTTAGTATATTCAGTGTTGTTCCTCATTTTATTTATCATAAATCTTAATTGAAAGTGCTGTTCAAATTGGTTTGATTGCTGGCAAACTACTTTGTGATTACTGTTGCATTTACTGTTGCCTATCAACTTTAGTACACATTAACCGAAGCTGTGCATTATTTTGCTCCACTTGAATCCACCACTGATGACCAGGCCTGAGTGAGACCAGGCAAAGTGTCTGCACCACTAATTAGTTACAACTTTGTTAAGCATGGTGTTCTTTTTTGTGTGCTTTATGGTTTTATATTATATTTTTGTTTACTTTTTGTTATTTTTAGTTACTTAACTGTAGCCATTTGTAGTTTTTATTTTATAACTGCATGTGTGTGTGTTTTCTTTGTTTTGTTTGCAGACGATCTAGTTGCCGAGAAAGATAAGAGTAGGATGCTCCAGGCTGACATGGAGGCCACTCTACAGGACATCCAGAATATGTAAACATTACCAGAGGACCCGCTGGAGGAAGCAGAAAGTCACAGGTTGGCATTCGAACCGTCGCAAGTGCTCTCGCTCCCCAATCACTTTCTTTTCTCATGCTACAATTCTTTGAAAGTGAACGACTATCTTATCTCAACCTTGTAGTAAAGCTATATTCTCTTACTTTCCTCATTAAATGGGGCTTTAGGCACTGGGCTTGCTCTTTCGCTGTTTTTTTTCCTTCGGTAAGCTTAAAGTTGTTGTGCTTAAAATAAAAAATGTAAATGATTTAAGATTTGGGTTTTTTCTTTAGCTCGGTTATGAAGTAAAATCTCTTGAGCAGCAAACTTTGTACAGCCTTTTCCATTAGCAGTTGCCTGTTGTGGCAGATTTTTTTTACCACCTAATTTGCATTATTTCATGACTTGTTTAGATTGGGGTCGTTGCATAATGCATTTGCAATTAAATTAGGGGGAATATAACTTGCGGGAGCGTAGGCTTCGACTGTGATAATCTTGCTTCCTCCGGTTCAGACTAGGCAAGTTGTAGGATGGTCCTAACGTATACCGGCATTTAGAAATTATTCTGCCTTTGGGCACAGGTTTTAGCATGTTGTATAATGATGCACTCTATGAAATATCTTTGCATAATGGGGTCGTAAATGAAGTCGAGAACTTTCATAATATATCAAATGTCTTTCAGAGAGTGTTGAATTATAGTTTCACAGGTCAGTCAGTGTGATCACTAATAATCGATCTTTGCTAACATTTTACGTGTGCGATTCTCAACTATTAGATGTGTGTGCTTAGTTCAACTGGCAAAAAGCCTGGTTGTTGAGAATCGCCGTGGCGCTTTACCATTAATACCATCCTCTTTTTTCCATACTAACCAATATCTCTCCCACTCTTCTCCCTTTCAGACGAACTTGTCATTCAGAAGGAGAGGTACAAGTCCATTACCGACGAACTGGATCAGACGTTCACCGAAATGTCTGGCTATTGAGCTGTCCACCCTGATGAATCTACTAAACTACTACTACTAGTCCATAACAACTTCTCTGCTCTTACCCGCCACCGCAACCACCATGACCACTACCACCATGATCGTTGCTCTGCTACCTGTCATCTATTTGTTACCCCCCCTACTACTGCTAGTCACTAGTCGGTGAGGGCGTGGTTGCCTTACTTGTGCTATTTCCCTAACTATATATATACTGTGTATATATGTATATAAATATATATATATAATGTATATATATATAGTCCACCCCCACACCTCCAATTCTACTTCTGCTGGAGGTCCTTAAGAAACCATGGTGCAGCCAGACCGACACCATGAATACCAATGTAGGTAAAGAAAACATGCCTCCTTCCTACTTGGGTGTTCTTGCTGCTGGCTCTGGCTAACTGCCTGCATCAGTAGAAGTGGCAGAAGCGGTGCAAAGTGGCTAAGCCTCACCACTGCCCAAGCCTCGCTGCCCCTTCAGTTCCATGGGGGCCTGGCTGCCTCCTGTAATAATACTGCCAACTACCGGTCTTCTCTTTTAATAACTTAATAGTAGCGCATTGTTGTAACAGCTCACCCCAATTTTGTAATGCTGTTCAAAAAGTAGGCTTTCACCTATGTGGATATAACATGTACAATTTTATACTTACAAATTCTTTTTATTTGATTCGATGCTCTTGTAAATAGGAGAAAGTGAGCAGGTGT